>OY728145.1:332347310-333547310 GCA_963277665.1 Viscum album | reverse complement strand
ATTGTAAATTTGAGGTAACCAGATAGTTATGTTTTTAATTTGGATAGATGTGTTAGAAATAGTTATATTGCCAGATTAAAAATTAATGATTGTTTTTTATATTGGAAATAATTCTACCAATTGGATTTAGAGGTTTTTTGAATTATTTTATTTGGGATGTGCTAACAAAAATATCATATTTTTTTCAAGACATTTGTGCGGTGACAACAAACTATGATGCACTTAGTAAATTATAATAAGATATTGTTTTAATTTTATGTAAACTGGAAAAAAAATTATGTCAGATTTATTTAATTAAATGGAACGTTTTATATTATATTTTTTGCATAAATAAAAATTTAGAGGGTCGGTACAGTTCCGATGGATGTACTCATATGAGAGATGCATGCAAAAATTTAATAAAAAGGTACATAATAAAGCATCGGTCAAAGAGTCAGTTACATAATCTTATATATATAAGGAAATTTCTTTTTTTTTTGCTCCCATTATTTCTAACCTGAATATCCTTAAAAACATAACTGAATGGGTTGTGATGAGAGAAATTTTGATAATGCACTTAACATTAAATTATCAATTTTAAATTGGCATAAACTTGGATTTGGTGAAGTTCATGAATGATGGTTTTCAGATTATGAACATCATAGGGATCAAACATATTTTCTACTCAACTATAAAGAAATGACTCGATTTATATAGTTAGTGCTACTATCACCTATTCTCTAAAAGAATTAAATTAAATTTATATTATTTTATTTATAGATTATATTATGATCATATCAAGAAACAATTTCCACAAATTACACCAGATGCCCTTGAAAAACTTCAGCAACTTAATTTTTCCTACTTATCTCAATAAATGGTAAAGTAAATTGTTTATTTTTTAACATATGAAATCAATTTATTATTTTTTATTTTTCTAATTTTTTTTCAGTTTTTTAGGCATCACAACATTCTGATAAAATTGATAATAGATTGTGTGTATTAAGTAACTCACTATCCAAAATGGTTAAATATTATAATGTATATGTGGTGAATAGTTTTCAATTTTATACAAGTTCATATGGTGAATCAAAAAAAACAATGAATAGTGGTGTTTTCTTGAGAGGATATCATCATAGAGAAAGTGAAGTTGACTTATATGGAATGCTAAATAAAATAATTGAATCATGTTATCTGATACAAAATTATGTAATGATGTTTAAATGTCATTGGTTTGATACTGATAGAGAGTGTCCATCTACGTCATGGAATTTGTGACATTAAATATAAAAATAATTATTGCAGTAAATGATCCATTTTTATTGGATCATCAATCATATCAAACTTATTATTAAAATTATTGTTTTGCTTCAAGAGAGTTAATTGATTGGTGGAGAATTATAAAAATGAAATACCATGAAAATTAGTTTATGAAAAGTGAATGTGGTTCTATTGAAGTGAAAGGAATTGAAATTTTTAAAGAGATAGCTCCAAATACATCCTTTCAATAAAGATACATGAATATTGATGATGATACCCCATAGTTACGGGTCGATGGTAATGATGACTTTGATAATTTAACAAATGAATTTGAATTAACAAGAGATGATGAAGCTAAAAATCCTATGGAAATTGATGATACTGATGAGGAAGATGAAGATATTGAAACTATGGTATATGAATATGAGGATGAAGATGAAGAATGACACAATTACATGTTGGTTAAAGTCATAATAAATATATCTATAATAATCATCTTCAATTATTTGCTGACAACATTATTTTCATGTTTCAGATGGATGGTGAGATTTATGATGATATGTTTAGTAGCCTTGAGTAGGTTATACTTCCTACTGATGAGCTTGATGCTACTTTATCTAACTCTCAGGTTATAGGTGGTTTCTCAACTCAGAGGGTTCGTGGTTTTTTGAGATTGATGATTCCCAACCATATTCCTGAGTGATGTCCAAATCTTGATTTTGATCTATGCATGTGGAGGTATGTTCAGTTTTTTAATTTAGTTAATTTTCATTATCATTAATTTTCATTGATTTATTTTTATGCTAATTTTTTTTTATTTGTTCTGTTTTCTTATAGTTTTTTGCATATATTTGTTGGACAAGGGAGTGCAATTTTTTGAAATTATTGTTCTAGAATATGGGTGACATGGGATCATATTCCCATTGGTGTTTGGAAGTGCATGTTTGATCATTGGATGGTATGTAAATATATAAGAGTTATTTTGAAATTTATTTAATTATTAACTTTCTATTATTAATTTTTTGTAGGGTGTATGGTATCTCATCAATGATAGCATGAGGACCTCTATCTGGTAGGCCTAGGAGGCCTGTATGCATGATTGTTGTCGTTAGTTTTTACACAATATGAGGAAGAGAGTCATGAAAAAAGTTGGAGTCGTAGTTTTTTATCGGTCTTGCTGTGGGAATCAACCCGATTACATATCCTATCAGGTTTGGGATGGATTGTACTCATATTGGATGGTAGATAGTTTTCAGAGGAGATCATCATTAGGTTGGAAGAACTGGGGGAGACAGGAGGTCACGCATAGAGTTGGTAGTCGTACATTCAATACCCATCGACGACATCTGGTAAGTAATTTTATTTAATAATTTATATAACTATAAATGTAAACTTTTTATTTTATTATTCATATAGGAGATTAATAATCTCAATATTATATAGTTCTATGTTTATAAGAGGGTGTCAAATGACCCACTTACTGAAGATATTACTGGTGGTCAACAGTGCCAGATTGTGGTCAGTAATTTTTTTTAGTTTTAAAATTAACTGAAAATAATATTTAACTATTTTAATTTAAAATTGAATTTGAAGGATTCATATGAGGTTGTGAATTCTCACACACATAATGAGATTCAGGCCGAGACTAAGAGTCAGGCCACCAGTGCAGAAAGATTCGATGACGCAGTATGGATGCATGTGAATCAGTATGCCTTCAAGAAAGGCTAGGTTATTGGTATTGGTTCTCAATTGACGCCTAGAAGTTATTATGGTATTGTTATGTTGTCATCATCTAGATCAAAAGGATACCATGGAGGGTCTTCATAATTAGTTTTAGAGTATAAGGAGGATCTATGAGCTCAGTATGAGGTTATAGAGACCTTATGTAGAGAGCAGGAAGAGTTTCATCAATAGCATGAGCAGTAGGAGGAGAAGCAGTGTCAAGCGCATGAGCAGCAGCAGCAGTATCCACACAATCCATATTTTTGTATTTTCTAATAACACTTTTAAAGGGGTAAGTGTAGACCCTCACAAAACCACCAGAATCAACCCATCATGATAATTACAGCATACAAGAGCCAACTCCAATCAGTACCACCATTGTCGCCTTCCAAAAAACAAAACATTCAAAATTCAAAAACCTCAATCATTTATGTGCCTGCCTCGAGATCAGAACCATCACGCCAGTCATCCATCCATCATGACTTGATCTAAGAGCCACCTCGAATTGTGAAAATGTTGATTCATTCACCTGCCTCGATCCGCCAAGACATCTCCATCATCATTGCTTCTCGGAACCATCACCTTTATCATCGTTGGAGCTTCCAACACCCTCATCGTCTTCCTCATTGCTCGACACAGCCTCTTCATCGGGGATTGAAGCATAATCACCATCTACCTCATTACCCTCGTAGTCATCCTTCCACGAACACACCTTCACCATTAATCATAAACGAAAACCTCAACCCACATCACGGGGACCTCGAACCACACCATAGCGCCATCAATCACCATTACAGTAATAATTTTTCATTCCCTATCACCAGAACACTGTCATCGTCATCGTTGAAGCTGAATCCAACCTCATCGTTGACGATCAAAACGTCGTCACCGTCATCCTCCCAAATCCATCCACTCAGACTCACATCCCAAAGAAACTTGAAGACCACATCACAGCTCCACCTCAGAGAGAAAGGAGGACCCCTAGATCCAGAGAAGAGAAGAAGCGGGCTTTGTAGGAAGAAACAACGGCAAAAGCCTCCCAAAACCATCAACGCCGAAGAAATACAACATCGGCGCAGTTGTAATTACTGAACAACCAGCAGCAAAAACAACATACCAAACCCATCCCAAAACACTCACAAAAATACTGAACACATTGCATCGAGTTAGGAATCAAAGCTGGAAATGGAACTGGGGAAACACCCTAAAGAAAATAGAAACAAGAACACAGGAAGAAGCTGAAAACGAATAAGAAACAAAGTAGAAAAGGGGGATTGAAACCCTAAAATTGGAAGAAGAAGACGCTAGAAGATCCATGGCCGCCACACTGTAAAGCCCAAAAACTCATTGAATCTGACGCTCCCAATCTGACCTAGAATGGAGTGGCTAATTGTGAGTTCAGAACACAGAAGAAGCAGTCGGAAAGGAACCATCGCGCCATCAACATTTTTTTGTAAATATTGTTATTAATTTAGAAATTTATAGTTTTATATATTACATTTTTTATATTATTTTGGTGTTTTTTGTTTTTAATTTTTAATTTTTTATATTATTGTTATGTTTTTTATTTTTTATTTTTAAAATATACAAAAAATTTTTACTTTTTTATTTTTTTATTTTTTTCATTTATTTTTTTATTATTTATGATGATATTGATCTCTCATCAAAAATACTAAAATATATATAAAACCATTAAATATTTTTGTGTTGGGTAATAAAAAAAATTTTTGTGACAAACCATCATAAAAAATAGTTTTTACAACGCATTTTTCAACTATGGGCAATTTGAGATGGGATCCCATAGTAAATAACTATTTGCGATGGGATCCCATAGTAAATGACTATTTGCGATGGGATCCTGTTATAAATGGTTCATCGCAAATATTTCATAATCTATTAGTGGAAGCCTTCCTTTTACCCTTCACTGATACCAACTCTTCCCTTATCCTCATGTCAATCATGTCCAACCTATCCTTGATGCCATCTTTTTTTTCTAGGAATATTTAGTAACGTTCCAATAACACTATCAAATACATTTTTTCAACATGCATGACATTAAGAAACTTTATAATGTAAAAACAATTCCAATACGGTAATTCAAAGAAAATTTATCTCTTTTTACAACTTGATTTCATAAGGTTTTTTTTTAAAATGGTTTACCAAAAATAGTTTCAATATATTTTACTTTATTAAATGGTTGATCACCAGTTAAGGGAGGTGGTTTTGTACCTTTTTCGGTATTCCCATCAAGTATTATCATTCAGGATTGGTATTTATGTCATTGAGGTAAAAAATTCTGATTTCCTATAAACACAGTCTTCTAGGAATGTTTCAATCAAAATGAGTGTGTTCATTTTTCACAAATGGGACACCCTAACATTCCTTTAATGCTATAACCTAACAAATTTCTAGAAGCAGGAAATTCATTTATCACCCTGTACAACATGGCCCTCAATGTGAATTCTTTACTTTTATGTGCATCATACGTTGTAACACTTATATCCCATATCAATTTCAAATATTCAATCAATGGGTCCAAATAGACATCAAAATCATTACTGGTTTTTTTGGTCAAGATATAAGCATAAACAACATAATATATTTGTGCTTCATGCATAACCATGGCGAAAAGTTATAATTTACCAACATAAATGGCTATGTGTTGTGAGTATGACTATGTACATCAAAAGGATTTATTCTATCTGTAGATAATGAAAGATAGAGGTTTCTCGGATATTTCCAAATTTGGGATACTCATAATCAATTTTATTCCATTAAGTAGAGTCTACTGGGTGATGTAGTTCCTAATCTTCAATTATTGTATCTACATTCCATGTCAATTTTCTAGCGGTTTCTTAACATCCATATAGTCATCTAAACTATGTAATGATAAGAAAGTACCATACATATTTTGAAGGAATTGATTCATCTTTCTTATATTGATTTGTGCCACACTTAAGGAATTTTATGTGTAATTTGTGGTCCTTGCGAAACAATATAAAATAATTTATAAAAGCATGTATTTTTTTAGAGATCATGCCCATTTAATATAGTATTCATTTGGAGTTACATGTTTGACAAGGAAGCTCATTTTCTTCTAGTAGCATATCATTCAGGGGACCAAGTAGTTTTGTAAAGTTGGTGTCACTTCATCCACTACCAGCTCTCAAATTATATAACTTTAATACAGCTAAAAATGTTGTATATTTAGTGTAATCGGTATACAATGGTCTCTTAGCACAGCTATTTAACTTCTCAAACAACTTTGTACAATCAAAAAAGTCACATTAAATTTCCATTTTCATTTATTTCATATGATCTCCATCACCATTTACACTAGTATTCATATCAAATGATTCATAAATTGTAGTATCATCCCAATCAGTGTGTACATTTAGTTTCTCCCAGTTTTTAGTCCAAAATTTATAAATCTGATCTATTCTGTGAAAAATCAAATGTTCTTTCAACTCTTCCAGACTATTTTTTCTTGAAAAACAAAAACATAAACATGGAAAAAGTATTTTAGATGGGTCGTATGCATGATCCATTGTAAACTTGATGAAATATTTAACTCCATACTCATAGTATTTTCATATTATTAGCGCTCATCCATTTTCAATTCATATCCATCCTATTAGGTTCATAAAATATTCATTTTTTATAAAAAATAAATAAATTCACACAAGGTATTCATAATCCAAAGAGAAAGTTATAGATACTTATAATAAGGGGAATCCAATATTTAAATGTTATTGGTTATGATTCCTAAAAAGTTGTCATTTTACACAAGGGTGATGTAAAAAAGAAACAACCTAGGGTAAACATGTGGTTGTTGGTCTAGGTTCTCAATTTTTTGTTTTGTGGTAAAAAAAGGCAGTAATTCTAAGATGGTTTTAGTAACTTTGTTTGGTGGGAGTCTAAAGAGAGGGAGGAGTTAATGTTTATTCATTTATTCACTTGTTATGTGGTGGTTCAGGTGGTATTTTAGTGACAGGGTGATTAGGAACTAATGTTTATGATCTTTTATTAAACGATGAAATAATAAACTTCAACACAATTTGAAGAAGTGTCCCAATGGAATCAGCATAAAGCCTCATTTCAAACTAATTATTGGAGTATAATCCCAACTAACTAGGATCACCTGAAAACAAAACTCAACCTCAATGAAACCAATAGATAGAATCAAATTTGGAAAAATGTCAGAGTGGAAACTGGGAGTGAGGTTTAAACAAGACAGAAGCAGATGTGGATGTTTTGAATAGGGTCATTAGGAGGAAGTAACTACTACGAGTGAAAATTTATATAACTGGGGGACTAAAAATGAAAAACATGTGAATTAACCTACTTAATAATGATCTGAAACTTTCTATTATCTACACTCACTTTTTGTACCATTCTTACAAGAAGGAATTTTTTAAATAAACATGAGGTTAATAGTTTGTATTGAAAAATTTCTGTCATAGATGTTTACACCAATGAAAATATTAAAATTATTGGCATTGTAATGCCCCAACCCCAGAATCCCAGAGTCGGTGCATTATTACATATCATTGGCATGATCACAAAAGATCAAGTCTCAAAATACTGATTAGTTTATTAGCCTTGGAAGTACTAGATACATTCATAAGGTTTACATTACATCATAAAATAGAAAAATACAACAACATTGTTTCCATAGACAACATTGAGATCCCATAGACTATCCCTGCAGGTCAGTCATAATATACTTCTTCACATCCTGGGAAAAATAAAACATAGAAATGGGTGAGATCAGATGCTCAGTAAGGATAAAAATATAGCGGAAACTTTCATAAATAAGAATAAACATTTAAGGCAATGTATAAAACTAAAACAAAATCCTTTTTAACAAAAACTTCATCATAATATGGAAAATATAAATCAAAATAATTTCATTTACTTACTCACATGGATATTCTACTAGTCTAATAATCACATTCAATATCAATAGCCACTTTCATAATGATGGAATGCATAATGTCAGACTTTAATAACCACATAGTCAAGGCCTTGTGCCAAGACTACAAATAAGATTTTGTCAAGGCCTTGTTCCAAGACACTAGTTTGTCTCATGAGACCTACTGATGCATTGAGGAGCTATAGCGGGCTCCACCCATCACATACTAAGTCCAATGCATTCCTCATATGAAAAGGTTTAAACATAACATAAACATTCGTATTAAAACTAGCATACGAAATGTCAATACTTTATCCATAAACCATGAATGGGGTAAAAATAACACATCCATAGTCAAACATATCACAAAAACTTCAATACAATATGGAAGTTTTTGTATCATAATAAATCAACTTCAATTAAGCTTAAAATCCATCAAAGGATATTGACATAGATGAAATCAAAACCTTTTTTTAGAGGAATGGCTATTTCTGTTTTGAAATAATTTAAAATTCATATAATTATAAAAGAAAAAATTTATTTTGGAAATATTCTTATAATCTTATAAGGGAAGCTTCGACGATGTTATAACAGTGGAAAATAGCCGCACCCTCCGTATAAGTTAAAAAACACATTCTTACCTTAATTTTGTCAAAAAGGTTATAAAGTACCTTGTTTGGAAAACGACGGAAAGATTCCTTTAAAAAACATATAAGGTCAAATAAGGATATAAATGACTTTAACCCATTGTATAGTAAATATTAAAAAATCTTTTGAAATACATTTTAAGAAACATGGATGTGGATGATAAACAGGTCCCAGTAGATAATTATGTATAAACAACCTCGGATAATAAAGAGATTGTAAAATTAACCCTTACCTTGTACTTTTCCTTGGTCAAGGGTAGGTTAAACTAATGTATAATGGTGAAATAATTGTTATTAAATTATAAAAGAATCATACACATTAATATGATATCATATATGATCTTTTAACATTTCTTTGTTAATAATATCTTAGTAGTATCATCGTTTTGGGTGTTAACTGATTCGTTTTCCTTTATATGATTTGTTACGTAAGTAATGTTTGTTTTGGATATGATGTATCTTATTCATATTCAGAATGATATTAAGTATTTAAAAATTATTTTTAATCATCAAATGAAAATTATTCTTGAATGGATACGATGGGGAATGAATCTCATTGCGTTCGTGGAGACGGTAATCCGTACGTACGCACGAGCGACAATATCATTCTTAAAATAATATATAATTGGATGGTATATCATATATAAAGAATAATTATAATTTTATATTTATTATTTACATCAATTACACATCATTATTATACCCATCCAAATAATAATGTATTGAATAACAATTACACCACGACATGGAGACGGTAATCCGTACGTATGCACGTATGGTGACATGTCATTAAAAGGACGGATATAATAATGAATACGGTTGTACCATATTCATAATAACATAATATTATATAGAAGATACTGGATTTATTATTTTAGAATGGAAAAAATAAAGAAAGATGAAGTGGAAGAAGAAAGGAACTTGAAAGAGGTGATGAAATATTTACCTCTTCTTCGGGTTCTTCCTTTTGATTTGATCAAAAGGGATCCTTAGGTTGGATTTCTGACTAAAGGAAGGCCTCTAGGATGAAGGGAGGACAGTTAAGAGGGTATTTGGGTAGGTTTTTTCCGATCCAAATGACTTTGAAAGTGTAAATTAGAGATAAGGGGGAGTGCCCTTTTATAAGAGGGGTGAGGGGCACCTTAGGAAAAGCTAGAAATATTATTTTATAATAAAATAATTTTCGGTTTATAATGGCTCCAAAATGGATTATTTAAAGTTTAATGTTGGTATGGGTAGAAAAACACTCAACCAATAGGTTTTAGATAGGTTTGGGTCACTATATTAACCTTATATTTTAGATTTAATTCTTAGTTAAATAGTTTGACATTTTTCATATCTCTTTGTATTTTTATATTATATGGTTAATAAACTTACTATATACTTCCAAGAGAACCCCGAGTGGTTCATTAATGATACACCTATCATTATATAAGTCTTTTTTCCTAACCTTAGATTTTTAGGAATATAATATCAATTAATAATATAATATTTGTTTTAAAAACTCTTTTATGTCAATTTTGACACTATTTGGTATTTTTTTTTCTAAATTTATAACAGCATTATTACTTAGAAAAAAATTCATCTAACCAACCCTAATATTTCATATTAACCTATAAAATTATTATAATTCATAAAAAGTCTCAAATTACATTTATTTGGATATTTATAATATCAATTATTTTAATATTTTATTAATACGGTAATTGTTGCATCATCATTGTGTCATAAATAAATTTAATTATTTAATGTCTAAAAATTATAAATAAAATAAAATTATGTAGGAAATATTTTTAGATTTAAAATTAATATTTATAGTCTAATTTATCTTATTTATAACCCTATATTAAAAATGTTTTAGTTATTAAACTTTGATTTTAACTCCTTTAACTCTTCTTTAAATAAAATAATAATAAATGTCCTAATCTAATCCAAGTGGACCTAAAGGATCATATTTTATTACTAAGGTTGTTTTTGGTCGAATTAAACTTAGACAATAGAATTAGGACATGTGTTAGGGTAATAATAATATCATTTTTACCCTTAATTACCATATTTACTTTTAACCGTGGTAAATAAAAGTAAAAAGTTATTATTCACCAAAAATTATTTTCATCTTATTGAACCACATTTTACTTACTGATATCAACCGTGTCTCTTGGATTTTTTAAATTCTACTCACAGAAGTGGTAAAATTAAGTTTTATGTAAATTTGCAAATGCTCCTAAGAGGTGGTTAAAAGACGGATAAAAGTTCATTAAAATTTTTATATATCTAAAATTATTATAAACAGATTCCAATGAATTACGTTGAACTTATATAGGTATTATGTATCTATTGTTACCTAAAATAAATTTAAATAAAATAAATAATTATTTAAATAAAAATTTGGTTTTAAACTATAACTTAGTGTTTTTCACTATTCATCAAAAATTGAAAGTTTTCATAAAAATACCAAAAATTCACCCTAAGCTAATTTCGATATTCCAAATCCAAAAATGAAGTCCATTTTGAAAGATAAAATTTATAAAATTCCAAAAAGTGGGTATTACTATTCATAATGGCTAGTTTGATTGGTTTTGGTGTGTTGGAACTCGAAGTTGCGTACAACACATGCTACTCTATTATTCAAAGAGAAGTGTACCATGAAAGATTGGGGTGTTACAGGGGTTATTTTTCATGTTAATGGAATCAAATTGACATAATTGTTTGATTTTAATCTATGTGATCAAGAAGCATACCTGGAATATGGCTTCTTCTCCCTCGTGTTTGAAGTTCAATCCAAGCCCTCGCTCCAAAATTAGCGCAGGATGCGGAAGGAGTGAGAAAGTTTGGGTGACTGAATGTAGAGACCCCGACCCCAGAAACCCAGGAGTCGGTGCCTTCTGAACATGATGTGTTATCTTAAAATAAAACACAATTTTTTAACAACACATCATGCCCCGTACAGAGGACCGTGTGCGGTTCGGGTTCTGGGAAATCAGCAACTTCTGAAACAGTTCATCTTTTAAGAGCTGATACCTGAAAATTTTAAATCAAAACGTAGGGTGAGCATTGAAATACTTAGTAAGGGGTTTTTAAAAAAAATAGTGTAACCTTTGAAATCATTTGTTTAAAATCATTCTTTTAAAATAAATTGAACATTCACTAAAGGAAGATTGTAACACGTAACATCAAAACGCTAAATCAATGATTTCAAAAGTGTATGAAACCTATGTGTCATTTCTTGAAGGAGTAATCATAACAAGTACAACATGTGATTATATAAAATCAAACAGTTAAGAGTAACTCATAATCAGAGTTGCGCATAAAGGAAACAGCTAAATTTTCATAGGCTGGTTACTATACTATTAAGTGATAACACCAATCATGATCCAAGATTATACCAGTGAAATAAGAACTTTATGAAAACTTAAAGGCATTAGTCGTGAAAGAACTTTATCTTTAGAAAGAACTTGTTACATAACTTGAATTATGTGGCATCAACATTCAATACTGACAATCATTTCGTTTCACCAAGGTCCATCCCTAAGGTGTCATTAAAAATTACCAAGGTATCAGTCTAAAAGGTCATCTCTAGAGATTAAGTCTTTACCCAATGCATTGGAGCGCTATCAGGGCGCACCCTTAATTTTCCTTTATTATCATGTGAGCCACATCGTTCATGCTTTACTTAAACCGTTTGTATATTCAAGATGTCCCATACCACCTTGAATATCTCATTCATTTTCATTTTACCCAAGGTTTCCCATACCACTTTGGGTAATCTAATTTCTTAGCTCATTTAGTGATATGTCATAAGCATGCATTATGTAAAATAATAAATAATGAACCACCAAAAATTTTGTTAATACAAGTTATGATAGGTAACTTTGCAACATGTGTCAATAACTAATCAAAGGCATACATAGCTTAGTAAAACATCCTTTTCACTAAAGCATATAAAATAATGATATACTAAATGATGAATCTTTGTCATTATAAATATATAGAAAAAGGAATGCTTAAGGAAAACACTTGAAATCAGTTACGGTGATAAATAGGCCCTTGAACCAAAATACATATTTTATCATAAAACTCATCAGGGCAATGTTAGATAAACCTTTTTAATAAAACATGCCCATTTGTGTGTATTTAAAAAAACATGTTGGTTTAGCAATCACACAAATCATATCTTAATAAAATCTTACCTGCATCAAGGAATAAATTAAGTCCTGTTATTTATAAAAGAATATAATGGGGTTTGGAAATTATTCCTATAAATACATATACACGTACCCATATATACCCAAAGTGTATATATGGGTTTTACATAATTCAAAAACAAAGTCTATTAAATCCCTTAGGTAACTTAAGGTTTCAAACCATAAATTGCTTACATGGTTGAAAACTAAATCCATATAAGGTTTGTCATAAATGTAACCATATGTATAAAATTTTGGTTTTACAAACATAACTCCACTTAAACCAAAAAAAAAACATAGTTTGAAAATATATATATATATATATATATATAATTTATTTAAAGATTGATACCCAAAATAGGCCGGGTTAGGTTATGAGAAAACATTCCTGAAACTATATATATACATACCATATACATTAAATATAAGTTTGAGATTTATAGAAAACCGTAAAATAAAACTGTATATAACATTTAAAAAAACAATATACAACCCAGGGAATTTGTAAATATGCATATATAAACTGCAAATACCGTCTACATATATATGAAAACGTATATACACAATATACAAACCGATGGATTTGTATTATATACATATATATGTAGTATATACCATATACAGGTTTCTCAAAATGAAAACAAGGTATATACGCACCCTTTCATATGCACCCCACTGGAAACACGAAGGCCAAAATCCTTGAAGGAAAAACCGAGGGGTATACATTTGATTTTATAAATTATATAAATTGTATATCTACACACCAGGGGTAAAAAAAAGAATGAAGGTTTTCTCCGAAAGAACGCATGCAAGAACCCTTACATTTCTTGAGGAGAGAACACGGACCAAGGTACATCGCTGATCTTGCTGGGAGTTCATGGGAGGGAAGGAGGAGGAGGAACCTCTGTGGTTTCATGAGGCCGGAGGCATTTATATAGGCCTCGGTATCCAATGGTGACTCGACCCAAGAGGCTAGACCGACATGGGGAAGACGAAGGAACAGAGCCCTAGGAGGGGGGTGTTCGGAAGTCAAGGGGAGCAGTGCGGGGGAGGAGAGATCGAGGTGTCCTTGCGCAGGCCTACTGGTCGGGTGCTGCTGTGAGGAAGAAGACGACGGGGGTCGACATGGTAAAGGAAAGGACGGCCAGGATTAGATCTCGGGGAAGATCGAACGGCCACGGAAGTGGGTGGGGGTGATCGCGCGGCTAAAAGGGACGGACGGTCGAGATCGAAGCAGGATTCGATCAGACGGTTCTTTTTGTGCGGAACGCATCCCACGTCGAAACGGAAAGCAGTTGGGGTGAGGTTTATAAAACAAAGCGCGCCGTCTTTGGTTCTATAACACGAACGTACACACACGGGGGTCTTACACATGGACCCCATGCGGGCTTTGGCCCACCCCTATGCAACTCGCACTGCGGGCCTTACACACGGGCCCACGTGTGACTGGACGAACCCATACTCAAACCGGGCCTCGGGACCTTGTTGGACACCTCTAGTCGCTTGGGGCCTGGTCTCGGCCTAGAGGGCTTGTCCCAATGGGGTGCCCTCGGCTTGGTCGGGCCCCAACCTAATTTTTTTATAAAAACTTTTAAATTTACAACACAACCAGAATAAGTATACTTTAAAAAAAATGTGTAGTATAAGTATTTGTTCTAAATGAGTTAATAAATATTTTTAACTAAAAATCCAAATCCCTTTTAGCTTTTGTAAAGTATTTCATGCATAAACCTTTTAAAAGATATATTTTTTTCATATTTTACATGAAAACTATCATAATTACTTGGATCTTTAAAATACACTACTATTCATTTCATAAGTTTTAAAAGAAAAAAAAGTTTTTCCCTAATTCATAATTTTAGAGATCAAAAGATATTATTATTATAGATACCCTTTAAACATATCTTTTATAAAAAGAATACTAAGTTTTCAATATATAAGTATCCATCAGGATTTTGTGAAAACAAAAGGATTTATTTCCAAGAATACTCTTTTAATTTTAAAACTATGATTCTTTTGTGAAACATACTTTAGACATATTATAATATTATAAAATTATAAGAGCATTAAAACAAGTTTTAATATAAAGATAAACTTTATCAACAGAAACCCAAAGGTTGTTTTGAAAATCCAATGGATATATATATATTTAACGGTCATATCTTTAAGAGACATTATAAAAGTAGGGGAATTTTACAAAATCAAAACACTTGAACCAGAAAGGATGGATCTCCTCATACCATTGGTGTTGAGTATGTGTGTCGTGGCTCTGGATGTTATATTTTTCACACTGATGGACTCTGAAGAAGACGACTATCCGATTACTCGAGTTGTGATTCTTAGTAGTCTCGATGTGGCTGTTTTAGGTCTTGTGCGTGGTATTTTCAATTAGTTGGGTCTTGTTTCAATGTAATATTTTAATATATATCAGTTTACCTTATTCTCCATGTTTTATTTCATTTCAAATTCCTTATTAGCGCACAAAACACAACAAATAAAACAAGAGACATCATTAAAGGCATAACATTGCTCACTTGAACTAGTTCATAAAACCTGGGGCGTCACATTATCCCCCGCTTTTGAAAATTGCGTCCTCGCAATTTATTTCACAACACTACAAGGTTCTGCAACATTCTTACCACCTCCACCAACATATAGGTTCAACAGGTGCATTTAGCGGAATCCCCATAGCGAAGCTCACCTCTTCCAGTTCCCTAATCCAGATACACCTAAGATAGGAGGGGTTGCACTTATGTTCTGGGCCTTCAGGCTTCCAGAGGGAAGCTCAAATATTACAAAGTTCTTAAATGTCTTTTCAGACCAAAGTATGAAGGACTTGACGAATCATGTCTCGGTCGAAGACATTGAAGCCATAGATATGGTCAAACAGGATAAAGTTGAGAAGTTGGAGCATATAAGCCGCATAAAGATTTCCCTCTAACACAGCCTCCTGAAATTTCACTCTGGCCATGTAGTTTCGGCCTAGGGTGAAACACAAGAAGAGCCCTTCGTGGTAACTTCCTCGTCGTTCACGTCCGGCTGGCTGTGTAGAGCCAATGCGGTAATAGATGGAGGCATTCCCCTGGAAGGTGTGGAGAATCTCCAGACCGTTTATTACCTCAAACCACTGCTTGCACGTTTTTTTCAAATTTGTGAAGGGGTCATACTCTTCCTCACACTTTTTGAATGCAATAATTTCCAGAATCTCAGTGGGAAGAGATAACAGGTGGGTTTGTCCTTCCATCTAAAAATTTTAAGACGGTAATTCAATCACTTGAAAACCATTCAAAGGTATACACAAAGTAAAGACAAGGAAGGGAAAAGACAACATTTCAATAAACATACGTTTATTATTATTAGTGCTTGAGTTTCCTTTATCCACCGACTAAACGAACTCTACACAGAGAAGCAGAACTCCCCAACTCCTCGAACCAAACACAGGCCGTCAGGGGAAAACTCATGGGGGCACCTATGACGTCTTATGAGTCTAGCATGAAGGGTATGATTTTGAGAGACATCCTCATACACTTGTTGTCTTCAAGACAGTCGGGTGGACTCGTCTTCTAACCTTCCAAAGTCCAACAACTGACCCGAGAAGCCATAGTTTAAAATTTGACAAAGGTAGCCCGCTCGTAGGTCTCCGTCAGCAGTAGCTTCTTGAAAAGGGTTATCAATCATAGTTCCAAAGCTCTCACCTACCGTGAAAATTCGGAAAAGTCCCTCATGGTACCTTCCCCGATGCACATAGGAGGGAAACTGGGTTATCATCATAAGGAGGTAATCTATTCCTACCCCTTGGTGTAACTGAAGCAACTGTGGTGAGTTGGATACATCTTAAAGGTGTTTTCATGTCATGCGGATATGGGCATAGTTTAGAAAATCCTCACGGCTAGCTAAAGACACAATGGTCTCTAGGGCCTCTATGGGGAGAGATAAGAGATTTGTGCCTTCGTTTTCCATCTGAAATTTAAGAAAACCCAATTTTTAATAAAATTGAAGTACATATACATATATATATTTTTGTTTCAGTTTCTGGATTTCTAGAATTATCCAAACCAAACCTCTGATACCAACTGTAGAGACCCCGACCCCAGAAACCCAGGAGTCGATGCCTTCTGAACATGATGTGTTATCTTAAAATAAAACACACTTTGTTAACAATACATCATGCCCCATACAGAGGATCGTGTGTGGTTCGGGTTCTGGGAAACCGGCAACTTCTGAAACAGTTCATCTTTTAAGATATGATACCTGAAAATTTTAAATCAAAATGTAGGGTGAGCATTGAAATACTCATTAAGGGGTTTTTAAAAATAAAAATAGTGTAACGTTTGAAATCTTTTGTTTAAAATCATTCTTTTAAAAGAAATTGAACATTCACTAAAGGAAGATTGTAACACATAACATCAAAACGCTAAGTCAATGATTTCAAAAATGCATGAAACCTGTGTGTCATTTCTCGAAGGAGTAATCATAACAAGTACAACATGTGATTATATAAAATCAAATAGTTAAGAGTAATGCATAATCAGAGTTGCGCATAAAGGAAACAACTAAATTTTCATATGCTGGTTACTATACTATTAAGTGATAACACCAATCATGCTCCAAGCTTATACCAGTGAAATAAGAACTTTATGAAAACTTAAAGGCATTAGTCGTGAAAGAACTTTATCTTTAGAAAGAACTTATTACATAACTTGAATTATGTGGCATCAACATTCAATATTGACAATCATTTCGTTTCACCAAGGTCCATCCCCAAGGTTTCATTAAAAATTACCAAGGTTATTCACCAAGGTATCAGTCTAAAAGGTCATCTCTAGAGATTAAGTCTTTACCCAATGCATTGGAGTGCTATCAGGGTGAACACTTAATTTGCCTTTATTATCATGTGAGCCACATTGTTCATGCTTTACTTAAACCATTTGTATATTCAAGATGTCCCATACCACCTTGAATATCTCATTCATTTTCATTTTACCCAAGGTGTCCCATACCACTTTGGGTAATCTAATTTCTTAGCTCATTTAGTGACATGTCATAAGCATGAATTATGTACAATAATAAATAATGAACCACCACAAATTTTTCTAATACAAGGTATGATAGGTAACTTTGCAACATGTGTCAATAACTAATCAAAGGCATACATAGATTAGTAAAACATCCTTTTCACTAAAGCATATAAAATAATGATATACTAAATGATGAATCTTTATCATTATAAATATATAGAAAAAGGAATGCTTAAGTAAAACACTTGAAATCAGTTACAGTGATAAATAGGCCCTTGAACCAAAATACATATTTTATCATAAAACTCATCAGGGCAATGTTAGATAAACCTTTTTAATAAAACATGCCCATTTGTGTGTATTTAAAAAAACATGTTGATTTAGCAATCACACAAATCATATCTTAATAAAATCTTACCTGCATCAAGGAATAAATTAAGTCTTTTTATTTATAAAATAATATAATGGGGTTTGGAAATTATTCCTATAAATACATATACACGTACCCATATATACCCAAAGTGTATATATGGGTTTTACATAATTCAAAAACAAAGTCTATTAAATCCCTTAGGTAACTGAAGGTTTCCAACCATAAATTGATTACATGGTTGAAAACTAAATCCATGTAAGGTTTTTCATAAATGTAACCATATGTATAAAATTTTGGTTTTACAAACATAACTCCACTTAAACCAAAAAAAACATAGTTTGCAAATATATATATATATATATATAAATATTTAAAGATTGATACCCAAAATAGGCCGGGTTAGGTTATGAGAAAACATTCCTGAAACTATATATATACATACCATATACATTAAATATAAGTTTGATATTTTTAGAAAACCGTAAAATAAAACTGTATATACTGTTTAAAAAAACAATATACAACCCGGGGAATTTGTAAATATGCATATATAAACTGCAAATACCGTCTACATATATATGAAACCGTATATACACAATATACAAACCGATGTATTTGTATTATATACATATATATGTAGTATATACTGTATACAGGTTTCTCAAAATGAAAACAAGGTATATACGCACCCTTTCATATGCACCCCACTGAAAACACGAAGACCAAACTCCTTGAAGGCAAAACCGAGGGGTATAAATTTGATTTTATAAAGTATATAAACTGTATATCTACACACTGGGGGTAAAAAAAGAATGAAGGTTTTCTCCGAAAGAAAGCATGCAAGAACCCTTACATTGCTTGAGGAGAGAACTCGGACCAGGGTACGTCGCTGATCTTGCTGGGAGTTCGTGGGAGGGAAGGAGGAGGAGGAACTGTCGCGGTTTCATGAGGCCGGAGGCATTTATATAGGGCTCGGTATCCAATGGTGACTCGACCCAAGAGGCTAGACCTACGTGGGGAAGACGAAGGAACAGAGCCCTAGGAGGGGGGTGTTCGGAAGTCAAGGGGAGCAGTGCGGGGGAGGAGAGATCGAGGTGTCCTTGCGCAGGCCTACTGGTCGGGTGCTGCTGCGAGGAAGAAGACGACAGGGGTCGACACGGTAAAGGAAAGGACGGCCGGGATTAGATCTCGGGGAAGATCGAATGGCCACGGAAGTGGGCGGGGGCGATCGCGCGGCTAAAAGGGACGGACGGTCGAGATCAAAGCAGGATTCGATCGGACGGTTCTGTTTGCGCGGAACGCGTCCCACATCGAAATGGAAAGAAGTTGGGGCGAGGTTTATAAAACAAAGCGTGTCGGCTTCGGTTCGATAACACGAACGCACACACACGGGGGTCTTACACACGGACCACATGCGGGCTTTGGCCCACCCCTACGCAACGCGCACCGCGGGCCTTACACACGGGCCCGCGTGCGACTGGACAAACCCATACTCGAACCGGGCCTTGGGACCTTGTTGGACACCTCTGGTCGCTTGGGGCCTGGTCTCGGCCTAGAGGGCTTGTCCCAATGGGATGCCCTCAGCTTGGCCGGGCCCTAACCTAATTTTTTTATAAAAACTTTTAAATTTACAACACAACCAGAATAAGTATGCTTTAAAAAAATGTGTAGTATAAGTATTTGTTCAAAATGAGTTAATAAATAGTTTTAACTAAAAATCCAAATCCCTTTTAGCTTTTGTAAAGTATTTCATATATAAACCTTTTAAAAGATATATTTTTTTCATATTTTACATAAAAACCATCATAATTATTTGGATCTTTAAAATACACTACTATTCGTTTCATAAGTTTTAAAAGACAAAAAAGTTTTCCCCTAATTCATAATTTTAGAGATCAAAAGATATTATTATTATAGATACCCTTTAAACATATCTTTTATAAAAAGAATACTAAGTTTTCAATATATAAGTATCCATCGGGATTTTGTGAAAACAAAAGGATTTATTTCCAAGAATACTCTTTTAATTTTAAAACTATGATTCTTTTGTGAAACATACTTTAAACATATTATAATATTATAAAATTATAAGAACATTAAAACAAGTTTTAATATAAAGATAAACTTTATCAACGGAAACCCAAAGGTCGTTTTGAAAATCCAACGGCTATATATATTTAACGGTCATATCTTTAAGAGACATTATAAAATCAGGGGCATTTTACAAAATCAAAACACTTGAACTAGAAAGGATGGCTCTCCTCATACCATTGGTGTTGAGTATGTGTGTCGTGGCTCTGGCTGTTATATTTTTCACACTGATGGACTCTGAAGACGACGACTATCCAATTACTCGAGTTGTGATTCTTAGTAGTCTCGTTGTGGCTGTGTTAGGTCTTGTGCATGGTATTTTCAATTAGTTGGGTCTTGTTTCAATGTAATGTTTTAATATATATCAGTTTACCTTATTCTCCATGTTTTATTTCATTTCAAATTCCTTATTAGCTCACAAAACACAACAAATAAAACAAGAGACATCATTAAAGGCACAACATTGCTCACTTGAACTAGTTTATAAAACCTGGGGCGTCACACTGACACTTGTCACTGGTAAAATGTCATGTATAACAAGTATCATTTGAACTTTCACACTCCATCCACATCCTAAGGTGAACTAGGTGATATCCAAGTAGTGTGTGATGGTGATGTCATATCAGGTATGCGCGAGGGAGGTGATGCGCATCGAGGACAATATCACAAGGATAAAGACACTAATAAAGGAGAACAGGTGATGTCGACTAAAGATATACATTTTTAAATAAAGTTTATACATCAATATAAATCAATTTACATGAAGTTATAAAAAATATAATAATAAAATATTCACATATGGAATTCCCATAAATTAGTAAAAATAAGATCTCCAAATACCTTTTAGGCATGGGGTATTTTTAAAAAATTATTTAAATTATAAAATAATACCATATACACTTCTTATGAAATTAATCAACATGGTTTTAAAAAATAATCTTCATTCCATTTAAAGGTTCACTCTGTATAAATTGAAAAAATTCCAATTTAAAATTATTTTGTATACGACATATTTAAGAAACCCACTCAATTTTTCAAGAAAATGAAATGAAAAAACTAGTTTATATGAAACATGTTTCAATTTAACTCCAAAGGATACATTCAGTGAAAATTTCAGCACATCAAACTCTCAGAAAAAATGATTGATTATCATTTTTTATTTTAAATTCAGCACATCCAGATTTCAAAAAATGCACACGTACTCCTTATGCAACTTCAATAGATCAATTGAAAATTTTGAACTAAACAAATTTAATAGATAACAACACCACCATTTCTAAATCTAGAATGTATTTACACTTTTAGAAAATTTTCTAGCAACATCAAATAATGACATGTTTATGCACATCCTAATTAGATAGATCAACAACATGTGTAATAATGGATTCAAACACAACTTAGCCTCATTTTAAAATAACAGTTAATAAGCATGAAGGCGAGGGAGAGGGCGGAGCAACAATGGCTCGAGACGAGGGATATTGGGTGGAGAATCCGGGAGATTGAGGTAAAATCACTCGTGCCCCATTCAAATCCTTTGGGAAAATTAAAAACACTCAAAGAATAACTAAAAATGCTAAAATAATGAGAGTTTGAATGAGTCACACATCATGGGTTTTGAAAGTGTCGACCGTCCAAGGAGTTCGAGGGAGAGGGTGAAGCAACAATGGCTCGAGACGAGGGATATTGGGTGGAGAATCAGGGAGATTGAGGTAAAATCACTCGTGCCCCATTCAAATTCTTTGGGAAAATTAAAAACACTCAAAGAATAACTAAAAATGCTAAAATAATGAGAG
This sequence comes from Viscum album, assembly GCA_963277665.1. NCBI lineage: Eukaryota > Viridiplantae > Streptophyta > Magnoliopsida > Santalales > Viscaceae > Viscum > Viscum album. Next base: position 333,525,328 of record OY728145.1, on the reverse strand, counting down.
TTTGAATGAGTCACACATCATGGGTTTTGAAAGTGTCGATCGTCCAAGGAGTTCGAGGGAGAGGGTGAAGCAACAATGGCTCGAGACGAGGGATATTGGGTGGAGAATCAGGGAGATTGAGGTAAAATCACTCGTGCCCCATTCAAATCCTTTGGGAAAATTAAAAACACTCAAAGAATAACTAAAAATGCTAAAATAATGAGAGTTTGAATGAGTCACACATCATGGGTTTTGAAAGTGTCGACCGTCCAAGGAGTTTGAGGGAGAGTAGTGGTGAAGTTTTAATTCCGCGAAAGCTTGAACGCCGCGAGCGAACAGGTCCTTTGTTAAGGTTCTATTTAAAAGATCATGAAGTTTTTATCAGTGCTTTTTAGAAAGTATTGATAATGACCCATATTTAAGGAAACTAAAATAGAAAAACGCTGATAAAGGTCACTCTTTATCAGTGCTGTCGTTTAGCACTGATAAAGATGTGTATTTATCTGCACTACCTCTTAGCGTTGATAAAGATAGGTATTTATCAGCGCTTTTTAGTGATGACAAAACCAATCTTTATCATTGCTTTTCAAAAAACGCTGATAAAGATAAGTTTTGTGAGCGCTTTAATTTTAGTACTAACAAAACCTATATTCATCACGCTCTTTGGAAAGCGTTGCTAAAAAATATATAAAATAAATTAATAAATATAAAATGAATAAATAATAAAAAAAAGGTAAAAATTAATTAATCTTATTAATGAATAGATAATCTTAAACACATGAATGTTATAAATGAGTGAAATTTAATAACTAAAAATGAATTTACTTCAAAAATAATAAAAAAATAGATGAGTTTTATTAATTATATAAATTATTAAAAAATTAAAAATGAATTTATATTAAAATGAAATGAATATATATTAAATGTGTATATTACAACCATATTAAAAAACCTTAAATGTTAATAAATAAATATATAAAAATAAATAATAAAAAAGAAGAAATTACAAAAATGTTATAAGAATAAATATTGAAACTGAATAAATTATAAAGAAAAGTAAAAAACAAGTAACATTATTAGTGAGTAAACAATACTAAATAATATTAAATAAATGAATGTTAAAAGAGTGAAATTTAATAATTAAAAAATCAGTAGATTGTAAAAACATTATAAAAATGAACAAGAGTTATTAATTATATATATTATTAAAAAAACTAAAAAAGAATATATGTTAAAACGAAAATGAATATATATTAACTTTATAAATTACAACCATATTAAAAACATTAAATTTTAATGAATAAACATGTATAAATAAATATTAAGAGTGGATAAAATTATAAAATATATATATTAAATAATGAAAAATTGAAAATGAATAAATTACAAAGATATTAAAAAACAATTAAGATTACTAATGGATAGATAATATTAAAAATGAATAAATTCGAAAAAAATATTAAAAAGTGATAAATAGTATATATTGAATATAAATATATGAAATGAATAAAATTTACCGATTAGAAACATAATATATATTAAATATATTATGTTAATAAATATAATTCTAAAATGAATATTAAAAATTGAATAAATTATAAAAGTATTGTGTGTGTGTGTGTTCTATATGAAAATGCATTAATTGCATATATGTATGTGTGAAATTAATGGAACACGCGTTTAATATATGTTAAATTGAAAAAACAAATGGCATTTAATTAAACATTCATTACTCGATACAATTAGTCAATATTTTTAATTAATATTAATTTTTAATTATAAACCATTTTTTCACTAAATATTTGGCTTGTTTAATGTAAATATACATATTTTGTATTATATGAATCGTATTTAAGGAAATATTATATATATTGATATGTGTGTGTGTGTGAATATATTTCTATATTAAAAAATATTAAATATATTAATGAATGATTATGTATTAAAATATTAAAAATGAATAAATTGCAATGATATTAAAGGAATAAATATTTAAAATCTATAAATTATAAAAAAAGTAAAAAAAACACATAGCATTATTAATGAATAAATAATATTAAATGAATGCATGTTAAAAATGAATGAAATTTAATTAAAAGTTAAATAGATTGAAAAAAATATTTAAAAAAATGAATAATAGATTAATTTTATAGATTTTAAAAAATAAAAAAGAATATATGTTTAAATGAAAATGAATATATATTAATTATATGTAAATTACAACTATATTCAAAACATGAAATGTTAATCAATTAATATAAATAAATATTAAAAATGAATAAAATTTAAAAAAAATATTAAACAAATAAAAATTAAAAATGAACAAATTAAAAAAATATTAAAAAAGATATTAATGGGAAATTATTAATATAAATGAATAAATTTTACATATATATATATTATAAATAGTAATAAATAGTATATATTAAATATAAATATAGAAAATGAATAAAATGTAATAATTAAAAACATATTATATTAGAAATTAAATATTAAATATTAATAAATAAAAATATAAAACGATAATATTAACAATTTATATTATTTGTGTATGTTTGTCTCTGTAAAATTGAATTAATTTCGTGTATGTATATGTGTGAAATTGAAAAATCAAATGACATTGATTAAACAAAATTTCTTAATTAGTCAATATTTTTTAATTAATATTAAATGTTTTTAATTAAAATAAAAATTGTTTTTCGCTAAATATATAAAATATAAATTTATATGATTTATAATACATATTTTGTATTATGTAGACAATATTTAAGAAAGGTATATATATATATATAGTTTTTATTTTATGACATTTTTAACTAAAAATCAAGTGCAAATGTATATTTAATCGTATATAAATCATATTTAATAAAACATGTTATGTTTTTATCAATATAAATACATTTGTATATTGATATATGATTTTTAATGATATAGTATTTTTAATGGTATATACCCTTTATCATCATTTTTTATTATTGATAAATGTATCATTTATGAGCGCTGAATAAAAGCGCTATAATTGGCCCTGATAAAAATTGCACTTTATCATCGCTTTTTTTGCATGTTAATAAAGAATGTATTTATCAGAGTTTTTATTTAGGATAAAAGGTATCTTTATCAGCGCTTTTAAATAACACTTAGCACTGTTGATTGCGGATTTTGAATCGTTATGATTTTTCCTTTATATTGTTGCAACATTTTTATATCAATTATTACATTGCATAATATTAAATTACAATATTTTTTCATTTAATAATGTGGTATTTTTTAAAATTTCATATTATTTTTTTGAATGTGGATTGTTTAATTTATTAGTAATATTATTTAATGCTCCATTGGGAGCTACAGTCTCTTTTTTTCGGTTTCGGGTTCGTTTCCAGCTGACCTGTAACGAGGGCTTGCGTTTTTATTTAAAAAAACATTACTTAATTTGATGACATTTAAAAAATATATATGATTTATATTTTTGAATTTTGAATTTATTGAATTAAATAAGCCATTTTTATTATCGAATTTATTAGTAATATTATTTAAATTGATTAAAAAATTAATATTTTTTTTTAATAAAAATCAGGACACATTTGTGAATTTGAATTTATTCAATTCATTAAGTCGTTTTAATTTGTTTAATTTATTAGTGATATTGTTCAGTAAATTTTAAGATTATTAAATTACTTAGTTAAACTAAAATTTCAAATATTAAGGATCGTCTATCGTTTTTATAACTACACTTTTAAGAATCACGATAATGATATAAATTTTCAATGGAGCTTTTACTATTATTAGTTCTTATGTTATTTGCAGGGGTGGGCAAATTTCGGCTTCCGTTAAAATCAAATCGAAAATCAATACCTTATTATTATTATTTTGGTTTCAATTATTAATTTTCCTTAACTATTCTAACTATGTAGAATAAAATTTCAAAATCATTATAAATCCTTAAATTTTATAAAAGCGCGTGCATAAATTAATAAATACAAATGTATTTTTTATTATCATAATCAATCTGGGGTCATATAAAATATTAAATTAATAAAAATGTAATTTTTTTTAATGTAGATTGTTTAATTTGTTAGTACTATTATTTAATGCTCCTGTGTGGTTTGGGGTTCGTTTCCGCTGACCTGTAATGAGGGGTTGCGTTTTTATTTTTAAAAAAAAAACATCACTTAATTTGATGACATTTTTTTAAAAAAATTATGATTTATATTTTTGAATTTTGAATTTATGGAGTTAAATAAGTCATTTTTTAATTAATGGATTTATTAATAATATTATTTAAATTGATTAAAAAACTAATAATTTTTTTTTATAAAAATCAGGACACAACTTTGTGAATTTGAATTTATTTAATTCAATAAGTCGTTTTTAAATTGTTTAATTTATTAGTGATATTCTTCAATAAATTTTAAGATTATTAAATTACTTACTAGAACTAAAATTTCAAATATTAAGGATCATCTATCGTTTTTATAATTACACTTGTTAAACGTATTATATACATTATATAAATATACAAATGCATCATATGAATATATAAATATTCATATATGTAAATATATTATATAAATGCATATTTATCAAAATATATGTACATGATATAATATTTTTTTATAAATAAAAACGCAAGAAATGTGAAAAGAAATCAAAAGGAAACACAAGGAATAAAGGGAAGCAGAAAAGCAAGATACACATCCCACGGATCCCCTCCCCTCTTTTTACCGACTGACGAAAAGAGCTGAAAAGATGAAACAAAGCATCCTCGCATTCCTCCTTTTGTAACCTTCAAGCTGCCCCTCTCCCTCTCCCTTAATCACCAAGGGTGCATCATAAATATATATCAAATATGCTTATATTTAACAGCAAAATATCATTTAAATTTATATTATTTTAAGTTTATTACCGGCCAACTTTTTTAAATTTATTACCCCTCATTTTCTTGCATAATGATCAACTGAATGGATAACTGAAAATCAAAATAAAAATAATTGAATGTTTAGGGAAAATTAATAACAAAAACCGAAAAAATAATAAAAAACGGTTATTGGATCTGGTTATTAAAATCCAAAAAACCATATGGTTATCGATTTTAGATTTGGTTATAACCAAAACTGAAATTTGTCCGTCCCTAACTATAAACACTACTTCAAAAGCGCATAAAAAGGCACTGGTCATTATCAGCGTTATTTATAAGCGTTGGTAAAAAAATATTTTATCAATGCTAATTTTAGCGGTGATAAAAGTTATACATTTATCATTATTTTATTTAGCGCTGATAAAAGTACTTTTTATTAGCGCAAATAATAACGGTGATAAAAAATATATTTATTTATATAAGGTAATATATATATTTTTTGATTGCAATGATAGATTTGTAGCTTTAATATTTAAATGAATTGATTAATTGAACTTTTACAATTTTAGAAATTTTAATATATTAGCAATATCATATACACACGACATATTTATATATATAAACAGTAATTAATTTTAGTTAAATATATAATTAATTTTATTTTACATAGAAATTACAATAAAATTAATAGTATATGCATTGATTTGTATATAGTTAGATATACACATGCATGTATATGTCCTTAGATTCTCCAGATTCACGAATATTGTAAGATCTTGTGTCTGTATGAGTTGGAAATTTCCAAAGGAATTTAAATTTTTGTTTACTAGACGAGTCAAATTTTGAATCACGACTCGGAATGGGATTCCGAGAGTTAGAATGCCTCAAAGTGATGTTTTGAGATGAGGAACGTGGCTCGGGTGTTAAGGTGAGCCCTTAAAGCTTTGGGTTAAGCTTCAGGAGTTTTGGGGTTTCGAGCCATGCTGCATGATTTGGTGTGCACAGTTTAGCAAAAACCGTGCGACACCTTGATGCTTGGGGTGCTTTCAGTTCATTTTGAACAGGGCACGGTTAAGTTGCACAGTTAGAGCACGGTTTGAGGTAAACCGTGTGATCCAAACGAGAAACTGTGCGGGGTGGTGGACAGCTCGAGGCATGTCGTATGGTCTGCGCACAGTTTCTGACAAACTGATGCAGAGGGAGGTAGTGTTGACAGCACAGTTGATGCATTGTTTGCTTAACCGTCCGACCTAGACGTGCAAGACATTTTCTAATGTCTGGTGGATGGCACGCGATTTGATGCACAATTTGAAAAATCGTGCGGCTGCCTAGAATTTCATAAAAAAGGGAAAATGAACAAAATGCCCCCATTGAGTTTTTAGTCACTCCCCTTTAACCCGAATGGATCGAAGGCCTTCAATTTTTATTGATTTTTGATAACCCCCTTTTCAAGGGATGAGGGAGAACCCTTACAAGGCCCGTAGACTCAGAGATTACAAGGCCCATAGGCTTAGGAGATTACATGACCCGAAGGTCTTAGGGAAATCAACCAGACTATCTACAAGGAATTGCCCCTCTCCAGCGTCTGCATCATGATAGTAGCTCTCCACCTTTGCATGGTCGTCTGGCTAGGCTTCCCGTGCAAACACAGGCTGGTCTCGATGGCATAGTCGTACCCTCTCATTCTGACAAATCCATTTGGCTCTGCTCTGGTGAGTGCACCTGCTCTGAATCATCTTCTGGACCTGCTCCTTTTTTTGTAGTGTGTCTGGGGCAACTGCATGTGGCCCAAAGGCCTTGAGGTAGCCCAAGGGCCTTAAAGGTGGCCCGAAAGCCCTACTGACCCGAAGGCATGGGTGACTCGAAAGCCTTAAGGACTCCAAGTCCAAACCGGTGGCCCAAGGTGAATAGTTCCAGCTTCTACAGTACCGAACAATACCTACACAATAACTGCTACAGTACCTGCACAGTGTACAGTCTGCTACAGTACCTGTACAATGCACAGTCTGCTACATCACCCGTACAGTGCACAGTCTGCTACATCACCCGCACAGTGCACAGTGCTGCTACAGTGCTGCTACAGTACGACTACAGTACCCCCCGGAAAATATGCCTCTACCTGGTATTGAACCTGGGTCTTGTGGATGCACTTAAGAATGCTTCACCAACTGGGCTGAGGCTCATGTGCAGGTCACTCCCCCCTTCTCCCCCATTATGCGCGTGCAGACCAGGGGCGCCCCAACCCCTTCTTCCTCCAACCCTTGATTGGGGGGGGGGGGTGCATTTATGGCAATCTTTAGGCATTTTTGAGGTTCACGTCACCCTTCGACAACCTCTTTCTTTCTCCTCTCTAACTTTGGAGTTTCAGTTTAGGTTTTATTGACGATTCAACCAAAGCATGGTGAAATCGTCCGTTTCACACGAGGCTTTTAGTCGACTTGCATAGAGAAGATCCCAAGACGACTTTTTGCACGTTGCGTGACGTTTTATTAAGGTATGTATTCATGGTGATTTTTCTTAGGTTCCCCTTAATAAATTAATTTTAATTGATTGTTGTAATAATATCGTCTCTTAGGGATTTGTCCAAGAATGGTGTCGAGAGTCCATTGTGGACCACCCATGGCGGTTGCATGGAGCTTCGATAAGAGGTGGGCACCTGATGAGTTTTTCGGTATTATACCGAGTTAGGGTTTAATTAATTAATTAAGTATATTTGTGATAATTAATTAATCGTTGATGCTTAGCATGAGGTTAGAGCTTGAGTGGTTGAGATGAACTTGTTTGGATGTCGGCGAGTTTGGACGAGACTTGGATGAGCCTTGGAAAGGCCACCATACTTTGGAAATGTTATGGGAAGCTTCGTTAAATGAGGTAGGTGGTCTAAGACCTTTACCCATAGTCTTGTTAATTTATTTACATGTGTACGGGGGTACGTGCCTTAAAGCCCATGTGTGGAGTGTTTGCTCCCATGGTTTGAGTTAGTAGTTTTGGGTCTAAGATTGACGCCTTAAACCTTCCATGTTCATCATTGGATCCGTTGGTTATTACGAGATCAGACCTACGACCACCCATGGGGTGCGCCAACCTTTGAAAATGGAATGTTTTAGGTATTGGGTTTTGTGAAATGCTTATGTGGCTCTTGAGATAGTTTTAACTGTGTGCATTGGGTTTTGACTAAATTTGGGTTTAAATGAGTGAAAGCTATGTTTTAAAGTAGATATTGTTTTAAAGCGAGGTGTTGACCTCCAAGTATTTTTTAAAGGGGTTTGGTGGTGGATTTCAAATGTTGTTTTGAAATGAGTGGGTGGTTTCCCCTTTGGTGAAAATGCCGTGATGGAACTTTTTAAAGGTTTGGATGGAACGGAAGGCTTTGGCCTCATTTTGGATGTTAAAGAGGAAGACCCATGTTTTAAGGGTGGCTTAGAAATGTTTTAAATGGATGGGTGATATTCCATCACTTTCTAAAGAACATTTAAAAGATGATTTGATGTGTAAAAAGTGTAGGTTCCGGGCGCAGCGGAAGCGCGTTGGTGGGTTTGCCCAACTTTAATTTTAACGTTAAACAACGTTCAATCCGAGATCCGTCACGATATAAAACGCCGAATCTTCAGAATAGAACGAAGAACGAAAAGAAAAGAAGAGTCCCGGAACCCTTGAGGAGGATCATCATATGTTGATTATAATTAATTTAATTAATGCATAAGAATTACCTCGTTGGAATTATTTCTTCGTTGATGTGTCCGGTCACGATTCGGTGATCCGTCGTTGCGTCGTAGAATCCAAGTGTAGGATTCCTCTAGTGGTGATCCACACGTGTGTCACGTATATCTGGACATCACCGAAGAGATCTCCGGGTGCTAGCGCGGAAGAACCTTCGCTTACGATGTCCGCCTTCGACCGCCTTGATCCGGTGGAGGATCTTGCTCTCGTAACTTGAGGGCGTTCTTGGTGGAAAGGGAATTCTCTCTTGGCTTGAGAGTATTTCCAAATCCGTTGTGCACAACAATGGCTCTTTTAAAAATGTTGGGGTTGCGAGGATATTTATAATCAGGTTTGAGGTTAATAGATTTATGACAATAAATAAACGCGTTACGCGTTTTATTTATTTCATTAACTCTTATTGAAAAACCCCCACGTCGAATTATTAATTCCTTGACATGCGCCCACGCTGATTATAATAAATATCATTTAATAAAACAATATTAAATCCTCAAAATCCCAATTGGAAAAAATACACGGCGTGTAATAATTAATACACGACGTGTACTTGTTTTCCATAAAACTACACAGCGTGTATATTTAATATACACGACGTGTACTTTTATTTTCCATTTTTCTCCACCACATTTATTAGACCTTGAGTAATGACTATTTTTTTCTTAAATAAATGTAACTGCATTACTCGCTAATAAATATATTATTTTATCCACAGTATATTTTCTCGAATAACTAGTGTCAAAATAAATGCGATCAGACATCCTTAAATAATTATTAAACCACAGTCGGGAATAATATTTATTTAACTTGTTAAATTAATATTTAACTGAGATACATGGACACACTTAGTGTGTGACCCTCTAGGCCTCTTTCTCAGTGGCATTAGGCTGAGCCTGCCTAAAGTCCAAGGTTAGCGTCTAGAAACATGCCAAGGCACCCATAGAGAAAGAAGTTAACACCGCAATGACGTGTCACCTCCTACGAACGCTTACCGTGTAATATAATCCCGTTGTCTCGATATCTCCAATCAAGCGGGTTGCATGCTAGTGCCATCAATCCATGTGCTTGATTATTCTTTCTTTAACTTCCCGGAATTGAACTTGCCCATACCTTACCATGGCCATGGATTTATTTAGGCTATATCAATTCCATCAAAGGGCCTGAGATATCTACTTCCGTTATGGAACGGAAGGGACAAATCCTTTCTCGCATTATCTATTAATGCGGTATTACTCGTGACGCACCCAACGCATCCTACCTCGCTGCAAACAGTGTGTCGTCACAGTTTTCGTCAATACATCTAAGTGCGTGAGTTGTAATACCCATTAATAATAATCTTAAAGTCTAAGGATCAATACACACGTCCGTAGATAGGAACATCCAATGACACTATGAAATGTGGATTTCCTACTGACGGGTCTCGTTCTCATAATATCCTCCTGGATATTACCAAGGGCGCACACCATGAGAAGGTGCCTCAAAGTTTTATGAGTCCTCACCCCTAATGACCTGTATTATTTGTGTCCCTAAAATAATATCATCCGGCCATAGAACATACATTCAAGAACAGTGTTATAGCACTTTCGGGTTCTCATCATAGTAGGGATCCGCTACGACCCTTTAATGCAACAGCTGTCCTTAGGACATTATCACATGACATGTCACTCAGAAGAACAATCAAGATGTGATAAGCCTTTTATTTAATGAATAAAGTACAAAGTAGTTGGTTTTAGACCACCAACTCCAACAGACTCCCACTTGGACTAGAGCCAACTGCTAACAACCTTTAACCCACTAGCTCTCACATGATATTCATGCTTCTGCTGAGATAGACCTTTAGTCATGGGGTCCGCCACGTTCTCTTCCGTGGACACTCTGCTCACTGCAACTTCACCCCTTTGATAGAAATCCCTCAAGAGGTGATACTTCCGGAGTATGTGCTTTGTCCGTTGATGCGACCTTGGTTCTTTTGCAAGAGCCACCGCTGCAGTATTATCACAATACAATGTAATGAGATCTTTACTGCTAGGCACCACATCAAGCTCCTGGACAAAGTTCCGAATCCAAACGGCTTCTTTGGCTGCATCAGAAGCCGCTATATACTCGGACTCCGCTGTAGAATCGACGACAACTGGCTGCTTTGAACTCTTCCAGCTCACAGCTCCTCCATTGAGACAGAAAACATATCCAGATTGCGACTTTAGATCATTCTGATCTGTTTGAAAACCAGCATCAGCATACCCTCTGATGACAAGCTCCTCGTCTCCTCCATACACCGGGAACATATCCTTAGTTCTTCTCAGATACTTAAGGATAGTCTTAACAATAGTCCAATGCTATTCTCCTGGATCTGCTTGATATCTGCCTACCATGCTCAGTGCATAGGCAACATCAAGCCTGGTACATAACATGGCATACATGATGGATCCTATAGCCGAAGCGTATGGGATCTTGCTCATCCTATCTTTCTCCTGTTGTGTCTGGGGACAAATTTTCTTAGAAAGATGTAAGCCATGTGACACTGGAACCAATCCCCTCTTGGATTTTTCCATACTAAATCTCTTTAGTATCTGGTCAATGTATGTACCCTAACTTAGTTCAAGTAGCCTCTTGGATCTATCACGAATGATCTTGATCCCTAGAATGTAGGCTGCTTCTCCTAAGTCCTTCATGGAGAAACACTTGTTCAACCAGTCCTTAACTGACCGTAAGGCTGGTACGACATTTCCAATAAGCAATATGTCATCAACATATACCACTAGGATGACGACCGCATTCCCATTAAACCACTTATAAACACATGGCTCACATTCGTTCTTAATGAAACCAAATTCCTTTATGGCTTCATCAAATCAAATGTTCCATGACCTGGATGCTTGCTTCAATCCATAAATGGATTTCTGCAACTTGCAAACCCGTTTGGCTTCACCTGGTGTCACAAACCCTTCTGGTTGTGTCATATAGACATCTTCTTGAATGTTCCTGTTAAGGAATGCTGTTTTGACATCCATCTGCCAAATATCGTAGTCATGGTAAGCTGTTATGGCAAGTATGATTCTTATGGATTTAAACATGGCAACTGGAGAGAAGGTTTCATCATAGTCAATTCCTTGACGCTGTCTGAATCCTTTAGCCACTAGCCTTGCTTTACAGGTTCTAACTTGACCTTCCATGTCCAACTTTCTTTTGAATACCCATTTGCATCCAACAGGCTTTACATCAACTGGCTCATCGACCAGAACCCAAACTTGGTTCTGATACATGGAATCCATCTCATAATTCATAGCTTCTAGAAATCTTGCAGCTTCTGAGCTTTCTACTGCTTCCTTGTAGGAGAGAGGTTCATCATTGTCCAACAATAATGATTCACCATCCTCGGTGACTAGGAAACCAAATCTCTCTGGTTCCCTTACCTCTCTTGAGCTCCTACGCAGTACTTGTGTTTCTGGAACCTCTTCCACGGGGACCTGTGGAACTTGTTCCTGTACCAACTCCTGTGTATCTTGAGCATCAACTTCGTCGAAGTCAATCTTTCTCCCACTATCCTTCTTGAGGATGTGCTCCCTCTCAAGAAAGACGGCTTGTCTGGCAACAGTCACTTTCTTGTCTTGGGGGTTATATAGGTAATATCCTTTTGTTTCCTTGGGATATCCTATAAAGATACACTTCGTGCCTCGGGGTGCTAGTTTGTTGCCTGAGAAGGCCTTAACAAATGCCTCGCATCCCCATACACGTGTGTGCGACAAAGTGGGTTTCCTTCCATTCCATAACTCAGATGGAATTCCATTTGCCGCCTTAGTTGGTACTCGGTTTAATGTGTATGCTGCAATTTGTAATGCATATCCCCAAAAGGATAATGGAAGATCCGCATGACTCATCATCGACCTCACCATGTCCAACAAGGTGTGGTTCCTCCTTTCACTAACACCATTCCACTGTGGTGTATAAGGAGGAGTGAGCTGAGGTAGAATCCCAGACTCCCGTAGAAGATCGATGAACTCTTGGTTTAGATATTCTCCACCTCGATCCGATCGAAGCTTCTTTATCTTCTTACCAAGTTGATTCTCTACTTCATTCTTGAATTCCTTAAATTTCTCTAAGGACTCTGACTTATACCTCATTAAGTAGACATAGCCATATCTACTCAAATCATCAGTAAAAGTAATAAAGTAAGAATATCCACCTCTAGCTTCTACTAGAAATGGTCCACACACATATGTGTGTACCAATCCTAGAAGCTCTGTGGCCCTTTCACCTTGTCCACCAAAAGGCGGCTTGGTCATTTTTCCTTGTAAACAAGCGTGACATCTATCAAGTGGTTTTACCTTAGTAGAGTCTAAATAGCCATCTTGGCAGAGCTTTGTCAAGCGCTTCTCGTTCACATGACCAAGGCGGTGATGCCATAACTGGGTGATGTATGAGTCATGTGAGTTTGTTTCATTATCGATTGCCAACACTTGGTTTTCATAATTTAATACATACAAACCATTATTCAAATGTGCCATACCATAACATATGTTGTTCTTATAAAAGAGACAACCCTTATTTCCAAACTTGAAAATAAATCCATCCATATCCAAACAAGATACAGAAATTATGTTCTTGGTAACACTAGTCACAAAATAACAGTTTTGTAAAACCAAAATCATGCCAGTTGGAAATGAGAGGTGATAGTCGCCAATAGCCAACGCAGCCAGCCTTGCGCCATTGGCAGCTCGAAGATCCACCTCTCCTCTGGAGATCTTTCTAAATCTACTTGGTTCCTGCATTTGAATACAGATGTGAGCCCCACAAGATGTATCTAATACCCAATGTGTAGAAATAGAAAGATTGCACTCGATAACGAATGCACCTTTAGCGTCCCCACGCTTCTGGGTGCAGTTCCTCTTCCAGTGGCCCTGCTTGCCACATGCAAAACACGCTGCTTCCTGTTCCTTGCCCTGCCTCTGGATCTTCCCCTTCTTGGAGGGACGGTTCTCGGGGGCTTCAGACCATTTATAAGTCTTTGGCCCCTTTGCCTTATCCTTCCTTTTCTTGTTCACCATAAGGACTGCGGGTTTGTCACGCCCCATGTCGTTATCTACCCGGCGAATCAAGGTCAGAAGCTCCGATAGACTCTTCTCATTGCCGCTCATGTTATAGTTGACAATGAAGCTAGAGAAGGTCTTGGGCAATGATGATAGGATGAGATCTGTACGCAACTCATCTGGGAATTTAATCCCTAAGATGTCCAAGCGTTCAATGTAGCCAATAAGCTTGACCACATGAGGCCCAGCTGGCGCAGACTCTCCAAGCTTCGTGGTAAAAAAAGCATTGGAGATCTCATACCTATCCTGTCTCGCCTTATCTTGGTAGAGATCTTTAAGGTGAGACATCATGCTATACGCATCCATGTTTTCATGTTGCTTCAAGAGCTCATTAGACATGTCCGATAGCATGAAACACTGGACATCTGTGGCATCATCCATGTGTTTCATGTAGAGAGATAATTCCTCATCACTAGCCTCTTTCCCAGGTGCAACTGGAATAGGCTCTTCCGGCACATATAATTTCCTTTCGTGGTGAAGGACGACGCGTAAACGCCTCTGCCACTCTTGGAAATTAGTGCCGGTGAGAAGGTTTTCTTTTTCTAGTATGGTGCGCAATGATATGTTTGAAGTCATTTTCTTGCCGTTTCTACAATTTAAGATGAGCAAAGGTTTAGTACTTTATTATAAAAATTGAGACAAATAAATAAATTAATACTTATTAGTCTCCCACTATTTTATCGAAATCCAATATCCCTCACTATTGACTTCGGAATATTCTATTGCGTGAATATTCTATTGGCAAGGATCCATATTGCCCTTCGCATTACCCCAACTAGGGTTGGTCAAGCAACTTGAAGGGTTTTAGGTAGGCATTCCAAATTCCAACTGCATTAACTCGCAGTTCCTTGATCCGCTGAGTGGACTCCCCAATCCTGAAATCCTTTTTTGGATTTCCTCAACCTTTTCCTCTTGGTCACACCAAGTCCTGCTGTGGCAGTCAACCCTTGATGCGAACCAAGTCAAGTAAACCCAAAACCTTGAATTATAATTCCCCGATAATTGAAAGCACCCCAACTAGGGTTGGTCAAGCACTTTGAACTATGGTTCGATTCTAACCAAGATTATGGAAGGCTATGCCGACTTAATTTTTATTTTGAGGGATTTTATCCTTATACGTAAATTGTTTATTATCTTTGATTACATGCTTGTTAATATTAAGTGGGATATACTTAAGTGATTAACCATGTCTAGGATAATATTTACGTATAATCCAATTTTATTTTAGTTCCATCTTGCATGCTCGTTTAATTCATTAATTTTGTGATCGTGACAACACACCCACAATAAATAAACCATGCAACTGACAGAAATAAAATAAATGGTATGATCATGAGATTTTCTATTGGTTAGTTTATCTAGCAGTTGATAAACTAACCCAAGACCTAGGGGAGAAACACCTTGAACCTTTCGGTTTCATGTTTACAGCTTTCCACCTGTCCACCTTTGTATCTCCTTGGATTGGTTTCATCTTGGCTCCTGACTTGAGCCGCCTCCACTAGCTTGAGAGCTCCATCAATTACATATGCATTTATCTCACACGCAGGTGAGGGGAAAAAGGGGTTTTTACATAAAATAATCCTTGGGTGCGCAGGCCCTACATATTAATGAGGAGATGGCTCGCAGACCAACAAATTTAATTTAAATAAATAAATTAAAAGAAACCATTCACATAAAAAGGTCTCGGTCTAGCTCATGATCATCCATACATGCAACGATATTTACGCATAAATAAAACTAGCATTCAATTATTTAATCGTTCTTGTTTAAGATAAATCATGCTCGAATCAATTAATTATCTTTAATTAATCAATCCTTTTATCTTAAATCCCTTTTCTGAATTTCCTTGAGATTCTCATCCATCATAATTTTAAACAAATAAATTCATTTAAAATTATCCTTGTACACAACTTGTACCTTGGAGGCAACCTGGCGAATTCCCATTTATTACGCAGATGTTAAATTAAACACATATATATAAAACATCTGTCAAGTGTTGTGCCTCATCTTTATGCCTACACCATGGTACACGTCTCAAGGGTTTGTATAATATAATAATAAATTTTAATAAATCTGTGTAATTTGGGTGAGTACAGGGCGTGTAGTTCCGACTACACGGCGTGTACTTTTTCTTCACCGTCCATCCGAAGTACACACCTGGGGATAGGGCGTGTTAATGTACTTCGGAAATTTTCGGAGTACACGGCGTGTACAGTGGGACACACGCCGTGTAGTTTCCGCGTTACATGGTTTCCAGCCGGGCAGGCTATGTACGGAGTACACGACCCAACCCTAACCCGAAGGGACTACACGCCGTGTTCATTGGACCACACGACATGTATTCCGGAAACCGCGTGCCACCTGTTTCTGGTCAACACACAGTGCCTTAAATTCTTAGAAAGAATCCAATACACGACCTGATTTGGCGGATCAGTCAATGCATTGAACCTAGACTACACGGTGTGTACTTCCGAATACACGCCGTGTATTCTGGTGTTATACGGCCAAAAACATTTGGCTCCTCCGGATGAGTTCCTCTATTTTATTTTAATCAAAATTAAAAGAAAAATCCGTTTATGTGAGGTGAACGAGAAACGAGAGAGGAGGAACAGATCTCAATATTCAGATTTCCAGAACGATTAAACATGAATTGAAATAACTAAATTATTAAATGCGTAAATCACCAACAAAAAAACTAAATAATTTTAACCAACGATATGACCCTCTGATACCACTTATAGGTTCCGGGCGTAGCAGAAGCGCATTGGTAGGTTTGCCCAACTTTAATTTTAACGTTAAACAACGTTTAATCCGAGATTCGTCACGATATAAAACGCCGAATCTTTGGAATAGAATGAAGAACGAAAAGAAAAGAAGAGTCCCGGAACCCTTGAGGAGGATCATCATATGTTGATTATAATTAATTTAATTAATACATAAGAATTACCTCGTTGGAATTCTTTCTTCGTTGATGTGTCCGGTCACAATTCGGTGATCCGTCGTTGCGTCGTAGAATCCAAGTGTAGGATTCCTCTAGCGGTGATCCACACATGTGTCACGTATCTCCGGACATCACCGAAGAGATCTCTGGGTGCTAGCGTGGAAGAACCTTCGCTTGCGATGTCCGCCTTCGACCGCCTTAATCCGGTGGATGATCTTGCTCTCGTAACTTGAGGGCGTTCTTGGTGGAAAGGGAATTCTCTCTTGGCTTGAGAGTATTTCCAAATCCATTGTGCACAACAATGGATCTTTTAAAAATGTTGGGGTTGCGAGGATATTTATAATCAGGTTTGAGGTTAATAGAGTTATGACAATAAATAAACGCGTTACAGGTTTTATTTATTTCATTAACTCTTATTGAAAAACCCCCATGTCGAATTATTAATTCCTTGACATGTGCCCACGCTGATTATAATAAATACCATTTAATAAAACAATATTAAATCCTCAAAATCCCAATTGGAAAAACTACACGGCGTGTAATAATTAATACACGGCGTGTACTTGTTTTCCATAAAACTACACAACGTGTATATTTAATATACACGACGTGTACTTTTATTTTCCATTTTTCTCCACCACATTTATTAGACCTTGAGTAATGACTATTTATTTCTTAAATAAATATAACTGCATTACTCGCTAATAAATATATTATTTTATCCACAGTATATTCTCTCGAATAACTAGTGTCAAAATAAATGCGATCAGACATCCTTAAATAATTATTAAACCACAGTCGGGAATAATATTTATTTAACTTTTTAAATTAATATTTAACTGAGATACATGGACACACTTAGTGTGTGACCCTCTAGGCCTCTTTCTCAGTGGCATTAGGCTGAGCCTGCCTAAAGTCCAAGGTTAGCGTCTAGCAACACGCCAAGACACCCATAGAGAAAGAAGTTAACGCCGCAATGACGTGTCACCTCCTACGAATGCTTACCGTGTAATATAATCCCTTTGTCTCGATATCTCCAATCAAGCGGGTCGCATTCAAGTGCCATCATCCCATGTGCTTGATTATTCTTTCTTTGACTTCCCGGAATTGAACTTGCCCATACCTTACCATGGCCATGGATTTATTTAGGCTATATCAATTCCATCAAAGGGCCTGATATATCTACTTCCATTATGGAACGGAAGGGAAAAATCCTTTCTCGCATTATCTATTAATGCGGTATTACTCGTGATGCACCCAACATATCCTACCTCGCTGCGAACAGCGTGTCATCACAGTTTTCGTCAATACATCTAAGTGCGCGAGTTGTAATACCCATTAATAATAATCTTAAAGTCTAAGGATCAATACACACGTCCGTAGATAGGAACATCCAATGACACTATGAAATGTGGATTTCCTACTGGCGGGTCTCGTTCTCATAATATCCTCCTGGATATTACCAAGGGCGTACACCATGAGAAGGTGCCTCAAAGTTTTATGAGTCCTCACCCCTAATGACCTGTATTATTTGTGTCCCTCAAATAATATCATCCGGCCATAGAACATACATTCAAGAACAGTGTTATGGCACTTTCGGGTTCTCATCATAGCAGGGATCCGCTACGACCCTTTAATGCAACAGCTGTCCTTAGGACATTATCACATGAAATGTCACGCAGAAGAACAATCAAGATGTGATAAGGATTTTATTTAATGAATAAAGTACAAAGTAGTTGGTTCTAGACCACCAACTCCAACAAAAAGGGCTCGATTGTCATGACCCATCCCAAAGAGGCCCGTGTCGTGACAACCCAAGTCCCCCTCTAATAGGCCAAGGGTGACTAGCACCAATTAGACATATCCCACAAATGAGAGACATTTGCCTATGTACCTGTACGGACACATACATCTCCAAGCCACAAATTCTGAAATGTAAAATCACTAAATAAAAATGCATGAAAACCACTATATTACACAACCATAGTACAATAGTGAAAGTACTGGAAAGTAAACAGGGTCAAAACAAGCCCACAAAAAAGAGTATGCAACCACAAGTTCAACCTGTAAAGTCAGAGGTACCGGGACTGTCGTCGAAAAAACTGTTGGAACACACCTTGGACTGTTTGGTCTGACAAGGAACCACCTGGTCCTAGTCTACCTGGAACTCTGTCGAAGATTTGATCATCTGCACAAGACACAACATGTGCGGGAAAAGCCCATGCATGAGTGAGTAAAACAATACTCAATAGAACACCCCATAACTACAAAGAAATACCACAAAGGAAATATTATAAAGGAAACACCGCGAAAGAATACCACAAAGGAAATACCACGAATGAATACCACTAAGGAATAACATAAAGCAATTCATAGTCAGATCCACATAGATATATGTCTACAATAAATATATCAAAAATTTCTAGATATACTCAATCCAATAAGTCACACAGTCTCAACAGGACACACAGTCTCAACAAGACGCATAGTCTCCATAAGACACACAGTCTCCATAAGACACACAGTCTTCATAAGACACACAGTCTTTATAAGACACACATTCTACATAAGACACACAGTCTCTATAAGACATACACTCTCTATAAGACACACAGTCTCTAGGTCACAACCAGCCATATAAATGTTTGCTCGAAGCACGCTCGTTCCGAGAGAACTCACTCAGCAAGCCATTAGGTCATATACACACTCCCACAAAAACCCACTTAGGATATCTTTAAATGATCGTCTCATCATAAGGGTCCCAACTCCACAGATGACTCATCAAACAGACGTCTGGTTTGAAAGTTATGGCCGTTTGAAAATTTCAGAAGGGGGTTTACTGGGCCGTGGACCGACTGCTGTGGTTGACCGCTCAGTCCGACCGTGCCCCAGCTGTCGCAGCCATGCGGCAGCTCAGTCGATCATGGCTCACGGTCGACTGTGGCCTAGTCCGGCTGCTTGGGTCTGACCCGGTCCGCCGGGTTGACCCGGTCCATTGGACCCGGCTCGCCACGCCATCCCGACCCACTCGCCCGACTCGGCTTGTTGCTAGGTCGGTCTGCTCACGCGGTCACATGCAGCGACCACCACTGCATCCCATGCAGTGCTGCGCCGCATCCCGTAGCCTCCGATCCCATTGGCTCGCTGGCTCACATGGGACGCCACCACCGCGTCCTGCTGCCGGTGCTGCTCGCCACCCCTGCTGGTTCTGCAAGCCGCCATTCTTCCTCTGGTGCTCGAAAACTCTATAATGAAAGCACCTCTGTGATCATCGGGTCCCGATCTACACTGACCTGACCTCTGTTTTGTTTTACCTCCAATCCAGGGGTCTGACTGCGTTCAGAGCCTCCCGACAAGTCGAGTCGCGGTCACATGGATCCAATAGTGAAGAACACAAAGAACGAGGGAGAGAAAAACACCAAGAACACCTGAAGAATGAACTGCGACCTTTGTTTATGTTGGCCTCGATTCGTTCTTGTTAGAAGGATAAATGAAGAGGATAAACTAATCTCCCAATAATCCCACGTCAATAACTCATCCTGCAACAACGACTGAACCGCAGATCAATCTGTTTGCGGATTGACCCTCTTTCATCATGGAAACTAAAAATGGAGAAAATAAACAATGAAAAACAGCCCTACCTGGAGTTTGGATCGGTCATTGACGAGGAACAATTGCGTTGCTGTCGTTGACGAGATCCTCCAACTTAGTTGGCGCGACGATCCACGATCCGTTCTCCGATCCATCATTGTTCATTCGAGAGGACTATTTCTCCACATATTAGAGTAATTATAGGGTTATAGTAATAACCATGGATTCCTAATAAAAGTTTTAATAAAAAGGAAACAAGCCGTTGCATCACTTAAAATAATTTTTATTTAAATTATTTAATGAAAATTACGTCATTTTTGAGTTTTTCCACAGAAGACCCATGCCGAAAAAACTTAATTCACGCCTAGGGTAAAAATCACATTCTAAGTTCAACAGTTCCCTCATATTTCTGATTCAGGTATCCGTTTAGGAGTTATTCCACTTTTTTAGGAAAACCATGCATGCGTGCTATTAAAAATTTTAATATTTTTCAAACAATTGTTTCAGGTACACCGGGCCTTGGAATCGCACGCCGTCTCAACACCTGGTCTCTAAATCAATCAATATAATATCTAAAAATAATACATGTAAAATCCAAGACGTTAAATTCTCCCCACCTTAGGGATTTATGTCCCTGAAAGCCAAAACAAATGGCTACTCAAACAAATGAGGGAATTAAGCACAAATATGAGCTTCCTGCTCCCATATGCTCTCCTGGATATTACCATGATTCCACTAAACATGTACTCGAGGAATCAACCACCCAAAAAGGATTATCTCTTGACAATCCTCTATCTCTACTGGGTAATCAACAAAATTTGTCCCATCATCGATGTCCAGCTCACACCATTCAATGACGTGCGATGAGTCATGCATGTACCTCCTCAATTGCAACACGTGGAAGACACCGTGTACCCACTCTAACTACAGAGGTAGATCCAAGTGACACACCACCTCACCAAATCTACATAGTATTATGAAAGGTATGATGAACCTTGGAGATAGCTTGCTGCCATGACCAAATCTCCGTAATCCACATCGAGGTGACACCCAAAAGAACATGTGGTATCCTTAATCAAACTCCAAAGGCCTCTATCATATGTTATCATAAGACATATGAAAACTCTATGTAGTCTTCATATGCTCTTAGATGATCTGCACCTTCTCTGTAGTCACCTGCACCAACTCCGGGCCCATAAGTGCTGACTCTCCTAGGTCTGTCCAACAAAGTGGTGACCTGCAGGTTCGCTCGTACAAGGCCTCAAATGGTGCCATAACGATGGTGGAATGATAGTTGTTGTTGCATGAAAAATATACTAGGGTTAAGTGATCCTCCCAATTGTGGCCAAAATATAACATGAAATCCCGTAACATGTCCTCCATAACTTGTATGGTTCACTCTAGCCGAACATCCGTCTGCGGGTGAAATGTTGTGCTCAAGCGTAACTGAGTCCCAAAAGCCTCCTGTAGTCCCTTCTATAAACATGATGTAAAGTGGGAATCACGATATAAGACTATTATCAATGTAAATCCATAGATTCAAACTATCTTCTGCACATAGAGGCATCCCAAGCTCTCTACTGAACTCTGCTCCTAAATAGCTAGGAAGTGGGCCGACTTGGTGAGTCAGTCAACGATCACCTAGATGGTATTGTGTCCCTTGAACGTACATGGTAAAACTATCATGAAGTACATCAATATCCTACCCCACTTCCATTATAGCACCTCAAGGGGTTGAGTCAAACCTGTTGTAACCTGGTACTTGACCTTCACCTTCTAATAAGTGAGACATCGAGAAACAAACTCTACAACTCCCTTCTTCATCCCTGACCACCAAAACTAATGTCATAGGTCCTAGTAAATATTTTCCACACCTGGATGTATCTCCAAAGGGGATGTATGTAACTCCCTCAAAACCTCCTCTCACAATGCTATTGGTACTACTACGCACCCTCTAAAAAGAACGATGTGCTCCCCACCTTTCAAATATCCATCAGGGGCATGCCTTGTGGACATCTGAGCATGTAAAATCTCGCAGTCAGTATCCCCAAGTTGTGCCTCCCTAACTCACTGTAAGAGTGGAGGGGTAAAAACCATTGACTAGAGGTAAGCTTCCCCATCCCCATTCATAAAGGATATCAGCAACGAGTCCAACTTCTCTGATTCCTCATTAAAAAACTATGAATTGGATCTCTTACTGAGAGAATCTTCCACCACATTCCCCTTCCCAGGAGTATAAAAAATCTCAAATTCATAGTCTTGGAGAAACTCTAGCCATTGCCTATGTCTCAAGTTTATATCCTTATGAGAGAAGATATACTTGAGACTCTTGTGGTCTGAGTAGACAATAAACCAATCACCCATCAGGTAGTGTCACCACATCTTCAAAGCGAAGACTACCACTGTCAACTCATGATCATGGGTCACATAGTTTTGCACGCATGGTCTCAACTGGTGTGAACCATAGGAAATCACCTCTTTCCCCTACATAAGGACAAAACCAAGCCTGGTTCCTGATGCATCACAAAACACTATGTACTCGGTACCTATCTCTGGAAATCTCAAGATGGGAGTGCTCATCAATATCTACCTCAACTACTGAAAACTCTCCTAGCACTTCTCCATCCATGAGAAATGTTGTCCCTTTCATATCAAAGCTATCAAGGATGCTTCCACTCTAGAAAAGTCAGGTATGAACCTCTGATAGTACTCATCCAACCCAAAGAAACTTCGCACCTCGGTAACACTCTTGGGTGGTTCCCAAGAAAGCACCACCTCAATCTTCACTAGATCCACTACAACTCTAGCCTCTGAAATGACATGTCCTAGAAAATGGACCTCCTGAATCTATAAATGACACTTCAAGAGCTTCCCGTAAAGCTGGTGCTCTCAAAGTGTGTCCAGGACCATCCTAAAATGTATCACGTGCTCCTCTTAGGACACCAAGTACACTAGGATGTCATCAATGAAGACCACCAAAAATTAGTCTAAGTAAGGATAAAAGATCCGGTTCATGAGTCCTATAAAAACTACCAGGGAATTCATCACACCAAATGGAATCAACAAGTACTCATTATGGATGTA
Organism: Viscum album; assembly: GCA_963277665.1. Lineage (NCBI taxonomy): Eukaryota > Viridiplantae > Streptophyta > Magnoliopsida > Santalales > Viscaceae > Viscum > Viscum album. Next base: position 333,502,074 of record OY728145.1, on the reverse strand, counting down.
ACTACATTTGAAGTCCATCTTTAGTATATCCTCATCTTGTACTCATAGCTAGTGATAGCCATATCTGAGGTCAATCTTCGAGAACCACTGCACCCCTTTCAACTGATCGAAGAGGTCATCGATCCTCGATAGTGGATAATTATTCTTCACGGTCACCTGGTTCAGGCATCATAAGTCTACACATAACCTCAAGATACCATATGACTTCTTGGAAAACAAAACTGGGGCTGCCCAGGGTGAAACACTCGGTCTTACGAAGTCCTTCTACTACAAGTCCTCTAATTTCACCCTCAACTCACGAAGTTCTGTAAGAGCCATCCGATATACAAGTGTAGATATCTGCACCATCCTGAGGTATAGATCAATGAATAAGTCTACCTCCCCATTTGAAGGTAATCCTAGAACATCCCCATGAAATATTTCCTCATACTATGCCACCACTGTAGGAAACTGTGGACTCAAATCATCTACTAAACCGAATCTTGGGCTAGCCAACCGATGAGTGATCAACTGCACCCTTCTATCTGTGATTCCATCCTATTCTTCTTGCACTTCTTTTTCACCAATAAAAAAAACTTGGTCCCATCACTGTAAACACACCACACTCTATGCTTAAAATAGTCAGTCTGAGCATGAACTGTGGATAACCAATCCATACCGAGAATGATGTCATAAGGCCTAAACTCCACAACCAAGTGATCCTAAATAAAACTCTCACCTCCAAGAGTAAGGTCACATTGTCGGAACCAGTGTGTGATCATCTAATCTCCTCCTATAAGAGTCTCTAAGCATAAGGGTTGAGTCAACAGTTCAACCAGAATCTCCAAGTCTTGAACAAGGTTTATGGAAAGAAAAGAATGACTGGAACCCGTGTCTATCAAAATTGTAGCTAAGGTGGAAAAGACATAGATTGTACCTCTAATAACACTTGGAGCCTTAGGTTCATAATCCTCTATTTACTATATCTGGCCTCATCCCTATCTACCATCTCCTTGAGCCTATCATGGACCACCTGGGGGTGGTGGTGGTAATAGATCGAACCTCTAACCACCTCCTGCTGCCCTGCCTGCTACCTTGCTACATCTGCCACCCTATGGACCACCTTTATCCTACCTATTCCTCTACCTCGGGGGACCCTCGACCATCTCCTAATCAACTGTACAAAGGGTCAGGCAATCTCATTCTAGATGTCCCCGACCGTCGCACGAGTAACACAACCTACCCCTCAGCTGAATCGAGATGCCATGGGAGCCCCACACCACTGATCCTATATCTTGGGATTATCTCCCAAAGTACCTAATATGATTGGTTATATGTGACTGTCATCAGCTACCTACTGCCAAGGTCTCAGCTTCCTGGTTCTTTCCGGTAGCTCCTACTACTAGTTCCTACTCCGCTAGAAAGATCTCCACTAACAGGGCTCACTCAAGTACCCCAACATAAGTAGGAATGCTTATGGATATCATGGATTCCATGATCTTACTATGTAAGCCATGTTCAAAGGCCTGATCCCTGAAGAATGGGTCTCATACCATATCTGTGGAGTAGCAAAAAAGATCAGTAAATCTTGCCAAATACTTTGCCACTGTCTGACTGCCCTGCCACAGATGCAGAAGCTTCTGTATGTGCACTGAACAAAACATGGAAAAAAATAAATAATCTTTGAAGAGATGCTTGAAGTCATCCCAAGAGAGAGTCATATCATCGTGTATCTGGGTCACTAAGCTCCATCATCATCCCACAGATCCCTGAAAAAGACTCGCAACAAGGGCCTCCATCTGTTTAGAAGACGTCCTCACAAGGCGGAAGACACGGGTAACTGCCTCCAACCAATCCTCAACTGCATGGGGGTCTGGCTCACCCTAAAACCCGTGAGGTCACTTCCTCTGAAACTCATGAAATGCTCTCAGTCTTCTTTCATCCTCAGTTGGTAGTGATGGTAGTAGCTTCTGCTTGATGGGTGGTGGTATAACTGGTAAACCACCTAGAGGTGATATCTCCAATACAGGCTCCTGTACCGATGCCTCATCACTAGGCGGATCATCCTCATGATCATGCAATGGAATCCTAACTAGCTGTCTATATAGAGGCATCCTGTAATAAAACAATATGTACCACAATCAGTAGAGTACATTTGGAGAACTGACTCAAGAAGGAAATTGAAGACATAAACCATTACTATATGATGCATGTACCATTATTTTCCTTGAAACCAATGTTCTCATGTACTGAATCGAAAAATATGTTCCCAGAGTCCTAGTGTATGGATACTTCAACCTCCACACTAACACTGGATTCCCTGTCCTAAAATCCGAACTCAAAACACTTAACAATATTTCCCAAAACCAACCTCACAGACTCCTGGTCCTAAAGTAGAACTGACTAATCTGATACTACTCTATCACAACCCGTCCCAGAGGTGCCCATGTCGTGACTACCCCAAGCCCTCCTTCAATAGGCCAGGGGCTCGTGACTAACACCGAGTAGGCATATCCCATAAATGTGAGACATTTTACTAAGTACCTGTACGCACACACACATATCCAAGCCAAAAATGTTGAAATGTAAAAGCACTAAGTAAACAATGCATGCAAATCACTATATCCCACAACCAGAGTACAACTGTGAAAGTACTATAAAGTAAACAATGCCAAAACAATCCCACTAAAAAAGAGTTTGCAACCAAAAGTAAAACATGTAAAGTAAGAGGTACTGGGATTTTCATCAGAAAAGTTGTCAGAACACACCTCGACCTGTCTGGTCTCACAAGGCACTACCTAGTCCTGGTCTGTATGGAACTCCGTCGAAGAGTCGATCATCTGCACAAGACACAACACATGCAAGAAAAGCCTGTGCAGGGGTGAGTAAAACAATAATCAGTTGGAAACCCTAAAACCACAAAGGAATACCACAAATTAAATACCACAAAGAAAATAACGCAAGGAATACCGCAAAGGAATACCACAAAGGAATACCACAAAGGAACACCACAAAGGAAATACCATGAAGGGATACCATAAAGGAAATACCAAGAAGGAATACCATAAAGGAAATACCATGAAGGAATACCAACAAGGAATAACAAAAAGGAATACCACAAAGGAATTCATAGTCATATCCACACATATATATGTCTACAAACAATATATCAAGAACATCCAGATATACTCAATCCAATAAGACACACAGTCTCAACAATACACACAGTATCCATAAGAAATAAAGTCTCTATAAGAAAAAAAACCTCCATAAGGAACACCATCTCCACATGACACATAGTCTCTATAAGACACACATTCTCTATAAGACACACAGTCTCTAGGTCACAGATAGCCATATAAATATTTGCTCAAAGCGCGCTCGTTCTGGGAGAACTCACTCATCAAGCCATTAGGTCATATTAAAACTCCCACAAAAACACAATTAGGATATATCTAAATGACTGTATTATCTTAAGGGTCCCAACACCACAAACATATTATCAAATAGATGTCCGGTTTGAAAGTTATGGCTGTTTGAAAATTTCATAAGGGGGTTCACTAGGCCATGGACAAACCATGCAGTTAGTCCACCGACCGTGAAATCAGTACACTGACTATATAGTCAGTCCACTGACCATGGACCAGTCTGACCACTTAGGACTGACCCAGTTCACCAGGTCGACTTGGCCCACTAGTTCCAACTAGCTTCGGCTGGGCCTGACCCACCTCGTCGACCTGACCCACTATATTGACCCACCTCGCCAGCCTGACCAGCCACGTCGGCCCAACCAACTCACCCGACCTGGCCTATTTTCAGGTCATTCCACTCATGTAGTCACCCATGGATATCGCTTCCACATCCCACGCGGTGTCACATCGGATCCCGCAACCTCTAATTCCACCGGCTCTACCGCATGCCACCGGCACCGCTCGCTGCCCCCACTCTTTCCACGAGCCACCATTCTTCCTCCGGTGCTCAAAACTATGAAAAGAAAGAACCTCTGTGATCCTCAAGTCCCATTATACACTAATATGGCCTCTGTTTTATATTTCCTTCAATATGGGGTTCAGATCTCATTCAGAGCCTCCCAGAAAGTCGAGCCGCGGTCACGAGGATCCAATAAGGAAGAACGCTAAGAATGAGGGAGAGGAAAGCATCAAGAATAACCAAAGAATGAACCTTGGTCTTTTTTCATGTTGGACTTAATTTATTCTCATTATAAGGATAAATGAAGAGGATAAACTAATCTTCTGATAACCCTATATCAATAACCCATCCCGCAACAATGACCGAACCAAGAATCAATTTATTGGTGGATTAACCCGATTTCATCCTGGAAATTAAAAATGGGGAAAATAAACAATGAAACAAATTCCATACCTAGATTTCAGACTAGTTGTTGATGAGGAACGGTTGCATTGCTGTCGTTGATGAGATCCTCCAATTTCATTGGCGCGACGATCTATGATCCGTTCTCCGATCCATCATCATTCATTCGAGAGGATTCTTTATCCACATCTCAGAGAAATTATAGGGTTATGGTGATAAACCTGGATTCCTAAAAAAGGTTTAATAAAAAGGAAACAAGTTGTTGCATCACTTAAAATAATATTTATTTAAATTATTTAATGATGATAACATCCTTTTTGAGTTTTTTCACAGAAGACATGCACTGAAAAAACTTAAGTCACACCTAGGGTAAAACTTACATTCTGAGTTTAACTATGTCCTCATAGTTCCAATCTAGGCACCCATTTATAATTCATTTCACTTTTTTAGGAAAACCATGCGTGCATGTTATTAAAAAGTTTAATATTTTTCAAACAATTGTTTCGGGCACACCAGGCCTTAGAATCACACACCATCTTAGTGACTGCTCTCGAAATTAATCCATATAATATCTAAAAATAATACATGGAAAATATGAGATGTTACATCAAAAGTCTAGTCTGCGTGAGATGTTAAAGGCTCATTGGGACCTTAGTAAATGATTAAGGTTTTAAAAAGGGTTATTTGAGTACCTTTTGGGTGTTTTTAAAGGTCAAGGTGTTGAACCTTTGTATTTGAGGATTTATGGGATGGTTTATGTGCTAGACTGATGCTCTGAGCCCTATAGTTATGATGTATGGTTCCATATTTCTGACATGGTGCTCCACATATGAGGTTTAGAGAGTTAGACATGAATCTACACTGGTATGGTTCCGAATGTCTGTCATGGTTCTCTACATACGAGGTTTAGAGAGTTGGGCATGACGCCCCCATGTATGATTTTAGTTGTCTACCATGGTGCTCCACATATGAGGTTTAGAGAGTTGGTCATGATGATCCATAGGTATGGTTCCATATGTCTAACATGGCACTCCATATAAGAGGTTTATAGAGTTGTACATGACACTCTTGTTGGTTTTGGGAGCAGCGAAGTTGTGTAGTGGTGGAAAATATATTAAAATTTCTTTTAATTATCATTTCTAGAAACCATGAGTGATGATCTTACATGTAAAATTTACGATTAATTTATTTAATATCCGAATAAATAGAGACTTGGTCTTAAAAATTTATTTGTTGATCAGTGTTGATCATCCAAAAAGACCCTTTTATATTGCCTTCATTATTCTATGAGGATCCAAGAATAAAATCCCTCTAGTGGTGATCCACACATAGTCTTATGATCTCTGAGCAATGACATTTGATCTTTGGGTTCCAGCACAGTGAATCAAATGTATTGTGTTGTATGTTCTTAATCGCTCATTATTTAGCCTTGAAAAAAATATATCTTGTGTTTTTCATTCTTGAGAGGGAGAGAGGAGGAGTCAAAAGAGATTTTTTTGTGCGTAACAATTCTCTCTTGTTTTTTTCGATTGCGCACCAATCAATATTTTGGATACCCTACACAATAGACATAACCATCTATTTATAGATACAGGGTTTTGGTTAAAATAACTATTTAATTGTATACTATCCATTAAATAATACAATAAACTTTAATAAACTCCATTCCACATAATAAAATAATAATAATATTATTTTTTAGTGTATGCCAACTTGTACAATAACAAGTATTAATTATTATTTGTCACCAGACTCAGTCTTGGTCCATTCGAAATCCTCTAGAATTTATTGAATACCCAAATAAAATATTTTATTCTCTTAAATAAATATTTTATCCACAAACCAATAAATAAATATTTATTAAATATTAAAATAAATAAATAAATAAATTTTATTCACGACCAGGTGAATAAATATTTATTTAATTTATGCGATCAATAAAACTTGAATAAAATTATTCCTTGATCTTGAGAATAATATTTATTCCATTAATTAAATTCAAATAGAATTTAACCGAGATCAATGGAAATAGTTAGTGTGTGACCCTATAGGATTCCTTCTCGTTGGAATTAGGCGATCTTGCCTAATGTCCAAGATTACTGTCTAGCAATGGGTCAAGAAACCCAAGATAAAGAAATTAATATCACAATGATGAAAACCACATATTAATTCTCACTATATAGTATAATCCTTTTTTCATAATCTCTCATCAAGTAGGTTGCACATATATGTCACCGACCTTTATGCTTGATACATCTTTCTTTGATTACCTAAAATAAACGTCATTACATCATGACCATGAAATTTAATGGGAAAATTCTATTCCAATGAAAGGGACGAGATATAAACTTCCATAAATATGGGAGGGAAAAAAAATCCTTCATCGACTTATTCATTAATGACATGTCAATCATGACACACCCAACATACCCTACTTCCCGCCAACATATTGCGTAACGGTTTTGGTAAGTAAATATACGTGTATGAGTCATGACATGAATCAATGGTAATATTAAAGTCTAAGGACTATTACACATGTTCGTAGATAAGAATATTCGATGACACAAAAAGTATAAAGGATTCTTACTGGCAGGTCTGTTCTCATAATCTTTCGTCTTAGAGATTACCAAGCGATAACTTCATGAGAAGAAGCCTCATCCTCTTATGAGAACTTTCACTTAACGGTCTATATACTATGTGCCCTATCATAGTATTTTACCCAACCAAAAAACTATATTTAGTAATATTATCATAGAACGTCAAGGTTCTCATCATATATGGGAACTGTTATGGCCATATAAATTTGATGGATAACCTATGGCATTATCACATTAATGTTATGCAGAAGAACAATCAATATGTGACAAGAAATTTATATTAATATTCACTTCTTTGAATATACAATTAATTTAAAGCATAAAGTAGTTGGTTCTAGAGAACCAACTCCAACAACTCCACATGTGTGGTTCCGAATGTTTGACATGGCGCTCCACATATAAGGTATAAAGAGTTGTATTGATGCTTTTATGTTTTCATGAGTTGTATAATGGATGAAAATCCCCCTTCCACTAATTAAAGTATGTTTCACCCTATGTTTTATGACTCAGATGTTTGAATTGGGTCTATGCACAATTGGTTGGCTCGGGTGTCACCTTAGAACCCGAGGTCCAATGTGTTACTAGATAAAAAATTATTACTTTTGAGATGTATATTTTCTTATTTACCGTTTATTTACTCCACTATTTATCTATACATACTATTTATCTAACTGGTATTTACTCTATACACCCATGATGGTGGCCTACTGAGTTTTAATCATACCCTAATCGGGACGCCATTACACATGGGTACCCAAGCATCTCTTATATGTTTATTGCAAGCACAGGTTTGGGTTGAGGCTTGTGTTGTGTTTTTCATGATTGGGAATGATAATTCAGATGGTGTTAAGAGACCAAATGAGGTTCTTCTAGGAGATGTAGTAGATCCCTTTTTCTTATTTTTTATGTTATTCTAGCATGATATGTTACTGGACCAGTGGGAAGTCAGTTGTATGGGTATTATGACTCTTCAGTCCATACTAAATTTCATTAGTTATCCATTCATATTTATATTTTCCAGATTTTTTTCTAGTTTATTTGATATGTTTATATTTATTTATTATTCATGCATACTCTGATGTGTATGATTCTTGGTTATTTACATTAATATTGGACACTCTGATATGAGGGTATAATCTCCTCATAATACCACCTTAGACCCCATGCTACTAGTTGTTAACCTATGACATACAAGGAGGCGTGCTTGAGGTCATGTGGTGAACTAGCTCGGGGCACCGATTCAGTGGAATCCAGACCAATACATTACAAAGTGGTATGAAAGGAGTTTCTTTCCTATTGTTTTACTATTAAGGATTTGGTAGATTGAATATATAGAAATGTGTCAGAGCCTATGATGGATTTCAAATTGGGGCATCATGAACACTTGTTCTCGTAGGAAGTCTAGGTTACCAGGGTTGGGATTGCTATTATGGTTTGGATGCTATGGTTGTATTTGCTTTTAACTTTGAGCGATGCACATGTGGTTTGTAAATTCTGATTTATGATGGTTTTTTGGATTTTGGATGGTTTAAAAGTGGCGAGTGATGTGGATTTGGCTCTTAGCCTATAGAGGTAAGAGGTGTCTCATGCATCATGGTAGGCATATAAGATCCACATGTTATAAGATTTATAGTGTGTAATTTTTGTTGAAGATAGAGGATCAGTTGTTTAAAGTGTCAAAACCCTCTCATATGGAATTTTTTTGTATAAATAATTGGCAGAATTCTACTCTGCTGGACCATATTGTGTATGGATCTCTTTCTGATGGAAGAAAATGTGGATCTATAGTGAGATGTTTGATGATGATGATGCTAATTTGGTCCTCATGCACAATAGGTGTGGTGACCATGGTGGGTCATCATGGTATAGATACATGAATGTTAGACCCTTGTGGGTGGTTTTTTGTTCAGGATCGATTATGTGGCCTGGTCCTCTAGGGAGCAGTCTGATGCATATATTCTTGTATAGGATGGGTGCCTTGGTTGTGGGTGGTTAGTTTGGAATGTGATGTATTTTTTATGTGATACCCTAGAGATGGGTGTTTTGGTATATTGATGTTATGTGATGTTGGGATGAGAGAATCCTTGACACCTAGCGAGTTGTGGTCTTTTACAAGTTTTCCTGGACCTAGGTAGTTGGACCTAGTGACCTTTCATGAGACTTGAATGATGGTACAAGGTGGGAGAGCCTAGTGACCTTCTTGATGTGACTCCAATTTAGGGAGTTGGTGTCGTTTGACCTCTGAAGGTGACCTGTGAGAGGGGTTGGTTGAGTTGTTTGTGCCTTTGGGTGCATGAGGCGTGAGTGGATTTTTTGGGACTTTTGACAATGGCGTGTGATGGGTTCATCTTATTATGGGTTTTAGGTATGTAGGATGCCTTTTTTTTAGCAGGAGCACTTATGTGCTAGTGTTTTAGCCTTATGGTTGGTTTTAAGAGGGGTGGGCTCAGTCAGGTGCCTATCCTAGGTAACAGTTGTGCATATGGGGTGTGCCTGATGGTTGTGAGCTAGACCGAGAGCACAAGAGGTTCTCAAGAGTATGAGTTTCTAGGTGTGTAGGTTTTATTTGGGTAGAATATGTATTAGTAAGATAGAACTGGCGTGCTTGAGGAGGAGTAATAAAGTGCTACCTATGGATGAGGACATCCTTAAAGAGGTTTTTGGTGTGAGGCATGTGAAAATTATTGGCTTCCTTAAGATGAAAATAACTTGGAGTGTTTATTCTTGGGTATAACATGTGATTTTTATCATGTTATCAAGTGTGTCAAATTGTAAATTGTTTTTACTAAAATTTCTATAGTATAGCACGAACCCTAGGTCATCTCTCTATGGAGCCTTATATCATTAATTTTAAAAAGGGTTTTGATTATGTTTTTATGAAATATATAATTGGATGAAGTGTTTGGGGGTTTTATGATTTTTAAATAGAAATTGAAACTATATTACTAAGTGAGAGAAACTGGTTGGAGAAATCATGATCAACCCGGGTGAGTGTCCCTTGATGCTCATCTGTCATCGCTCTCAAGGGAAATGGGAAGGATCATTGATTACTTGATTTATACATACCAAAACCAGTATGGTATGTGATTTATTACTAGGTTATCATCTATTATTTTATCAATTGATGATATTGATTACCGACAACCACTCAAAATCAATAAAATTATGTCGATGTAAGAACTGAACTCAGTCAAGGCATCACATCAACAATATGATGAGATGTACAGGTTTGGGTTTATCTCAAAATTGTTCTCAAGAAAAAAATATGCATAATAATGGGTTATAAATTCTGGATTTCATAAAATGATGCAATCCATAATCACACTTATGAAAGAGAAGAGGTGATAAAAGATGCAACCACACTCAAATCATCACAAGATCCGATTTATGCATGGAAGCATGAGGATTCTTGTTCCTTTGATTTGTATTATATCACACCAGAATAAAAAAAATAAAAAAGGAATAAATTAAGAAAAATAGACAACAAACCTGTAAATTCAATTACCTTCCATTTACAAGCATGGAGCTTGAGATTACAACAAAGAACACCCCCCCAAATTGATTACTAAGATGTTTAGAAGTACATGATGTAGAAGTGGAAGGAAATGGATGAATAAAGATCTCAAATTTGAATCACCCTTAACAATTGTCATTAAAAAATTTACAATGATACATGGAGTGATTTTAAAGTGAAATTTGGAAAGTTGGATTCAATAAATTCAATGGTCTATGGGTGTAGGTGATTTGTTCATGATGGATTTTTCCACCAAGTTTATTCACCTGGTTGACTAGCCTAAACTTGTTTAGTTGTCAAAAAATTTGGTGGAGAGGTGATCCTTAAATTTAGGCATCAAATGGAGGTAGAATAATACCAATTTGAGGTCCAAGTCTTGAGTTATGTACCAAATATATAATGATGATCCAATCTGTCCCACCCAAAAATTTTCACGTTGTGGGCCTCTTTTGGGCCTCCAAATAGATGAATTGGGAACCATTGTATTCTATAAAAATTTATCCCACACATTTTTTCATTATTAAAACAATTTTAAGACCAATTGGATACACATATTATCCATAGTAAATATTTAAATCCACATGTGTTCTTGGGATCTTACACTGTTTGGCCCATTTTTATTGATTTCCACAGTGGGATCTCCAAATCACCTCCACCTACAATGAAACCATAAAAAAGCAAACTTTAACATTTTAATAGTGATAAAAATTAAATTATTAAATAAAAAATGAAGTTTAATTTGATATTATATTTGGAATTTTCAATACAAAAATCAGTTTAAACAGTGGTGTAAGGGTGGAAATGAACAGTGAAACGCTACGCGATCACACCCCCACACCTAACCATTTACACTCCTAGGAAAAGTCACATTTCTAAAAAATTATGCATGGATATATTCTCAAACTCATGAATATTTAACATTCAATGAAATTTCAATTCCTTATAGCAATGTGATAAAAGAAAACACTACACCAAAGAGTTATTCCCAGTGATCATGAAAAAATATGCCTTATAAATTGTATTAGAATGAAATTCAAGGAGATGTATGATACCAATATAAAAAAGGAATTAAAAAGTCAACCATTCCAATAAATCTCCACTCATGTGTGTGAAAACCATTTCATTCTATTCTTTCCACTTTCTATCTAGTAAATATAGGTTATTTTAAATTTTTATGCTTACCTTATTCTTTCCACCGAACTTGTTCTACATCTTTTGCAATTAAATTTCAAGACCTACTCACTTAAGAATTATTGAAAGTAAAACCTTAATATCCTAACCTATATATAACCATATATTATAAATTTCATCACTCACCTCATTATAATTTTTGTTTTGTTTTTTTGTATTTTTTTGATTTTTTTTGATTTTTTAGGGTGTAAAACTGTCGGATAACAGGTACACACGCATCGATATATTTGGTATAGTAATAAAAAAATATGATAAAGAACTAATGTATGGAAAAATCATTTTAAAGATCTAGTAAAAATTAACCTAACTTATATTTACCTTTTATTAAGTAAGAAATACTCACACTTCATGGTTTGGTGCAATGATGTGTGAAGATATGAAGTGAAAGAATTTTACCATAAACTACTCACACAAAGGGAATCATTCATATCAAAGGTTTCATAGAGATAGAACCATTCATATCATCAAAGAAAAACCAATTTTATAAAAATCACACCCCAATGTTAAATTCATGCTAAAATTCAGATTCCATAAATGATAAAAATTTTAATTAAATGTTAAAACAACATGAAATCAGGAATTTCGACATGCATTTTCAATAATTTTCATGATTTGGTGAGAAAGAGGGGGGTTGGGGTAGTTAAAAATACAATGTAGTAAGTGAAAAAGTGAATAAATAAGAAAGAATACGAAAATTTTAATGAACTCAAAAAGGTGGGGAAAAGTAAAAATACTATACAATAAGAAAAGAAGATAAGAAAGAAGAAAGATGATGAAAATCCTAATAAACCTAGGAATATACCAACCCCCCTCACCTAGAGTGTGTAATGTCCTCACTATAATAAAAGAGAATGTGGGAAGAAAGGATAAAATCTGGTGGGTTTCACTGGTATGTTTCTTCTTGAAAGTGGATTTCATCCACCAGATGCTTTGGAAAATCCTCATAAAAATGTTTAAGTAACTACCCATTTATGGTAATATTTGAGACACTCTTCTCATGCAAAACCTATATTATAACATAAGGGTAAATGTTAGTAATAGTGTAAGGGATGGTCCATCAAGAACAAAGCTTTCCTAAGTAGATATTTATCCTAGAATTGTACATAGTGACCTTATCACCAATATAAAACTTCCTTTGATGAATCATCTCACCATGTATAGCCCTTTTATTCTCTTTATAGACCTAGGAGTTCTCATATGCATCATAATGAATTTCCTCCAACTCCTAAATCTGTAATTTATTATGCTAACCTACATATGAAAGATTTATATTAAATTGTTTAACAACCCAATATGAGCAGTTCTCTACCTCCACCAGGAGGTGAAAAGACTTTCCAAACACAATCCTATATAGATACATTCTAATCAGAGTTTTAAAATCTATATGGTATTCCCAAAGTGCATCATCCAAACAAAAACTCCAATCTTTTCTCTTAGGTTGTACCCTTTTTTCCAAGATTATCTTAACTTCATGAATTTAGATTTATTCTTGTACATTAGTTTTGAGATGATATGAAGTGTAGACTTTATGAACAAACCCAAACTTATAGAGAAAATTTTTCATGTTGTGATTGAAAAAATGTGAACCCTGATCACTAATGATGAATCTTAGAAAACCAAACCTACTAAAAATATGGGACCTCACAAAATCAAAAACCACTTGAGAGTCATAGGTCCTAGTAGCCTTTGATTACACCCATTTAGAGATGTAGTAAAAAACCAGTAAGATGCACATGAAGCCAAATGAATTTGGAAAATGCACCATGAAGTCAATACCCCATGCATCAAAGATTTCAGAAAACAACATGGGTTGTTGTGGGATTTTATTCCTCTTGGAGATATTTCCTGTGAATTGACATCATGTGCATGACTTAAAAAATTTATAGGAATATTTATAAAATATTGGCCAATAAATTCTTGAGTCAAGGAATTTTCAAGCTGTACATTGAGAACCAAAGTGGCCCCCATAAGACAATGTGTGGCAGAATCTCAAAACATAGGTGAACTCATGGCCAGTGACACACCAACGAACAACTTGGTCACTAAAAATTCTCTACAAGTAAGGGTTACTCCAAATTTACCATCATGAATCATGATTAAGTATCTGGGATTGTGAAGTGAAAAAATCTATGGGGACCCTACATGTTTCTAGAAAATTCATAATTTATGCATACTAGGGGTAAGGTCCACAACATCACAAATATTCCCATGAGGTAATAATTATCCAATGGGAAGGGGTGAGTCAACATGATGTTCCAATGGTGGGTAAATCCTACTAAAGTGGTCAACAACCAAATTTTCAACTCCTTTATTATCTCTAATATCAAGGTCAAACTCATTGAGTAGGAGCATACACTAAATGAGGTGGTTCTTAGCTTAAGGTTTCTTAAGGAGAAAACGTAGGGAAACATGATAAAAAAATGCAATGATTTTTTACCTAAGAAGATATTAATAGAATGTTTCCAAGGAAAACACAATAGAAAAGAGTTCTTTTTCAGTGGTTGTGTAGTTTTCCAGGGTAGGGTCAAGGGTACGTGAGGCATACACAGTGACAAGAGGATCCTTCTCAACCCTTTGTGATAAAACTTCCCCAAATGAAACGTTAGAGGCGTCACACATAAGTTCAAAGGGGAGATCCAAAATTGGTAGTTGGATGATGGGAGGTGACATAAAACTCCTTTTTTATGAATTTAATGCATCCTCACAATTTTTATCGAACACAAACTTCGAATATTTTTGTAACACACCAGGTAAATAAAGAGTACGACATTTTCACATTTATCCATATTTGTGAATAAAATATTAATATAAATTTAAAGGGGACGCTATGTTCGATGGCGTACCCAACACGCAACAACGAGTTTCTTGGGAATCTTACGTTGCACTCTAATAATAAAATAATATTATTTTAAATGGTAGTTAACGCCTAGCTGTTGTGATGGCGGGAATGAATAGAACTAACTACAAAATGATTATATATGTTTGTCAAATATTTTTACTTTTTATAATAAATGTTAGAGGATTAAAAATGTGAATGAATCCAATTTTAAGCGTAAACATTCTAATATTCTTTAAAAGGTCGATTAACCGCCTTTTGATGGTGAACCTCTTTTAAATCCACTTTTTGACAATTTTATGTGTTATATTTGACAAAATAAAATTCTTCTTTAGAATCGGGACATCAAAATTTACTTTGTGTAAATTTTTGGTATTTTTCCAAAAAAGTTTAATTTTTAATGAATAGTGAAAAATGTTGTATTTTAATTCAAAACCTCTTTTTAATATAATTTATTTATATGATTAGATTATATTATGAATTGGTTTTAAAGTTAAATTAGAATATATTTTTAACATTTAATAAAATAGTGGTCATTGGAATTAATTTCACTTTGAAATTTGACTTAAACTAGTGTCAATCTTTTGATATATATTGTTTCATAAAAACACGCTATTTGTTCTGATAGCGGGAATTAATTATTAAATTAATTAATTTAACATATATTTTATGAATTTTGTAAAATAGACATCATTTTTGAATTCGGAATATCAAATATAGCTTAGGGTGAATTTTTGGTAATTTTCTGAAAAACTTCAATTTTTGATGAATAGTGAAACCACTAAGTGGTACTTATAAAAACTGATTTTCCGTTTAAATGAAATTTTGCCACCTTTGTGTTTTGAATTTCAAAAATCCGACATACACGGTTTTCATTAAGAAGTAAAATGTGGTTCAATGGGATTAAAATAATTTTTTGGTGAATAGTAACTTATTAAGTTTTAATCGCGATTAGAGGTAATTAGTGTAGTTTAAGGTAAAAATAATGTTTTAATAATATGAAATGACCTAGACACATGTCCTAACCTCATTTTATGAGTCATTCCCGACCAAGACAATCCATGGGTCAACTTGGGGACCCCATGGAGCCACTTTGGTTGGAAAATGACATAAATACCTTTTTATTTAATGTTAAAATTAAAATGACACAAACATGAGTTGTTTTACTAATTTTTTTTAAATGAGGTTATACAAGTCAGATTTTTGACTATAAATAGTCACTGGGAAGCTAAAACTATTTCCTAAATCATAGTATTTTTTTAGAATTTTTAGACATTAAATAAATTAAATTATTTAAGACATCATGATAATGTAGTGATGACCTCATTATTTAACGATTTAAATAAAATGGAAAGATAATGTAAACTATAAGACCTAAAAATGTCCAAAACCTATTGTATGGGTGGATTTAGAACCCTTATCACCTTATCCTCGAAACACATCAATGTGGGACCATTAAAATCCGAAACTCATTCTAAAATAAAATAACATTTCTTTACTTTCCAAGAGTGGCCCTCCTCTCCTCTTATAAAAGGCCCCCACCTCTACCTCCTTACCCACACTTCCAAATCCTTTGGATTGGAAAAACCCTGCCCATTTTGTCTCTCCACATCCCTATATAACTCCTTGAAGCCTCACTTTGGGAAGAAGTCTTCCCAAGGAAGCCTTTGAGCTCAAACCAAAGGGAGTTACCCGATTTTAAGGTAATGTCTTCACTTGAGTCCTTTTGTTTTATTTTGCTTATCCACCCCCATAAACTCTTTTTATTCATTTATTTTGTAACAAATCCAGTATCTTCAATATACTAGGATGTTTTTATAAGAAGTATTCGAGCTAAAATTACACACACCTACATCTAATGGTTAAAAACATACTGTTTCCGTGGATGGTGAATTTCTGCCTCCCGAAACGATGATTGTTCAAAATTCTTTTAACACCTTAAAAGGTGGCCATTAAGATGTCACTATATTTATATATGATATATAATATGTTTATATTTTCCTTATTCTTCTGTATTTTAAATTTATGGCATACCTTTATGGCTTCCATTATGGGTATACGCGATATCTTCATTTTAGGAAGTGCAGACTACCGCCCCCTCAAAGTGATTTGATTCATTAATACCGTATGTGGTATGTATAAAGGATATATTTAATGATATTATATATGATACCATACTGGAATTAAAATACTATTATGTATCATTATGTTTTAATTCCATTAAATATGAAATAGAAATGGAAGTAGCGTTCATGTGTACGTACGGATTACCGTCTCCATGAACGGTGCATTTAATTTCTTAACTCTAAATGTTATGCAGTATTATAAATGCATGAATATAATGGATATATATGATATATATGATATCTACATCATGAATAAAATTCTGGATATAATGGATATTTTTCCACATGAACAACTTGTAATTATAAAGAGTTTATTTTTGACTCAAGTACCAATGATCGTTAAAATGACCGCTATTAGCTTAAATAATAACATAGTGTTCATGACATGGTAATAAGTGATATAAAAGGAATAATGAACTTGAAAAATGTTCTTAAGGAAGTAGAAATTAACTCAAGTTTATTATTCAGGAGATTAAAGAATGATCGAGGAAAGGGAAAGAAGTTCTTTCTGAGGGATCAATTGAATGTTTTAAATGTGGTGTGCATGGTCATTATGAAAACACATGTCCTATGAAGAAGTTTCATGAATGGGATCACCAAGATCGTACAAATATTCGTTTACCAATACCTAATTCCATTTCAATTGAGGATGATGAAACTGACAATGACCAATCAAAGGTATGGATTATTTCATAACTTTTGTTTTCCTATTTTGGAATCTTAGGATATGATTCATGATTTTGTTTGTAGGAAAGAAGTATTTCAGAATAAGTTGGAAAGGAATGGTTAATGGATCATGAAGAATGTTGAATGAGTAAGAAGTCAACATATAAGGGCTTCAAGAGTTATGGTGAAATTCTTAAGAGTATTAAGTCTCTTTTGATGATGGGGTTACATTAGAAGACTTTTTATAGTATGTGTAACCCTGATGTTTAATATATGAAAATTTTATTCAAGGAATAGTTATCTGTTCTTTTGTGGACATGTTATAAAGAACCATTTGGGTTTATATGATCCTTACTTTTGAGGTAATTATGGGTTACTATATGCTATGATGGAAGTGAAAGGCATGAGATAAAATTGAGGTTAAATTATTTTATGGTTATTTTTGATGATTTTATCTCTTTTTGGGGAATGATTTGAGAATTATATAGTTTTGGAAGAAGGACAACATGCAGACCGTGTAACAACCCGTCGTGCCAGACAAAGCTGTGGGAATCGAACCCACAACCAAAGTGCAACTGGTATTTATCGCCTACCACTGGACTACGTGAAGTCCCTGGTTAGTATGACTTATTCTTTTTAGTTAGGTGAATTTATGAATTAAGAGTAAGTTGATTTTGGGTTATTTATGAAAATGATTAACCTATCATGGATGATATGTGATTAGGTTAATTACTTTTCAGTACGAGACTTTAGGAGCAACTGATGTTGTTTGGAGATAAATGTTACGATTTAACTTGGAAGACTATGTGACTAAATCCTTAAAATATTTGGGTTTCAATCTTAGTTTGGTTTACTTTGAAGAATTTTATGGACAAATTTTTATCGAATGATCCTCGTTGAACTTTGGGTTTTGTTGGACAAATTTTGGAGATTAAGAATAGATTTTCTTTTTCTAAAGGGTTATCCTTTTCTGGATTATCTGATCTTGTACTAACCTTTTTGGTTTTGGTTTTGGTTAGAGTCTAAAGACATGGGAAGTATATAGTTCTCTTTTGTGGATTAGGTGATTCTCTAGAAATTGATTATAATACTCTTAATGCGAACAAGTCTTCCTAAATACTCGTCTTTTGGAGAAAATATGAGTTTGATTAAGGAATCTAGTAAAAGTTGAAAGTCTACATGACAAGTAAGTATGTTTCAATATGATTTAGTTAAGCTCAAAAATAAATTCCTCAATGAAAAGTAACTTAAAACAAAAATGTTGTCTGTTAACTTTTCCTTCTGGGGAATCAAATACCGTTTAACCCATCACAAGTTTGTGATTTTCTTATGGTTATCTTTCTCCTAGACATGTTTACTATCACGCTCCATCAGAATATGACCCTTTGTTTTTTCCTCCATGTCCATATTTTCATACTTGGAATCCTAGTATGGGTTAACTCGGGTGACCTTTGTACTTATCTTTCTTTATTTTAAAGTGATTGTTTTACCGACTCTTGTTCCGATGTGCGATTTTCAATGAAGTTTCCAAGCCCAATTTTAAAATTGCGAGGATGTAATTCCCAAAAGGGGGGAAGGATGTAACACCCCAGGTAAATAAAGAGTATGACATTTTCACATTTATCCATATTTGTGAATAAAATATTAATATAACTTTAAAGGGGACGCTATGTTCGATGGCGTACCCAACACGCAACAACGAGTTTCTTGGGAATCTTACGTTGTACTCTAATAATAAAATAATATTATTTTAAATGGTAGTTAACGCCTAGCTGTTGTGATGGCGAGAATGAATAGAACTAACTACAAAATTATTATATATGTTTGTCAAATATTTTTACTTTTTACAATAAATATTAGAGGATTAAAAATGCGAATGAATCCAATTTTAAGCGTAAACATTCTAATATTCTTTAAAAGGTCGATTAACCGCCTTTTGATGGCGAACCTCTTTTAAATCCACTTTTTGACAATTTTATGTGTTATATTTGACAAAATAAAATTCTTCTTTAGAATCGGGACATCAAAATTTACTTTGTGTAAATTTTTGGCATTTTTCCGAAAAAGTTCAATTTTTAATGAATAGTGAAAAATGTTGTATTTTAATTCAAAACCTCTTTTTAATCTAATTTATTTATATGATTAGATTATATTTTGAATTGGTTTTAAAGTGAAATTAGAATATATTTTTACCATTTAATCAAATAGTGGTCATTGGAATTAATTTTGCTTTGAAATTTGACTTAAACTAGTGTCAATCTTTTGATGTATATTATTTCATAAAAACACGCTATTTGTTCTGACAGCGGGAATTAATTATTAAATTAATTAATTTAACATATATGTTATGAATTTTGTAAAATAGACATCATTTTTGAATTCAGAATATCAAATATATCTTAGGGTGAATTTTTGGTAATTTTCTGAAAAACTTCAATTTTTGATGAATAGTGAAACCACTAAGTGGTACTTATAAAAACTGATTTTCCGTTTGAATGAAATTTTTCCACCTTTGTGTTTTGAATTTTAAAAATACGACATACACGGTTTTCATTAAGAAGTAAAATGTGGTTCAATGGGATTAAAACAATTTTTTGGTGAATAGTATCTTATTAAGTTTTAATCGCGATTAGAGGTAATTAGTGTAGTTTAAGGTAAAAATAATGTTTTAATAATATGAAATGACCTAGACACATGTACTAACCTAATTGGATGAGTCATGGCCGACCAAGACAATCCATGGGTCAACTTGGGGACCCCATGAGCCACTTTGGTTGGAAAATGACATAAATACCTTTTTATTTAATGTTAAAATTAAAATGACACAAACATGAGTTTTTTTACTAAAACAATTTTTAAATGGGGTTATACAAGTCATATTTTTGACTATAAATAGTAATTGGGAATCTAAAAAGATTTCCCACATCATAGTATTTTTTTTACAATTTTTAGACATTAAATAAATTAAATTATTTATGACATCATGATAATGCAGTGATGACCTCATTATTTAACGATTTAAATAAAATGGAAAGATAATGTAAAATCTAAGACCTAAACATGTCCAAAACCTATTTTATGGGTGTATTTCGAACCCTTATCACCTTATCCTTAAAACACATCAATGTGGGACCATTAAAATCCGAAACTCATTCTAAAATAAAGTAACATTTCTTTACTTTCCAAGAGTGCCTCTCCTCTCCTCTTATAAAAGGCCCCCACCTATACCTCCTTACCCACACTTCCAAAGCCTTTGGCTCGGCCAAAACCTACCCATTTTGTCTCTCCACATCCCTCTCTAACTCCTTGAAGCCTCACTTTGGGCATAAGGCTTCCCAAGGAAGCCTTTGAGCTCAAACCAAAGGGAGTTACCCAATTTTAAGGTAATGTCTTCACTTGAGTCCTTTTGTTTTATTTTACTTCTCCACCCCCTAAACTCTTTTTATTAATTTCTTTTGTAAAAACTACAGTATCTTCAATATACTAGGATGTTTTTATAAGAAGTATTTGATCTAAAATTACACACACCTACATCTAATGGTTAAAGAATATACTGTTTCCATGGATGGTGAATTTCTGCCTCCCGAAACGATGATTGTTCAACATTATTTTAACACCTTCAAAGGTGGCCATTAATATGTCACTATATTTATATATTATATATAATATGTTTATGTTTTCCTTATGCTTCTGTATTTTTCATTTATGGCATACCTTTATGGCTTCCATTATGGGTATACGCGATATCTTCATTTTAGGAAGTGCGGACTACCGCCCCCTCAAAGTGATTTGATTCATTAATACCATATGTGGTACGTATAAAGGATATATTTAATGATATTATATATGATAACATACTATAATTAAAATTATATTATGTATCATTATGTTTTAATTCCATTAAATATGAAATAGAAATGGAAGTAGCGTTCATGCGTACGTACGGCTTACCGTCTCCATGAACGGTGCATTTCATTTCTTAATTCTAAATGTTATGAAATATTATAAATGCATGAATATACTGGATATATATGATATATATGATATCTACATCATGAATAATATTCTGGATATAATGTATATTTTTCCACATGAACAACTTGTAATTATAAAGAGTTTATTTTTGACTCAAGTATCAATGATCGTTAAAACGACCGTTATTAGCTTAAATAATAACATAGTGTTCATGACATGGTAATAAGTGATATAAAAGGAATAATGAACTTGAAAAAGGTTCTTAAGGAATTATAAATTAACTCAAGTTTATTATTCAGGAGATTAAAGAACGATCGAGTCAAGTCGGACCTGAGGTAAGGGATCCTACTCCTCTCTTTCTTTTTAAGTGCACTCTTTTATGTAATTACTTTTAAGCTCATCTTTCTTATGATTGGTATGTTCTGTTATATTAATATTACTGTAATTTTTATGTTCATATTATGAGAGAACCTATTTTCTCTCATCAATCCATTTTGGAAGTTCTAAGTGGCGCCGTTAGGCTGCCGAGTTTTCGTAAGGGATTTTTCATCTCACTTTTAGTCCCGTGAGATTCATGCTACATTTGCCACCATTTCCTCTGAGTGGTGTATGTAATTCCCATTATTATACTATTTGTGTAATATAATTTCATTTATGGGTATTTACATATTCATTGTATGACCCTTCTTCAACGGGGTGTACGTTTTGAAAGTTACCCAAGTCGGTAAGGGAACCTTTCACCCTCCTCTTTTTAAAAGACTTATTTTGTTATGTCTTTTAATTCACATACTATTATGATGGGATATGTTCTTATATATCCTTATTGATGTAAATTTTATGACCAAGTGATGAGATACCCTTTTTATCTCTCATCAACTCTTTTTCTGAATTTTGAAGTGACGCCGTTAGGCTGTCGAATTTTTGCAAGGGAACTTCTTAACCCAATTTTGATTATTTGGGATAAAATTGTACTCCTTAAATATGTCGTTCTATGATTATGTGTGAATTTACTCTAATTTTATTACACTTAATACCCACTTATATTTTGTGTATTCATTTGTGACACATAATTATGTAATTGCTTTATCCTTAATCCAAGGATACCGTCTTCGTATGGGACTTCATGTCAATCTCCTTTCATTGAGGCATATTTTTGTTTTATACACAACTTTATTTTATATGGTGTGTAAACCCCTTTGAATTTTACGTTTAACCAAAAGGAATCTTTTTATACTAAGCGTTTTACTAAATGAAAAAAGGGAATGTTTTTGTCGTATGTATGCGGCGACAACGACTTCTCCTCCGCCGTGACCATTATTTGAGTTTCGGCTTCCTCTACAAGCCATAACTTCTTTTCAAAAGAAAAATAAATACCATGTTTTACATTTCTTTTATTTTGGTATTTAAAATGGTTTTCATAATGTTTTTATACCAATGTGTTGTATTGATATCTTGTTATTGAATGGTGGAAATGTTATGTTTCCTTTATGCATGTTTTATGTGATAAGATTATGTTATGGTTCTTGGGCATTGTTATGAAGATGGGTGGTTCCATGATAAACTAAGGGAGGGTGATCCCGATATAGATCTCCAATTCATTGGGTAACGCGAAGGAGTGAAACGTTAAGGTTTATCTGAAGAGATTTAGGGAATATACTGTGGTGGGTATTCCAAACGTAACCAAGAGGGTTACTCCCTACGTAAGAATGTTATGAATGCCTCAAGTTACCTTTTATGTCTTATGATTTCTATGATTTATTCATGATTTGATGAGGTATGTTAAAGTGCCTATGTTTTATGGGTAAATTATGATTTCATTCTTATGTATATATGGACTCATGTTTCCTTTCCATATTTTTATAACCCTTACTGAGCTTTTTATGCTCATCCCAAGTTTTTTTTGAAATGTTTTTCACAGGTCAAGGAAAGGTACATGATATGATGATAGTGTAAAGGAAGTGTCAAGAAAGAATCCATGCTTTATTTTTTTAAATATGTTTCCGTTGATGGGAAAAAAAATGAATACTATCTTTTATGTAACCACTTTGTTTAAATGTGGAATGTAATGAAAGTTCTATGATTTAATTCTCTAAAACTCTAAACCTGAAAAGATCCTCAATTTGTAATCTTGTAATAACTCAAGATTAAGTAAGGTTTAAGGCTGAGGCCTTATAAGTTTTGTAATAACTGGGACTAGGTAAGTACAATCTTACTAAATAATTTAATGAATCAATGGTAAAAACTAGCATGAAAAAAGAAATATCGCACCTCACTAACACATTTTAGATATATAGGGATGAAATTAATTCAATTTTTAATTTATCCACTTGAATTCCATCATTTTAAATAACATTACCAAGAAAAATCCCCCTCTAAACCATGAAATGAAATTTATCATAATTTAATATGATATCTTTTTCAATGTAATAGTGGAGAAAATAACCTAGGTGTTCTAAATAGTCATCAAAGGAAGATCCATAAACCATGGAATCATCCAATTTTTTTTTTCATATAATTATCAAGGTACTTATAAAATATACTCAACACACATCACTAAAAATTACTAGGAGAATTAAATAGACCAAAAGGCATCCTCCTTTATGAAAATGTGTTGAATAGATAGGTAAGTGTTGTCTTTTCTTGATCCTTAGGGGCTATATGGATTTGAAAATAACCTAAATATCCATCAAGGAAACAATAATGGGACTTACCGGCCAATATTTATAACATTTTGTCAATTAAAGGTAGAGTAAAGTGGTCTTTTCGCGTGGCTTAATTCATTCAATGTTAGTAAATATAGACTTACCAACTGTTTTGCACACATTTTGGAACTAATTCATTTTTTTCATTTGAAACAATCGTTATTCCATTTTTTAGGAAAAATTTGTACTGGGATAACCCATTTACTATTAGATATAGGATAAATGATCCCAACAGCAAGTAATTTATTGAATTCTAATTTTACCACTTCAAAGAGAGTGGGGTTTACCCAGTGTTGAGCTTGACTTACAGGTTTAGCCTCATCATCTAAAAGTATATAGTTCAAAAAATAAATGATATAATCTCAGAAATATAATCTAATGTCCACATTATTTTCTTTTTACACTCTCTAAAAAGGTCTAGCAGTTTTTATTCCTATTGTGGAGATAGGTTTTTGGAAATAAGGACGGTAAATTGGTCAATACCATTAAGATAAGCATTTTTTAAATTATATGGAAGTGGTTTTAATTCCAACATTGGTGGTTTTTAGATTGAGGGAGGGGATTTAGGGGGAGTGAGGTCCATGAAACTATCTATCTGCTCATGTTTATTCTCTAAGGATAGAGAATCATTGGAAATGAGATTTTCAGAATCATCGATAGTCATGGGTACCTCAGAATGAACACCCTCATCAATTAAAGCACAAAATTTACACTTTTCCAAACCCAAACAACACTCAAAACATGAATCAAAACTAAAATAACCCAAGAGTCAAGAAGATGAAAATGAATCATAGTACAGGTCAAGGAGAGAATATTGTATGTGTGTGTTGTTAGAGAGCACTTCCATTGAATAAACATGAAGAGTGGAGTTCTCTTCAATGAGGTGTTTCATAGCATCAAGGATATTGAAACATATCTTTTCTCCACCAAACTCCATGAAAAATATATTGTTGTGAATTTTGATGATCATATTTGTTGTTTTAAGAAATGGAATTCCAATTATGAAAGTAGTATTTCATTGGGTTTAGGTATCTTCTATCTTAATAATATAGAAGTCTACAGGTAAGATGATATTCTTCACTTTAACATGGACGATATCAATAACTCTCGATGGGTGTGTCATGCTATGGTTGGAAAGTTTCATGGAAATGGTCATAGGTCGAATCTCTCCAATCTATAGATAAGTATACATATATTGAGGAATTAAATCAATTGAAGCACCTAAATATAGCATTGCATCATAAAATAAGGTCTCCCCTATGGTGTAAGGTATAGTAAAAGTTTCTAGATCCTTGTATTTGGTTGGAGTCACTAGTTGTATCAAAGATAAATAATTCCTTCCAAGTTTGACTCTCTCATTCTCCTTCATCCATCATCTATGGGTTCAAAGTTCTTTAAGAAATCTGGCATAGTGAAGAATTTTTTTAACTACATCCAATAAAGGAATTTTAACTTGTACCTTTTTATATGTATCTATTATTTCTTTATCAATCTCATTATCAATTTTTTTCTTAGATTTAGAGAGTCTTTGGGGGAAAGTAAGAGGGATAGATTCTATATGGGAGTCCTTGATAATAACTTGTTTACCCTTTTTGTTTTTTTTCTTCACTAGAATCTTTTAAGGGTGGAGAAATAGAGTTTTCAAGAGGGGGACATACCCGTTGGGTAGAATCTTCAGAATAAGAAATTTTTTTACCACTACAAAGTGTGATTGCACATAAATTACCTTTATACTTTGGATTAACAACAGGTTGGGATGGTAGTTTTCCAAAACCTTGCATCTTTACCTCAATGATGGTGTTTTCCAATTGTCCCACTTGAGTTAATGGGTCTTGAATAAATGATTGTGTAGTCTGTTGGAACTGAAGGTTATGGGATTCCATTTGATTCACCATGTCCTCAAGTCTTGGTTCAAATTTAGGAGGAGGAGGATTGTTTTGAGTTGGTGAAGGATAAGAAGGTTTCATACATTTTCCTTGTTGATACCATCTATGTTTAGTGTAGCTCAAGTTTCCTTATTTTTGGTATTTTGGTTGTGCTTTCCACTAGAGGTTTGGATTTATCCTGAATGGTTTTTTATTGATTGTTGAAATGGATGACCAAAAAATACTATTGTGTAGGACTTAGATGAATCATGAAGTTGTGGGAATTGGACAAAAAAATGAGTGTTATCAGAACAAATACCACAATATAATGGAATGGGTAGAGAGTGTGAATTACCTTGAACTTGACCTAATTTTATTAGAAGGGTATGCATCACATCAAGATTATTATCCACATTTTATTATATGGATGAATGGATTACCTCATAAAATCCTTGAGTGGGTGCAATTGATCTTGTACCAAATTATTGTGCATTTTGATCCATGTTATCTATTATGTCATGAGTGATATTAGGTGTTTTATCAACTAGGGAACTAACAACTAAAACATCTATCATTCAATGATCCATGGATATTAGTCCCTCATAGAAGTATTGAGTTAGAAATTGTTCACTAATTTGGTGGTGGGGGAAACTTGAACAAAGTCTTTTGAATCTTTCCCAATATTTATGAAGGGTATCTCCTTGTGATTGTCTAATAACACATATTTCTTTTCTAATGGATACAGTTCATGATCCATGGAAGAAATTATTTGTAAAACATCATTTAAGGTCATTTAATCCCCCAATTATGGTAGACAGATAGTATAGTTAGTCTTTGGCTACACCATCAAGGGATAAAGGGAAGGCCCTAAACTTAATGAGGTCCTCAGACAAAGTTTGTGGTTTCATGGTGGAGCAAACTATATGAAACTACTTAATATATTTTTAAGGATCCTCATTGGGAAGACCATGGAATTTTGGAAGGAGGTGTATAAGGCCTGATCTTATCTCAAATTTGGATGCTTCCTCAGGGTATTAGATGTACGCAGGTTGGTACTCCACATCTGGGGTAGTCAGTTATTTCATGGTTTGGTTATTTGTAGCCATGTTTTTAGGAATTTTATTTAGTTAAAATTTAGATTGATTTTTAAGACAAATTTATGATACAAAAGGGGTTAATCAATTTTACCCAGCTATCCTACTTTATATGATCTAATTTGTGAGTGAAGTGTCTTTTCAATTTTAGGGACTATTCAAACAGTTTTTCTTTTCCTGATTGGGTCATGAAAATAAGCTGTGAAGTTTTTTTTTTCTATTTTCTTTTTTATGGAATATGGATAAAATAAACACTTTGTAAGAATGAAATTATAAAATAAAAGATAATTCTATATTATATAATTAGAGATATAGAGAGAATAATAGAGAGAGGGAGGGAGATAAATACAAAAAACAAAACAAAAAAAAAAAACAATAATTAGGGAAGGGGGAAAATTGAAAGTAGTAAGAAATAAAAAAAAAGAAATAAAAAAAAAGTAATCAAATGATCTTGGATCCTCGACAATGATTCCAAAATTTGACCAGGTTGTCGAGCGCATCAAATTAGAAATCTTTTTTACTAGAATTTCTACAGTATAACAGGAATCCTAGGTCATATTTTGATGGAGATTTGGATAATTAATTAAAAAAATTATTTTGATTATGTTTTTATTAAATAGATAATGTGATGATATGTTTTGGGTTTTTATTATTTTAAAATTGAAATTAAAACTGTATTACTAAGTGAGAGAAACTAGTTGTAGAAATTGTAATCAACCCAGGTGAGTGTCCCTTGATGCTCATCTGTCATCGCTATTATAGTAAATGGGAAGGACCATTGATCAATTGATTTATAAATACTGAAACCAGTATGATATGTGATTTATTACTATGTTACCACTTATTATTTGATCAATCGATGATATTGATTACCGATGAACGCACATAATCAATAAAATTATGTCGATGTAAGAACCAAACTCAATCAAGGCACCACATCCACAACGTGATGAGAAGTATAGATTTGGATCTATCTCAAAATTTTTACCTAGAAAAAACATGCATAATCATGGGTTATACCTTCTATATTTCATAAAATGAATCAATCCATAAG
This sequence comes from Viscum album, assembly GCA_963277665.1. NCBI lineage: Eukaryota > Viridiplantae > Streptophyta > Magnoliopsida > Santalales > Viscaceae > Viscum > Viscum album. Next base: position 333,474,143 of record OY728145.1, on the reverse strand, counting down.
CACACTCATGAAAGAGAAGAGGTGAGAAAAAAGGAAACCACACTCAAATCATTATAAGATCCGTTTTATGCATGGAAGAATGAGGATTATTGTTCCTTTTATTTGTATTATATCATACCAGAATAAAAACATAAAAGGGTATAAATGGATAATAATAGACAACAAACCTTGAAATTCAATTACCTTACAAATATTATAAGCGTGGAGCACAATATTACAACAAAGAACACCCCAAAAATTGATCACTAATAGGTTTAGAAGTAAATGATGTAGAAGAAGAAGGAAATGGATGGATAAAGATTTAAAATTATACTCACCCTTAAACCTGGTCTTATGAACATTTCTAATGATCCCTGGAGTAATTTTAAAGAGAATTTTGGAAAGTTAGATCCAAGAAAAGTCAATGGTCTATGGGTGTAGGTGATCTATTCATGATAGATTTTCACCAAGTTTGTTTAGATGGTTTACTATCCAAAACGAGTTACATTGTCATGAAATTATGTGGAGAGGCAGTAATTTGAGTTATATGACCAATAGAGGTAGAATCATCCCAATTTAAGTTCTAAGTTCTGAGTTATAGCTCAAATACATAATGGTGGTCCGATCTAGACTGCCCATAATTTCTTCACATCGTGGGCCTCTATTGGAACTTCAATGGATTAATTGGGATCTATGGTATTCTATATAAATTCATCCCACATATTTTTTCATTCATACACCAAATTTTAGCCTAATTGTATGCATGAATTGTCTACATTATATATTTAAGTCTACATGTGTGCTTGGGATCTTGTGTACTTTGGTCCATTTTGCTTGAATTTCATCATGGGCTCTCCAAATAACCTCAACTACAATGAAACCATCAAAACAAGTTAAATTTAAAATTTTAATAGTGATAAAAATTAAATTATTGAATAAAAAATTAAGTGAAATTTGTTATTATATTTGTACTTTTCAATACAAAACTGGTTTAAAACAATGTTGTGAGGGTGGAAATGAATAGTGAATCGCTACACGATCAGTTTTTGAGGGAAATACCGATTAGGTTACTGACCTGATGATGCTTATTTAGGAACATGGTGAGAATTTAAATTAACTTAGTAGAAATTTTTAATGATGTTCATGTATTTAGTGGTCATTCAAGTGGTTTTGTTTTGGCACATTGTCTTTGGTTTTGGAAATCCCCAAGGTTGCTCTTCGTTGTGTGACATGGGATTGTAGGGTAGGCATGGCCAGTGGATAAGGATTGTGAGCCAAGATTTTATGATATGCGACTCACTGGTGTCATAATATAGGTTTTTTGGGTGGGTTATGTAAAAAATTATAATGATTAAGTGTTAATGTGAACTTTGAGACACGAGCATTGATGATGTGCTATGTTATTTGGATTAGTGATCAGATGTTATGAGAGCGTACACCTAAGGTGATTGAGTTAATCATTCAACCATGAGTAGACTAAGAACTGATGTGGGTGTGATGAGACACTTGTGGGCATGGAGGTATAGATCCTTTGAATGGATATAACATGTCCCTGAACTTATAGGTGACATCGAAAATAGATAGATTTATGGAGGTATTCATTAATGAAATCTTAGTATACTCTTAGTCTAGAGACGATCATGACCAATATCTTGATATCATCTTGAGTATGATAAACATGCATCAACTATATGCCTAACTATCTAAATTTATTTTCTAGTTTGATAAAGGGCCTCTTTGGAGGTGGCACTCATGGAGCAGTGTAAGTGGATCCATATAGAGAGAAGTTTTTAGGCCCAAAAGGGGCTTAGATACCCTAAGAGGGAGGTTGAATGAGGTTATGTATGTTCTTTAAATATTCTTCCTATCCCATTAGATCTTGACCTCTTTGTTATAAGAGTCACTTTATTTTCTCTTAAGTGTTTTATGGTGATCTTATTCTTTCCTTCTTTATCTGATGATGATGCATTGAATGTAAAGCATGAGAACAAGCATAAGGACACACTTTTTTTACTTGGTTCACCCTCACTAGGATACATCCAAGGAGCATACAACAGAAATGTGTCGATGTACCAAATTTACTAAGGCTCACTACCAATTCAAGGTTCGGTCTAGATAAATTATATACCCAGGATAACTACCTTTACAAAGTTTAGGGACATCATATTGCTTCCTAAGGTTTTTTCTCTCAATCTTCCTTTTATGACTCACTACCAGTGGAAAGGATCTCTTTCTTCCTCTTCCTTTTCTCACTGCTCTAGAAAGGACTCACACACAGTTTATGGACATGTAGGTTCCTTAATTATGAATGATGAATTCATCCTCAATTGAAGGTAGATGCTCAATTGAAGTCCCACTTTCATCCACTTTATGAACACAAATTTATCATATATTTTATGGACAATACCTTTTTAATACTTTGGTGATGCTCACTACCTTCACAAAGAACATTCCTTTTGTGAAGATTACTTAGCCTTTGTAAAGCCCAAAAATTTCATGAATCTCACCTATTTCATGAAGATCAACTAGTTTTCACGAATAAACCTCCTTTCATGAAGCTCAAACATTTTCTTTAAGCTCACTTATCCTTCATGAATCTCATAAATTTCAGTCGTATTTTTATAGCCTTCGTGAATATCGATAGTTTTGAGATTATTAAAAATTTGGGTATGCTTTCATAGACTTAAAAAACTTCCTTTATTCATGAAAATTTTATAAAGAACAACCTTCATGAATTCAGAGCCTTTGGATCTTTGTTAATTCTTTCTCTCTTTTCCTAAGGGGGTGTAGAAGCCTATTTATAGGCATTGTCTCCCATTCTAGAAGCTTCCATCATTGTCACCGCCTTTTCATGAAGCTCTCCAATCTCGTTCAAGAAGCTCCATACTTTTGCGAAGAACTAGGTAAATTTACCGATTCATGAATCTTATCATATTCACAAAGATTACCATCAACCCTTTGTGCATTTGTGATGCTCCACTTCTCGTAGTCATAGAGATGTACAATTTTTCATTGCACTTTCGCGATGCTCCACACCTTCATGAAACCCAACCTTCATGACACCGAATGCATTTGAAAATCTCCTTAACTTTTTGAAAATACAATATTTGTGAAAGTCACACATTTCCATAATTTTATGAGGAATTTATAGAAATCAAACTTTCATGATGATTAAACCAACCTCCAAATTTTGGACCCTAAAAATTTGGAAAACATTGGAAAATAACGCCACATTGTATGTGCATTTTTTTGTACCACCTCCAGGGAATCCATTAATTTGTATTAGATATTTTTAAACATGCCTTTTCAATAATATATATGTAAATCCATAACTGACCATGTAAACCCACTTTTTCAACAAACACAATCAACCTAAAAATACTTCAATGTTACCTTGAGATATTTTTTCCCAATAAAAGTACACCATCGACCATTTATAAATAGGGTCATCATAATGGACCAGATGTTGGTTGATATCATGGGTACCTTTCTAAAAATATGGGAACATGTGATTTTAACACCCTGATATTTTAAGGTAAATTTTATTTTTAAATAAATTTAATAGCTTTCATTGCACACAACATCGAGTTCAAACTCACCGTGATTTATTAATAAGTGACTGTTATAACCTAACTATTAAAACAATGAGAATGAATAGTATTAATGATATTATGAAATTTAAAAATGTAATAATTTTTTTTAAATTCATCCAGAAATATTTTATAGGCATAATATAAAAATGAATCTAATTTTAGTATTAAAAGACTATATTTTTCTAAAGGCAGTTTTACCGCCTTTTAAGGGCGCACTTGTTTTAAAACTAAATTTTGAAATTTTTAAAAATTATATATGAAAAAATAAACTTAAATTTTTAAATAAAATATCAAAATTTAATTTGGATGAATTTTTGGTATTTTTCTGATATGCTTCATTTTTTTATGAATAGTAAAAAACATACTCCATTTTAATTTAAAACTGCATTTTTGTCTAATTTATTTATATAGTTAAATAATATTTTAAATTGTATTTAAAGTATAAATAGTTAAATTATACATAATTTAATCCAATTTGGATCATTATAATCAACTTCAAATTGAAATTAGATATAAAAACATTTCAATCTTTTGAATATTTTTACTTTAAAAACCCGCTGTTTCATCTCATCTATAAGATTAATTTTAAATTAATTTATGAAAACAATGTGAATTGAATTAATAAAAAATGGATTCTATATTTGGAATAACAAGGTTCAAATTTATTAAATAATACGTTTTTATTTTTGGAAAATATGAATAGTCACTTTAGTAATTTTTATTACCACAGTTAAGGGTAAATTAGGTAATTAAGGGTAACAATAATATTATAAATATTATAAAATTACCCCAAAACTTGTCCTAATTTTATTTTATGAGTTATTTTAGAAAAAAATAATCCTTGGGCCGATTTTATGGCTTCTTGGAGGCACATGGATGATTTTTACCCTTTTATAGTATTTTATTTTAAGAGAATTCAAATATGTCATTCTCATGTTTTTAATAAGTATTACATTTTTAATATACGTTTATTCAGAATATATATTCAAATATAAATATTCATTTGAAATATAAAATTTTATCTTCATCATGGTGATTTATTTTTAATTTTTAAGAAATAAATAATTACCTTAAAGGCTTACACAATGATGATGCAATAGTTATTTAATTAATGAAAATATCAAATAAATGATATTAAAAATATTAAAATAAATATAATTTTAGACAATTAATGTCATAAATGAATTTGATAGATTAATTTAATATTTTAGTGGTTTTTTAAAAGAGTTGGTCCAAATATATCATGTTATGATATTTTAAAAAGTCAAGTAATAAATAGTATCAAAATCGACATTAATGATATTTTATAATAAATAATATTTTATTAAATGATATAAAATTCATAAATATATAATATTCTTCCAAATGATTGGTATAAGGTTTAAAATGTAATAAATGATCTATTTATGGTTATTTTGGCATTTTATAGTAACTATATCAACCTTTAAGGAGTAGAAACACAAGTTGTCATGGTAAGAGTTAAAGGGATTAAATAAAGGTTAAAGCTAAAAGGTAAGGGTAAGAATATGACCAAAACTTATATAAAAATTATTTTTGAGATTATTTAAACCCATACTCATATTATATTTGAAATAAATTACTTTGGATCCATTTGGAAATGAAAATTAATTTATATTAATTTAATATTTTTAGACTTTCCAAAAGTTCCCCTCACCTCAATTATAAAAGAGAACCTCCTAACTCACTTCCACAAACCACTTTGATCCTTCTATATAAACAAAAACTTGGAAATATCTCCTACCAACATCTTTACACAAGTTCTGGAGGTCCTAGTATTCCAAAAATACTAACTCTAGATCCATTAAGAAGAGATCTAAAGGAAGTTCACCAAAGAAGAGGTAATTGTTTTACCAACTCATTCAAGTTAATTTCTTATTATATTTTATTTTCATGTATTGTTTCCATAATATATAAATAAATAAATTATAATATATATTCTTAGATGTTATTATGATTATGGGATGACCATATTCTACCTTTTACCCATCCTATGAAAAATGAAAGCACCACACATGTGTACGTACGACCTACCTTCTCCACACCATGGTGTAATTTGTTTTTCATCACTACTTTATTTGGATGGGTATAATGATGGATATAATGGATATAAATAATAAATATGACATGATATTGATTCTTTAAAAATTAATATACCATACACTTCCTTACCCTTTCACCATTAAGGGAATAATACCGTTGCTCGTGCGTACGTACGACCTACCATCTTCATGACACGATGCAATTCATTTTCCATGTTCACCATTAAATAATGATTATAAAAATTTATATGATAAATAAATATGATATCTATGACCTTAATATCGATCTGGATATGAAAAAACTATATTATATGCATAAGAATCAAAACTTACCCGACAAAATATGCCAATGTAATAAAGTAACCACCAAATCTAGGCTACTGGGGTCGGGGTATTTACATTCGATATGAGAAAAAGTTTAGTAGAAACTTTGGAAAATAGTTTTAAAAAAATATATATTAGGGAAACACAACCCTATAAAATACTTTGAGAAAATTACCAAGGTAACCAAGATTATGATTTTGAGATTATTTATACATAAATTCTCAATTTATGTTAAGTGTTTTACTAGTTTAAAATTATGAATTATGATTCATAAACTAATCTAGTGTATTCCATTATTTAGAAATGGTGACTAGTGGAAGTAATCAAAACCATATCAAATAATGATTATAAAAATTTATATAATAAATAAATATGACATCTATGACCTTAATATCATTCTGGATATGAAAAAACTATATCCTATGCATAAGAATCAAAACATAAACGAAAAAATATGCCAATGTAATAAAGTAACCACTGAATCTAGGATACTGGGGTCAGGGTCTTTACATTCAGAATGAGAAAAAGTTTAGTAGAAACTTTTTAAAATAGATTTAGAAAAATATATATTAGGTAAACACAACCCTATAAAATACTTTGAGAACATTCCCAAGGTAACCAAGCTTATGATTTTGAGATTATTTATACATAAATTCTCAATTTATGTTAAGTGTTTTACTAGTTTGAAATTATGAATTATGATTCATAAAATAATCTAGTGTATTCCATTATTTAGAAATGGTGACTAGTGGAAGTAATCAAAACCATATCAACACAAGTAATCCATATAGGTATTTCCCTCCTATGAAAGATAATTATGTTGGATATGGAGATGCAAATGGTGCTAAAAAACTTATAACCATATTGAGACAACTAACTTAGGTTATAAACAATAACCTTACCTATATGGAGAATCTTAATCCAAAATTTGGAGGATCAATCTTAGTGTGCTTCATGAGACAAAAAACTCCCTTATTCAATGGGACTACAAATCTATTTTTAGTTGAGCAATAGATAAGTTCCTTAGAGAAGATGTTTCTTGCTTTTGGAAGTAATGAAAGGTATAAGGTTTCCATGCATGTTTATCATCTCTCGGGATATGCGGATCAATGGTTTTCATTTATTCAAAACACAAAGGAAAATAAATAAATAAAAAACATAGAATGAAAGGATTTTAAGGAAATTTTCTTAGAAAAATATTTTCCTCATGAACAACAAGAAGATATGGAGAGGTAATTTCTAAGCCCAAGGAAAAAAGAGGATGATAATGTTTCTATTTATGAATCTAAATTTGAAAGTTTAGAAAGGAATTCTATGAATTATGTATGCAATCTAAAGAGCAAGATTGATCAATTATTTTATGGGTTAAAACAATTCCTCTGAAGGGAACTAGTCTCCCAAAAATTCTCATCATATGAATATATAGTCTCATGTGTTATCAAGACAAATAAATAATTCTATAAGTATTATGAATTTAAATAAAATCAAGAGTATAAGAGAGTGGCATAGAAAATAATGGATAAAGGGAAGAAAAAAATAGAATTTTCCAACATGTGATACTTGTGGAAGGAAACACCCTGGTACCTACTTAAAATGAAACAGATTTTACTTCAAGTGTGGTGATAAAGGCCATTATTATCAAAATTTAAAGGGAAAATAGTAAGATACCAATGTTAAATGGTACAATTTTAAGGATATGGGACACTATGAAAATGATTTTTTAAGTGTCAAGAAAACTTGCCTTCAAAAAGGATAAGGGATCAAGGCCAAGCATATGAAATCACAACACCTAAGGCTGAAGTTCCTAATGATGTGGTGGAAAGTACTTTAATAATATCCTCAAATTTATCTAATGATTTAATTGATTATATATTATCACATTCTTTTATATCTTCACAATTTTCCAAGAAAATTAGATATTTCCCTTTTGATTTAATAACGGAGTTTTCAGTCAAAACTCCTAAGGGAAGTCTCATTGCAATAAATATGTGTTGGGTGGTACACTTTATGACACATAAAAATGCTTTAATTTATAACCCTATCATTATAACTATGGTTGAATTTGATATGATCCTCAGTGTGGACTGAATTTAAAAATATGATGTGAAAAATTATTCCAAGAAGAAGGAAATTACAATTTGTAAGGAAGATGTAGAATTACTTATCTTTAGACAAGAAACTTCATTATCTTATTCTTATCTAGATCCACCCCCAATAGCTCTACTGAATGAAATTATTGGGGAGGAAGAGCAAACAATATCTAGGTATGAAGAATATAATATTCAAATTGAGGATGTACCTATTATAAAGGAATACATTGATGTATTTCTCGAGGAATTAACTGGACACACACTACATTGTAAATTTTAATTTTCTATTGATTTAATCCCTGATGCAATAACAATTTCAAATAATCCCTATAGAATGACCATAATGTAATTAGCCGAGATGAATAAATAATTAGAGGAGTTGGGTAAAAATGGATTTATTCTCTCTAGTGTTTCTCCATAGGGATCCCTTATTCTCATTATTAATAAGAAAGATGGATCCATGAGGCTGTGTATTGATTATAGAGAAATAAATTCTATTTAAATAAAGAAAAAGTATCCTCTGACTCACATTGATGATTTATTTGATCAACTTATTGATTATAGGTAAATCAATGCTATTACAATAAAGAACAAGTATCCTCTGCCTCACATTGATGATTTATTTGATCAACTTCATGGAGCTCAATTTTTTTTGAAAATCGACCTTCATTCTCGATATCATTAGTTGAAAGTAAAGAAGGAATAAATTTCAAAGACAACTTTTTAGATGAGGTGTGGACATTAAGATTTTACAGTAATTCTATTCAGATTGACTAATACACCCTCAGTTTTTATGGATCTAATGAATAGAGTATTCAAGGAATATCTTGATGATTTTTTGTGGTGTTCATTGATGATATTTTGGTATATTATAAAAGCTATGAAGACCATGATAATCAATTGTGGATTATTTTTGAGACTCTCATAAGAAAAGAGTTATATGGTCAATTTAGAAAGTGTGAATTCTAGTTTCAGGAAATTTCTTTTCTTGGCCATATTGTCTCCAAGGATGGAATCTCAGTTGATCCTATAAAGACAAAGGCAATCCGGGAATGGCCTTCACCAATGAGCATAACCAAGGTACATAGTTTAATTGGGTTAACAAGTTACTATCGGTGTTTCATTCATAATTTTAATCGATTGGATAACCCATTAACCAAGCTCACATGTAAAGTGGTTAAGTTTGTATGGACAAAAGAATGTGAATAATATTTTGAATAATTAAAGAGAAGATTTTTCAATGCTCCAATCTTGAATTTACCTTTGGTAAATGGTGGATTTTTGATTTATAGTGATGCATCAAGGAAATGACTTGGTTGTGTCCTTATACTGAATGATAGAGTTATTGCATATGCACTGTGGTAGTTAAAACTCATGAAAAGAACTATCTAACTCATGATATTGAGTTAGAATATGTAATATTTGCTTTGAAGATATGGAGACACTATCTCTACGGTGAAATATGTGAAATATATAAAGATCATAAGATTTTGAAATATATATTATCACAGAAAGAACTCAATATGAGGAAAAGTAGATGGCTCAAGATACTCAAGGATTATGATTTCTCAATATACTACCACCTAGGGAAGTAAAATAAGGTAGAAGATGCATTGAGGTGAAAGGATCATAGATTTCTGAAAAAAAATGAGGATTGATAGGGATCCTATGTTCATGGATCTAGTAAATATGGATATGAGAATTATTAAGGAAAGGGAAAAATCATTACCCTATCAAATGGTTGAAAGAATATCTTTATTAGAAAATATAAAAAGTCATAAGTTTTATGATGAGAATTTTCAAAAGAAAATTAAAGCTTCGAATGATGGAAAATTGACAGACTTCGTATGTAAAGATGGTATTTTAAAATTTGGAAATAGGCTTTGTGTTCTCTCTATACCTGAGCTAAAAAGATAATTATTGGATGATGCTCATAACTTAAATTTCTCTATACACCATGGTAGCATCAAGATGTATAGATATTTGAAGGAACATTTTTTGGGGGGACAATATGAAGCAGGAAATTACTGATTATGTGTCAAGATGTTTGGTTTACAATAGGTAAAGGCTGAAAGAAAACATCCTAGAGGATTCATGAAACCTATACCTATACCTAAATGGAAATATGATGACATTACTATGGACTTTGTCACTGGATTACCAAAGACCCCAAATGATGCGATACAGGTTGTTGTTGACCGCCTTACCAAATCAACACATTTTCTTGCTATAAGAGAATATTAACCACCACATATCCTTATGAGACTCTATATTAATGATGTTTTAATACTTCAAGGCTCACCAATTTCAACTATGTATAATATTTATCAATGATTTATATCAAAATTCTGGAAAATTCTTCAGAAGTCCCATGATATTGAACTTTATTTGAGCACCGCTTATCACCCTAAAACTAACATGCAGTCAGAAAGGACTACACAAAATTTATAAGACATGTTGAGGTCTTGATCACTTGACTTTCAAGGTATGTGAGATTAGTATTTATCTTTGGTAGAATTTTCTTATAACAATTGATTCCATTAAAGTATTTAAATGAAACCATATGAAGCATTATATGGAAAGAGTTTTCATACCCCAACTTGTTGGGATGCAGTTGGTGAAAGGAATCTTTTAGGCCAAGAACTTATAGAGGAAACAACGATAAAGGTACAGACTATTCAAAACAATATCAAAGCATATCAAAGTAGGTTAAATATCCATGCTGATAATTGAAGGAAGGATTTGGAATTTCAAGTGGGTGATCATGTTTTCTTGAAGGTATCTCCATGGAAGTGTGTTATAAGATTCAATAAGAAAGGAAAATTAATCCCTAGGTATATCATACATTTTGAACTGGACTCGGCCCACTGGTCTGGGGTGGACTTGGCCTACTGGGCCGATGTATGGTCCGACCCACAAGAGGGGCGGCCCATAAGGGCAGCCCAGCCAGAATAGGGCGGCCCGCAAGGGGGGCGACCCATAAGGGCGACCCGACCAGAATAGGGAGGCCCGACCCGCGTGGGGAGGTGGATCGCTAGGGTGGCGGCCCAGTCCGGGGCGGCGGCCCGCTGGGGCGGTGGCCCACTGGGCGGCAACCCGCATGGGCAGTGGACCGGTCTGAGGGCGGCGGCCCGGTCCGAGGGCAGTGGCCCGGTGCGAGGGCGATGACCTAGTCTGAGGGCAGTGGCCCAGTCCGAGGGAGGCAGCCTAGTGTGAGGGTGGCGACCCGGTCTGTGGGTGGCAACTCAACTGGAGGTCGGTGGCCCGACTCGAGGCCGGCGGCCCGGCTCGAGTGCGGTGGCCCGGCTCGAGGGTGGCAGCCCGATTCGGTCTGACGCAGGGGTGTAACCCCCCACTCATCTGGATTCCCGAAAGGCATGAAGGTCGTTTGGTTGGCGAGGCAGAGATGCTGGGTGGGCGCCGCTCGGTTGCCGCAGAACCCACCAGAGGCGGGTTCAGCCTCCGCTGTGGCTTTGGCCACAACTTCTATTTGTCGGTGACGCGGCGGTCGCACTGCCTTCCTTCCCGCGGCCGGTCGTCATGCTGACCGCCTCCTCCATTCGCTGCGGCTGACGAGCCGTGACCCTCCTCTTGCAGAGTGTGTCGATGTGCTCGCGGTCTTCCGAGGTGGCGCAAGGAAAACAAGATAGCGGAGGGTTCGGGCAGGGTTTGTTAGGCCCACACCCTCCGCATTAGCTCACAATATGGAGGATATTAAGGGAGTTCAATAAACAGTTGTATTGAACAAAATATTAACCCCACAAAATTCCCTACAATAGCCTCCCACAAAGACGAATGAATCGCGGGTCAACCCATTAGTCGGTTGACCCGCATTCTTCATGTTATCCAGGAACGGAGAAGAGGAAAATCATTTGAATGCATAAATGAATTAAACCCCATACCTAGAAGAGACGTCTGCTGACGACGGTCAATGGAACCTCCTTCATTGTTGTCATCAATTTGTGACTCGGTGGCGCTCATCACCGCTTTTTGGAACCAGTCTCGACCTCCAGGTGGTTGGCGTCGTGGTACTTTGTCAGGGCTTCGTCGCTTGGTGAATCCATGCCAACACCCCTCCCCAAGATCCATATAAATAGGAGTGGAGAGGGAGTGTGTAACACTCAGGGAATTAATGAGGTTCATTTAATTAATGAAACTCCTGAATTCCCAACAGTGCGATTATTGGGAAAGAAGAGTCAAGAAATTTATTGGATTGATAGGTCGTCGGTCCCGCCAGCGTCGTTCATCCGTTGGAGGAAAGAAAGAAAATAAAATAAAAAAACATGTTATTTTATTAATCTTTCAAAAGTCCACAAAAATAACTTTTTCACCCGACCTACTACGGTCGAAGTTATATCTCCCTTAAGAGAATATCGGTTTTTCGGATTCAACGGTGCCCTCAGTTTTTTAATTTGAGCAATGGTTTAAAAGTTAGAAAACTCCGCTCACACGTTTACTGAAGGTACTCAAAAAAAAGTTTGGAAATTTATTAACAGTTACCCTCGAATCGCGCCAGTCAAGGTTAGGCTTTGCCTAAGTGAAACACACTCCAATGAACCCAACGGTACTCTCAGATTTCCAATCCGAGTTACCATTTAAAAGTTATGGATTTTAAAATAAAATAATTGTCACTTAATTATTTTATTTACATCCAAAAAATAACTTTCACTTATGGCCCGCGCCGGCTAATGTTAGTATCTTCCTAAAGAAAGAATACCCTCACAAGTTCAACGGTGGTCTCAGATTTTTAATCCGATTTACCATTCTTGAGTTATATGCATTTGAAAAATAAAACAATTTTATTTAATTATTTTATTTATGGTTATTCAATTTTCAGGTTTTCTCACAGGAGGCCCACACTGACTAAACTTAAGTCGCACCTAGGGTAAACCCGCCATTCTGAGCGCAACAGTGCCCTCAGATTTTTGATCTGAGTAACTGTTTAAGAGATATTCCACTTTTTCAGGAAAAATGCTTACGCACGCTAATTAAAGCTTAACAAAACTTCGACGGATCATTCCTAGCACTCCAGGCCTTGGAATCGCGCACCGTCAGATTTCACAGTTTTAAAATAATTCTATATAATTAAAAAATATACAATGAATTTTTGGGACATTAAATTCTCCCCACCTAAGATATTTACGTCCCTGAAAGACACAACATAGACTAAGGAAACAAATGGGGGTACTGAGCACGGATCTGAGCCTCCCACTCCCATGTGATCTCCTAAAGGTTCCCGCGCTACCGGTGATTACGCACCAGAGGCATCAACTGCCCATGAAGGACCCGCTCCTGTCGATACTCAATCTCTAATTGAACCTCCATAAACGTCGCCCCATCGTCTAGGTCTAGCTCACCATGGTCGATGACTTGAGAAGGGTCATGCATGTATCTTCTTATCTGGGATATGTGGAAAACGTCGTGCACCCACTCCAACCATGGTGGTAGTTCCAAGTGGTATGCCACCTCACCAATCCTCAGAAGTATCAGAAATGGTCCGATAAATCTCAGTGATAACTTGCCGCCTCAGCCAAATATTTGTAGTCCTTGTTGAGGGGTGACTCACAATAAAATGTGGTCCCTCCTTCCGGAACTCCGAAGGTCTCCGTCTCTTGTCGACATAAGACTTCAGCCAGCTCTGTGCAGTCTTCACTTGCTGACAAGTGAGACATCGTGATACAAACTCTTCCACTACTTTCTTTATCCCTGGCCACCAATGATGATGCTGAATGTCCTAGTATATCATCACCACTCCTGGATGTACCTCTAGAGGTGACATATGGAACTCCCTCAACAATTCCTCCCGTAGCGCCACCGGTACCATAGTACATCCTCTGAAGAGGATGACGTGCTCCCCACCTTCATAAAATCCATCAGGGGCATGTCCTGTGGATCTCTGAGCACGTCGAGCCTCGCAGTTAGTGTCCCAAGCTGTGCCTCCCAAACTTTCTAAAAATGTGGGGGAGTGACTATCATAGACTGGAGGTATGCTGCTCTATCTCTATCCACAATGGATATCTGCAACGCGACTAGTTGCTCTATTACCTTACTTAGGAATTACAGACCAGACCTCCTGTTGAGTGCATCCGGTACCACGTTACCCTTACCAGGAGTATAGACTATCTCAAAGTCATAGTCCTGGAGGAACTCTAGCCATCGCCCCTGTCTCATCTCCTGAAAGATCTGCTAACACTTTTTCATCCATAGGAAAGGCTCCCCCTTTTTCTTCAAAACTGACAAGGTTGCCGCTACCCTGGAGAAGTCTAGTCCAAAACTCCGGTAGTACCCATCCAAAGAAGAAGACCCTCCACCTTTAGGGAGGTAAACCTGGAAACATCTTTTTGAAAGGATGTCCCCCACATTTTTCCGCTTCTATTGGGAATTAAAAACTCAAAACCCCCACTGCCATGAGGGTAGGGCTGGTTGACTCAAGAGTGATCGGTTACATCCTCCTTTGCATGAGTTTGTCTTGTTCTACCTGGGTTTCATTTTTCACCGACCAAGGAAAATCCCATTCCAACGTTGTAGGTAAACCACAACCTTTTTGCCTAATACATTCAATTTGAGTATGAACTATGGATGTACAGTCCATACCCAAACTAACATCTTAAGGCCTCGACGCTGCCACCAAGAGGTTCCAACCAAAACTCTCACCTCAAGGTTCAAATAACACTATCAATGTAAGTGTTATTATCGAGTCTCATCCCAAAGGTATCTCCATATGTGAGGGTCAAGTCAACAGTTTAACTGGAAACTCTAGGTCTTGGACAAGATTCGTGGAAGGAAGGAATGATTGGTACCTATGTCTATTAATAAGAAAGCTATTAGTAGACACAGACCGTTCATTAAATAATTCCTGGAGCCCTTGGGTCGCACTCCTTGACCATATGCAGATACTCCCTTCCCCTTTCCTCTAGCTCTCTGAGCCTGGTGGGGACCACAAAGGGGGTGGTTGTAACATGTCTAAATGTACACCACCTGATGCTGCTCTCCTAGCTCTGATTCCATGTCTACAGCCCTGCAGATTCATCTATCCCTAACACTTCTTCTTCCTGAAACTTTTTTAACATTCCCAAGTCTCTGAGACTGGTGCCGGTTTCCTACTTTCCCACTACTAGAATTCACTTGTTGTATCCGCTCAGCCAAAGAACATTCAACCGCAAAGGTTATCTCTAGCACCCCAACATAGGTAGTAATGCATATAGCAATAGTGTTGGCTCGGACGTCCTTAAACACACCGTTCTTAGAAGTCCAAGCCCTGAAGCACTGATCGTATCGTATTCATCAAGTACCAGGAATGGTCGGTATGCCTCAATGAAGACTCAACTACTGACATGTCGTCCTACCGAAGCTGTAGAAGCTCTAGAGAACTCTCAGCCACCTCCTCAAGCCAGTCCTCAGCCACCTGTGATTCAGGATCGCCTCAGAACTTGAGGGCTATCTGATGCTGAAACACACATAAGGCACTAAGCCTAAATGTGTCTTCTACCAGTACCACCGGTTGTAACTACTACCCAATGGGCGATGGTGCTACTGGTACACCACCTGAAGGTGCCAACACAGTAAGAGGGCCCTGCACCGGAGCCTCATCACTCGGTGGGCTGTCATTGTGTACTATCTTGGGAAACCTGGGTGGATGTCTTTGTGGCGGCATCTTGATAAGGAATAGGTGGGCTATGGGAATTAAGTTATACCTAATGAGTTGACTCTAAAGAAATCAAAATAAAAACTTTTCAAAAACACATGCAATCAATGTTTTCATGCACTATGTCAGAAATCAGAATTCAGGGTCCTGGTGTATGGATACGTCGTCCGCTGTACCAACACTAGACTCCCCGAACTGAAAACCACACTCATAACACTTAACATTATTGCTTCACAGAAAAGATCAGAGTCCTAGTTCTTCGGTAGAACCGAACTCCTCTGATACCACTTTGTCACGACCCGTCCCTCAGGGCCCGTTCTGTGACTACCCCAATCCCACATTCTATAGGCCAGGGGCTGGAGAATAGCACTGTAAAGGCGTATCCCTTAAACGGGAAGGCATTTCCTTTTTAACCTGTACATACACATAGTCCAAGAATACAATAAGAAGCAACCACACGGACTAGAATGCAATAAGATGTAACCACAAGGTAAACTGCTGTAGTAAAAGAATTATGAAAGTAAAAAGGGGCCGGAATACAAGCCCAACTATAAAAGTACAAGTACGACTAGAAGTACAATACAACTGAAAGAAAAAGGAAAACAACTACTGGGTCGTCCTCTGAGGTTCCTACCTGTAGGGTAGGTACAGATCACATCCTTAGCACTCCACGTTTGTCAGTATCCTCCGCGTCACGTCATGCCGAATGGTCCACCTCTGAGCACCGTCCAGTCTTGGCTCTCTCAGCCTCAATCAGCGCTATACGTCATCTAAACTAGACACAACTAGGTGTAGTCAAATCCCGTGCAGGGGTGAGTATAACAATACCCAGCAGGGACCCAAAGACCCCTGTAGGTCTCCTAGATTTCCACAAAGGAAAAACCACAAATCAAGACATAAACTCTACTTAGGTATATGGCCATACATATACCTAAGTTGTAAAGATATACTCATCTCATACATGAGGGAAGGACACCACATAGGTAGCACCAAGAAGGTAGAAGTACCACACAGGTAACACCACGAAGATAACACCGCGAAGGTAACTCCACGAAGGTAAAATTACCACATGGGTAACACCACAAAGATAGAAGTACCACACATGTAACACCAAGAAGACAATACCACAAAGGTAGAAGTACCACACAGGTACCACCACGAAGATAGAAGTACCACATAGGTAACCCCACGAAGATAGAAGTACCACATAGGTAACACCACAAAAATAGAAGTACCACACAGGTAACACCATGAAGATGATACCACAATGGTAGAAGTACCACACAGGTAACACCACGATGATAGAAGTACCACATAGGTAACACCATGAAGATAGAATTACCACATAGGAAACACCATGAAGACGATACCACAAAGGTTGAAGTACCACACAGGTAACACCATGAAGCTAGAAGTATCACACAGGTAACACCATGAAGATATAAGTACCACATAGGTAACACCGTGAAGATAGAAGTACCACATAGGTAACACCACAAATATTGAAGTACTACACAGGTAAAAGAATCAGCTCACAATCAGGTATAACTTAACTACAGAAGTATAGATGATTAGTCGTAAACTAGATCATCTTATTCTATTAAGAAGCAATACTGCTGACCCACACAGGATCGATAGGTAACTAACCCCCACTGACCCACACAGGATCGATAGGTAACTAACCCCCACCGAACCACATAGGATCTAACCCACACAAGATCGGTATGCGCTGACCCACACAGGATCACCGAGTGCTGACCCACACAGGATCTGACCCACATAGGATCGGTATGCGCTGACCCACACAGGATCGTTGAGCGCTGACCGACATATGATCTGACCCACATAGGATCGATAGATGCTGACCCACATAAGATCAATGTTCTTTCTTCATGTTGCAGCATGCCACAGGTTTCCTCACACCCGGTGCGCTCGAGTTCCGTAGAATCTACCCCTCGAAATATTAGTCGTACCTCGACCGACACTAAGCTCCACAAAGGAGTAACCCAAAGGACCTCCATGTCATAAGGGTCCCAACGCGATAGATGGCATGTCAATCAGACACTCGTTCTGTGAGTTATAAGCGTTTTAGCTCCGAGGGCCCGATTGGATTTGGGTTCGATCCAACCCTGCCATACTCCAACTTTCTCCAAAACTTAAGTGGAGTATACAAAAAGGACCATATCTATCCAAGGATCCCAGATCTATAGATGATTCATCAAATAGATGTCTAGTTCTCAAGATATGCCCCTTTAAGTGTTTCTGGGTCCGATTGGGCCTCGGTTCGGTCCGACCCGGCCCGACTCGGTCTAGGCTGAGCTGGGGTGGATACGGCCCACTGGGCCAGGGTGGAATTGTCCCATTGGATTGATGTCTGGTCTGAACCGCAAGAGGGGCGGCCCATCCAGAATAGGGCGACCCACAAGGGGGGCGACCCGACTAGAACAGGGCAGTCCGCAAGGGGGCGGCCCGACCCGCTTGGGTGGTGGCCTGACGGGTGGTGGCCCACTCTAAGGGCGGAGACCCAATCTGAGGGTGGCACCCCAGTGCGAGGGAGAATACCCGATGCGAGGGCGGAAACCCAGCTCGAGGGCGGCGAATCGACTCGAGGGCGACAACCCAGCTCGAGGGTGGCGGCCTAGTTGGGTCCGACGCGGGGGGTGTAACCCCCCGGTCACCCGGATTCCCGAACGGCCCGAAGGCCGTTTGGTTGGCGATGAGACGGTGCCACGGAACCCGCCAGAGGCGGGTTCGGCCTCCGTCGTGGCTTCAGCTGTGGATTTTGTTCATCAACAGCACAACGGTCGCACCGCCTTCCTTCTCGCGGTCGACGGTCGTGTCGGCCACCTCCTCCATTCACTGCAGCTGACGAGCCGCATCCCTCCTCTTGTGGAGTGCGTAGATGTGCTCGTGGTATTCTGAGGTGGTGTATGGAAAGAAAGATAGCGGAGGGTTTGGTTCGGGTTCGTTAGGACCAAACCCTCAGTGTTAGCTCGTAATATGGAGGATATTAAGGGATTTCAATAAATGGTTGTATTGAACACAAGATTAACCCCACAAGATTCCTCACAATAACCTCCCGCAAAGACGAATGAATCTTAGGTCAACCCATTAGTCAGTTGACCTGCGTTCTTTGTGTTATTTAAGAACGGAGAAAAGGAAAATCATTTGAATGCATAAATGAATTAAACCCCCTACCTGGAAGTGACGTCTGCTGACGGCGGTTGACGAAACCTCCTTCATCATTGTCATCGGTTCATGACTCAGTGGCGCTCATCACTGCTCATTGGAACCAGTCTCACCCTCCAGGTGGTTGCTGTCACGGTACTTTTTCAGGGCTTCATCTCTTGGTGAAGCTGTGCCAACACCCCTCCCCGAGCTCCATATAAATAGGAGAGGAGGAGTGTTTAATGCTCAGGGAATTAATGAGGTTCATTTAATTGATGAACCTCCTGAATTACCAATGGTGCGGTTACAAGAAAAGAATAGTCAAGACATTTATTGGCTTTACATGTCACCGGTCCCGCCAGTGTTGTTCGTCCATTAGAGGAAAGAAAGAAAATAAAATAACAAAACATGTTATTTTATTAATCTTTCAAAAGTCCAGAATAATAACTTTTTCACCCGACCTACTACGGTTGAAGTTATGCCTCCCTTAAGAGAATCATGGCGCTGTTGATTCAACAGTGCCCTCATATTTTTAATTTAATCAATATTTCAAAAGTTAGAAAATGCCGCTCATGCGTTTACTGAACGTACCTGAAAAAAGTTCTGATAATTATTAAGAGTCACCCTCGACCCACGCCGGTCGAGGTTAGACTCTGCTTAAGGGAAACACGCCCCAACGAACCCAACATTACTCTTGTATTTCCAATCCGAGTTACTGTTTAAAAGTTATGGATTTTACAATAAAATAATTACCACTTAATTATTTTATTTATGGTAAAAAACTAACTTTCACTGGTGGCCCGTGCCGGCCAATGTTAGTATCTTCCTAAACAGAGCATACCCTCACGAGTTCAGTGGTGGTCTTGGATTTTTAATCTGAGTTACCGTTCATGAGTTATAAGCATTTGAAAAATAAAATAATTTTATTTAATAATTTTATTTACGGTTATGCCATTTTCGGGTTTTCTCACAGGAGGCCCGCGCCGACTAAACTTAAGTCGCACCTAGGGTAAACCCGCCATTATGAGAGCAACGATGCCCTCATATTTCTGATCCCAGTAACCGTTTAACAGTTATTCCAATTTTTCAGGAAAACTACTTGTGCGTGCTAATTAAAGCTTTCAAAAATTTCGACGAATCATTCCGGGTACTCCGGGCCTCGGAATCGTGTGCCGCAGATTTCGCGGTTTCGAAATAATTTCATATATTTTAAAAAAAATTATACAGAATTTCCGGAACATTACATTCTCCACACCTTAGGTCTTTACATCCCTGAAAGCCACAACATAAACTAAGGAAACAAATGGGGGTACTGAGCACAGATCTGAGCCTCCCGCTCCCATGTGTTCTCCTGGAGGTTCCCGTGCTGCCAGCGAATACGTACCAGAGGTATCGACCACCTATGAAGGACCCGCTCCCTTCAATCCTCAATCTCTATGAGAACCTCTGTAAACATCGCTATGTCGTCTGAGTCTAGCTCGCTATGGTCGATGACTTGAGAAGGGTCATGCACGTATCTCCTCAGATGGGATACATGGAAGACGTCATGCACCCACTCCAACCGTGGTGGTAGTGCCAAGTGGTATGCCACCTCGCCAATCCTCCGAAGTATCAGAAATGGTCCGATAAACCTCAATGATAACTTGACACCTCAGCCAAAGATTCGTAGTCCCTATCGAGGGGAGACTCGCAAAAAATGTGGTCCCCCCTCCTGGAACTCCAAAGGTCTCCATCTCTTGTCGGCATAAGACTTCTGCCAGCTCTGTGTAGTGTTCATTTGGTGACAAGTGAGATATTGTGACACAAACTCTGCCACTACTTTCTTCATCCCTGGCCACTAGTGCTGATGCTGAAGGTCCTGCTGCATCTTTGCCACTCCTAGATGTACCTCTAGAGGGGATGTATGGAACTCCCTCAACACTTCCTCCCATAGAGCCACCGGTACCATAGTACATCCTCTGAAAAGGATGATGTGCTCCCCAACTTCATAAAATCCATCAGGTGCCTGTCCTGTGGATATCTGAGCATGTCGAGCCTCACAATCAGTGTCCCAAGCTATGCCTCCCAAAATTGTAAAGAAGTGGGGGAGTGACTGTCATAGACTGGAGGTATGCTGATCCATCTCTATCCACAATGGATATCTGCAACATGACTAGCTGCTCGGTTGCCTCACTCAGCAACTGCAAACCAGACCTACTGCTGAGTGCATCTGCTACCACGTTCCCCTTCCTAGGAGTATATAATATCTCAAAGTCATAGTCCTAGAGGAACTCTATCCATTGCCACTGTCTCAGCTCCTGAAATCTCTGCTCACACTTTTTCGTCCATAGGAAAGGCTCCCCCTTTTTTGTCAAAACTCACAAGGTTGCCGCTACCCTGGAGAAGTCTGGTCCAAAACTCCGGTAGTACCATCCAAAGCAGAAGTCCCTCCCCCTTCAGGGAGGTAAACCTGGAAACATCTTTTTGAAAGGATGTACCCCACACTTTTCTGCTCCTATTGGGAACTGAAAACTCAAAACCCCCGTTGCCATGAGGGTAGGGATGGCTGACTCAAGAGTGATCAGCTTCACCCTCCTTTGCATGAGTTTTTCCTGTGCTGCATGAGTTTCCTTTTTCACTGACCAAGGAAAATCCCATTCCAACGTTGTAGGTAAACCAAAACCTTTTTTCCTAATACAGTCAATCTGAGTATGAACTGTGGATGTCTAGTCCATACCCAAACTAACATCATAAGGCCTCGACGCTGCCAATGAGATCTTCGAACCGAAACTCTCACCTCAAGGGTCAGATCACACTATCGGCATATGTGTGATTATCAAGTATCCTCCCAAAGGTATCTCCAGATACGAGGGTCAATTCAATGGCTTAACCAGAAACTCTAGGTCTTGGACAAGATTCGTGGAAGGAAGGAATGATTGGTACCTATGCCTATTAATATGGCAGCTAGCAATAGACACAGACCGTTCATCAAATCATTCCTAGAGCCCTTGGGTCGCACTCCTTGACCATATGTAGCTACTCCCTTCGCCTATCCTCTAGCTCCGCGAGCCTAGTGGGGACCATAAAGGGGGTGGTTGTAACATGTCTAAATGTACACAACCTCATACTACTCTTCTAGATTTTCTTCCACGTCTGCAGCCCTGCAGATTCATCTGTCCCTAACACTTCTTCTTCCTAAAACTTTTTTTTACACGCCCAAGTCTTTGAGACTGGCGCCAGTTTCCTACTTTCCCACTACTAACATAAACTTTCTTTATCCGCTCAGCCAAAGAACATTCAACCGAAAAGGTTCTCTCTAGCACTCTAACATAGGTAGGAGTGCATAGAGGAATAGTGTTGGCTCAGAAATTCTTAAACACATCATGCTTGGAAGTACGAGCCCTGAAGCACTGATCGTATCATATTCATCAAGTACTAGGAATGATCCGTAAGCCTCGATGGATACTCATATACCGACATGTCATCCTTCCGAAGCAGTAGAACCTCTAGAGAACTCTCATCCACCACCTCAAGCCAGTCCTCAGCCGCCTGTGAGTCAGGCTCACCTCGGAACCTGAGGGGTATTTGATGCTGAAACTCACGTAAGGCACTAAGTCTAAATGTGTCCTCTACCGGTATCACCGGTTGTAACTACTACCCAATTGGCGGTGGTGCTACTGGTATACCACCTGAAGGTGCAAAAGTAGTAAGAGGGCCCCGCACCGGAGCCTCATCGCTCGGTGACCCGTCTTTGTGTACTCTCTCGAGGGTAGTGACCCGACTCGAGGGTGGCGGCCTGGTTCAGTTTGACACAGGGGGTGTAACCCCACAGTCACTCGGATTCCGGAACGGCTCAGAGGCCATTCGGTTGGCGAGGCGGCAACGCCGTGTGGGCGTCGCGGAACCCGCCAGAGGTGGGTTTGGCCTTCGCTGTGACTTCGGCCGTGGCTTCTGTTTGTCAGCGGCGCGGTGGTCGCACCGCCTTCCTTCCCACGGCCGGTCGTCATGCCGACCGCCTCCTCCTTTCGCTGTGGCTGACGAGTCGCAACCCTCCTCTTGCGGCGTGTGTCGATGTGATTGCGGTTTTCCAAGGTGGCGTAAGGAAAGCCAGATAGCGGAGGGTTCGTGACAGGTTTGTTAGGCCCACACCCTCTGCATTAGCTTGAAATATGGAGGATATTAAGGGAGTTCAATAAATAGTTGTATTGAACACAAGATTAACCCCACAAGATTCTCCGCAATAACCTCCCGTAAAGACGAATGGATCGTAGGTCAACCCATTAGTCGGTTGACCCGCGTTCTTCGTGTTATTCAATAATGGAGAAGAGGAAAATCATTTGAATGCATAAATGAATTAAACCCCCTACTTGGAAGAGACATCCACTGACAATGGTCGATGAAAACTCCTTCATCGTTGTCATCGGTTTGTGACTTGGTGGTGCTCGTCACCGCTCGTTGGAACCAGTCTCGCCCTCCAGGTGGTTGGCATCGCAGTACTTTGTCAGGGCTTCATCGCTTGGTGAACTCATGACAACACCCCTCCCCGAGATCCATATAAATAGGAGAGGAGAAGTAGTGTGCAATGCTCGGGGAATTAATGAGTTTCATTTAATTAATGAACATCCCGAATTCCCAACGGTGCGGTTATTGGAAAAGAAGAGTCACACCATTTATTGGCTTGACACATCATCAGTCCCGCCAATGTCGTTCATCCGTTGAAGTATGATCTCTTGAGGGTTTTTTTCTTAGAGATGTGAGGCATTAGTGATCCATATTTACATGAAAGAAAATGTGGAAAACCCCTTGACTAATTCCTTGACTCGGTAGAAACATGATTATCACGTGAGGTCGAGTAGACTAAAAGTCATAGGGAGTTGGCTCTAGTCCAAGTGGGAGTTTTTTGGAGTTAGTGTCCTAGGACCAACTGTTTGTACTTTAATTATATGTATATTATATTTATTGAATATTAATAAAATTTATTATTACATATTGTTCATTTTTCTATATGACTCTAATATAATAATTTCCCACAATATACATTGCGTTGATAAGGTCATAGAAGTTATACACTATGATGAGAACCTTAAAGTGCTATGGAGATATTATTAAATAATATTTTGTGGTTTGATAATGTACTATTATGGGAAACATAGTACATAAAATTCAAGGTGCGAGTACTCGTAAGTAGATGAGACTTCTCCACATGAATTTTACACATGGTAATCTTCCGGATGTAAGATTATGAGAAAATACCCACAAGTATGAATTTTGCATGTTTTAGTGTCATCAGAAATTCCTATCTCTGAGCATGTGTAATGGTCCTTAAACGTTAATATTGTTATTAATTCATGTCATGACTCACCCACTTAGATTTTCTGATAAAAGTCATGATGTCATGTCTTCACTGTGAGGTAGGGTATATTGGGTGTGTCATGACTGACATGTCATTAATGGATAAGTTGAGGAAGGAATTATCCCTTCCATATTTATGGATTTGATATCTTGACCCTTTGATTGGAATAGAACTGTCACCCTAAATTTCATGGCTATGGTGTAATGATATTTTTTTTCAAATAGTCAAAGAAAGACGTATCAAGTATATTGGTTGGTGATATAGATGCACAACCTTCTTGATGAGATATTGTGACAAATGGATTATATTACATAGTGAGCATTTGTATATGGTTGTCATCATTGTGACATTAAGTTCTTTCTCTTGGGTGCCTTGAATCGTTTCTAGATATTAATCATGGACTTTATGAAATCCCGCCTAATGCCAACAAGAAAGAATCCTAGAGGGTCACACACTAAGTGTTTACGATGATCTCGATTAAATTATATTTGAATTTAATTAATTGAATAATTATTATTCTCAAGATCAAGGGATAATTTTATTGATTGTAAATATTTATTGATGAATGAAATATTTAAATTAAATATGTATTTGGGTGTTAAATAAATGTTATAGGAGTTTGAATGGATCAAGAATGTGTCCGATGATAAATATTAATTAACAAGAAAATTAAATAATATTTGTTATTATGTAAGTTGGTGCACACTATAAAATAATAATAATAATATTATGTGGAATGCGGTTTATTAAAGGTTATAATATTATTTAAGGGATGTGTAATTAAATAATTATTTTAACCTAAACCCTATCTCTTTGAATAGACGATTATTTATATTGTGAATGGTGTGCAATCGAAAATAGATAATTTTTATGCACCATGAATTCTCTCTCTTGAATCCTCATTCTATCTTCCTCTTAAGAATGAGAAATGCAAGAGAGATTCGTTCAAGATCTAAGGATGATTAATCAACATAAACAATAAAAGACAATCGATTTGTTGTGATAGCACCTGAAGATCGATTGAAATTGTTTGGATATTAAAGGATCATGCGTGGTTCACCTCTATAGGGATTCTATACTTTGATCCTCATAGCACAAAGAAAGAAATCTGAAAGGGTCTCATCGAATAAATATCCTAATATCAGGTATTCATTTATTTTGATATTAAATAAATTAATTATAAATTTGACATACAAGATCCTCGCTTGGGGTTTCAAACATAGAAATATTAAAATAAATTATAATATATCACCCACTGCCGCATGCTTCTATAATTCCCAGAACCAACACATCGTACACATGAGTTCACTGAAGACAAAATCATATTATCTCTTAAATAAATCCATCATACAAAGGCACCAGGATCAGATGGGTTCCACACCTTATTCTTCAAAAAATATTGGCACATTATCGGGTGTGATATTGTGGACCTCATGAGATATCTATGGGTGGTAAAGGCCAACTTATTTACAATGAATGAAACTATTATCTACCTCATCCCTAAGATCAAGAAAACCTCTTTGATCTTAGACTTTAGGCCCATCAGTTTATGTACTACTGTCAATAAAATTTTCTCAAAGATTCTATCTAACTACATGCATGCTTGGCTTCCTTCAATCATTTCTGAAAATAAAACTTCTTTTATACCCAAAATAATCATCTAGGATAGTTCCATTATCACCCAGGAGGCATTTCACTCCATGAAAACATGCTCTATTGCTAAAATAGGTATTATAGCATGGAAGATGGATTTGAAAAAGGCCTGCGTTAGGGTTGAATGGTTCTTCCTTCAGTTTGTTATGAGAAAAATGGTATTTTTTCCCAAGTGAATTGTGGTCATCATGAAATGTGTTTCTTCTATTTATTTCAGGATTAAAATCAGTGGCAGACTCTCTCGAATCTTTTCCCCTACTATGGGTCTTCATTAAGGGGACCCTCTTTCCCCTTTCCTTTTTATTATGGTGGCTGATGTGTTCTCTAATCTTATTTTAGTGGCATCCAAGGATGACATGATTCATGGAGAAAATGTGTTCAAGAAAATTACACCCATTTCCTATATCTTTTTTTATGATTATAGCATGATTTTTTCAAGGTCCATCATTGAATAATGCAATTCTATTTGTCACTTGATTCACCTTTATGAGAGGGGTTCTGGATAATCTGTTAACCTTTCCAAATCAGAAATTTATTTCATCTCAGGAGTACCTTCATGTAGGAAGGATGAGCTCAATAGAAATTATGGTATTCGAGTTGTTAAAAAGTATGATAAATACATTGGGCTTCCTAAGGTCTTTGGATACTCTAAAAGATAGTTTTGATTATGTATTCTGGATAGAGTTGAAAAAAAATACAGGGATAGACCTTTAAGAAGATTTCCAAAGTTAGGAAAGTGGATCTCATCAAGATAGTGGCATAAGCGATCCCAACCTATGTTATACCCTTATTTGGGATTCCTAGATTTTTCGTTGATCAGATCCACCCCCACCTCACCAACTTCTGGTGGGATATCAGTGGTGGGAGAAATAAAATCCATTGGGTGGCATGGGACAAGATTTGTATCCCTAAATCTTGTGGGGGAATGAGGTCCCAGGATTTTGCAACACTTCAATGATGCATTGTTGGTGAAGCAAGGATAATGGTCGTAGCAATGCCCTGATTCTCTATGTATTCAGATCCTCTAGGAAAAATATTATCTGCATTCAGATTTTTGTGTTTCTCCTTTGGGTCCCCATCCTAGATTTTTTTGGAGAAGCTTTTGGGGGTCATGCGAGCAAGAGCTCCTTTGCAGTGTTCATTACTGGAGAATTAGAGATAGAGCAATGGTCAAAATTTGGAGGGACCCTTGGCTGGTCTATAATGAAGGAATGAAGGATGCCTCACTACCAGTCCCTGGGAGGGAAGATGCAACAGTACGCTCCCTATTGGATTGTGCCCGTAACAGTTGATGTTCTAAAAAATTAGAAGGATGGTTCAATGAGAGAGAGAGAGAGAAGAATTATCTTGAGCATACCATTTGTGAAAGATATGGTTCGGGATAATCTTTGTTGAAGCAGAGAGACTTGATGTAATTTTTTTGTTAAGCGAGTGTATAATATGCAACTCAGGATGTGAAGCTCGAAGGAGGAGGTTTTATAGAAGATACAGTGGAGTATGGGTGTTCAACCCAAGGTCTTTTATTTCTTGTGGAAAATCTGTACCAACATCCTCCCTACTTTTGGAATGCGTGGGATTCTAATGGAGAATTTCTGGAGGAGATGGTAAATGGGCTTGCATCACTACTTCTGAAATGGCCATCCTCTATCCCCTCAGTGATGGTGGATTCGCTTTGCACCATTTCCTGGTTTATCTGGGTGAGAAGAAATGATTTTGTCTTCAACCAGCTATCAAGACCTTCTGAGTCAATCGAGCTGTGTCTTGGCTGGAAATTTGGAAATGTAAGGGGACTTTGGCTGTGATACAAAATGCACTCTCTTGCACTGGCATTTGAAACCCTCCCCCAATGGATACGCTGAAGATTAATGTGGATGAATGGATTTCTGGAGGCAGATCCATCAGCATTGGTGTGGTGGTATGTGACTCTCTCATACGCATGGTTGAGACATTCCAAAAATATTTCCACTCTCATTGGGATCCATCGGTTGCTGAAGTCCAGACCATCACTATCGTAGAATCGGCTTTATCCAATGTTATTATTAGCACTGATAAAGAAAGAACTTTTGTCGATGCTAATAAAAAGCATTGATAAAAGGTTATTTTATAAGTGCTAAAAAAGTGTTGATAAAAGTACTCACTTTTTTAACATTGATAAAAGTACTCCCATTATCAATGCTTTTTTAGCACTAATAAAAGGTACTTTTATTAGCATTTTTCTTAGCATTGATAAAAGGATGTCTTTTATCAGTGCTAAAATAATTGTTTTTAGCATTGATAAAATGTATATTTCATAAAAAAGGTTATTTATCATTAAAAATCATACATTAATATATAAATATATATATAGTGATATAAATATAATATATTTTATAAAATGTGATTTATATAAGGTTAAATACTTAATTACACATAATATATAATATATTTTAGTTAAAATTGATTATAAAATAATTAATAATATAATATTAATTAATAATTGGATAATATTATCAAGTAGTAGTCATTTAATAACAATTTGAAGATAATAAACAGTCTAAAATAAGTTGAAAATGTGACATGAATTTCAAACAGTCGTAATTTTTAATCCAAGAGTTCATTTGAGATTTACCACATTTCAAATTGAAGATCTAAAAAATATCAATGCCATTATAAATAGGAGGAACCTCAATCATTGTTTTTTTGAGGTCAAAAAAGGCTCAGAAAGCCTCCAAAATGAGTTTTTTTATCAGGGTACCCCTATTTTTTAACATTTCATGGAATTTCATCCTCGTTTAATGGAGTTTTCTTATCTTTTTTTTATTGGAGACTCAAATTATTCTTAAGGATTACACTCATATAAATATTATGATGTTCAAATTTTATCATTTTTCATATTGTTCTGTTATTTATAATTAAATATATACACATATATACATATTTGTATATATTCACACATAAAATTTTAATTTTATAAATAAATATGTAAATATATTTACATATAAAATATCTTTCTAAATATATAAACCATATCTAAAAACAAAATTCATTTTATTTAAAATAAAAATATATGAATATTTATATACCTATACAATTAATGTATATTTGATGTTTATATATATATATATAAATATATGTGTGTGTATTAACAAATAAATAAATATTTATCTATCTATTATAATATATGTATATAAATATTAATATATAATATCTATAAATAAAAATAAATATGTATAATTATATTTATAGACACACATAATATATATATGTGTGTATGTATCTATTTATAAACACACACACAAAACATATTTTATAAATGTAGATAAAAATAATTATATATATATATATATATATATTATTTATATATGGATAAAAAATGTGACGAGATATATATAAATAAATAGATATATCATAAAAATCAGAACAAAATAATATATGTTAGTGTTTAAGGCACCGATCAATGAAGGGGAGGTCTTAGGTTTGAAATCGAGCAGCGGCGTGCGAGAGTATACTAAGGTGGTCTAATGGTGATAAAGGGGTGGTAGGGGGGTAGACAAGCACTATTAAAAGGGGGCTTCAAGCGCTAATAAATGGGGGGGGGGGTCCAACCTCTGAATCTATTTTAAATTTAGAGATTTAAAAAAAAACAAATATTTATTTTTACCAGTGTTTTTTTAACGCTGATAAAAGAAGCATTTTTTAGCACTAATAAAAGGAGCCATCTTTTAAGAGCGCTTAGGACAATTATATTTTTTTAGCGATGTTAAAGGAATTTTTTCACACTATTAAATGTCGCTTTTGTAGTAGTGCATCTGCGATGGTTTGAGGTTCTCCATCAAGAAAGGATGAAAATCTATTATTTTGGAATTAGATCGTCTAACACAATCCAAGCGCTAGAGAAGGGCTTCCAATCTTTTGGCTTGCTGGTTCTGAAGATCCACTCACTTTCTCGCTTTTTCTCTACATGTAAGTTCTCTTTCATCAAAAGAAAAAGGAATAAGGCACCTCATTTAATGGCAACCTCGGATCACACCCACGAATCACATGTTTAGTTAGTGGATTTTCCTTCTTGATTGAGTTCTTTTGTAATACCCGATCTTCGATATTTTAATTAAAATCCCTTGTTTGTTTGTCATATATATATATAATTATGAATGTAAATAAATTAATACATTATATAAACGTGTTTATAAATACATTACAATGCACATTATAATAACCATTATATATATGAATATACATATATAGACATATTTATGATTTTAGTACATAAATATATTATAAATACATTATATAAATGTATTTATATGAATATATTATTAAATACAATATATAATGCATATAAATGTACATTACATAAATGCATTTAAATATACCATGTAAATATTCATATTTAAATATATTATATAAATATATAAATTCATAAATACATTATATAAATGTATCATATGAATATATAAATATACATACATACATACATACATACATACATACATATATATATGTATTTTAGTATAAACGTATATAAATATATCTATATTATATAAATATTTTTATAAATAAAAACACTTGAAATGTGAAAAGAAATCCAAGGGAAATTCATGGAATAAAGGGACGTGTGCGTGGTAGGAAGAAAAGCAAGATACACATCCCATGGATCCCCTCCCCTCTTCCCCACCTTTACCGAGTGGGCTATCTTTTTACAGACTGATGAAAAGAGCTGAAAAGATGAAACAAAGCATCCTCCCATTCCTCCTTTTGTAATCTTCAAAGCTTCCCCTCTCCCTCTCCCTTAACCCCAAAGGGTGCATCATAAATATACATCAAATATGCTTATATTTAGCAGTAAAATATCATTTAAATTTATATTATTTTAAGCTTATTACCTGTTGATTTTTTTTAAATTTATTACCCTAACACATCCTATTTTAAAATACCCATTTAACTACCCTAACTAGTATAAATACCTGTTTATAGTTTAGAATTTTCAAAATTTATTTATAAATATAAAAAAAAGAATATAAAATTGAATAAATATCTTTTATTATTTTAAAATGGATAGTTAATTAATGAAAAATAATTAATTTAACAGGATTCAAATTTACAATTCATTTATATATCTAATATGAACTCAACTCAAAATAAATAAATATATTTTTTTATAAATTTACGATTAATTAAAATTATTTAATCAAAAAAATTAATAATAATGAATTTAACCGGGCTCCGTTACCATAATGCTACTACCCTAACCCTACTCTAATATTAATTGGGTTTTTGAACTCACTACCCTAACTCTATAAAAACCCAATAAACCACTAACCTAACCGCGCTTGATTGGGTTGGTGTCTAGTGAATGGATACCAGTTTTGAGATCCCTAGGTTTTATTATATTTTTAACTTAAGATTTAATAAATAAAAATTACATGTTACTAAAATTAATTTCTTTGGAAATAGGCCGATTTAATGGGTTTGTCAATTTTCCAACTTAAAACGCTACTCAACATTTATTCAGCACTTTCCATTGGTCACCTTTCTCACTACTATAAATAGGAGCGATCAAATGAGTAGTTAACATAATGAATGGTAAAAAAACCCAAATGTGTTAATTTTAATAACCAAAAACCAAATTAAAAAAAATGAATAGGTATTTATTTTATTTGGTTAATATCTTATTTTTCATGGGTTTTGGTTATTAATTTTAATAATTGAAAACTAAAAAATAACCAAATTTATATTTTTTCATTTTTTATTAATTTGATATTTTAAATATCCTACGAGATTTATTATGACCATAAAAAACAATACGTATTTGTTTATGAATTTATTTTTTTTAAATAATTTATTTTTTATAAGATTTACAGATTTATATATGAATTTGAGTTTTTGTTTGACACAGTTAGCATGCAATTGTTTTATATATATTTGTTAGCCAAATCGATAACTGAAAACCAAAATAAAAAGAACTGAACAGTCAGGGAAAATTAATAATCGAAACCGAAAAAATAATAAAAATGATTATTGGATTTGGTTATTAAAATGATAACCGAAAAACCATATGGTTATCAATTTTAGATTTGGTTGTAACCGTATTTGAAAATTTTCCACCCCTAACTACATAAACTGTTGAACCCAAGTGTTGGATTTTTTTATCAATGATATGTCAATATGTATTTGGTGTGTTGATGATGAAGTTGTGATATTCGGAGAATTGTTATGAATTCACTTTATGACATTGAATGTCATGCTTGGACAATTCTCCTTATTAAAATGTGACGATTGTTTGTGGTGTTCTTCAAATAAATCAATTACATCAAACTCAAGAAGACCGTGCAAATATTTATTTTCATGAGGATTTGAAGGTTTCCATGCAAAAAGAAAGTACTGCATAAGGTAATTAAATAATCCCCTACAAAATATAAATTTATATATTTTACATGATGAATTTGTGAAGAACAGAAGTTGATAAGTTGGATTTGATGGGTTTGGTATGAACATCATATGATCATATGCAGCGAAAGATAACCTAAACACAGGTAGATCTATTTTCAAGAATCGTCACGTCAATAAAATGTATAAAAAATGTACTTGGAAATCGCCAATAACAGTAGTATTCTTCTTTCTCAATGAAGGAAAATGCTTGATGAAGATCACAAAGAAGTAAACAAAAGAACTCTGTCTCTGAGGGGTGGGTGGGGGGGGTGTACACCAACTAATGGATTTGAGATTTTATCACGAGGATACCTGAATGCTGAAGGGGTGCCAGCACCTTCGTCTCAAATGATGAACACCAGTATGTGAGAAAGAGAGAATTGAGAAGGCTTGCTCACAATTGGGTTATCATAACAGGAGGGATCACATCCCTTTATATAGCCATCCACAACATGTTTCATTAAATAAAAACACGTCATCCATATATCCATATACATTTATTCCCATAATTCATTGAATCATATTCAATGAGCGGTCAAACCAAGTAATCCATTCATAACGGATTGTAACTGATAATAAAACCATTCAGGGAAAATAAATATATATCAAATATATATATATATATATATATTATTTCAATTATTTAAATATACACTTTATATATTTTAGTGCATATATAACAATCTCTCACTCACACTAAAATCCCATAAGGAATTTATGTATAACTTCACAACTCTTTGTGAATCCATCCAAACTATTTTGTATATAGTTTTTTATCGAACTCTCATCATTTTGAACAAACACTTTATCCAAAAATTTATCCTTACTAAAGGGCCTAATTGTGTGACCCTGTGGGCCTTAGCAGTGTTGAAAACAACAATGAAATATCTATTTTATAGATTTAAGCAAAGAGTGGATTTTAGCAAAACAACAGTGATACTCAAGCTACTAAGAGGTCTGGTGCGATCTCTATAAAACATACTCATATCTCTGTATGAACATGTCCACCACAAGATGTATCTGTTTTCGATTAAAATTGTTGTCTCACATATGATTGATTATAGGGGGGGGGTGAATGTTGCACAATCATTTATGTCAAACTCACCATTTTTGAGTAGTTCCCAATGAGTTTTGTTCGTGGAATCAGAATCACCCAACGGTTCCCTTATTTGATATGTTTTACGAACCTTCTTTTCAAAGGCAGGCGATTGGAGGGAATTGCTCCAACAATTCTTAGGAACTCACATTGGTCAAGAGGATAGGAGTTCAGACTCATTGCACCCTTTTAGGGGGAATTATTTCCTACTCCAAGACTCTCTCAAAGATTTAATACATATTTATGAATCCTTTATTAAATCCCAAGTATAACATGAGTCGCCTCTTATGTTAACAATCAATTATTATCATGCATGGACTTTAGAATCATCGATATGTATATGAGGTTCTTCATTTATGGAGATATCTGTATGTATCTGAGTTTCTCCATCGATGGTACCCTTTTATGAATGGATTAGAGATTCTTATGTCGTTTATTATTACTATGCTAGTTTTAAGCCACAAAGTAGAGCATTGGAGAATTTATCGTCATCCTAGGAGATTAGAGTTGTTTTTATGTCGAGATCAGGCCCATGAGATGAGCTTCCTATGTATCCTTGTAAAAGGAATCATAACCCACGTAGTTTGGTGTCACTTAATGAGACACATCATACCTTTTAAGGTCATGTGATGAGGACCAAACCAAGAATTTTAACATCATTCAACAAGGACGTCTAGGTGAAAGGTGCCTAGTCAATTTTTGGTGTGAGACTTATGCCGAATCAAACCAAGAAACCCATAGGTAATGTAGCCTCCTGGGTTGGGTATGAACCTACTCAGGATGTGGTCCATAAAATATTAGGGTGAATTTTGGGTGTTGGGTTTGAACCTCAAGGAGGCTTCCTATGTATCCCATTTGGATGAGAATCAAATCCCACATAGTTTAGATATAATGGGGCTTGCACTTATGGAGGAGGTTGTTTGAGGTTCTATCTTGCAGGGTGTATGGACCTTTGAGATTGATTGTTTCTTGGAGTACCCATGCATATGGAGGCCCTCTGGAGGTTTGTCTCGTAGGGGATATGGCCCTTTGAGATAGATACATGACTTTGAGGACCCACGCCTATAGAATCCCTCTGAAGGAAGGAAAGACCCATAAAAAATTATCTATTGAAACATATATATGATCATGTAGATGTTAGGATCATTACTAACCTATAAGACCATGTGATTCATGATCAGTGTTAGAAACAAGAGGAAGTGGAAGATACAACAAACCACACAATCTCCTTCATCTATTTTTGGATGAGTCCGGGACTACAGGAGATATAATAATCATTAATGTGTTCTTATCCTCTCTTATTTTTGGAACCCGAGGGTTGGGACTTACGCATCCATGTGGGTACGGACTTCAAGAAAGACTAAGGGATTACTCTAGGAGGTATTCCTTCTTCCTAGTTCAAGAGAAGAGAGTAGGATAAGGCATTAAACCTCATCAAAAGGAAAGACAAGAATCCCCCCTCACCACCTAAAATGGGAGATCCCTAGTCTTAGAGATGATGAGGGGAGGACAAATCCACAACCCTCATGTCTGAGACCAGGAGGTCCCTGACGCTGCCCCCAAGGTTTGGGTCCTCATTACCGAAGAGATGCACAACTGTACACACCCCGAGGACCCTACCCATCAGGTAGGAAAAGTGTGGGACAACTCTTACTAAATGAATGCTCAACCGAATGGGAGACACGCTAGTGTGTCTTTTGCCATGATTGTCCAAATATGGAGGCATTAGTGGAGTTTTTTATATGATCTCCCTTAGATGGAAGTACCAATGAAGGATCTACCCTACCAATGGTGGCATGAATAGAGGGACCAAAGGAGGGTCACATAGGTGAAGGATGGGTGAGCTAAAGATGGATCACATTGGTCAAGGCTGGAAGAGTAGAAGAGGCTTCACAATGGGTAGTCCTATGTGAACTGGAAGTGCTACGCACAAGGTATGCCTGTGCGAGATAGAGATTCCCCATGAAATGGAAAACCTGAGCAACAACCCTTGGGCGATTCCTTGATTTAGGCTCCAAGGGTCTCCTCATGTGTCCTTGGAAGGGTCTCGTGCAGGTCCCGAGTTTGTGAGGAGACATTTGCGATATTACTTGTCGACTAGTGGGGAAGTGATTCCCCGCATAGGTGTTTGTTGTTTCACACACTGGAGGGACTTTAATCCCACCATTCCCCCTAATTACCTTTTATCTCTAGTTTTGGAGAGCTACCTAGATGGTTTCAAGAGTCTGGATAAAGGACCAGGGAGATAAGAGCTCTAGGGATTCTTCTGAACCTCTAGTTGTATCCAATGAGGAGCCCCATATTACTATTTATAGGTATACATGGACCCTAGGAGAAGGAGCTTTCTCATGTAGGTCCACAATGTTGGTGGCTCTTGCAGGCACCTCGCGCAGGGGTGGCTGCTCCTTCTGGGTTGCATGGGCATGGCCTATGTGAGCCTCTTGGAACATAGGACGTGGGTGCACAAATAGACCTGGGTGAGCTCCTTTATTATTTTTGATTCTCTTCACCTCTTTATTATTTGAGGTATTTTTCATTAAATCTTTTCATCCCCATGTGAAAAAAAGGAGTTTCAATGAAACCCCCCCTTTAGATTGGATCCGATCAAAAGAAGAGGGTTAGATCTCAAGGTAGGGGGATGAAAAGATCATGAGGGCCACATAGGTCATCCGTGTAGGTATTCCATGTAGGACCTCCTCACAAGTCAACTATGTAGGTAAGCTACGCGAGTCGAACACATCTATAAATAGGTTTGACCACTCGATGGTTCTTTCCTCCTCTTTATCCATTCTTATGCTCTTATCACACAAGTCATTCATGATGCCTCTTTCTTTATCATGATTATCATTCGTGCAATATTTTCAGATACTTCTATCACACAAACACTTTTCATGACTTTGTGTGTGTAACATAGAACCCTGGGAGATTTCCCTACGCGAGTTCAGTTAAGTGAATGACCTGTGCGAGGTCACTTAAGCAAGCGACTCACGCGAGGTTACTTAATCGAGTGACTTGTGTGAGGTCCTCACTTCTCCAAAATTTAAGAACTTTTCAAAAACCAAGATTTTAACTTTAATGAAAATATTGATTCTTCTTTGCACATTTCCTATAGATGCTCAAATGGATTTCCAAGAACAATATATTATACATGTTTTAGTTATGTTCAAGACCATAAGACCATATTACTAAGACATGTGCGACTCCACCAACCTGGAGTTAGAAAAACACTTGAAGAAGTACCGGTATGAATACTTGAAAAGTGATTATATATCTCTGTATAATTATAGAATTATGAGATATGTACTCATCCCAAAGGTTTAGAGTTATTTTATGAAGTCCTAGTTCATGGAATACACCAATTTTCCCACCACCAATGTCTCCACCAAGGGCGTATTTATCAAGGAAAGAACAGATCCTACTGTATGCATCATGTACCACAACCTATGCGCCTCAGACCTGAAACCTCACAACCAAGAATCAAAATTTCAAGGATACCCATCAATATTCTATGTTTCCAAGATAAACCAATCAAAATGATTGAAGGAGGATTGAGACTTTCACTCTAGAGGTGGAGTCAAGCCTGAATGGATGTGGGTGTACTGGATGCACCAGACTTATACACAATTTAAAACCGAGATGTGAAATGTCAGTATTTATGAGGTCGATTGGGTGTTGTATACATATGTTTACAAGAACCCTAACATCACCCCAGAACTATTGATCCAATGGAACCCTCATACAAATAATTTTTATCTGATTCATGACAAAGTTGTCATTAGATTGTGGGATGTCTATAAGATCTCCGAATGCTTGGGGTGATGTATGATGAGTTGATTCCACTGAAGGTGACATGGGATGATGTTGAAAGGGTGATGGATTCAGCCCATGATCTATTTAAGTGGGCTCAAAAGTTCTAGAAGAAGGACCCCCACCCGAGGGGCGATATCCATTTAGAGGCTTGAATTAAGGTCTTCATAGAGCTGTAAGGAGAAGGTCCCAGCTACCAGCACCTAATAGGATTTCCTTTGCTAGACAATTTAATGATTCCTAGTAGATTTTGGACCACCTTAGAGCAAGGTTAGTATAAATAGTGGGGCTATAAAATCAGGCATGAGGTTCTTACGAGGACCCGTCTGGATGACTTTCTTGCATTGTGGTTGAGTACCTACCTTCTGTCGGTCTGTGAATCTAACGACAACATGAGGTCAGGGAAATTATTCATAGAGGCCAAATTAGTACAAGGAAACCCCATAGGTACATATAACTCTATTATAGAAGAAATCTAATGGTGTTTACTATACATGAAAATTGGTAAGGCCCCATACTAAATTTCAGGGCCATTTCAAATGCTGTGGGGGTGGATTGCTGCACACTTCATCTCATATACTGTGCTTAGTGGAGTTCAAGTTCTTGAAGGCCAGTTTCTATAATTAATTTAGGATGTTTCTAGTATCTAACCTTTATCTATGAGATATAGTGAATCCCTAAAGAATATGAATGTACTGGGAGAGTTTACTTTCTTCCCATATGGTGATCCACCTACTGGAACGTTCATTGAAAACAACCAAGGTAATAATGTCCTAAGGTCATACATGATTGATTTCAGTGATAGTGTAATGGAGGCTCGTATTGATAATGAGATCATATGTGAGGCATATTCTCCATATCAATTTTCCCGCTAGTTCAAGTGTTTACAATAATAAAATGTATCTCCCCCATATGTTTGGTTTGAGAAAAATCTGATGGTAGTCTGAAAATTTTGGATCCTCATGGACTTAGAGGTATCTCAAGCATTGATCAAGATACCTATATTGGGTGCATTAATCAGGATAGAATCCATGTATGCTAGTATTTGGATTTCTTCATACCCTCAGGGGGTGTTGACAACAAGCGTCCCTCGAGTCAAGGCCACGACGACTACTGGTCATGGAAAGCGCGAGAGGAAGGATCATCCTAGGTATTATGAAACCACTACTCCAAAACCTTCCAAATGATTCTTGATGTGTGCTAAGAAGCATACCAGGGTTTAAAAGACCACATCTTTTGATATGAGACGGTCTAGTCATCACCATCAGGAGGATACTTGATCTCTAATTATTCCATCTCCTATTAGAGAAGAGAGGGATAAATGGGATTCAAAGTCAAAAGATATAGGACCTTCCTCTCAGTTGGTCATATCAACATTGGAGTATGTGTGACTTTTGGTAATTCAAGCTTGACAGAGCATGACCTGGTATATTATAGATTTATGGGTGTTTCTCTAGGATGGCATACATATCCTGAATCTTGGGGATATCTGAGAAACCTCCAATATTCACCTATAAAACCATTTTAATATGGTGGGGAAATGTATTCGGGAGCTTTATATGTTAATATATGTCACCGATGATTGGATCCTAGCCACAAAGCAGGTAACTGACATGCTGGCATAAGCTACTGCTGAGGGAATATCTGACCGATCTGATGAGGAATGAGATGAATTTATCAACATTAGTGAGATTTATCTCTATTTTCTGTTATCCTTTCCCAACATAATTCATAATCATTAATGTAAATTGGATTTACCTTACATTTGGGAGGAAAGGGAGTACCAAAATTGACTCATGAGTCACCAAAATATGGGTTGACGGGCACCCCCATCGGAGTCGGGGTTGACTCTCCCAAGTCATCAGAGTTATCCCCTGTTCAAAGGATTATGGAGGAGGATATGGTGGGAGGGTCTTCTCAAATTTCACCTATGGTATCTATACCTAAGGGTAAAAACATAGTCCCTTCACCATCTCAGGGAGAGAAATGAAAGAGGGTGAAGAAGTTGGCCAGGCACATGCACCGCAATAATTCCTTTCAATGTCATTTAACCCTATGGATTTCTTGACTCACCCATTTGACCATGATTAACTTTTTAATGATATACTTCACTCTCATCCCTTAAGGGGTCCAATGATGATCATTTAAGGACCAAGGGGTACATTTTAGATGAGGTGCATAATCGTTCTGGCGAATTCGTCCCTTTAATTGAATAAGTATTGAGATAGAGGGAAGAATAAGAATCATATATGGAAATGTTTTATTCCGATCCTTTGAATGCACCTCACGTGCTGGAATTTCAAATTCCACCACCCATTGATCCTCCTGGCGATGAGGTGCAGACGACGGCCTTAGCTCCTCTAACCTTCGACCCCGGCTCGCCAGTTGGTTCTCGCACTGTGCGGATCCCGGAGACCTCCTGCTCCCTTCCTCGGCCTCAGGTGTCCTTCCGCGAGGCCCTCTGTGGCTCGACCCAAGTCCCTTAGAAGATATGTTTCCCGGACGTGCGGCCTTTTGTTTCGGTGGTCTCGATGGATGGTGCTGGTGTTTCTTTGGAGGTCCCCCCCCCGTGGTTTTTGCGGAGGCGGTATATCTTCTCCAGTGTACATTAATAGCTCGTTTTGGGGCAGAGAAACCTTCCTTGTAGGTTTTCAAGCGTTTCATGGGATCCTGGGGCTTGCTGGTATAGGTGCGTCTCTCTGTGATCCATCATCATTACTTTTTTTGGTGTTGGAGTCGGAGACGGATTTCATATCCGCGTGGTGCAAAGTTCCTAGATCTTTCAGGAGATGGAGATTCATCCTAGATCCCTGGTCTCTGGAGGCTCACAAGGGGTGGGAAATCCCTCGAGCTGTGGTTTGGTTAGGTCTACCTGGCTTGCCTTTACCTTTTCAAAATGGTGCTTTCCTGAAGGCGATCAGTGACTCTCTCGGTGGTTTATTGTGTGCGGATGATCACACCCTCTCTTGTGAATACATCCTAGTTCCTTAGTTTTGCGTTGAGTTGGATCTGTCATCACCGCCTCCTAAGAAGGTTGTGTTTAAGGTCAAGGATGTTGGGAAGTTGGAGTAGGTCTTATCCTTCCCAATGTTTCCTAGGTTCTGTTTGTCTTGTGGTCTTTAAGGCCACTCCAGGCTTATGTGTAGGAACCAGAAGTGGGGTGGCGTGGTTCGAAAGGCCACATCATAGGGGACCATCAACCCTCCCAGACCAGGTGGTCTATAGAATATTTCCCCTTGCAAGGATGTCAGCCTTCTGGTAGGGGTTTGGGATTCTTTAGCCGCGTCGAAAGTTGAGGTTCGACCTACCCTTCTTCCAGACATCGAGTCCCACCTTTCCAGGACCTGATTCCTTTCAAGTTAGAGCCCGATCCATCTATGGTGGATGCCCTTATTGATCGATTACTCTTTCAAGGCCAGTGGTGTTTAGCTAGGGGCAATGGAATTTTTTTTTGGATTCTCTATCATCTACATGGAAGATGGGGGAGTCCAGTTCGCCTTTATGGGTTGTTTTCGAGGACGCTCCTATGGTACCTGAGACATTGGGCTGCAAGCCTCAGGTTCCCATTCTTTGTAAGGATGGATCAGAGGGCAGTGCTTGTGTTGTTTCAAGGGTTTCTCCAGAGATCTCTAGAGTGGAGGGGCAGGTAGAGAAGAACTCATCCTTCATCCCCCCTCGAAGGACGATGAAGGGAAGGGTTGCAGTTTTACCTAGTGTGTCTTAAGTCCCGATTACTGCTATTCAGAGCCTTGAAGTGTGTACCCGGGCACAGTCGAGACATCTTAGGGGAAGCCTCTCTCCCCTCAGTAGGAAGACCGAAGAGCCTGGGGCCAAAGTCGGGCTTCCCAGTTTTTAATGTTATCTATGTTATTGTAAAATTCTCATGGCCTGGGCACTCAGGTGAAGACAGATCATATAGAATTGGAAGTTAAGAAGTATAATGTGTGTATCATCACGGTTCTTGAGCACAAACAAAACCCATATAATATTAAGGCCTTTAGTCGCAAGGTGTGGTTGCATGACTCCATGCATGTAGATCCGACTAATAGGCATATCTGGATCTTTTGGAATGCGGATGTGTCAATTCAGCTAATTGAGGTAGGGGACCAATTTCTCACCATGAAAGTATTGAAGGGAGGGGAATGATTTTTTGTATCGTTTGTTTATGAAAGCTGCGATGCTCAGGAGCGTAAGAGATTGTGGTAGGGGATTGGGCTATTTGATATGGAGGACCTCCTGTGGTATGTTGTTGGGGATTTTAACGCCATTCTTGACCCAGAGGAGAAGAAGGGCAGGTGTGCCTTCCCTCGTCAGGACATCTTAGACTTTGCTCTCTTCATGGCGGATAAGGGTCTCCTTGACTTGGGCTACTCTGGAGACAAGTACACGTGGTGTAATAACCAAACGGGTGGAAAGCGATGTTGGAGCAGGATCGATCACTTCTTGGCAAATAACAATGCGATCATCTCCTATCCAGAGGCCAAAGTGAAGCATCTAGTATGAGGTATTTCTGATCACTCTCCTATATTGGTGTCTCTGTTTCCCAAACAGGTTTCCCAAGAGTCCTTCAGGTTCTGTCAACATTGTTCATGGATCCAAGAGTATCATAGGCTCGTTAGGAATTCATGGGAGGCTCCTACCTAGGGGCATACATGGTTTTCTCTCCACAAAAAGCTACGAAGGTTGAAACAGGGGTTTAAATATTGGTCAAGGGGGATTCCTTCCTTCGATCATAATATATAAGCTCTTAAGCAGAGAATACAAAGCTTAGAATCTAATCTGGAGGAGGAGTGGAACGATTAGGTGTTTGAGGAGCTTGTGGGCATCAAGTTGTGCTTGGAGGAGGAGCTTCTTAAACATGAGCGACTAGCTCGCGATCGTTCCTGGGTAAGGTGGATGAAGGAAGGCGACAAAAACACTGCTTACTTCCATGCATGCATTAGAGAAAGAAGACACCTTCCCTTGCCGAACTTATTACTCAAGGATGGATCCTATACTGATAACTGTGACATGGTAGGGGGAATGGTGCACTCCTTCTTCAAGGATCTACTTACTGGCCCCAATCCGAGGATGTCTAGCTGGTATCCAAGGGGAAATGTAGGGTTGCGGGGAATGATTCCCTCTTTAGTGACCAATCGAGACAGTGAGGTCTTGGAGGCGATTCCCAGTGAGGAAGAAGTCCATGCATCCATGAAAAAGATCAACCTGGAGAGCGCTCCTAGACCTGATGGTTTTCCAGGTTCCTTTTATAGGGGGATGTGGGATGTAGTGAAGCGTGACATCATCGACGCTATCCAGGACTACTTTCGTGGTGGGTGCCTTACTCAAGTGGCTAGTGCAACTACCCTGGTGCTCATTCCTAAGATCAAGGATCCATATTCTCTCTTGAATTATAGGCCTATTAGCCTATGAAACTTCCCATATAAAATCCTTGTGTGTGTGCTTAACCAGAGGCTGGAAAATCTGATACCCGGGTGGATTTCAGTTGCGCAACACAACTTTGTGAGAGGTTGTTCCATCTAGGGTTCCATCGCTATGGCTCAGGAGATGTTAAGGGACATAAACTTAAAGAATCATGGTTCTAACATGGTGATTAAATTGGATATGAATAAGGCATATGATAGGCTTGAATGGAGTTTCATCAACAGATTCCTTTCAGGTATTGGGTTGTCGGACAAGGCAGTGGACCTCTTTTTTAGGTGCTTTTGTTCTTCATGGTTGGCAGTTTCATTTAGAGGGAATACCCACAGCTTCTTCAAGGCAACGGGATGTCTCCAGCAGGGATACCCAATCTCTCCCAGTATTTTCATTCTGGCTTAGGATACCCTCAGCATACTCATCAACAAAGAAATTTCCCGAGGGGTTATTCTCCCTTTCATGAGGAAAATGAATCTTCCAGTGGTGTCTCATATTATGCTCACTGACGACATGATTATCTTCATCAATGGTGGTCTGGGCTCGACTCGTGGGATCAAGGGAATTCTAGATGAATATTTCTACTGGAGTGGGAAAGTTGTCAGCAACTCTAAAAGCAGTATATTTATATCCAATAAAATCTCTCAAAGGAGGGTGTCCTCCTTATGAAACCGCCTGGACATGAAG
Source organism: Viscum album (assembly GCA_963277665.1). Taxonomy (NCBI): domain Eukaryota; kingdom Viridiplantae; phylum Streptophyta; class Magnoliopsida; order Santalales; family Viscaceae; genus Viscum; species Viscum album. The sequence goes on along the minus strand of OY728145.1, from coordinate 333,430,886 downwards.
CATGGGTCCTTTCTGATGGAGTACCTGGGATCCCCTATTTCTTCTGAAAGACTCTGAATCAATGACTATGATCACGTTGTGATAAGAATCACTAGCCGTATCCTTAACTGGAAAAATAATTTTCTATCCTTTGGGGGCCGTATAGCTCTGGTGAATAGCGTATTGTCTGCCATTCCTATCCATTCAATGACATCTTCCAACGTCCCTCAAGGCGTGATAAATAACATCGACAAAATCTTGTGCAGCTTTGTGTGGGATTCCAAATCAGAAGGGAAGAAACATTAGGCTTCATGGGATAAGTTGGCGAGGACGATTCGGGATATCAGGATTAATGTAAAGAGCCTCTAGAGCATGATACTCAGCATGCATGGAAAGCTCGCATGGGAAGTTCTGGAGGAGCGGTCTTTATGGGGTAAAATTATGTCGCCTCTCTGTGGCAGAAGTGTGGAGGCTACCGATAGTTATACTTCTCCTATGTGGGTGAAAGTTTACCCCCTGTATTAGATGATACATCTCAACTCTCGATGGATTGTGGGATTAGGGGATATTCTTTTCTGGCATATAAATTGGGCGGGCTGTGTTTTAGCCTTCCCTGGTTGCCTGACCCCAATGATTACGGTTAAAGAATCTTGTCAGTACCCCAGTTTCACCTCAGCAATCCTGGATGAGGATCAATAGGCCCTTCTTGAGTCCATTGAGTTAAATTAAGATTTGGACATATGTGTTTTTACCCCCGCTGCTTCGAGGGTCTTCTCCTGCAATGATTTCCACATGTTGTTTTCTGAGCAGGATCTTTAGGAGGGGTGGAATGGTGTTTTATCATGCCATAAGATTCCTACGAAGTTCAACTTTCTAACTTGGATCATCAGGAATGCTGCGTTAGCGATGAACGAGAATGTTAGGAAGATGGGAATCATCTTGGCTTCTAGGTGTTCTTGCTGCAACAACAGGTGGGAAGAGAGTACGAATCACTTGTTTTTCGAAGGGGATTGGGCTTAGGTGGTGTGGTTTTGCATTGGTGGCTCTTTGGTGCTCTCCTCTCTTGAGCATAATGACACATCCTTTGTGGAAAGTTTTTTCCAAGGAGTTACAGGATCTGAGAAGGGTAGGATTGTTCATTCGGTGATATTCAGTGCAGGATGATGGAGCTTGTGGAAAGCCAGGAACCAGTCAAGTTTTGAAGGCTTTTCTCCTTCAGTTAGGTCCATCATTGCGCAAAATCACTTCCTTCTGATTTAATTGGCTCCACTCATCAAGGACTGGCCAGAGGTCCCCTCTCGCAACCGGCTATAGGTCCGTATCCCCTTTCCTTCTCCTACTCGGGTCGTCCAACAGGGGAACTTGGTAAGTTGGAAACCCCCTGGTTCTGGTTTGAAGCTAAATACTGATGGGTCCTGCGCTATGGGGGTGATGAAAGGAGGGGGCATAGTCTGTGGCCCCATGGGGGAGGCAGCTATGGCATTAAAATCCTTCTTTGGAAAGGTAACTTCTCTCTCGGTCGAGGTGATGGCCATACTCACATGGCTTTCCCTCTGTAGGCAGGAGAAGCTAGATCTGACCAAGGCGGAGACTGATTCTAGGATTCTCCACGACGCCATTCTTGGAATCAAATCCCACCCTTGGACTATTGCTTACATTGTTAGAAAATGTAGAGCTCTTCTTCGACCCAATATTGACGTGTCTCACACTTGGCGTGAGGGTAATAAGGTAGCAGATCACTTGGCTTCCTTACCGGTCCAGAGCTCCATCTCAATTTACCTTCTCCCTATCAATAGTTTGAAACCAGAGTGCGTTAACTTAATTAGAGGGGATTCCCTTGGTTTGCACTATTTCAGACCTCCCTAAGCCCCGGGATCCCCTAGGTTTTTTAGTTTTCTTGTTTTGAATAAAAATTTTATTTGGATGGAGAGAGAGGGAAGAGGGTCTTGGTAATGTTAGACACACACCATAATATGTCATGTATCAGTTACTAACTTTATTCATCATGAAATTTTAGATCCATCACATACATCAGAGGAATCTGAAACAACCACCACTGGCCCTGTTTCCATTATAGAAGGGGTTGGTAGGGATATTGTATGGTTCAATGAAGGTGCCTACACTGATCCTAACTCCACAACATCCAAAGAAGCTGTGACTGTCGAGGAGTCGATGGAAAGAATTGATGGTGAATCCAATTTGGGCCCCGAGCCATGTGCCTCAGATACCCTTACCGGTGAGGATGCTATGAGACGTGAGGCCTTATATAAATAACTATTAGAACATAAGGATAGTTTGAAAAATAATAATATTCCCACCTCTCTGAAGGATTTTTAGGACTTTGATAGGGAATTGGACCAACATAAGTTTTCTGTTTCTTAGATTTTCAAACATAATTAACCTCCTTACATTTTATTTCTCACACCAAAGATCAACCTGTGCATCTTTTTCCACAGAAAAAATTTCCAAGGCAATTCATGACCAAGGCATCGAAGTCCGTCTTTCTCCCATTGCTGAGAGAATAATAGCTAAGGGACCTGAAGTGGGATATTGTTGAGATCCCTCCATCCCAGCTTCTGGAAAAAATCAAGATGATGTTCCTTGTCAGGAGGCCCTTAATCAAATCATTGATTCCAGGGGTGTTAGGGAGGCATCAATCCTAGTAGTTGATCTACTAATGGGAGAGTGTTATTAAATGCTCTGTTTTTTTACTACCTTTTCCGTCCATTAACTCCTTAATTTCAATGAGTGGTTTTAAATACTATCCCATTGACATTGAATTCAATAGTTGGGATTGAGGGAGAATCTTACATTCCAACTCATCCAAGAGTTTAAAGAAAAGTTGATAGTATTTTATAGGGAGTGGAGAAATGTGATTCATAGAGTGTGTCAATCCCAAAATATATCTCTACCTTTGAAAGTAGTTCTAAGTTATACTTGGAGACACAAGATGAATTTTATGTATCACAATGTATTATTTAGAAATATATCTAGAATATAGTCTCAGATACTCCTCTCAAATTTCTTCAATCATGAATTTTATGACTTCTAACCATGTTTTCTATTTTGGGGTATTGAAAGTTTGATTACCACATGATCCACCGTACTGTGAAGTCAATCATTTGGAAATGGTAAGGAGAGAAAAGACCATAGTAGGTTGAGGCATAACTGGTAGGATAGTTTGAATATCTCAAAGTTATTGTATTCAAGGTGAAGATTATTAATTCCATGGAGGTGGAGGAGTATCAGTAATTCCTTGATGAGAAATCTCTCCAAATGGTTAACCTTCAAGAAGAATTAGATGCCGTGAATGGAGAGATTTTCCAAATTCACAATTCCTTGAAGAGGGAATCAACACGAGTAAAGGATTATGTTAATGTGGAGAAGGAGAAGATCCATCATGATGAAGAGTCTATTTCCACACAACTGGATGGGTTTTGGAAAACTATGGAGAATTATTAAGACACAATCCATCAAATCAAAGCCTATGTTGAGTACCACCTATAAAATATTGCAGATAGGTTCCAACATGTGAAAGTTTCTCCACATTTTAACACATAAATGAAAAGGATTTTTTATTACTTGATCATATGTTTCTGTATTATTGTACTCATTGTAACTATAACACTAAAAATGTGTCATTTTATTGAATGTAATCATGTCAATGAATTGGAATTATAGTTATAAGAACGTGAGTGCTTTGATTCTTGCCTAAGTCTTTGGACCTAGAGAGCGTAGTTTGACTGTTTCTAGGGTTATATGATAGACCCTAAAAAATTTGTGTCTTTTTCATCATCACAATAATTTTTTCCTAATTCAAATATAAATATGACTTAGCGAGTGAGACTTGTCTTTTGATTAGGTATCCCTTTGTGGGTTTTCTTCCTGACAAGTTTTGTGTCTTTTCTCCTTTTCATTACTCGATTTTTTTACCTAAACCATGTAGAATGCAGATCTAGTGAGCTGAGAATCAACTTTTACCCCAGGTTACCTTTTGTGGGTTTTTAACATGGTGAGTAATATATCTCTTTTCATGGGTATTTTAGATAATTTAAATCCATACCAATGCGACTCATGTTTTAGGTTGAATAACTTTGTCTGTGAATTATGGAATGACAACCCAAGCAAGTATTGCTATCCAAGAATGTTTTTACATTCTTTAGAGTCCCAAAATTATAATTTTGTGTCAAAATTTTTTTATTTATAGATCTAAAACATGATGTGAGAAAATTTTGAAAGGAATGACCACTGACCATGTTCGAATAGTGGATTCTGAGATAATGTTGTTGGGAATTACGAAGATAGAAGATGTCTCTCCTTAGAACAAATGTGCCTCTAGTTGATAGGCCCTTTTGGTGTGAGAATTATGAAAATAAAACTAGGATGTATCAATTCATAGTAAAAAAAGGTGTCCTTAGGAATCTGACATTCTATTATCAATGTTCATGGAGCTTGAGAAGATCATGATTTCTCAAGACCACAAAGGGTGGTTTGTGAAGGGAATGTGTATGAGAATGAAGGGAGCATCTATGTTGGCACTAACCATTAATATGAAACTTATCCTACCCAAATTTGGTTTGTGTAAAGGAGGTTTATTCTATTTTGATCATAATCATGCAAAGAAGGGATCCTAGGAGAAATACAGAACCTCTTGTACAGATCAAGTTGGTTTCCATGAATAGAGGGACACACATGTTTTGGATTCTATGATAGTTGGGCCTAGAATGGAGAATCCAAGCATCACCATGTGTCTCAATGGAATGAGCATCAAGTTATATGCAGTTCTTTGGGTTGATGTGGTGGATGACCAATATCAAGAGAAAAGGATCCTCCTTAACAAGGGTTGGAGAAACATGCAGTTAAATATTGTGCGACTGAGATATGGACCATGTAGTTTAATGTCTTATGAAAAGGATTTTGAGGGCCATAATTTAAGGTCATTTAGCTCTGAATGGATATAATTATAGATTTTACCTTTCACGGTAATCTATGAAAGAATTTTCCATCATCTTTAGGCATGAAGGGGGTGGTTGTAAGACATAATCTAGGGGATTTTAGATCCAAAAATTGATATGGTAAAAGTATGCAAGGAATGACCACATAACATGTTTGAAAAGTGGATTATAGAATAATGTTGTTTGGGGATTATAAAGATAGAATAAGTATCTCCTAAGGATGAATACACATCTGATTGATATTCCCTTTTGAAGTGAGACTTATGAAAATACAACTAGGTAATATCAATGTATAGTTGAATAATAAAGTCCTCTGGTCGATAGACCCTTTTGGTTCGAGAATCATGCAAAGACAAATTAAGGTGTATCTCATAGTTAAACAAAGGTGTTATCAGGGATATGACATTATATTTCCAATGGAAAATGAGAGCTTATGGATATTTGGATTTCCCTGGATATAGAGTTTGGTTTGTGGAAAGGAAGTTCTATAATATGGAAGGAGCATTTCATATCAAAATTACCAAAGAATGGGGATAAATGTTTCCCTATGCAGGCCTAAAATATACACCGATAAGGGTCCCTTTTTTTGAATACGATCTAATGAGATGGGTGAGAACCCATACTAGATCCTCCTGTATAGATCTGTATCATACCTACGAGAGTGGGGATATTTCCCATATTGTAACTAGTCCAGGATGTATGATCTAGGCATTGCTATGTATCTCATCAAGATGAGAATCAAGACACACATAGTTATTGAATTTAAATTATACAAGAGACACGAACCGTGCAGTTTAATGTCATGTAGTGAGGATGTCTAGTGTTCCTTTTACGACCTTACATCCAGGACCATGCCAACCATGACATGAACTGATATTCCTTGACCATGTGGGGAAGCCTAACCATAACTACTAATCCCACGTGAGCTATGATCAGTGTGAGAAACAAGGAGTGAAAAATATTTCTTTCACCGCACAGAGTAAATTTAAAGGAATTACAGGGTAATTTTGATCATGTTGTGGCTAGACCGGGATATAGGATTCGAGCATCGCTACATGTATCATTGGAATAAGAATCAAGCCGTACATAGTTCTGGGAAACCGTGTAGTTTAGCATCATACGCCAAGGATGATGGTTACCTGATGTGAAGAAGAAGCAATGAATCCCCATAGATTCTATTTATGAATTTGGGGAATCATATTATGAGAGGAATCACATGTTTTTGACATGAGGCTTCATGATATGGTTGCCCAGGGCATCCTATGCCTGGAACATAGGGTAATACTAAATTTTAACATCATGTTCTGAATAAATTGTAGTATAGTTTAACATCATGTGATCAGGATGACATGGTTTATTATAGTTTTAGGTCATACAACTAAGACCATAGTTCCTGGAAATGATGTTTGGTATATGGGTTATCTGTCCAAGAATGTTCCGGAATACTTCGTACATGAAGGAGGAAATTTTTAAACCATGATATTGGGGGTTATCGGATCAGGAGAAGTGATATGGGGAAAAAAGTAATGATTACATACCATGTTTGAAAATCAATTTCTAACATGATGTTTTTGGGGCTTACAGAGATAGAAGAGGTCTCTCCTAAGGACGAACGTGCCTCTGGATGATAAGACCTTTTTGTGGGATACTTATGAAAATCCAAATAGGGTGTATCAATTCATAGTTAAGAAAAGTTGTACTCAGGAATTTGAAATTCTATTATTTATTACTAAGGAAAGATTATGGAGATCCAAAATTTCCCAAGATTAGAAGTATGATATGCAGAAGGAATACCTCTAAGAATAAATGAATCATTTTAACCTTCATTATCCATGGAGTGTGGATCCCCCCACACATATTTTCTTTGTTTATATATAGGAGAGGGTGAATTTTCTTTTACTTCACAATTGATCCCAATGAATGAGTTCTAGGCATCACTATGTATCCAAATGAGACGAGAATCAAGCCACATGTAGTTCTAGAATGGAGGTGTGGTGGGAGACCAACACCCATGATCATGATCTACTCTAGAACAAACTAAAATGTTATGTAGTTTTATTTCATGCAATAAGGAAATGAACTATGTAATTTTATATCACGCAGTGTGGAAATTTTCATACAATTTAACATCTTATAACTAGGACATTATGTTATATATCTTAGAGTCTTATAACTCATACTACGATGTATTGTAGTTTTTGGTCATATAAATAGGACCATATGGTGTGAATTTTAAGGTCATGCATACATGACTATGATGCCATAAAATTTAATTTCATGCAGTAAGTATGTAGGATACCATGTAGTTTTATGTCACATGATAAGGATAAAGGTGTCTTGTCACATAAAGTATTTCTTGATAAATTTTTCATTGATAGGGGCTATAAAAATATCTCCACTCATTGAGAATAAGAAATAAGTTCCATTAGAGTGGACCTTATGTATGGAACAAGGTCCCTCCCAATTTGGATCATTCTTTAGAGGTTTGTTCCCAAGAATCATCAGGGTCCTAAGGACGAGTACCAATTATCCTTAGAGGAGAAAGTAAAGGAAAACCTTCTTGTTAAAAGCCCACACTATCTGATTTTGATGGACCTACAAGTGATGAAAATTATATAGTCTCTTTTCATCAAGTAAATCCAACTCATACAAACATTTTTGGATTTCTCATATGTGTATAATTGATCACAGATGGAAATGTGAAGTGAGGGAAATTTGACCTCAATAGGAAGAAGTTCTTCTATTATGTATACCAATTAATACGGGGTTTCCCATGTGCTGGTGTTGATTTTAGTCCTGTAGGACCACAAGGCATACAAGATCTTGTTAAACCAATAATTTTTATCTTTATCCTCCAAATTCTAGAGTATATTTTATAGGGTCTTATTAAATCCCTCTATCTATCCATTATCCACTACATGATAGTAAGACGAATGGTTGGATTTTATATTGTACTCCTAATATAGCTTCTCCATATTAATAGAATATAAATTGGTTCCATTTTCTACAAATATTGTATGAGGGACACCAAATCTAGTAATTATGTTGGATTTCATGATGCTGACAATGATTTTTGTCATGACTTATTTGAGTGGTATTTCTTCATCCCATTTGGAGAAGAGGCTGATAATAGTGAGAATTTATTTGAATTACTTGGCCGCAGCTGGGGGATAAAACCCTAAAGTATCCATTACCCATATGAAAAATGGATAAGATTATTTGGATGTGTTTAGAAACTCTGGGGGTTGATGGATAAAGTTGGCACACACTTGGATGGAATGACACTTTTTGGTGAATTTCATGCAATCATATATTAATGAAGGCCAGATTATCCATGTCTTCTGATATTATTAGAAAGCCTAAAACCTAACTAGTGGGAACCACATGCTCCCATATATACTTATTTCATGACAAAAAAATGTATTCTACATCAATACACATGATAAGGACTCCATCAAATCCCTGTTTATATAGGCATTTTTGGTGATTTGGATCATTATAAAGATTAAAGTTGGTTTATCATCATTGGATTTGTTCGACTAGAGCACTCCATTTTGATGGTAGTCCACAAAAGGTATCATCCAACCAGTTATAGGATCATTTGGTTCAGGTATGGAGTTAACCCCATTGATTTATTTCATGATAATATGAACAAAAGGTGTGACCATTTAGAGATGCACAATGCTAATGAATGTATCATCTCAGTCTGAATCAAACAAAGTCATGGCTGCATCTTCCAATGCATCGTCCTGAGTATTTTGTGATCATGGTACATGAGTCAATGTTGGATCCAAGGGTAACTCTACCATTAGTCCTACTAGAATTTGAAGTGTTAGTTCTATCCCTGCAATGAGGACCTGATACTTGACCTCATTATTTTTATATACTTCTTACAACAAGGAGTATGGGAAGACTTCCCTTACTGTAGAGATGATCATGAATCCCAACCAAACCTTGTTGATCTTAAGATATTCCAATATCTTCCCTATTGGGATTTTGGATGTTCCATCAAAATAAATCTCCCATATCTGGGGGCTCTATTGAATGGAGAATATGTCTTCATCTGGTAATTTAGTATTCAACGATGCTGTTTCTATAGGTAGATGTTCTGTAATAAATTCTACTAAATCCTAGATTTTTACCATTTTTATAAGGTACAAATTGAATGTAAAACTACTATAATATAACCACCCATTGTTCCCAATTTCCATTAAACATAGGATAATTTAGGATGAATTTGAGTGGGTTTTTTCAGGAGACCAAATGGACCTCATGGTGTTGTGGGTAGTGCCTCATCTTTTTAACCGTGAATATTAACACCAGGCAGCTCTTCTCGATATCTGAATAATGAGTCTCGGTATCAAGAAGAGTTTTATTGAGATAATAGATGCTGTTTTTATTCCCGACATCATTATTTTGTGCGAAGAAGGCACCCAATGATTGCTCTAGGGAAATCATGTAAAAAATGACCAGATTTTCCTCAACAAGTTCCATTAACACTGGTGGACTCAATAAATTTTTCTTGAGTCTATCTAATTCTTCTTGAAAGTCATTATTCCGCTGATATGTGACCTCGTTTTCATAAATATGGTGAAGGGAAAACACTTTACTATGAGGTTCGCTATAAAGCATTGGATTTAGGAGAGTTGTACCTATAATCCTCTCAACTCTTTTAGGTTTGAAGGGGGTGACAAGTTGAGGATAACCTTTTTTTTCTTTGGATTGACTTAGATGACACAATGGCATATGAAGACAACAAGAAAATTTCTTGAGGTGACTCTGAAATCACATTTCAAGGGGTTCATCTTTAGGATATACTATCATAGTTTGTTAAATATGGTCTCAAGATTATCCAGGTGGTGAGAACACTATTGAGACTTAAATACCATATTTTTGACACATCATTCAACATACTTCCATAGGAAAGGTTTGAAGATTAAATGCATGACACATTGATATGTAGCACTGACATTCTTCAAGACAAAGGGCATTACCTGATAGAAGAATACTCCTTTAGGGCCTCTAAAGGAAGTATATTTTTCATATTATGGGGCCATTTGGATTTTATTATACCCTAAATAGCTATCCATGAAGGAAATGGAATGATATAAGACCATAGAATCAATTAGTATCTCTATGATCGGGGCTAGGAAAACATTTTTCAGATAGTGCTGGTTGAGATATATGAAGTTGATACAGAACCTGATTTTCCCATTCATATTCTTTACCAAGAATATCTTGGATATAAATTTTAGGTACTAGACTTCCCGAATGAAATTGGACTTGATAATCTTGTCAAATTTAACCTCAATTTTGGTGGTGCGGATTGGGTTCATCCTTCTAGCTTCCTTTTTGTATCCCCAATGGTTTTCTGTAAAGCCCAGGTGGTGAGTGGCCGCCTCAAGATCAAGGCATGACATTTCTGTGTAATTCCCAGAAAAAAAGTCCCAATGATTCTTCATAAAGAAGGTATATACCTCTTTCTATTCAAAATGAATTTTTGCACCAATAAATGTGGGTCATGGGTCCTACTCTATAAATAGGTTTATTTTCCTAAGTTCATCAATGGTGGTAGAGACACCCTCCTTGAATGTTGGATGGGAATCCTTGAGGTCCTCCTCCTACTCCTCATCCTCCTCCTCTTCCTCTTATATCTTAATCTCAGGGGGAGTAGGTGACAAAGTAAAATTAGTATAGGAGTCAACATTTAGACATCCAGAAGGTGAAACAGTTTCCTTCAACCCAATTGACAATGTGGGGTTTCTTTGAAGCTTTGGAGGAGAGACGAGGGATAAATAATGGACACCTTAACTCTCTATAGGTTTCATGACAACATTTTATGAATATTATGATGAGGTAGAGATTTGTTGAAGGTCAAAGGATGGAATGATACCATTTTCATCTGATGTTTCACCACTTTTTGGGGAGTCAATGACCTTTTCTGCACTATCAGGATCAGTTATCATGATTGATATCATGAAAGTTGTTGAATATGAACCTAAAATTTGAATGATACCATTAATCTAATCAATGGGAACCAAATATTTTCCACTGAACTATTTAAATGGATTTGATGGTGTCATTTATAAACCATTCAGGGCAGTGAATCGGGAAACACCCTTAATATTGGGTTGTTTTGATTCCACCAATGGCCCGAAGGCCTTCATTTTTTATTGATTGATAATCCACCTTTCAAGGGATTAGGTGGAACCCTATTACATGCCCGTAGGCCATTTTTTTAGGAACCAATGCCCGTAGGCACAAACATACCATACAACCCAGACAAACAACTTGGAACTTGCTCCTCCCCAGCATCTTCATCTTTAAAATCAGCTCTTCACCTCCGCATGGCTGTTCGGCTAGGAATTCCCGTGCATGCACAGGCTTGTCCCGATGGCAGGTTCCATACCCTCTCATTCTTGCAATCCGTTAGCTCCTGCTATGGTGAAAGCTCCTTTTCCCATCCTCCTTGTAGAGCTTGTTCCTTGTAGTTTTTTGGTCTGGTGTTTGTATCTGCAGGTGACCCGAAGGCCATATGGATAGCCCGAAGGCCCAACTGACCCGAAGGCCTGGGTGCCCGAAGGCCAATGAAGGACTCGGGGACCAAATCTGATGCCCGAAGGCCCAAACGGGGGCATATTCCCGGCTGCTACAGTGCCAAACAGTGTCTGCTACAGTACTGCTACAGTAGCCGCTACAGTTCCTGCTACAGTACTGCTACAATACTGCTACAGTACTGCTACAGTACTACTACAATACCGGAAATCCTACCTTCGCCTGGTTTTGATCCCTGGTCGCTTGGATGCACCATCAGAGACCTTGCCAACCGGGCTAAGGCTCATGTTCTTGGGTTGTTTTGCTTCCCTTTGGTAGAATCCTGCATCAATGTATTATGATTCACAAGATTAAAATGGGGTTTTATCTCAATAAAACATTCCAATTTGTCCATTAATGCAATAATTGAGGCATTGGTGGTACGATGAGGGGAATTCCATGTATTGATGCAACCATATCCTTCCTAGCATAATGTTGAAATCTATTTATTTCCGAACAACCAAAAATTACGAGTCAGATATGAGGTCTCCAAACTGAGCCCCAAGATTTATTCTATTGAGAGGATTTTTCTCAATCTTGTCATAAAGCTATAGAATTAAAGCAGTAGGGTATAAGTGGGGTTCACTGTAACCCATTTTATAAAGTTTTCATACTAGAATGAGGTTGACTCTCAATCCATTATCAATGAAAGTTTTTCTAATATCAACATCATTTATTCTTCCAGACACATACCAGGGTCTGATGTGTCCCTATTTGAAAGAAAATTCATCTTGCTCCATGAAAGATATGATTATGTGTCATTTTTTAGGATCTATCTCTACACGATATATTTTAGCAGTAAAAAATTCAGCTTCAAATTCATGAGGTCTTAGAAAATCCTCTATGAGTGCTCCTCGAAGGTCTTTTGATAGATTTAGAGCATTCAAGATTAAAAAATTAGCTGGTACCTAAGAAAATTTATTTAAAATGAAATAATTATAGGCTAAAAGACCATGATTACTAGCCTGAGGATGATATATCATAGGTTATCTAGGAACTGAAGCAATTGACATAGGCAGATCGACCCTTGGAATATGGGTTGAAGGCACTACTATCCTTGGTGGGTTAGGTCGACTAGGTATTCCTGAGTGCCAACATTTATTTAAAGATGACACCCTATCTAATAGATAATACAAGATTATCAGGTTAGGGAAAACCCTGAAATATGTGGGGGAACTTTCTTTCTCATGCTGGACTAAATGGAGGGCTCTCCCATGAGTTTTAACAGTATAGACGGTCTGAGTGGTGATATTGTCAAAGTATTGATTTATGCTCTGACCATGTCTTCCCCTATTTCCTCACCCCCTATAGCCTCTTCCTGTATTTCCCTAATAGGATGCAAGGAACTTGAGTTTATGTATGTATTCATCATCATAGAAAGGATCCATCAAGTGAATTACATTTATGGAAACGAAGATTAATTCCTCATCTGATGATGATTCCATCTAGTGGGTCAACTCTTGTGGTACCATTTAGTGGGGTGATTTCTTTGATTTTGAGACTAAAGACATGAATTCTGAGAGATTCAAAGCTAACTTTGGACTTAATAAAGTTTCATCTTCCTATGTTTGTTTCCTTTCCTTTCATCCATGTAGTTTTTTAGAATACTAGACTTTAGAGGACTACGGTGCCAATAGAGTCAGTTGTGCTGTAGTGGAAGTGGTTAGGGGAATGGTAGACTTATTCAACTATTCTTGGAGGATATAGTTAGTATGGTTGATTTTCTTTCACATCATCCAATCACAGAAATTCTACACACCTTTTTTGGTAACTTATTGCCATTTAGCCTCTTCTTTTGGGGTCATAGAGGAAACACATGCCACTTGTGCTGGTGGTTTTCCCATATTCAATTTCCCAGAGTCCACCATTTTTTGAAGGATTTTTATAAAAACTAAGTTTTCTGGGATGGTATGACCCAACTTTCATTGGAAAAGGCAATAGTTTGGGTGATCCTTGAGACCAACCCGATCATGCCTCTTTAGCTTTGGAAACTTGAGAAGGTTGTTATCTAAAGCCATGATAAAGTATCTAAAGACGTGGTCATATCAGAATGAATATAAATTGTTCTTTAGTTCCTAAAACAGGTTTCATCACTACTCCCTTCACTCATCCAAATGAGTCAGGCATTGTTGCTAACACTAAGAAGGGGGTTTCATATGATATTGCATGGGTTTTGGAGTTAGGGAAAGTACAAGGGATGTCTTAGGCATGACTGCAAAAACCTATGATTTCCATACTCTCTTCCCTTGAGATGATGGAATTACTCAGGACTTGGCCTTGATTTTTAAGAAGGAATATTCCAATATTTTAGTAACTCTGGAAAGATCCTGGAACCCTCCTATATATTTCACAGGGATGAGTGGTGTGTACAACTTTTCACGAAGATTCTATATAAAGATAGAAAACAAATCTTGTTGGGAAGCTATATATTTAGGGAGTAGGTCAACCCCTTTATGAAGTAATGAAATCTGAGACTATATCATTATTTTTTTTTAATTTTCAGTTTGAGTGGTTGAGGACTATCATCCTCTGAAGTGTTGAGATAAAGAGTAACCTCCAATGAAGATCTTATCATCTAGCGATTGATCGAGCTGTAAAACTGGAATTCCTTATAAAATATGGACCTTGTAGTGTTTATACAAAGCAGCGGAGTTTCACTGATTATTTTTGTATAGGGTTCCCCATCATGGGATCAAAGTGGGACACAAAATGGATCAATTTCTACTCTGGATCACCCGATCCATTGGAAACTATAAATATAGGGTTCTCAAAATTTGGCGGGGGTTGGGTTAGATCAACCCATTCTGGGTAATGCTTGCTTTTTAGCTGTACCAATGCCCATTCTTCCATATCTTCTAATAAAGTTATCAATGAATCAATGGTATTTATAATCCCTCAAGGGATATTTGGTTGAACATGTGTTTGAGTAGGGGAATCAATAGGTAGGGCCATCTTTGGTGGCTCTGTTCATACTCGTGGTGGGTAAATTGCAGGGGCTAGTTCATGAGGATGTGCTAGACCAAACCCTGGTTATGTACATAAGGGAGGTAACTATTGATATATTACTACTATGGGGTATACGTATATTGGTTATCGGTGAACCCCATTGAGAAAATACTCTGGCTTCATTTCAGCTATTAAGACGAACCCTCTTTGTTGAGGTGTGTCAGATATGAGTGCTGGGTGAGGCTTCACTTGCAGAACATATCTGGTAGGGATGTTTCCATAGAGTAGTCTTACGTTGAGTTTTCTTAACTCTTTTATCTATTCCTCATATTGAGAAAATATTTCCTCAAGTGTGAGGAGTTCAACCTCTTCAGGAGGTGGGTGAGGCACGACCTTACCTTTACACTTTTCTTTGGTAGATGCTCATTGATGAGGTAGTTTTAGAACATTTGAGGGAATTCAAAAATTCATATAAAGACTCTGTTTTTAGGAGAAAACCCCATATTCAACCGTTATGGTATGGACCATATTACAGATGGAAACTTTCTCCTCTTAATCTGTATCGATATCATATTTTTTACCATCCATAGTGGTGGTGTTAACAATGTTCACCGATGCATAATGAATTATAGGCATTTCTTCAGTCTATTTGAGAGATTGCCTTTGTTTTTACCCGCTATGGGGCCTTGTCCTCTCCTCCACTGGTTCTCTTGGAACCGTTTGATGAATAGCGATACAAAGGGAATTTCCAAATAGTTTTTTCATGCAAGTTCCAAGTGAGGACACTAGGTTTCCTGATAGGATGAGTCGAGAAGATCCATTTTGAGGCATTCCCCTTAACCTGAAAAAGACTAAACTCTATTGAGGAGGATGAGGCTGAGGTAAAAAATCCCTTAACCATATACACTATGGCTTCTCCTATTTCATTTCCACCATCTTTCGAGCATGATTTTGGCAACCTCAAAGGTTGTGTTAAAAAATCCCCCAACCTTACGGGATGGGGTTGCTCCTGGATTTCCATGGATTCTACTACCATGACTAATTTCTTGATTTTATAGATCTTTGTTTGAACATGGGATGAGTGAGTTGTATAGTTTTCAATTGATCCAGTTCCTTCCAAATATATTTTCAATGCTTGACTATTGGTCTCCCTTAGGTGGGAGGCTTGCTCAATATTTTCAGATGCTTGAAACATGATTTTTTTGATGGATCACACTCTTCTAACCCAATTCCTTAGAGAGTAGTTCAGAGCCAATTTTTGCTTAACGTACCTTCTATTGTGAACAAATCCCATTTCTCGATTCTGACTTAAGGCTATGAAATTATACGATTTCAACTTCAGAAGGATTTTTTGATTGGGGAGTGAGGTGAAATGAAACACCCCATATTCACCCCCTACTTTTATATGAACACCAGGTGGGGAATCAGTGATTAGCTAACATAAATATTTTTTAAGGAATCAAGACATTCACGTTTAAGGGATCCTTTATGTTTTCCCAAATTTGGGTACTGTGAAGATTGGAGGGATGCTAAGTTGATTTGATAGTGTATTCCTTCTATTACCTTGAAATTTCTTGGATATTCATCGCAATGTAATACTTTTTATTTTAAGTGAAAAAAATTGTTCCATACATTTAGAAAGATGTCATGCACACAATCTTATAACAAAACCTATGGAATGATTTATTGGGGAGTGGTTAAAGTCTAGAACATGACTAGTATATTTCACTTGGCCAACTGTTTCCTCATATTCAATGTGTCTTCTTAATCTTTTTCCAGAGGTTCCTCCACCTGGTCCGACCACAGTGGGAGCTTCCATACTTATTTGTTGTAAACAACAGGACTGATAGATATTTCCTCGGTTATATTGAAGGGCATGTGATCCAATGATGGTTTGGATAATGACCTTTACCTTGGACGTTCTTTCAGTTGAAAAAGGATGTCACTTGTCCATGACGAGGAATTAGGCATGATTGGATTTGTTTTTACAAGTGGCTCATGGTAGGAGAGTTTTATCATCATTAAATCATAAAGGGGAAGAAATCCTTGATGTAGTGAAGTGTTGCTGTAGGGAGGACCTTCACAACGAATGCCATTGTTGGGAAGAATACCATCAGGGCTTGAAATCTGACTCTAAGGTGAGTTCCTATAGTGTATACCCCAGGGAGTACCTTCAGGGAAGACGGTAGTAAGGGGATGACCTCCTTACTGATTGATCTTCTATTCATGTGGAGGGCTGCCGTGGTTCTCATTAGGAGATGTGATCTTGCGATCGATCATATTCTAGACATTAAGAAAGCCTTCATGGTAAGATATTTGGGGAGGACCTCCAGAACTGCTTTTACCGTTTCCATAATTTGGTAATGGTACCATAGATAAATATCTGAGGGCTTCAAGAACTCTAGCATTAAGAAGATCAGGATTATAGATCGACTATTCATTTTCCAATCGCCTTTGGTAAGGCTTCTTTTTGGATTCTCTCTTGTAGGTGACTGTGGCCTATTGAAGGGAATAACAATTTTCATATACGAAAGATTTTTTGATTAGATTCCATGTCACTAACATATTTTTTTGACATTTTTTTTTAAATTTTGTCAGGGGTTTGTGCCTACCCTGGAATAGCTGCTGGATTAGACCAATGACTTCCTGTTGGAATAGGGATATGGACCCGATCCAGTTGTCTATATATCATGGGTAATTTTTTCCCACGACCCTCCTAGATGGGAGCAAATATTTTTGTCTGCTATGGAGTGATACCCATGTTGTTTTTAAGAGCCAAACTAATTGTGGGGATGAAGTTGTGTGTCCTCCCCTCTGCCACTACCATAGCTGTTATTATATCATGGAAAGTTTGTAGAATGTGGGTAGGAATTTTCATACACCCTTTCACCATTACCAGGATGTGATAGGTAACTTTAGAAGCTAGAATGGGGACATATTCCCATTCCATGGTTGGAGTAGGGGTGTGTTCCATGTCCTATCCTCTATTTCCCATCAATATATGCTAACAATACTTAGGTGCACGGGTAGAGATATGGGTCTACCACCTGTTTTTCAACAAGATTTTCGGGATAGTTTCTCTGAATTCTTCTCGATGAGGCTATAAGGATTTATATATATGGGTATTTTTTTGCACCTTCTCATGGGTTTCCACTGAATTTGGATGGGAGGATTTGTTGATGCAAGCAAGTTTTTATACCTAATCACGGTTTATCACCATATTTGAATGGGGGTTTCTTCGAATGTTGTTAAACTACACTGATAGGCTTGGTATCCACTGGAAGGTGATTTTTCCTACTCTTGGTTTGCCTCCAAATTTGATTGGCAGGATTCTCCAAATGCTGTTGAACTATATCGGCAGTCTTGGTAGATACAGGTAGGTGTTTGTACCTACATACGGTTTGCTGATGAATTTGAATGGAATAATTCTTTTAAGAGAATAGAGGTGTGACCATGTTCCCTATTTTCTTGTTACTACCCGTGGTGGGCCATCTTGTATGCCTAGGTTTGGGTAACCTGGGCTGTAATATCGAGGGAAACACCTCCATCATACCGAGATTTTGTTGTCATGCGACATTGGATGTAGCAGCTACTAGAAGGATCCCTTTGGAGAGAACCCTGTTTCATTTGGATGAGGCCATCAGTGGCCTATTGACCCCCCTAATTAAGATAAGGGAGGATATTATTATAGTGTTTCAGGGGTAGGCTCCCAAAATGATTTGACATGACAAATGGTGTCATATGCTTTTGGGACACCAGCCATCACTAAGTGGATGATTGGTGGGGCTGCATGAGCTGGAGGGATTTTCAAGAAGCCTCTAGGGTTGGGATGATACCATATAAGTGGTACTCATGAACTAATTAATTTGAGACTCAATGTTGGAGATGCTGGGTTGGCGATGGTGTCCTCTATTTAGTCAAGGACCCATCCTGTGTAGTGGTTGAAGCATATGTCTAATAGAACTAGTATAATGTCATTTGGACTAAAGGGAGATCTAGTTAAAAGTGCATGGATTACATGAGACAAACAAAAACAAAGAAGTCCCGTCAAATAAGAATCTCAATAAAATAACACATGCATAATTGATTGTTTTGGATCCATGTTTGTACCCTTTAATTTTATGAGAAAAAGGTGCTTGACATGTGGGTGACACAGTCATTTTGGTTAAGGATTTACATCAGGTTCAGCATTTTTGTTTTTGATGAAAATTGAGGTCTCTCGTATGGTTGATTATGGAGGGTTTGAATGTTGCACAATCATTTATATCGGACTCACCATTTTTAGGTGGTTCTTAATGGGGTTTGTTTATGGAACCAGAGTCACCCAACAATTCCCTTGTTCGAGATGTTTTATGAACCTACTTTCTAAAGGAAGTTAGTTTTTGGGAAGTGGTCCAACAATTCTTAGGAACTCACATTGTTCAAGAGGATGAGAGGTCAGACTCCTCACAACCTTTTAGGGGGAATTATTGCCTACTATGGGACTATCTTAAATATTTAAGAAATGTTAAAAAAATACTTTATTAAATCCCAAGTATAAAATTATTCTCCTATTATGTTAATAATTAATTATTAGCATGCATGTAATTTAGAATCATCTGTATGCATATGAGGTTCTTCATCGATGAAGATATCTTCATGTATTCAAGGTTCTCCATCGATGATACCCATTTGTGAATATATTATAGATTATGATGTTGTTTATTATTAAAATACTATTTTAAGCCACGCAGTGGGGTGCTCTATAATTTATCGTCATATAGGGATATGAGAGTTATTTTTATATCGAGATAGGTCTCATGAGATAGGCTTCCTATGTATCCTTGTGAAAGGAATCAAAACCCACATAGTTCGGTCCCACTTAACGAGACACATAATATTTTTTAAGGTCGTGTGATGAGGAACAAACCATGTAGTTTAACATCATACGACAAGGACGTCTAGGTGAAAGGTACTCAGTCAAAGTTTGATGTGGGACTTATGCTGAAGTGACCCAAGGAACCCAGAGGGAATTCAACCTCTTTGGTTGGATATGAACCTACTGGGGATGTGTCCCAGAAAATATTAGGGTTGATTTGGGGTGTTGTATTTTAACATGAAGGAGTATTCCTATGTATCCCATTTTTATAGAAATCAAATCTCATGTAGTTTGGATAGATTGGGTCTTATACATATGGAGGAGGTCCTTTGAGGTTCTATCTCACAGGGGGTATGGCTCTTTGAGATGGATCAGTTCTTGGAGGACCCATACCTATAGAGGACCTCTAGAGGCTTACATCATAGGGGATACGGTCCTTTTATATAGATACATGACTTTTAGGACCCATGCCTATGGAGTACCTCTAAAGGAAGGTGAGAGGAAGATCCAAAAATGATTCCCTATTGAAACATACATCTGATCATGAAAATGTCAGGATTGTTACTAACCTCTAAGACCTCTTGATTCATTCTTGATGTGAAAAATAAGATAAAGTTGAATATTCATTAAACCACACAATATCCTTCATCTGTTGGTGGAAGAGGTCGGGGCTAATGTAGAAAGGTAATTGATATGCCTCTATCCTCTCTTGTTTTTGTAACCCGGGGGTCAGGACTTATACACCCATGTGGGTAAGAACCACAATAAAGACCAAAGGATTACTCTAGGATGGATTAATTATTCAGATAATAGAATAGGATAAGGCACTAAACTTCATGAAATGTAAAGGCATGCGCCCCCCTCACTATATGAAATAAGAGGTACCTAGTCTTAGATAAGACAATGAGAGGAAAAATCCCTAACCATCATGACTGAGTTCAGGAGGTCCCTAGAACTTCCCCCAAGGTTGGGGTCATCATTACTGAAGGGATGAAAAACTGTACACACCCAGAGGACCCTACCCATTAGGTAGGAAATGTGCCGGAAAACTCTTTCTGAAGGAATTTACAACTGAATGGGAGACACACTGGTGTGTCTTTCACCATGATTGTTCAAATATAGATTCCAAAGTGGAGGTTTTGACTTGATTTACCTCATACGGGAGTCCCAAGGAAGGAGGTTCCATTCCATCGGTGTAATTAATAAAGGGTTTAAAAGAGGCCCACATAGGTGAAGGTTGGGTGAGCTAATTATGGATTATGCAGGCTAGGGTTGGGAAAATAGAAGAGGTCGCACATAGGGTAGGCCAGTGTGGATTGGAAGGGAATCACATGGGGTATGACTATGAGATATGGAGATGACTTGAGAAATGGAAAACCTAGGAAACAACACTTTGGTGAGGCCTTGCTCTAGGATCCAAGGGTCTCCTCAAGTGTCCTTATAAGGGTCTCGCACAGGTCTTCAGTTTTGGATGAGACCTTCATGCTAGTACTTGTCGACTAGGGGAGAAGTGGTTCCAAATGAAGGTATTTAATATTTCACACACTAGAGGTAATTTAATCCCAATATTCCCCTTAATTACCTCTTCTATTGGGTTTTGGAGAGAATCTTATATGGTTTCAAGGGCCTGGGTGAAGGACTAGGGTGAGCAGAGCTTCAAGGCTTCTTCTAAACTTCCATCCATGTCCAATGAGGAGCTCTAGGGTCCTATGTATAAGAAAAAATGGAACCCTCAGTGAAGGAGACTACTCATATAGGTCCATCATGTAGGTGTATCATGAAGGCACCTCACACAAGGGTGGCTTCTCCTTCTGGGCAACGCAGGCAGGGTCTGCATGAGCCTCTTGGCACACAGACTGTGTGTGTCTAGGTCAACCCAAGAGAGAACCTTTATTATTTTTGGTTATATCCCTCTATTTATTATTTGAGGTATTTTAAATTAAATATTTTTATCCCCATGTAAAAAATTAGTGTTAAAAGTATCATATACATCATATATATCTAATATAACCACTTTTTCCATGACATCAAGTGACCACTAGACATGGAATATGTCAATATAGTATAGGCCTCTCATCATTTTCTTGATTCTTAGAAAAAGAATGACCAAGTGGATGAATACATCACATGTCATTCATCTATTTGATAAGCACATCACATATCACTTATCCAAGTAGTTGAACACATCATATGTGAAATAAATAAGCCATACCATGCATTTCCTCAGTCAAATACAATCAAGGGGGAGATGTGTTTTCTTGTCATACAAGTAGACAAATACCATCTTGGTTGCGCTTCAACTGATGAAATGATCAACAACATACCCAACCACCCTAATATTAGCCAAGTTCATATATTGACTCATGTAAGTAGGGTATAAAATTTTGAAGGTTCTAATGTTAGGTATCTCACCAACCTCAAGTAAGGAGGATTGATAATAAACATACACCACTAAGTATATCTACGATCATATGAAATTACATGAGATATACTTTAGCGGATCAATCCAATCAATAATTCTCTACTTATTACCTTAAGAATCTATTATTCAATATCTCATATACAACCCTTTATAATATAAATAATAATCTATTCAATATAACCTTTACATATCATCACAACCCATTATACTCCATGATGGTCATCGTTTAGGGACAAATCAAAGTTTTTTACTTTGAGGGGATATTTATCATTCAACTGTTCATGTAAAATAAAGTTTCACTATACATGAATGAATGATAAATAGAGATTATCTTTATTATAAATACATGATATGTTTACAACCATTACATCCAATCTCTTTAGATATTCTACATGACACTCATGTGGTTGCTACTGTTATGGATTTAAAACATTACATCCAAATATAATTCCTATCACATACCTATGTGACCATATGATAAAATAATCCTAATAAACACTTAGTGAGTGAGATTTATGAAGCAAGCCAGTTTGAATAATGGCGAGACATAGGAATCACATTCCTTAAGTCCAACTCTTTGAACTTATATTAAAACTCCTTAACTTAATAACATCAAATGATACAATGTTATATTTTGTTGCCTACTTAGAACTCTTTCTAAGTATATCATCATCATCTTTAGAACCCTTTCAATTAAACTTTTTTCCTTGAAATCCATTTGTAAATAATGTAACTATTTACATTATCACTTCACCAACACATCCTAATATGTTTTAAGATAAAGTTATATCAACTTTTCTATGGTAACTAATGTAACTATTTACATTTTATTTACCGCCATGCCCTAAACTCTTTCAGGATCAATTGATAACACTTGGTTATGGTAACTAATGAAACTATTTATATTTTTTTACCGCTATACCCTAAAATATTTTTAGGATATATAGTGAATACTTTGAGTATTAACTGGTATAATACTTTATGGAATAAAGATATTAACTTATTATGGTAAATAAATGAAACTATTTACATTTTTATCTAGTAAATATTAAACTCTTTTAGGATCAATTGATATTCACTTCATTTTGATAAACATATTAACCATTTATATTTATCTTTATCATTATTTACTAAACCTTTTAATAAATTAAGTTAATTTAAATAAGCTATCATAACAGTGATATTTTCTTTATTATAGTAATTGAATGTAACAATTTACATTTTTCTTTACTATCTCATATCCTAACTCTTTAGGATACAAATTAAATGACCACTAAAACTGGTAAAATATTTTTTAATTAACTTTTATTTCCTCTAAGTTCAAACATACTCCCAATAGCCACTTAAACATCATATTATCTTTAGAATATCTTTATAAGACTCAACATAAACCACTTTGTTTTTTAGGAAATAACATTTATTTACTTTTAGTATAAATGTTAAACACATAAACTATTATTTTTATATCATATATGATATTCTATATTTTTGGAAAATTCTTACTTGAAAAGAATACTTTATTAAAATATACCACCAATGGGTGGTTGGAGCACATTCCCTCATATTTTAATAAACATAAGGATAAAACCTTTATCATAGATAAACACTTTTATCTATATATTCTTCTTAAAAACATGTTATAGAAATTTATGAGTCATAAACCATGTGTATTAATTCAATCATATCATAACAACCCTTTGTTATCGATCATCATCTCTTATCATATAAGATATGTGAGATGAATATACACATCTTTTACTTAGATTCATATGAGCTTAAAACATTCCTTAAAATTAAATCTCTTGATGTAGTAAAAGTTTAATTCATCACTTTAATACAAACTACAAGGTCAATCAATTATTCATTTGATTTTGAAATATATTATATTTAAAACACTTGTTAAACATACATTCGGTATCACATACCATTCAAAATCGAAGAATTGATTCTTATAACATTAACTCCTAACATGTAAATTACATGGAGATCTAAAATCCCTTAAGGTATTTTAAATAATCCTATATTATGGAATCATCACTTTTGCCTAATGATACCTTCAAATTTCAAATAACCTTCACTATCTTATTGAATAAATATTATTGGACTCTCAACATTCCCTATTCCGGTTTTTAGAATATTTATCTCTTTGTGATGTTTGTATAGTACTAGAACTTAGACATAATATACCCAATTGATATATTATAAAAACTTTGATAATATCAAGTAAACTTCACTTGAATTAATCCATCTTGCTAAAACATTTCCATAAATTACAATAGGATAAATTAGATAACCAAAACAAGCCCTGTAGAAAATATTCAATATTTTTAAACATAATCAATCATATTAAAAATCATGAACATACCCAAGCATATTGAGTATATGAGACTAGAATATTCCGTTGGTCATTTATAATCTAATTCTTATAAAACCTAAACAAACCATTCCATGCTTCCGTAAGCATCTTGATTTTTTAATTGAAAAACTTCAATACTTTGTTACTCAGGAAGGAAGTATTCTAACACATAGAATATTTATCTTGCTTAATTTTTTTTAAAAAGGTACTAGTCTTAGTAATTCTTACTTTAAGATTCTCATTTCAAGGATTAATATAAAGTTTAGTTTTATGACGATGATGCATTTATCTATAATAGAAGTTTTATCAGATGAAAAATCATGTATTATATCTTTTCATTAAGGATTTTAATGAAAGTGATACCACTAAAATTTATTACCCCATACATAATATCTATTTAGTGAGACAAGATTCATATTTAACTAAGAAATGAGTTCGCTTGGTAATTCCTCTCATCACTTAATTATTTATTTAGGGAATCATCCCAGTCATAATAGTAATGAATCTTGGATAGTTGAGTAGATAACCCTTTATCCAAATCCATCATATGGATTCAATCAAGATTATTCCTATGGTATCCTTCCCAAGGGGTTCCTAGTTAAGTTTAACCCAAATAAAATGTCAAAAATAGACTAATAAGAGAAGATCTAGGGGACCCTATGAAGGAAAAACCTACCCAGTTGAATGATCGAGGTGTTGACAAGTATCTCTTTAGAAGGAATCTCACACTTGGTATTTTTGGGGTTTTATTTTAAGGAATCACCAATTTAATGTACATCATATTCATATTAAATTCATAACCATTACATCCTACGAAATAATTATCTTCTCATGTTTTATTCCCTTTTTATGTATATATGCTTATAATGATTTAGTTTTGGGATCTCTATTCCAACCACCAAATTAATGTGTTCACGCCACATCAATGTGTAACTTTTTACAAAACCCACAATTATTTGTTAATCACCCAAAAAATAGAAGTCAAGTATATTCATAAAAATCCAAATACATTATATAAAAATAATATATGAATGATTCATGTAAATTCATATAGTTATATTAGATTGAAAAACTCCACTTGAGTAATCCTAGAGCAATATATAGCCAACCCCATTCACTTTCCTAATCGAGGAAAACCTCGAGAAAATTAAGTGGTCCGACCCTAAGTACCTCTACTCGGGGAAAATTTACTCAACATATAATTCAATTAACGAAAACTCTAACAACTAATGTGAAAAAATTATACACAATTTTTTTTTCAAGATCATAACTAAAATTATAAACTGAGGTCAAGGTAGATGAAAACTAAATTTTATGATATCAAACCTAGCATGATATGAAAGGATATATCCTATAAGAAACTAATTATATAAATTTTAGCATATAGTTATTCATAATATAAAAAAATTATAACTAAGAATAAAATAGGGAATGACATTTAAATAAATAAACTATTCGAATATTTAAAAATGAGAAACATTTATGAAAAATTTCATAAGAAAAAGCTAATTATAAACCCATTTATAATTTTAACTTTAACATTATGTAAATTCCATAATTTTGAATATAAACTCTTCATATTATTTCCAATATGAAAATTTTCATATTCTTCATAATATGGAATTTATTTTAAAATATATTATATTATATGAATTATAAACTATTTATAATTCAGTTTCTCTTATAAAAACCTTTTATATAATCTAAATATTATAAACTTAATTATTATTTAAAACTTTATCATATTAATTATCAAAACTCCTATTGATGTGGCTTAAATAATATCCAAATAAATCCCCTTTAATTTGAATAATTTAAATTAATAAATTATGAACTAAAAATGAATATTATGGAAATTTAATAAATAAAAAAATTATTTATTTTTCAATATATGATACATTTATGAACTATTTATAAATAAATGCTAATTATAAACATTTTATAAATTAGCAAGAATATAAAAATTTTATATTCTTATCAATATAAACCCTTTAACATTTTATATTAAATGGAATTTATATGATATTTCAAGAATTATAAACATTTTATAATTAAATATCTATTACATAAACATTTTTATATAATATAAATATCATATATGTTGGAATTTATAAACTATTTATAAATAAACTCTTATGATTTCTAAATAAACTATTTATTTATATATCATAAATAATGCCATTTAATTTTTCAAAAGGTATTTTAAAAATATATTTATCAGTTAACCATAAACATTTTATAGTTAATTAATTGATAATTTTTTTTATAAATTTATATAAATATTTCAAAATACCTTATTATTATTTATAAACAATTTATAAATAACATAATTCAATTAAAAATTGAATTATCTTGATTAAAATAAGTACTTTATTTATTTCCACAAAGAAGTAATATATATGAACTTTTTATATTGTTTTTCCAGGCATGAAATTTTTTGTTTTCTACTAAAAAGTATTTTTCATAAACCAATAAACATATTGGTTTTTCAAATAAGACTACCCTATAATACCATTAATGGGTTTTTTTTGAACATCATATGATCATATGCAGTAGAAGATAACCCAAACACAGGTAAATCTATCTTCAAGAATCATCATGTAAATAAACTGTATAAATATTATAGTTATAAATCACCAATGACCACATTATTATTCTTTTGTGGCGATGGAAAATGCTTGATTAAGATAATGAAGTAGTGAAAAAAATAACTTTTCCTTCAAGGGGGTACACCAACCAATGGATTTATGATCTTATCATAAGGATACCCAAATGATGAAGGTCTACTAGCACCTTTGTCTCATACAATAGACATCAATATGGGAGGAAGAGAGAATTGAGAAGTCTTTTTCACAATTGGGTATCATAATAGGAGGGATCACATCCCTTTATATATTCATCCATGAAATGTTTCATTAAATGAAAACACATCACCAATATTAATGATTCCATATACATTTATTCCCATAATTCATTAAATCCTATTCAATGAGCTGTCGAGCTAATTAATCCATTAATAACAGATTGTAAGTGATAATAAAACCGTTTAGGTTAAATAAATATATATCAAATATATATATATATATTTATTATTGAAATTATTTAAATATACACTTTATACATATATATAATATCATATATATATATATATTAGTGTATATCTAATAGGCTTGGCATACATGAGAGAAATTGGACAACTCTTTTATAGGACTTTACTAAAAAATAATCCAACTACCTGTGTCAATCGAAGGTACCTCATTCAAGCCATTGGTTTGGTGGAAAGTAAGGTCAAACTCCACCTAACATGGCAGTGGAAGGAGAGGATGGGAGTGTGTGTGCATGTGGAGGAACATGGTAGAATGAGGTGGTGCCTGTAACAACCCGAGACAACCATGTTTTGTTTTGACAAGTTTGTTTTCCAATGTCACCCGTTAAGTAAACCAACAAACAACTAATAATAATAATAATGTGCACCAAATGGATGGAAATTCCTTTTATTCAAATAATCAACCTTTCGGCTACAACATCCACTAAGATAAATTAACCGAAAATTCCAACCAAGAACCCGATTACAATGATGGGAAGACTGCTTAAAACCACTAGGAGCCCGAGAATGCGGTAGGGGTTTCGAGCATCCATCATAAGGAACATAAGGATTGCTGAAGCCACCACGACCGTGCTCAGCACCAAGGGGATCACACGAACCATCTTTGCTTCTCCTTCAGTCACTTGGGGTAAGGGACACCCGAGACCAAACCCTTTTTTATAAGCACCTTAATATGACCGTTGAACCCCAAAACGGCTATAAATTCGACCGTTGGTTCTTAAAGAATATTGTGTTTATTTTTGACCGTTGGGTCTTCTTATCATGTTTTATTTTGACCGTTGGAATAAAATCGGAATGATAATTGTGTTTTGCTTTAATGTTTTAGAGTGTCATCAATGTTAATTTAGTTTTCCCAAAATGTTAATTCTAGTTTATGTTTCTAAACGGCGAAAATCAATATTATTGTTTTCTTCCATTATACATATTAATTTGAACAATTGAACTTTTATATTTATATCAAACTGGATGAATTTTTTATGAGTTATATATATATTGCATCAAACTAGATATTTTATTTCTCTTATAATTCGACCTTTATTAACTATTTTGGAAACTATATTAAATTATGCTTTTATTTACAAATCTCGCGTCTTTAAGTTTACACAAATTCTTTTAAGCAACCAATTTCTTTTTCTCTCCTTAAAAGAGTGTATCCGAATGTTTTCATGAAATTATAAATTAACGTAATTATTATGTAATTCAGCAAAGTAAAAATAAATAAATAAATAAACAAATAAATATATATTATGATGCTTTCTCTAATTGATTAAATGACCCTTTAATTTTCCAAAATATAATAATTATGGTTTAAAAATAATATACTTAATATAATAAGGCCAATAAAAATTATTGGTATTTTAAAACAGAATATATATATATATACATATGTTTTTATAATAAGATGTTTTGATTAAATCAATTGACAAATGACTTTTATTAAAATAATGAAAGTTAATTTAATAATTGAGTGTAATAATGTTGTATTAAATTAATAATAATATTATTAATAAAACGATTTTTATTTTAATTAAAGAAAAACCTGTAGAAAACCGCGTTTTAAACCACGGAGAACCCCAGGCCGTCCGATCCGGCCTCCCCTGATCTTGGCCGTTGATTCTTTTTAATGCCGCGTCAGCTCTGAGCCGCTCGATCCCCCTCTTGTAATCCCTGCCGTCCATTTTTTTTTCGCATTTTCCTCCTCCGCTTCTTCTTCTTCCCCCTGCGTCCGCCTCCTCTTCTTCTCTTCATCGCTGAACCAGTAGACTAGGGTGCCGTTTTTCTCCTCTAGGCCGGTAGAGTAGGTCCGATTGTTCCCTCTTTTCCACAGCCGACACCGACCCCTCGCCTCGGCCGAAGTCCTCTTCTTCTTTGTTTTTTTTAAACTCCCTACTACATCGAAGGCCGAAGGATCAGCTCCCCTTATCTCTTCGTCTCCTGGACCTTGGTTGCTGCCTCTCCTCTCCTCCTCCTCGTCGAACAGGTAAGGGTGTAGTTTTGAAGTTTTGTTGTGGTTCATGTTTGAGTTACGGTTTCTTTTTTTTTTTATATACATATGTATGTGTGTTTGGTATATATGTATACATCCGATGTGTATAAGACCGGTGCCACTAGCCTCGCTGCTCCATTCTCCTCCTCCTCCTCTTCAAGTTTAGGTAATGGTCGTGTTGCCTTTTTTTTTCCTCTAAGTTTTGTAAATACCGGGTTATATATATATACATATATATGTACGTATATACATGTTACATGTATATACGTACACCTTCTGCTTTTGATCATTCGTTTTCTTTTGCCTTTTAATTCCTCCTCTCCAGGTAAGGAATGAAGTAGGTTTATTTTTGGTTGTTTTGTCTTAAGCTTCAGTTTATATAAGTGTGTATTTATATATATACAAGTTATATATATATATTTTCGGGTGTGTGTGTGAAATTGTTACAAACCCAGGCTTTAAATATCCCTCTCGGCTTAGAGAATTGGTTGGGAGCTAGGGGGAAGAACCTCTTCATCATTTCCTACCTTTTATAAGTTTTATTTAGTTATATACACTTGTTGTATAAAAACACAAAAGACCATATAAATCAGTTTTACCTATTCCTAGAACTGATCTTGACAACCTCTTTGTGAAACCATAAAATTTGGGGTAAAGGTCTGAAGGTTCTGTTTTAATTTTGGGTGCAGGTTCTAACTTTTCACACCTTATGTTTATATATGTGTGTCTATATATATATATATATACACATATGTATAAGATGATAAATGTACATATACAACCGTTCCTCTATGTTTATACCCCTGATATTCTTTTTTGCCTATAAAAAAAGAGATTTTGAGTAATCAAATAAATAGGTAAAATTATGCGAGTAAATGATGTATATTGTTGATGTATATACATATACGTATGTGTATATACATTAATATGAACTTAGTATCCATGTTTTCATTTATTACAATAAAGCATGATGAAGTTTATGGGTTGGTTGGATTTCAAAATCATTCTTGAAACTGAGAATCATCATTTATCACTGCTTTGGATAATCAAGATTTTTCTTAAAATGGATAGTATGGGCTTCTTGAACTTTTATAAATGCATAAATGTATTAGTAGGTATGTACTCATGTCTATTTAAAGTGATAATGGAAGAGTTTACACAAATATACATGATTTCCCAAGATGGACTTGATTATGCACATTGTAACCTCAACTGCCTGTATTAAACGCCTAAGATATCCATTTATCATCACATGTGTAATTTATGAGTGACCATGCTTTAATTGGGTATTTTGATGTATGGAATGTTAAGAGTTATGTTTACTTTCTTAAAAACCATGTTTTCGAATGTTAGCTTTTTATGTGCACGAAACATGACCATGCGTGTCTTAATGTTTTTAATGAAAGAACTGTTTTCATGTTATGAATACGTATGTGAAAATGGGGTTAAAGTAAGAATTCATGGAACCCCATTAAAAAATGACCATGTCAAGATATGTGAGGGATGTATAGGACTTACATGTGACGGGTGCGCCCAGAATTATATAGCGCAACAAGAATGATGTGACGGGTGCGCCCAGAATTATACAACGCTCCAATGCATTGGGTAAAGAAGGAGTCTCATGAGACGAACATGTGCGACGGTCTTGGCAGTTAGCCTTCACTTGTGCTAAGGAAACAGGGCGGGCAGTGAGCCTTGACCTGTTAAGTATGTTATACGGTCTTGATGAAAAGTCTTGACAAAGTCCAGGATTATACATTCCCTCTGCATGTAATGATAAAGGTTAACCAGGGTTTAGTTCAACTAACAGGACAACCCCTAGTTGAAAGCTCCCATGATCATGAAAATGGACTTTATGTGACAAAAACTGTTTTTCATATGGTAAACTGTTAGATGATCTGCATTTTACTCATGAACCATGATATGCATGTTTCCCTGCTTAGCCATAGAATTCTTTTAGAATTGAAGTAACCTTGTTTTAACATTATGCATTGTTTATATTGCGCACTCTGATCATGTTTACATTAAAGCTCATTTCAAGTACGTGCTTCTTTGTGCAAGTGGTTTTCAAAGAAATATGGATTTCATGTTTTTAAGAAATGATAATGTTTTGTTTTAGCAAATTATTTTTATTCTTTTCAAAAGGACTTATTTAAGAAAGGATTTTCTTAAAATGTTTTAAAACCCCTTACTGGGCATTTTTTTCTCACCCTACGTTTTGTTTAAAATTTTTCAGGCACGATCGATACTAATGAAGTCAATCAGAAGCAGCTGGTTTCCCAGAATCCTGAGCCTCGCGATCTTCTGTAGAAATGGGACATGATATTTAACTTATAATGATGTAATGTAAAGTATATCATGTCTCATTAAGCACCCCGGTTTTGGGGGTCGCTACAGTTGGTATCAGAGGATGGGTTCAGGAAACTCTGGAAAACCAGGTGATATAAATATATTGCTAAGACTAACTAAGTAAAAATGTTATAACTTTCAGATGGCTGATGTACCTACCGACCTTTTGTCACTTCCCACTAACGCTCTAGAGAACATTATATCTCTAGCTAGCCGCTAGAACTTTCTAAACTATGCCCAAATTCACATGACGTGTAAGCACTTGTACGATGTGTCAAACTCATCTAGGGTGCTTAGTCTCCACCGGGAAATGGGGATGGATTATCTCCTAATGATGATGACCCAGTTTCCCTCTTATGCACGTCGGGGAAGGTATCAAGAAGGACTATTCCGAGTGTTTACAACTAGCGAGGAATTTGGCACAATGCTAGATAACCCTTTTCAAGAAGCTGCTGCTGCCGGAGACCTCCGAGCGGCTTACCTGTTCCAGATCTTGCACTACGGCTTCTGGGGCCAGTTAATGGACTTTAGAGCGTTGGAAAATGAGTCCACACGTGTGTCTCTTAGGAAAGAAGTGTACACCGTTGTTTCCCAACTCCACACCCCTCACGCTAAACTCAGGAGGCGTTATAAATGTTCCCATGAGTTTAGTCCTGTATGTTCATCTTGTGTGTGGTTTGAAGAGTTAGGAAGTTTTGACACTCTTTGTGGCGTACGTCTTGTAAACTCAGACTTTGCCGTGTAAACCTTTTCATAAATGAAAGTTCCTTGTTTCCTTTCATGTCTTCACTGTATCTATGTTGTTAAGAGTTTCCCTTTGATGTTTGTTTTCATATGGCTAGACAAACGAACTTCTCATCCCTACCCGATGAGCTAGTAGAAGTCATCTTGATCAAGGCATGCATGGTGGATTACCCGTCCTTTCTCCACCTGCGAGGGTCCTGCCAGCGTTTGCTCAATTTAGAAAATGGTCCAGAGATTCTTCGGCTATGTCAAGAGAATGATCACGTCTTTCACCTCATCACTGCTACTCAACTCCCCTACTATAGGCGAAGGGGAATGTACTTTGAGGGCCTGTTCCAGTGCTTCACTCTGGCACAAAACTTTTCTGCCAGAGCGTGTTTCCTCGTGGCCGCCCAGGATGGCCAGCTCAATGTAGCTTACATGTTCCAAGTCCTGAACCTCAGTCTCCTCAACCACATCATCCCTATCGACTACCTTGAGCATTATGTGGCCAGAAGAGTCATCAAGGAGTTCATATACTTGGATGTTTCCGAGCTTTGCATCGCACAACCCTCCCTTTGGAAGCCCATGTGCAGTACACACGACCTGGAGTTCAAGGAGCACTGTTCAAGGTGCATCTGGACTAGGGAAACAGAAGAGTTGTGTGCCAACTTTGGTGTCCAGTTAACCGAGCCAGATCCGCTGTTTCGGTAGAGTTGTACGTATGGGGGTTCTGTTTTTCTCTTTCTATGATAGAATTGCGAGGGCGCAATTCTTTGAAGGGGGAAGTAATGTAACAACCCGATACAACCATGTTTTGTTTTGAAAAGTTTGTTTTCCAATGTCACCCGTTAAGTAAACCAACAAACAACTAATAATAATAATAATATGAACCAAATGGATGGAAATTCCTTTTATTCAAATAAGCAACCTTTCGTCTACAACATCCACTAAGATAAATTAACCGAAAATTCCAACCAAGAACCCGATTACAATGATGGGAAGACTGCTTAAAACTACTAGGAGCCCGAGAATGCGGTAGGGGTTTCGAGCATCCATCATAAGGAACATAAGGATTGCTGAAGCCACCGCGACCGTGCTCAACACCAAGGGGACCACACGAACCATCTTTGCTTCTCCTTCAGTCACTTGGGGTAAGGGACACCCGAGACCAAACCCTTTTTTATAAGCACCTTAATATGACCGTTGAACCCCAAAACGGCTATAAATTCGACCGTTGGTTCCTAAAGAATCTTGTGTTTATTTTTGACCGTTTGGTCTTCTTATCATGTTTTATTTTGACCGTTGGAATAAAATCGGAATGATAATTGTGTTTTTCTTTAATGTTTTAGAGTGTCATCAATGTTAATTTAGTTTTCCCAAAATGTTAATTCTAGTTTATGTTTCTAAACGGCGAAAATCAATATTATTGTTTTCTTCCATTATACATATTAATTTGAACAATTGAACTTTTATATTTATATCAAACTGGATGAATTTTTTATGAGTTATATATATAGCATCAAACTAGATATTTTATTTCTCTTATAATTCGACCTTTATTAACTATTTTGGAAACTATATTAAATTATGGTTTTATTTACAAATCTCACGTCTTTAAGTTTACACAAATTCTTTTAAGCAACCAATTTCTTTTTCTCTCCTTAAAAGAGTGTATCCGAATGTTTTCATGAAATTATAAATTAACGTAATTATTATGTAATTCAGAAAAGTAAAAATAAATAAATAAATAAACAAATAAATATATATTATGATGCTTTCTCTAATTGATTAAATGAACCTTTAATTTTCCAAAATATAATAATTATGGTTTAAAAATAATATACTTAATATAATAAGGCCAATAAAAATTATTGGTATTTTAAAACCGAATATATACATATATACATATGTTTTTATAATAAGATGTTTTGATTAAATCAATTGACAAATGACTTTTATTAAAATAATGAAAGTTAATTTAATAATTGAGTGTAATAATGTTGAATTAAATTAATAATAATATTATTAATAAAACGATTTTTATTTTAATTAAAGAAAAACCTGTAGAAAACCGCATTTTAAACCGCGGCGAACCCCAGGCTGTCCGATCCGGCCTCCCCTGATCTTGGCCGTTGATTCTTTTTAATGCCGCGTCAGCTCTGAGCCGCTCGATCTCCCTCTTGTAATCCCTGCCGTCCATTTTTTTTTCGCATTTTCCTCCTCCGCTTCTTCTTCTTCCCCCCGCACCCGCCTCCTCTTCTTCTCTTCATCGCTGAACCAGTAGACTAGGGTGCCATTTTTCTCCTCTAGGCCGGTGGAGTAGGCCCGACTGTTCCCTCTTTTCCACAGCCGACACCGACCCCTCGCCTCGGTCGAAGTCCTCTTCTTCTTCGTTTTTTTTAAACTCCCTGCTGCACCGAAGGCCGAAGGATCGGCTCCCCTTATCTCTTCGGCTCCTGGACCTTGGTTGCTGCCTCTCCTCTCCTCCTCCTCGTCAAACATGTAAGGGTGTAGTTTTGAAGTTTTGTTGTGGTTCATGTTTGAGTTATGATTTCTTTTTTTTATATACATATGTATATGTGTTTGGTATATATGTATACATCCGATGTGTATAAGACCGGTGCCACTAGCCTCGCTGCTCCATCCTCCTCCTCCTCCTCGTCGAGTTTAGTTAAGGGTCGTGTTGCCTTTTTTTTCTCTCTAAGTTTTGTAAATACTGGGTTATATATATATACATATATATATGTACGTATATACATGTTACATATATATACGTACACCTTCTGCTTTTGATCATTCGTTTTCTTTTGCCTTTTAATTCCTCCTCTCCAGGCAAGGAATGAAGTAGGTTTATTTTTTGTTGTTTTGCCTTAAGCTTTAGTTTATATAAGTGTGTATTTATATATATACAAGTTATATATATATATTTTCGTGTGTGTGTGTGAAATTGTTACAAACCCAGGCTTTAAATCTCCCTCTCGGCTTAGGGAATCGGTTGGGAGCTAGGGGGAAGAACCTATTCATCATTTCCTAACTTTTTATAAGTTTTATTTAGTTATATACACTTGTTGTATAAAAACAAACAAGACCATATATGCTAGTTTTACCTATTCCTAGAACTGATCTTGACAACCTCTTTGTGAAACCATAAAATTTGGGGTAAAGGTCCGAAGGTTCTGTTTTAATTTTGGGTACAGGTTATTACTTTTCACACCTTATGTTTATATATGTATATATATATATATATACACATATGTATAAGATGATAAATGTATGTATACAACCGTTCCTCTATGTTTATACCCCTGATATTCTTTTTTTGCCTATAAAAAAAAGAGATTTTGAGTAATCAAATAAATAGGTAAAATTATGTGAGTAAATGATGTATATTATTGATGTATATACATATACGTATGTGTATATACATTAATATGAACTTAGTGTCCATGTTTTCATTTATTACAATAAAGCATGATGAAGTTTATGGGTTGGTTGGATTTCAAAATCATTCTTGAAACTGAGAATTATCATTTATCACTGCTTTGGATAATCAGGATTTTTCTTAAAATGGATAGTATGGACTTATTGAACTTTTATAAATGCATACATGTTTTAGTAGGTATGTACTCATGTCTATTTAAAGTGATAATGGAAGAGTTTACACAAATATACATGATTTCCCAAGATGGACTTGATTATGCACATTGTAACCTCAACTGCCTGTATTAAACGCCTAAGATATCCATTTATCATCACATGTGTAATTTATGAGTGACCATGCTTTAATTGGGTATTTTGATGTATGGAATGTTAAGAGTTATGTTTACTTTCTTAAAAACCATGTTTTCGAATGTTAACTTTTTATGTGCACGAAACATGAGCATGCGTGTCTTAATGTTTTTAATGAAAGAACTGTTTTCATGTTATGAATACATATGTGAAAATGGGGTTAAAGTAAGAATGCATGGAACCCCATTAACGAATGACCATGTCAAGATATGTGAGGGATGTATAGGACTTACATGTGACGGGTGCGCCCAGAATTATATAGCGCAACAAGAATGATGTGACGGGTGCGCCCGGAATTATATAGCGCAACAAGAATGATGTGACGGGTGCGCCCAGAATTATACAGCACTCCAATGCATTGGGTAAAGAAGGAGTCTCATGAGACGAACATGTGCGATGGTCTTGGCAGTTAGCCTTCACTTGTGCTAAGGAAACAGGGCGGGCAGTGAGCCTTGACCTGTTAAGTATGTTATACGGTCTTGATGAAAAGTCTTGACAAAGTCCAGGATTATACATTCCCTCTGTATGTAATGATAAAGGTTAACCAGGGGTTAGTTCAACTAACAGGACAACTCCCAGTTGAAAGCTCCCATGATCATGAAAATGGACTTTATGTGACAAAAACTGTTTTTCATATGGTAAACTGTTAGATGATCTGCATTTTACTCATGAACCATGATATGCATGTTTCCCTGCTTAGCCATAGAATTCTTTTATAATTGAAGTAACCTTGTTTTAACATTATGCATTGTTTATATTGTGCACTCTGATCATGTTTACATTAAAGCTCATTTCAAGTACGTGCTTCTTTGTGCAAGTGGTTTTCAAAGAAAGATGGATTTCATGTTTTTAAGAAATGATAATGTTTTGTTTTAGCAAAGTATTTTTATTCTTTTCAAAAGGACTTATTTAAGAAAGGATTTTCTTAAAATGTTTTAAAACCCCTTACTGGGCATTTTTGCTCACCCTACATTTTGTTTAAAATTTTTCAGGCACGGTTGATACTAATGAAGTCAATCAGAAGCAGCTGGTTTCCCAGAATCCTGAGCCTCGCGATCTTTTGTAGAAATGGGACATGATATTTAACTTGTAATGATGTAATGTAAAGTATATCATGTCTCATTAAGCACCCCGGTTTTGGGGATCACTACAGTGCCACCATGTAGGGAGACATGATGGTGGAGGACTCAACATGGGTCAGTGCCAATGGGGATTCATGAGTGGACCTAGGTACTTGCTTCTGCCAAACTGAAGAAATGACGAAGGTAATAAGAAAGTTATCAAGTGAGAGAACTTATAATGTGTAATAATTTTGATGTAAGGTATTGTTTCTATATGTTAAATGATACACAAATAACATGAGCTACATGATGAGGCTAATTTGACCGATCCGATCTCTTACAGCAATCGACATCTTCTTCCCTCACTTTAGGATTTTGAAACACATAAATATTCCACCATTGATGAAGTATAGAAGATCAAATTGAGGCCTCTTTGACATAAATAAAGGCCAAGTTGAACTCCTATGATCCAGGCAATTCTGAGTTAAAAATTACACATGATATTCATGAAAACTGTCATGCATGAATAGAAGATCCTGAGTCGTGTCTTTTCCTGATGAAGTCAAGTTATTCAGAAGAATTTAAAGTTGATAAATTCATGAGCTACATATGATATAATTTTACATGCATGTAATTACACTTTCATCCATGTAGATCAAGTAAAAAATGGAATGCATTAACGTTCATTTTTCTCCTGAGCCTATCACACACCATTGAAGAAATAAATAGGGTAGCCGAGACTTCAATTATTTATTTATGCCACATGAATAATAATAAACATATAACCCAATTCTCTTGGGTGATTATGATGAGGCCATGTGAAGAGTTATTCCATTGATATTCTGGAATGAGTAATCTATTTGAATAATGAATGAGGAACCAAATCTTTTAGGTGATGATGAGAATCCATAGGTATTCTAAAATGGATATACCACATAGAGGAGTTAAGCCCGGTCCTTAGGGTGTTTGAGACGAATGCATGCAGAAGTGATCCAAAGATGTGAACAAGTAATGGGAACCTAATTCCCTTAGGTATTAAATATGAAGAATCCTTGGGAATAATATTCATTTCATGAAAATGGAAATAATACCCACAGTTCATGGGTATTCAAACATGAGTGAGAATTTGATGATGATTTAAATAGATAAATCAATAAGGATTTTAAATCATGGAATAATGAGATATTATCGTATGAAAAATTACTATTTTGTGTTTGGATAAATTGTGCATGTAGGTGAATAAGAACGGTGAGATGAATTTCAAGATCATTTGGATAACCTGATACACTAAACTATCGAATAGAGAATTTGAGCCAAAACCAGGTTTTATTGAGTATTTGAAGATTGAGGGGAATCAAGATTGCACTAAATTTTGAAGTATCCTCAAGGCCATCATTGCTGAAGTTCTTGAGGAAGTACATGAGCAAGTGTGATCCAAAAATTTTGTGGAGGATGATCAATAGATCATCCTATAGTGGATTATCGAGAAGAAGAAGAGCTGGGGGGTATAACTCATTGCTGACGAGGCTCGAGGAGAAGAAGAAAGTTAGGGGGTATAATCAACATAGGTAGAAGAGTTGAATCATTGAGAGGGGGTATAACCAGGATTAAATGGCGGATTGACTAATGGGGTGTATAACCAATTTCTTCCCAAACCACTATAATTGATGATAATGTTATAGTGGAGAATCCATATTGGGGGGAATAACCAACAAGGAGTAGGACTTTCAACTAAACCTTAAAAATATTGTGTGCGTCACTCTCTTCTTTATTACTAAACATAAAGGTAAGGCTGTGATAAATTATTGAGTGGATCGATAACTTTAAATAGTTAAATAGGTTTAATTTAAAAGGAGATAAAATTCATAAAACAAGGGTTCCACTAATTCACCCCCCTCTCAGTGGAACATAACCGGTCCTTGGGATCTACAATTGGTAAAAAAGAAAATTTCACCTCTAAATATACAAGAAGTTTTGAATATGGAATCAAATAATAATTTCAATCATTTCATTACCCTTATTTCAAGAATGTACAAAAATGGTAAAGTGAATAAGGGAGGAAAGTATTTTACCAAGAAGAATTGATGAGTGGAGATGAAATCAACCTTCTTACCTTTCATGAGAAGAATAAAAAGAATCCATCCCATAATTTGTGATCTATAATAAAGTTAAAATATGAACCAAATATTATTTTTAATTTAAAGCTTCATGTTGTTAAATAATGTGAACTTTCAAACCCTCTCTTAGAGATGAAAAAGAAATGTTACTCTGGTAATGAAGAGGTAAAAAAATAAATTTTATATTTAAAGGAATGATCATGAAATGATATATAATATCAATGGAGAATAATTCATGAGGCTTATTATTAAATGGTGAATTATTTGACTTCGGAAAATAAGATATTGAGAAGAGAATAAGTAGGCTTTAATCTCATCTCAAATAAAATGGGAACGAAGATGAAGGATAAAAGTGATATGATAGAAGATATTTACTAAGATATTCTAAATAAAATAGACATAGAGAAGGAGTTTAAGGTTACCATCATATATCTCAAAACCTAACTTAAAGAAAAGAGATAATCAGGTTGGTATTCTACTTCAAATATTAAAGGAATGGTTTCTCAGTTAAAAAAGAAAGATATAAAAATAAGAGACCTTGAGGATAATATGAACAAATTTAAAGGGAATATAAAGATCCCTAAAAAAGATGTATTAAATTTTTTAGCAATAAAGAGGAACCCATATATGAAATTTGGAAGAAAAATATTTTCCCATGAAAAATATGGAATGGTGGTTCCACAAAAGATTAAAACACTAAAGTGTTTTTATTATGGAATATTTGGGAACATCTGGAGTAGAAGTTTTTAATTGAATAAGATCAAAGATGTTATAAAAACACTAATACTTCCCACATATCAAACTAGGTGATCCTAAATTAGGTTTTTATTTTTTATTAAATGTTTAATTTTTTCTAGCCTTGGTTATACGGAAAGGTATTGTACTTGGAGGAATGAATAGAAGGGTATAAAATCCATATAGAGACATTCCACTCATATGAATTACAAGTAAATTTATTATCATGTAAAAGAGACTGTAAAGATAAAAAATAGTTTAAATGTTTTGGAGAATAAAAATGATCCTCAATAAAGGGTGTTTCAAACATAAAAATCTAATCACTCACAACAATACTCTTGTAAGAAAAGAAGATAAATTTGGAAGAAAACACAAAAGGTTGTTCCTGCTATAAAGGAGGTGTAAAATGGTATTCCAAAAAGATAAGAATTCCATGGGAATAAGTTATGTTCAAAATCCATGAATAATTCCAATGAGAAAGAAAGCACATCCAATGATGATCTTAGAAATAAGAATAAAGTAAGGATGTGAGGAAACTCTCACCTTGAATGTTTATTTTGAATAAATAAGAGGCTCCTCCTTATTCCCTATTATTTTATGTGTTATGATCTGACATGAAGGCAATTGAAGGATAAGTGTTTTTCATCATATAATTCATTAATTTATATGATGAATAAGATGAGTGCATCCCTTGAGGGGGAGATTACATTGAGTTTGAGGCATTCCATTCACACTCTCTACCCATATTATTAATTATATTTATTAAGGGGGAGTGCTTGGTTGATGAAAAGATGAGGTTAAGGGGGGATATTTTTTATTTCACTTGAACTTTTTGATGTGTTTTTTGAAGTTTATAGAGGATCATTTATTTCTTATCTTAACATCCCCTATCTTGATAATTGGGAATTTATAATCTTGGTATCACATGTGGGTATTTGTTATGGGAAGATTAGAAAATCATGGTTATTTAACTATTGTTTTATACACTGGTTTAGCCCATGTAGACTTAGAGTTGATTGACTAAAGTCTCTTTTCCAAGTATCATGTGATATGATCCCTTTCTTTAAAAAAAATAATATAATAGGTTTTTAAGAAAAAAGTTGAAATGAGAAGACCCCACTTATCCTTTGCATTTTATTTTCAATAATGGGGAGGATAATTATATCACCACATATTAATTTTAATATATGAAGGGATATTAACAATAAAATAAAAAGAGATGATTGTTGAATCCAATTGTTATATTTTTTGTCAATGATATGTCAACATGTGTTTGGTGTGTTAAATATGAAGTTATGATGCTTGGAGAATTGTTATGGATTTACTTTATAGAATTGTATATCATTCTTATAAAATTATCCTTATTAAAATGTGATTATTGTTTGTGTTTTTATTCAAATTAATCAATTACATCAAGTTCAATAATACCATGAAAATATTTATTTACATGAGGATTTTAAGGTTTCCATGAAAAAATAAAGTATTGCATGGGGGGATTAAATAAGGCCGTAAAATATATATATATATATATATATTTTTTTCATGATGAATCTATTAAGAATATAAGTTGATAAGTTGTCTCATCATATATGAGAGAAATTGGCCAAATATTTTATGGGACTTTACCAAAAAATAATCCAACTGACTATATAAGTCAAAGGGACCTCATGCAAGCAACTACTTAGGTGGGAAGTAAGGTCGACCTCCATCCAGTGTGGTAGTAGTAAGAGAGGATAAGAGAATGTGCACATGTGGAGGCACATGGAAACATAGAGGGTGGCACCATATAGTGGGGGTGAAACGATATTGGAGGAGTCGACATGGGGTCAATGATAGTAGGTGTTCGGGAGTGGACCTTTATACTCACTTCTTGTAAGATGAAGGAATGTTGAAGGTAATAAGGAAGCACTCAACTGAAAAAACTTATAATGTGGGAAAGAACTGATAAGGGGTACTATTCCTCCATATTAAATTATATGGAAATAACACCGGCCACATAATGTATCTGATCCAAGACATCTGATCTCTTACAGTGATCAAAATCTTCACCCCTTGCTCGAGGGTAGTGCATTGTGCGAATATTACATCATTGATAAAGATAAAAAGATAAAACTGAGGCCTCTTTTACATAAATGAATACCATTTTGAACTCCTATAACCTAGGAGAGTTCAATGTACATGTTTCACATAGTTATTTTTGGAAACTATCATATATGAACAGGAGATCCCACATCTTACCATCACTTGATGAAGCTGAGTTATTAGGGATGAATTTAAATCTGATAAATGAATGAGGTACATCTGAGATAGTTGTACATACATGTAGTTACACTTTCATGAATATAGATTGAGTAAAAATTGGAAGGCATTAACATCCAGGTTTCTCCTGATCCCTTCATATGCCATTGAATCTATAAATATGACAACCAAGACTTTGGGAATTTGTTTATGCCACATGAAGAATAATAAACATAGAATATGATTCTCTCAGGTGATTATGATGAGGCCATATGATGAGTTAATCCATGAGTATTCCAGAATGTATAAGTCACATTAATAATGAATGAGTAACCTGATATTTTGGGTGATGATGAGAATATATAGGTATTCTAAAATGAATATACCACATAGAGGAGTTAAACTCAACCCTTCAGGTGTTTCAGATACATGTATGTAGAAGTGAGGCACAAATGTGAAAAAGTAATGGTAACCTGATTTCCTCGGGTATTCAATATGATGAATCTGTTGGAATAATATGAATTACATGAAGATGGAAATAATACCCATAGTTCATGGGTATTAAAATATGAATGAAAAAAAATTAAATGATGAATTTAAATGAGAAATTAATTATTTTTTTTAATCATGGAAAAATGAAATATTATCACAAGCACAATTATTATTTTTTGGATAAATTTTG
This sequence comes from Viscum album, assembly GCA_963277665.1. Taxonomy (NCBI): domain Eukaryota; kingdom Viridiplantae; phylum Streptophyta; class Magnoliopsida; order Santalales; family Viscaceae; genus Viscum; species Viscum album. Next base: position 333,387,986 of record OY728145.1, on the reverse strand, counting down.
CATGTAGGTGATGAATAATGGTGAGCTGAATTGCAAGATTATTTGGAGAACCTGATACCACCAAAGTATTAAAGAGAGAAGTTGAGATAAATTTAGGATTTCCTGAGTATTCAAAGATTGAGGGAAATCCAGATTGAACCAAATTTGGAAGGAGTCTCAAGACTAATAATGTTGAAGTTCTTGAGTAAGTACACAAGAAAGTGTGATCTGGAAATCTTGTGGAGGATGATCAAGAGATCATCCTACAATATATCATTGAGAAAAAGAAGGTGATTGTCTTTGGGGGGTATATCTAGTTGCTAAAGAGGCTTGGGGATAAGATTATGGTTGGGGGTATTACTAATCTAGGTAGAATAGTTGAATCATAGGGGGGTATAACCAGGATAAAATGGAGGATCAAATACTGGGGTGTAAAAACCATTTTCTTCCTGAACCACTATGATTGATGATAATATTAGAGTGGATAATCCATGTTGGGTGGAATAAACAACATGTTAAGGAGTATAGATTTCAACCAAACCTTGTAAATATTGTGTGTTGTACTCTCTTATTTATTACTACACATGAAGATGAGGCTATGAAAAATCATTGAGTAGATAAAGAACTTTAAATAGTTCAAGAGGTTGAATTTAAAAGGAGATAAATCCATAAAAACAAGGGTGCCACTGATTCACCCCCCTCTCAGTGGCACCTAACCTGTACTTGGACTCTACAGAAATGCAGAAAAAAGGTACTGACCATTATCAACATTTTTATAAGTGATGGTAAAAGAATTATTTTATCAGTGCTTATTTTGGAAGTGATAAAAGTTATACCTTTATCAGTATTTTACTTATCACTGATAAAGGTATATTTTATTAGTACTAGTAATAACCACTGATAATGTATTGATTTATTTATTATGTAAAATGTTTATATTTTGATTGTAATGAAATATTTGTAACTTAAATATTTAAATTAATTAATTAAATGAACTTTTAAAATTTTATAAAATTTCATATAATAAGTTTTATATATTAGTAATATTATATATATATATGAGATATTTATATATATAAATAGTAATTAATTTTAGTTAAATATGCAATAAATTTTTTTATATAGAAATAATAATAAAATTAATATCATATGCAGTAAATTGTATATAGTTGGATATACACATGTATGTATATGTCCTTAGGTTCTTCAGATATGCGTATATATAGCACACACACACACACACACATATTTATATATGAATAAAGATGATCATATATGTAAACTAGTAATTGAAAAAATGAAACTTCGAACCATTAAATGAATTTATAAAATGTACTTATATATAGAATTTTAGTAAATTTTATAATTAAAACTTTTTATATATTATTAATATACTAAAATTATCAATTAATATTTATATTTAGTAATGTATATTTTAAATATTTTTTAATGTATACATATAATTATTTTTTAAATTATTATACATTAATTTTATAACTAATGATATATTTTAAAAATATTTATTTTATATAAATAATAATAAAAATTAATATTTTTAAATTTAATTAATGATTTATCATATTTTTTATTATACAATCAACATAGTATATACATCTATATAATGATTAATAATAATATATCTATATATAAAAAAAAATATAAATTTATAGAAAAATAATTATTAAAAATTATACTTTTAATTTTATAGTTTTAAAATGGATAATATATTATGAATTTTTTTTCATGTATTTGATAAAAAAATATGCAGTTGAGGTTTTGGCCAAGTCGTAAAGGCTCTCCCATAATCCCACATCAACTGAGTTTCAAGCCCCAGTAGCCCCCAATTTGGGGGAATTTCCAGATGAAACCACATTGAAAAAGTGGAGGCCACAACATACGGCAAAGACCATGATTCATAATAGAGGAACACGACACAGGGAAAGACTAATGGTGAACATTGAGAAGGAGCACTACGACATGTTTTTGAGAGTGGAAATAATCGAGAGAACACCACATTGTAGTGTCTAAGTGATGCAATGTGAAGCATGAGCTCTAAAGAGCTGGTAGGCTAGCCACGATGCATGAAGGGTACTATGGGTGCAATGTTCTATGTAACAACCTAGAATTATATCAATGAAATTTACCTTCTAATGTGTTATATTTAGCGATGAAACCAAAAAAAATTTATTATATCAATGTGAACATTACATTTAGATAATAAAAATGTCCATAAGATTTGAAAATATTAAAATGTGACAAAACAATAGAATATAAGATAATGAAAATATAAAAATGTGGATATGCTTGATCCACCAGAATTACTGCACTCATGAACAATACTATAGGAATGAAGCAGAATATTAGTAATAAAATATTCATATTGAAAATGAAAATATATAACCTTGAGAGAAAATGGTTGTGAATGAAGAATGAATGAAAAATGAGGTATATAAAGGAAGCAGGGAGCCTATATGACCATTACAAATCTTACCATTGGAATAGTAATATGATAATTGGAATAGTAATTTGACCATTATGAATAGTAACATGACAGTTGGAATAGTAAACTCACATATGAAAGTGTAAAATAATATATAGGGATCTTATAAAATGAAAATATGAAATATTTATGTCATTGTATAAGTAAATAAATATTTTAAAAATGATAAATTAAGTGTTTTAATATTTCTAAAAATTAAATGTCTTAATTGTGATTTTATAATAAATATAATGATTTAAAAGAAAGTTTATTTTCATAAAATATTATTATAAATTAATATTATGTTTTATTATAATGATAATATAATTTTGTGATACCTTAATTAATTTTTAAAAGGGTTAGAAAAATTGATCATAATATTAAAATTGGTATTTTTTAAATAAATGAGGATTTTATTTAAATATTAAATTTATCATATTTATAAAATTATTTTCATGAAATGAATTTAATTTTTGGAATCTACACGTCAAAAAATTATTAGGGTTATTTTTTTTTGTAATTTTCTAAAATAATTGTTTTTTTTGTGAATAGTGAAATACAGTAAAATGCAGTATTTAATATTATAAGCTAAATACATGATTTGTTGATTCATGGATGATGTAAGCATCCATTAGTCTGAAATCGCATGAATTATTTAATATATATGGTCACAAGAATAAATATTATTAATAGTATTAAGAAAAAATAATAAACTAATGAATATAATATTCAAAACACCCCTCTCCTCCCCTTATAAATACTACCCCTCACAACCCCTTCTCCTCACACCTTATAAACCTTGAATAATTCCAAATTTATATTAAAATACATCCTAAAATCCCTCCCCACATCCCTATAATACTTTTTCTTCTAAAAATTCTAAGAACAAAGTGCCTTAAAGAGTATTTCAAGAGGTGACATTCAAGAGGTAATATTATCAAACCTTCTTATTAAATTCATTTAATCTTCTACCCTATCCTAACTTCCTCCATCCAACACAATATTATGGATCCAGTATCATAAATATATTTTAATGTTATTGTGTTAATTAAATACCCATATTATACCCTCCTTTAAATTTTTTATTAAATGAAAATGTTGATCATAATATGGTTGGTTCACCGCCTCCACGAGCAATATACTTCATTTTTATCTTCCACCTTCAAGGATAGTTATAAAAATATTATTATGGTCAAATATGATGATAATAATTATAATATAACTTATTCCAAGTTCTTGAATGTTTTAATAGTTATTTAATTAAATAAAATGAATTTAGTTTGTGATGGTCGGTAAATCCAACTAAATGAACTAACCAATTAGCGTTAACATTTTTACTAAAAGAATCACCTCTGTGTCTGAAAAAAAGTATATTTGAGACCATTTAAATTTTTGGAAGTATATGAATACCATTTCATTTCACTTTTTGAGTTCGATTCCCATTTGAAAATAACTTCAATGATTTTCCACAAGTGATCCGACCTTGAAACCGTGAAACGAATGCTCGCATAAAAATGAAATTAAACACTACATCTCATTGAAATGGTTATAAATAGACATAATAAGATTATAATAAATAAAATATATATGTAAAAGGTTATAAATTAATTAATTAATGAATATAATTATATTATTCATGACATTAAGCGCAAGTACAAAATGATTATGAAATAAATGGTAGGGGATCTCTTTGAACCACCCTTTTTCTTGGGGTTATGATCTTTCTCTCTCAAACTCAATTTTTATCTATGTTTAATGTTTTTGAATGATTCTAAATTATATATATATATGCATCTCACATATATAACAAGATTATTCAACCTTAATTTTATGGAATAATACATTCCTTAAGTGAATTTATCAAATTCCTTATGATTATGCCTTATGATTGATTCCTTTTTATGGAAAAATAAGCATTTACATGTTATGATGGGTGCACCATCATAATACTCCAATGTATTGGGTAATTTTTTTGTCTCATGAGAATTTATTCATAGGATTAGGGAGCAAACATAATCCATCATGGTACCCTTTCCACTATGTGATGTTGTCTTAGTGGTTAACCTTGACTTATGCTTATGCATTTTTTATGTTGTTGTAACTTTCCAATATTCCCATGATCTCACGATACTATGTTCTCTATGATATGATCACATGTGATTATTTATGATTATTCCATTTATTATATAATGTTATTACTTTTTATTTATATGTTATACTTCTCTATCTTGTTTATTTTCTTACCAATATTTATATCTCACCACATTATTTTGTGTATTATAAAGTCCCGGGTTTTTGAATGGGTCAGAAATTTGAAGGGAATTTTAAATTTTAAATTAGTGGATGGGACAAATTTCAATTTAAGAATCTAAATTAAAATTTTAGAGTTATAATTTGGAAATGTGTTGTTTCTGTATGGGGGTTAATGCCCATTAAGTGTCTCAGGGGTTTGTTTTAGTTTCAGAAGTGTTGGGAATTGAAAAACCAAATTTGGGAGTCACAACATTAGAAGCATGGTTAGTGAACTATTAGGGATAACCATGCAGCCCATTTGAACTAGATAATAGTTAGATTAAACCATGCGAGGTGGGTTCATGACCATGCGACTTGGTGTAGAGGGGTGGAGAGACCCACACGGTTTGGCACACTATCTGTTTAACCGTATGATGTAACCATACATAGTGGGTGTATCTTAGGACAGAGGCACCACACGATTGGCACACAGTTAGACAAAATGTTCTTCCAAACTGTGAGGCTCATTTAATGGTATGAAATGAAAAAAATTACCTTTCTTACTTTATAATTTCTTTTTCAACTTTTCCCCCATCTCCACACACAACAGACCATGGATCTCTACTTGGATATCCCCTAGGCTTTGGCCTACCTTCTTCATTTGAGCTCTAATTTAAGCCCTATTGGTTTTCTTGGGTATCTAGAGGTAATGATACTAGTATTATTGCTTCTATTAATCTTATTTTTCATTGTTTGTAATTCTATTTCCATCTGATCTCATATTCCCTATTTCAAATGTGTTTGTCTAATTCCTAGTTCTCTCTAATTTTGTCTTGAATCAAAGGTCGGTCTTCAATGAGTGAACTTCTATGAGTATAAGTTAGGCGATGAATATATTTCTCCTCTTTTATACATGTTTTAGGGAATTCAAAATAAATAAGAATAAGTGGGGTGGTCCTGGTGAGACCATTTATTTAACTAATTTATTTTATATTATTATTGGAAGATGTTGATGGTCATTTTCATGTCTGTTAAATCCATTGAGTTGGGTAGGTCATGGAATGTTTGGGATGGTTTTCCATGTTTTTTGGGTAGGATGTTCTGAATTTTTAATTTAATTAATAATGTTCTATAGATATGTGAGTTCCATGGGAGTGTTGGGATTGGGCCATGATACTTGGGGTGATGTTGATCACCAAAAACTAGGTGAAATTAATTGTCAAGTTGAGGCCGATGGAGATGACCCATGTTGTGGCTGGGCGGCATGGTTCACATGTGGTGACATAGTTTGGTCGGAGGTGTGGATTATGTATTTTAGTGAATTTTGTCTCACTGTTGTTGGAAAAAAAATACTGTTTGGGTCATGTGCACATAGGATTAAGACCCAATGAGGTGGTTTTAACCAATAATTGTGGGTGGGGGCCTTTGTAGAACTTGTGGCATAGAGGATAGTGATGATCATCAGTGATATAAGAGGTGATGACCATAAGAAGCTGACGTTGATGGTATATGAGACCATTGATTTGGGGACGAGGCTTTCCATGATGTTAGGATTGATGGGCCAAGACTTTGATGGAAGAATATCATATTTCCTTGGGACATTAGGCTACTTAGATGATGATGATTTAAAATATGTAAGTTTGATGGGATTTTGATAGGTTTATGGATGTGATGATGGGACGTCTAGTTTACTTGACATGTTGAATATATAGAAATTGTTAGAACATGGTTCCGTATTGTAGAGACCCAAAGATTTACATAAATGGACATTACATTACTTTTGCGGAATACTTAGTACAGAACAGAAACAGACACAAAAGGACCGTAATAGTTTAGTGTCTTTGGAAACTCAGAATATAATCTTCTAATCTTGGTGAAAGATCTTCAACAACTCCCATAAAGATCTTCCCATTTTGTTTTCTTACCTAAAACCTTTCTTGAAATCCTGGGGAAAAGAAAACATATAAAGGGTGAGATCAAATGCTCAGTAAGGGTAAGCATGGAGAAAATAAAACAAACCATATACCATTGAACTTAAAAACATGAACATAATGTTTAAACATCAAAATCTTGAGCAAAGACATAAATCTTGGAAGTACGTAAGGCATATATCATAAAGGAACATCAATCTTGATAAAATATAATGGGAATAAAACATGTAATTGTGGAAAAACATTAATCACATGTTATGATTTCCATAGTAGCCAAGGCATTGCTGCCAAGACCATCTTAGTGGACAAAGTCCCATTCTGAATCGAGTTCACTCCTCGTTCCAGTCCTATAACCCTGAACCGGATTTACTTACCGTTACAGCCATGTCTATCTCATGAGATATAAATCTTTACCTAATGAATTGGAGGGAGATATAGGTCCCACCCATCTCATAATGAAATCATTCTTACTTGTTCCACAACATAAACATAAATCATTCATCATAACCCAAAGAATAAAATAAGTTTCATAAACATCATCCCATCATAACATAATCCATATAAAACAAATGGATATCATTTCATCATAAGAAAAATGAAGCCATGTAAATCATTGAGACATTATACTTGAAACATAATCATACTAAATAATGTCATCTTAGTTGGAAAATAGTTTTGACAAAACACTTGAAATGAATTCTTGAGGAAAATATCCTTTCTTCTTCGAAAACATTTTCTTTTCACAAGATGCCATGTAATTTTAAAAGAAAAGGATTTTGTTGAAAATAATTATGAAATATTGTAGAGTAAGCTTCATGAAAATAATGCATTATGAAACCATAAAAATCCTTTCATGCCGTATAAGTTAAAAATAACATTCTTCTCGTACTTTTGTAGGAAAAGTCAAAAAGTACCTCGTATGGTAAACAAAAGAAAGATTCCATCCATAAGATGTGGTAAAAGTAGAAAAGGGTAAAAATGAATTTAAACATACATGTAAGAAAATTAAACATTTTATGAAAACATTTTTAGAACATATGGACATGGATAATAATCATAACCCCAGTAAATACTTACGAATACACAATCTCGGATAAGAATGAGATTGGAATAATTATCCCTTAACTTAGGGCCGATATGCTTCGTATGAATCTGAACCTCCTGTATAATGATTTAAATAATGTCATTGACTTATTAAATAATCATATTCATTGTTATGATATCATATATGGTTCACTTATGACTTTATATTACCCGTTCTTTTGTAAGTTCCCTGTTAAAGCAGCGTTTTGGGTTGAATCGTTTAATTTATCATACGTGTTTGGACTTGTTGTTCTTGATATTATTACTTATATCCTGATTTAATTAATTAAATAATATAAAACATGATTTATATATAATATATATTCATTATATACATATATATATGATAGATCGATTAAATGGAATGAAATACACCGTTCATGGAGACGGTAGGCCGTACGTACGCATGAACGCTGTTTTCATTTCCTTATTGAATTAAATGAAATTAAGTCGGTGACATACATATATATAAACATAAATCCAGTATCATTATTAATTCATATATTTCATGATTACTTATTATATATACTTTATAATCATTCATGAATGGTTAACATGGAGAATGAATCTCATCGCGTCGTGGAGACGGTAGTTCGTACGTACGCACGAGCGATGATATCATTCCCATGATCGTGGAATTGCATTGAAGTGTATGTATAATATTTCAGAATCATTATCACTTTTCAATAATCATATATAGTTATTTATTTACACCATTATACCCATCCAAGTAAGGTGGTGTTTGAAAACAGATTACACCACGGCGTGGAGACAATATTCCGTACCTACGCACGCGCGGTGATTTCATTTTCCGTAGGATGGATAGATGGTGAAATAGGGTTGTTTAATACTTATAATAAAATATCATTATATGAGTGATACTGATGTTATTACTTCATAATGAAACAAGTAAATAAGAAGAAGTATAAGAAGAAATAAAGTTGAAAGAATCGGTAACGGATATTACCTCTTCTTTCGACACGCCTTTTTGAAACCTCATCTTAGGTCACTAATATTGGTCTTTTAAGAATACCAGAACCTCTAGGATGTTTCTTGGGAAGTGGAGAAGAGAAATTGGCAGGGGATGGACGAGCTTTAAGGCTCAAAGTGGTGTGATGAAGAGAGGGAGGAGGTTCCCTTTTATAAGGGAGGAGAGGGGCACCTTTGGAATAACTAAAAATATTATTTTATTATAAAGTCATATTCGGTTTCTAATAGATCAAAATTGAGTTATTTAGAAGATAAGGTGGGTATGGGTCGAAATAATCTCATCCAATAGAATTTAGACAAGTTTAGGTTTCTATTTTAACCTTATCATTTAGATTTAACTTTAAGTTAAATAATTTTTCTTTTACTGTGTCTTCTTGATTTCTTACACTATACGGTTAATAAACTTACTATAACAAGCCAAAAGAACCCCAAGTTGTTTATTATTAATATATATAACATTATGTAAGTCATTTTGCCTAAACTTAGATTTTTAAGAATAAAATAACAATTAATACTATAATATTTATTTTAAAAACTATTTTATGTCAATTTTGACACTATTTGGTAATTGATTTTTTTGAAAATCATAACAGAAATATTAGTTCGAAAAACGTTAATTAAATCAGTAATAATATGTAATATTAACCTAGAAAATTATTGTAATTCATAAAAAGTCTAAAATTACATTTATTTGGGTATTTATAACATCAATTATGTCTATATTCCATTAATAAGATAATTACTGCATCATCAGTGTGTCATACATAAATTAAATTATTTAATGTCTAAAAATTACAAATAAAATACCATTATGTATGAAATATTTTTTATCTTTCTAATTAATATTTATGGTCAAATTTATCTTCTGTATAACCCTATATTAAAAATGATTTAGTTATTAAACTTTGATTTTAACTATTTTAACCCTTCTTTAAATAAATTAATAATAAATGTCCTAATCTAATCCAAGTGGGCCTAAATGGTCATATTTTATTCATAAGGTTTTTTTTGGTCGAATTAAACTTATCCAATAGAATTAGGACATGTTTTAGGGTAATAATAATACCATTTTTACCCTTAGTTACCCTATTTACTTTTAACCGTGGTAAAAATAGTAAAAAGTTACTATTCACAAAAAATTATTTTCATCTCATTGAACCACATTTTAGTCCTTGATATTAACCATGTCTCTTGGATTTTCAAAATTCAATTCACAGAAGTGGTAAAATTTCATTTAAATGAAAAAGTCAGTTTTTAACTACCACTAAGTGGTTTCACTATTCATCGAAAATTGCAGTTTTTCAGAAAAATACCAAAAATTTAGCCTAAGCATTATTTGATATTCCAAATTCAAAATTGATGGATATTTTTCCAAATTCAAAACATAGAAGCGGAATTAATTAATTTTAAAATTAATTCCCGTTATCAAAACAAATAGCGTGTTTTTTAAGAAACAATAACTATCAAAAGATTGATACGTGTTTATATCCAATTTCAAAGTGAAATTAATTCCACTGACCAACATTGGATTAAATGGTAAAAATATATTCTAATTAAACTTTAAAACCAGTTAAAAATATAATCTAACCATATAAATTATTGCGATGAAAAAACTTGTTTTTAATTAAAATATAGCGTGTTTTTACTATTCAATAAAATATGAAAGTTATCAGAATAATATGAAAAATTTATCCAAAGTAAATTTTTATATATTGATTACAAAGAAGAATTTTATTTTTTCAAATTGAACTTATATACATGTCAAAAACAATATTTAAAGTGGGTGCGCCATCAAAAGGCGACAAAACTACATTTTTTGAAAAATACTTATTTTACTCGAAAAATTGATTTTGTTCTCATACCATGTTCTAGAAAATGTGTAAGATGAATAATAATGTTATAAAATTCAAAATGTAGTTGATACTATTCATAATGGCTAGTCTATAATAATATTATAACCATATATTGTTGTTTAGTGAAACCTGGTATTGCGTACAACACACACTATCGAGGAAGGTCATGATTGTGTGTAATGCAAGCCAAGTCAGGGTTGCATATACTGCAAGCTAATACGGTGTTGTATATAGTGCAAGTTAATCTTGGTGTATCATACAACAGAAGACATCAGTGAAATTAAAAAGAATATTTTTCATAAAATCTCGGGGTGTTACATTCTTCTCCCCTTAAAATGGATTTCGCCCTCGAAATTCATCGGGGTTATAAATGGTTTACTACTCGAAAGTTTCTTTAGTAGAAACCCACATCGTAAAAAAAGAATACCGAAACCAATATTTAAAAACTAAAGTATGAAACGTAACGGTTACCCAATGTAACTCATCCCTGGGTTTCCATATAGGAGAACATAGGTGAAAATATGGATATGGAAGAAAAATCTAACCATAAAGTTTTGATGGAGAGTGGTAGAGAACATGGATATGAAAAATCCAACAATCACAAAGCCATAGATTTGTGATGATCTAAGGTACCATATGATTCATCGGATATAAGATCACTAGGACAACATTTTTTGTTTTCAATATCATTTCCCTAAAGTTGAAAATTTTGAATTAGAAGAAATACTTGCTTGATTTTGGTACAATCTCACTGTTGTTCGTGCTTTGAACAATTTCCACTTCATCTCTTAAAGAAATGAAGTTGAATTTTTCATTCACGAAGTGTTAGTAGATCAGGTGATAGAATGATGGGTCATTCCATCTGTCTCTAACAAAAAGTTAGAAAAAGTTATCAAATATACATAAGTCCATCTATGGTGTGGTTAATCATATACGATTCCAAAAATGAACTTATAATTCATATATCATACCTCTTAATAAAATAAAACTAGTTTCTACTAACCTGGGACTTCTTGTAGGCCAGTGGTAGGTGATAAAGGCCAGTCGCACTTCAGTTGTGGGTTCGATTCCCATAGCCTTGTCCGACGCGACGGGTTGTCACCCGTCCTGCTGGTTATCCTTTTTCTAAAACAATACTATTATAACAAAAAGTTATATCCTCAAACAATACTAACTTATGTTCAACATAATTCATCCGAATATTTAGGCTTATCCAAAATACTTCTTTCCAAAATCATAGTATAAAGAGAACAATTACTAAAAAGGTCATATAAAAAGCATGTGAATACCATCATTTATCCCTCATATATCTTGTTGGTCACATTCCAATCATGTGAATACCTTAATCATGTATTCTCTTGAAAAATGAATACCCATTGAACCTTAGTGTAAACATGAATGCTGTCAAAAGTTAACTCTTTCCACATACCAAAATCCCAAAAATTCTATATACTCAAACCGTGATATCACTTAGTCCTTATATCAATCATGAGCTCATGAATACTATTAAACATATTATTTTCTCCTTATCCATTCATTATGTGCATATCATCTTCTTTAAAAAAATATCTGAATAACCTTTCATGGTTACCAGTACTATTCAACATATACTTTCAAAACTTAGGGAAAGACAACATTGTAAAAATCCTTAGATGTCTATTTATTCCATAGTACCATGAGATTACTTATACAACATTGCACTTGATAAACATGTAATCATTCCACTACCTTATTAAACCATTGACCGAGCTTCAAAAATTCTTTCATCTCACATATCATTTGTAGTCTCTTCATCATCATCAACATAAATACTACCCATACGACCATACTGATTCTCTTCATGAGACTTTCCCTTAGGGAATTGGTTTGCATAATGCCCGTATATTCCACATTTAAAACATTTAACCATTGTTGATGTCGTAGAAATACCATTATCCTCATCCATGGTGTTAACTGAACCTTTTCCTTTTCACTTACTGGCTTTGTGTCCTTCTTTTCCACACCCAAATAATCTTCCAGTTCCTTTGAAACATTCTCCTTGATGCCTATTCCCACATGATTTACATAGGGGAAATTGAACTTTCTTTCCTCTATGATCATCATGAAACTCCATCTTTCTCTTATTATCTGAGTCAGGAAACTTACCAAATTTGAGTTTATTGATCATATTATGAGATTGCTGATTCGGCATAATAATGATGTTTGGACTTCCAAATCCCATTTCATTTGGTTGCTCATGAATAATATCATTCCATTGTCCATCATATCCTCCATTATCGTGAATCATCTTCTTTCCAGCCATTTTCCAAAACCCAAAAAGAATAGTGTGAGAGAAAAAAATCATGCTAGAAAAAAAAACATAGTAAAGGGGGAGTACCCTCAATATCTAACATCTTAGGTTAAATTCTAAGATAGTTACCGTAGTTATAGGACTATATCCTATACGTATACTTATCTTTAGGGACATCTATAGACATACCTTAAAAATATCTCTAGGGATCTCACTAACATTTTCGCATCCTAATTTCCAAAGGTTGACTAAACCTTTCCTCTGATACCAGCTGTAGAGACCCAAAGCTTGATGTACATAGACATTACATTACTTTTGCAGAATACTTAGTACACAACAAAAATATACACAAAAGGACCGTAATAGTTTAGTGTCTTTGGAAACTCGGAATATAATCTTCTAATCTTGGTTAAAGATCTTCAAAAACTCCCATAAAGATCTTCCCATTTTGTTTTCTTACCTAAAACCTTTCTTGAAATCCTGGGGAAAATAAAACATATAAAGGGTGAGCTCAAATGCTCAGTAAGGGTAAGCGTGGAGAAAATAAAACAAACCATACACCATTGAACTTAAAAACATGAACATAATGTTTAAACATCAAAATCTTGAGCAAAGACATAAATCTTGGAAGTACGTAAGGCATATATCATAAAGGAGAATCAATATTGATAAAATATAATGGGAATAAAACATGTAATTATGGAAAAACATTAAGCACATGTTATGATTTTCATAGTAGCCAAGGCATTGCTGCCAAGACCATCTTAGTGGACAACGTCCCATTCTGAATAGAGTTCACTCCTCGTTCCAGTACTGTAACACTGAACCGGATTAACTTACCGTTCCATCCATGTCTATATCATGAGATATAAATATTTACCCAATGAATTGGAGGGAGATATAGGTCCCACCCATCTCATAATGAAATAATTCTTACTTGTGCCACAACATAAACATAAATCATTCATCATAACCCAAATAATAAAATGGGTTTCATAAACATCATCCCATCATAACATAATACATAAAAAACAAATGGATATCATTTCATCATAAGAAAAATGAAGCCATGTAAATCATTGAGACATTATACTTGAAGAATAATCATAATAAATAATGTCATCTTAGTTGGAAAATAGTTTTGACAAAACACTTGAAATGAATTCTTGAGGAAAATATCCTTTCTTCTTCCAAAACATTTTATTTTCACAAAATGCCATGTAATTTTAAAAGAAAAGGATTTTTTTGAAAATACTTATGAAATATTGTAGAGTAAGCTTCATGAAAATAATTCATTATGAAACCGTAAAAATCCTTTCATGCCGTATAAGTTAAAAATAACATTCTTCTCGTACTTTTGTCAGAAAAGTCAAAAAGTACCTCATATGGTAAACAAAAGAAAGATTCCATCCATACGATGTGGTAAATGTAGAAAAGGGTAAAAATGAATTTAAACATACATGGAAGAAAAGTAAACATTTTATGAAAACTTTTTGAGAACATATGTACATGGATAATAATCATAACCCCAGTAAATACTTACGAATAAACAATCTCGGATAAGAATGAGATTGGAATAATTATCCCTTACCTTAGGGCCAATATGCTTCGTATGGATCCGAACCTCCTGTATAATGATTTAAATAATGTCATTGACTTATCACATAATCATATTCATTGTTATGATATCATATATGGTTCACTTATGACTTTATATTACCCGTTCTTTTGTAAGTTCCATGTTAAAGCAGTGTTTTGGGTTAAATCGTTTTATTTATCATATGTGTTTGGACTTGTTGTTCTTGATATTATTACTTATATCCTGATTTACTTAATTACAGAATGTAAAAAATGATTTATATATAATATATATTCAGTATATACATATATATATGATAGATCTATTAAATGGAATGAAATACACTGTTCATGGAGACGGTAGGCCGTACGTACGCATGAACGCTGTTTTCTTTTTCTTATTGAATTGAATGAAATTAAGTAGATGACATACATATATATACACATAAATACAGTATCATTATTAAGTCATATATTTCATGATTACTTATTATATATACTTTATAATCATTCATGAATGGTTAACATGGAGAATGAATCTCATCGCGTCGTGGAGACGGTAGTCCGTACGTACGCACAAGCGATGATACCATTCCCATGATCGTAGAATTGCATTTAAGTGTATGTATATTATTTCAGAATAATTATCACTTTTCAATAATCATATATATTTATTTATTTACACCATTATACCCATCCAAGTAAGGTGGTGGTCGAAAACATATTACACCACGGCGTGGAGACGGTATTCCGTACGTACGCACGCGCGATGATTTCATTTTTCATAGGATGGATAGATGGTGAAATAGGGTTGTTTCATACTTATAATAACATATCAGTATATGAGTGATACTGATGTTATTACTTCATAATGAAACAACTAAATAAGAATAAGTATAAGAAGAAATAATGTTGAAAGAATCGGTAACAGATATTACCTCTTCTTTCGACACGCCTTTTTGAAACCTCCTCTTAGGGAACTAAGATTGGTCTTTGAAGAAGACCAGAACCTCTAGGATGTTTCTAGGGAAGTGGGGAAGAGAAATTGGCAGGGGTTGGACGAGATTGAAGGCTCAAAGTGGTGTGATGAAGAGAGGGAGGAGGTGCCCTTTTATAAGGGAGGAGAGGGGCACGTTTGGAATAACCAAAAATATTATTTTATTATAAAGTCATATTCGGTTTTTAATAGCTCCAAATTGAGTTTTTCGAAGCTAAGGTGGGTATGGGTCGAAATAATCTCATCCAATAGAATTTAGACAAGTTTAGGTTTCTATTTTAACCTTATCATTTAGATTTAACTCTAAGTTAAATAATTTTTCTTTTACTGTGTCTTCTTGTTTTCTTACACTATAAGGTTAATAAACTTACTATAACAAGCCAAACGAACCCCAAGTTGTTTATTATTAATATAAATAACCTTATCTAAGTCATTTTTCCAAAACATAGATTTTTAGGAATAAAACAACAATTAATAATATAATATTTGTTTTAAAAACTATTTTTTGTCAATTTTGACACTATTTGGTAATTGATTTTTTTGAAAATCATAACAGAAAGATTAGTTCTAAAACAGTTAATTAAATCAGTAATAATATGTAATATTAAACTATAAAATTATTTTAATTTATAAAAAGTCTCAAATTACATTTATTTGGGTATTTATAACATCAATTATGTCTATATTTCATTAATATGATAATTACTGCATCATCATTATGTCATACATAAATTAAATTATTTAATGTATAAAAATTAAAAATAAAATACCATTATGTAGGAAATAATTTTATATTTCTAATGAATATTTATAGTCTAATTTATCTTCTGTATAACCCTATATTAAAAATGATTTAGTTATTAAACTTTGATTTTAACTATTTTAACCCTTCTTTAAACAAATTAATAATAAATGTCCTAATCTAATCCAAGTGGGCCTAAATGGTCATATTTTATTACTAAGGTTGTTTTTGGTCTAATTACACTTATCCAATAGAATTAGGACTTGTGTTAGGGTAATAATAATATCATTTTTACCCTTAATTACCCTATTTACTTTTAACCGTGGTAAAAAAAGTAAAAAGTTAGTATTCACCAAAAATTATTTTCATCTCATTGAACCGAATTTTAGTCCTTGATATTAACCGTGTCTCTTGGATTTTCGAAATTCAATTCACAGAAGTGGTAAAATTTCATTTAAATGAAAAAGTCAGTTTTTTAACTACCACAAAGTGGTTTCACTATTCATCGAAAATTGCAGTTTTTCAGAAAAATACCAGAAATTCAGCCTAAGCATTATTTGATATTCTGAATTCAAAATTGATCTCTATTTTTCCAAATTCAAAACATAGAAGTGGAATTAATTAATTTTAAAATTAATTCCCGTTATCAAAACAAATAGCGCGTTTTTTAAGAAACAATAACTATCAAAAGATTGATACTTGTTTATATCCAATTTCAAAGTGAAATTAATTCCAATGACCAACATTGGATTAAATGGTAAAAATATATTCTAATTACACTTTAAACCCAATTAAAAATATAATCTAACCATATAAATTTTTGCGATGAAAAATTTGTTTTTAATTAAAATATAGCGTGTTTTTACTATTCATTAAAATATGAAAGTTATCAGAATAATATGAAAAATTTATCGAAAGTAAATTTTTATATCCTAATTCCAAAGAAGAATTTTATTTTGTTAAATTGAACTTATAGACATGTCAAAAACAAGATTTAAAGTGGGTGCGCCATCAAAAAGGTGGCAAAACTACATTTTTTTAAAAATACTTATTTTACTCGAAAAATGGATTTTGTTCTCATACCATGTTCTAGAAAATGTGTAAGATGAATAATAATGTTATAAAATTCAAAATGTAGTTGATACTATTCATAACGGCTAGTCCATAATAATATTATAACCATATATCGTTGTTTAGTGAAACCTGGTATTGCGTACAACACATGCTATCGAGGAAGGTCACGATTGCGTGTAATGCAAGCCAAGTCAGGGTTGCATATACTGCAAGCTAATACGGTGTTGCGTATAGTGAAAGATAAGTGTAAGATACAACAGAAGACATCAGTGAAATTAAAAAGAATATTTTTCATAATATCTCGGGGTGTTACACGTATGGTATAGAAATATTTATGGAACCAAGGGTTCTTCCTGTATAATAGATAGTGGATACATCATTCCACTATGGTGATGGCTGAAGTAGGTAAAATATACCTTATGGTTTTTGAGAACAAGTGAATTTGGTTATATATTATATGTGTGTAGTTTCTATTTAATTAAATTTTTCATACACTGGTATAATATGGATATAAGACATACACATATTGGTGGTGACCTATTGAGTTTATACATACTGCATGAGCCCCTTGGGATGTATGTAGACTTTATGGATTTGAGATCAGGTAAGGGATCAGAATCATGGGATATACCTTAGTGAGAAGAGATTCACCTTGGGTGCATTGGATGGATCATAGATAGACCAGGGGTCCTTTTTCATCAAGTTGGAGATATTTTTTGGATTTTGAATATGTACTTATATGATTGTCCCATGGGTGATCATGCATGTTTTTTTATATTTGTCATTTCATGTATAAATTATCTATTTTTTTATATGTTTATTATGGGAATGTTATTACCACTGTTTATTATATGATTTTGTCGAGTTTTTTTAGAGCCACCACAACATAGTTAAATTTTTACCATTATTATTATTATCACCATAGGGTATAGTCTCCCAACTATTACCCAATAGAACCTCAGTTAAAGTTGACAACTTTTGACATATGGGGAGGTGTGCCTAAGGTCCAGTAGCCTCCCATCCCGGAGCATAGGTTATGTGGATACCAGGTTTGGGTGTTACAATTAGTATAAGAGCCTTTTTATTTTGTTTTTATATTTGGTAATGGTATATAGGATACTAGAAACTTTTCAGGGATTGGTAAAGAGTTTATTCCTAAGTTCCTATAGATCCACACATGGTGGATAAACCAGGTTACCTGGGGTGGAAAACAATTGATTTTCTTATTGTATGATTTTACCAATGATTGTTTTTTCACCTCAAGTTGCGCACATGGGTGTGATGTCATGGAATTATGGGGTTTTTGAATATTGGCCCAATATGGTAAGGGTTTACATTCCTGCATTAGGATAGGCACTTAGGTTCACATGACATATGAATGTGCCTGTGATTATTTATTGGGACATGGAATATGGGAAAAAGAAGTTGTGATATTTAGAGTATCAAAAACAAGCTAAATAGTGATTTCCTAAATAGATTCTTGGTGGAATTATACTCATCCAACCCAGGTATGCGGTCCATTTTGATATTGGTATGTGATAATATGTGTGTATGGTGTATGTGGAGTCTGAATCTGATATGGTTAGGAAGTAATGAAGGATAGGGGTAAGCTATTTAAAGTGTAAACAACAAGTTAAACAATGTATTCCTGTATAGATTCTTGGTGGAATTCCAATCATCCATCCAAGGTTGGTGATTTTTAATGTGATTATTATAAGATATATGACTCTAATATAGGGAGTTAAGGGACTAAAAGGCTTGATGATATGTGTTATAGGTGCGGTAGGGAAGTTTAAGGGTGGTGAGATGTGTTGTCTGTTACAACTTTCCCTATTTGCAATATCTAGAATGTTATTATTGTTATTGATTATTTCTATTAGTTCTTAGCACGATGCACCCTATATAGTCTCCAGTGGAGAGTTAGGAGGCCAAAGATGTGGTGCCTCTAAATAATGTATATGATGAGGCCCCTAATGGGCGGGGGTGAGCATGACTTATAGGTAGAGGATCTAAGGTAGATGGATCATCCACAACAGATAACCGAGTTTGGGTCATGGCTAGATGAGCAACTCATGGTGAGATTGGTATGGGTCATCAAGATTGTTGAAGAGGGAGATCGAGGAGCTGAGCTGTCCATGACTTATCTAACATGGGAGTTCTAGTCACAAAAACATCCTTTATGTTTGGGTGATGGTGGAATATAGACAGTAGAATATTAGATAGTGTCTGTACAGATGATATTTGATCAAATTGAGACACCCCCAAGGTGGAGGGTGAAGTTGGATATTCATATTCTCAGGGGGATGGTGAAGTTCTGGTGGGATGTATAGGAACATGTATGTAGGTATGATGGATTGATATAGAAGGAATGTGAGGCTAGGTTCTTTGATCACTTCTTCCTGAAGACTTTGAGGGAAGACTGAGCCTATGATTTCATGAACTTATAGTATGGAGACATACCAATTATGGATTATTCTAGGAGGTTCATATACATATCCTGTTTTACACCCTCTTTGGAAGGGGATGACTTCACTAGGGTGAGATGGTTTTAGGATGGCTTGTGGCATGCCATCATGGTGAAGGTGAACATATTCAGGTTGGCCTCATTCTTAGAGATGGTGTATGAGGCGTTGATAGTCAAGGGTAACTTGATGGAAAGTATTTATTCAAGGTGGGAAACAATGTCATATGAGATAAGAAGTGGTGTTTTGAGTATCCATAAGTGAGTCTGGGAGGAGTCTCAATAGGGAAGTCAGGTTAGAGACTCAAAAATCCCATTGATGAGTGGGTCATCAATAGTATTCTTCCAGTGTGGGAAAATGAGTCATGTTCAGACTCAGTGTGAGTGGAGTCTAAAGGAGTTCAATTCATGCAAGTATATGTGAAATCTATAGAGGTTCTGTTAGAAGATAGCTTGGGTAGTTGGGAGTCAGGGATCGGCCCAGACTCAGGGATCTGAGGTAGGACCGTGAGCGGTACTAGGAGAAGGTATCTATGAAACTGCTGAATTCATAAGTCATGTCTAGGATATTGATACCCATAAATGAGGTAAATGGATGTTAGTATGTGTGACTCCATAGGGAGGAAAAACAATGGGTATTCATGATTCAGGCTAGGTGCATGTCGTGGAGCTTATGTGTTCAAAATTGATTGGGGATCCAATTATGGTTAGAGGCACACCATGATTGTGAGCATACTCCTTTTTTTTAACGATTGATAGTGGTTCATGTGTAATGTTTGAATTAACTAGGTACTGGTTGATATATGGGAATTAGGTATGGTGCTTGACTTGTATGGGATGTGATGGAATCAATAAACTTTGTGGTACTTATGTATATAATGTGGGATCTTTTGATCATCAGGTGTGATGTGGGAACTTTCATACATCAGTTGCGATATGAGACTTTATTGGTGTCATATGTGATGAAAGTCTAAAATGGGCATCTTATGAGATACAAGAATAATGGTATGTGACATAGGGATGTTTGTGACTAGAGGATGGTCACTTTAGGACCATTGGGATGTTTTTAATTTTCGGTTTGAGAATCAACCAGGTGGGTAATTCCTAAGGTGGGGAGATCCACGAGATGAATTGGCTGTGACCGTACCATTGGGGTAGTCTGGGGTGATTTCTATGAGATGGGTATGTTCTATATCATCTTAGAGTGTGACCAAATAGTTCAAGGATGAGATATTACTAGGTGGAGAGGTTGTAATATCCCATGTTTTTGAATGGGTTGTAAATTCCAAGGGAATTTAAACTTTTAATTTGTGGATGAGATAATATTTTATTTAAGAGTCAGAATTAAATTTCAAGAGTTAAAATGAAAAAAATTTTGTTTCTAGATGGGGGTTAATTCACGTTAAGTGTCTTGAGGGTTAATTATAGTTTTGAAATAATTGGACTTCAAAAACCCAAATTTGGGAGGCATAACATTGGGAACATAGTTGGATCATGGTTAATTCTAACATTATGGACCAAATAATGTAGACCATTTGAACTAGAGCATGGTTTGATTAAATTATGCAAGGAGGTAACCCGACCATGTGACTTAGTGTAGAGAGGTGTAGATATCCACATGGTTAGGAACATGGTCTATCTAACCATGAGCTATAACCATGTGTGGTGGGTGTCTCGTAGAATAGAGGCACTGCACAGTTGGCACACGGTTAAAAAAACAATGTTTTTAAGACATGCTGCTCATTTAATGGGATTAAATGAGAATAATTACCTTACTTCCTTTATACTTTATTCCTCCCCTTTTTCCCATTCCCACACACAACAAACCATGGATCTCTCCTTGTATCTCCTATTTGATTTCTCCTACCTTCTTAGTTTGAGATCTAATTCAAGATCCATTGGTTACATTAGATAGCTAGCAGTAAGGCTTCAAGTCCTCTTGCTTATATTCTTATTTTGTTTCACTGATTGGAATTATATTTGCATATGAGCTCATATTCCATATTTTTAGGTTATTTGTCTAATTCCTTTCTCTTACTCTCATTTCATCTTAAATTAGAGGCTGGTCATCGAACACATATGAGTATAAGGTAGGTGGTTCCTAGATTTCTCCTCTTTTATATGTTTGTTATATAATGTGTAAAAAATAGGCACGAGTGAGGTGTTCTGGGTGATAATATTTATTTAATTACTTTATATTATTAGTAGAAGATTCTGATGGGCATTTTCATGTCAGTTAAATGTGTTGAGCTGGGTAGGTCATGGAATGTGTGGGATGGTTTTCCAAGTTGGTTGGGAAGGATGCACTGATTTTTTAATTTTTTTTAATAATTTACTATAGTTATGTGAGTTCCAGGGGAAAGTTTTGGGATTGGACTATGATACTTGGGGTGTTGTTGATCACCAAAATTGTGGTGACGTGGTTTATCAGGTTAAGGCGGATGGTGATGACGCATGCAATGGTTGGGAAACATGGTTCACATGTGGTGATGGGGGTTCATCGGTGGTGTGGATTAGGTATATTGTTTAATTTCTACTCAACTTTGTTGGAAAAAAATACCATTGGAGTTATTTCCACACAGAATTAGGAACCAATGATGTATTTTTGACCACTCGTTATGGGTGGAGTCCTCTGCATACCTTTCAACATAGGGGATGGTGATGACTATTGGTGATGGAGGAGGTGCTCACTGTAGGAAGCCACAATTGATGGTATATGAGACTATCGGTTTTAGGATGAGGATTTTCATGATGTTGGGGCCAGTGGGCTGAAAATATGAAGGACCGATATCATCATGCCTTGGGACATCGAGCTATTAAGCTGATGATGATTTAAAAGATGGAAGTTTGATGGGATTGTGATAGGTTTATAGATGTGTTGATGGGACATCTAATTTAATTGACATGTTTTATACGTGGAAATGGTTAGAATGAAGTTCCATGTGGTGTGGAAATGGTTAGGTAACTAAGGGTTCTTTTGGTATGATTGGTAGTGGATACATCATTCCACTCTGGTAATGGTCGAAGAAGGTAAAAGATCCCTTGTGGATGTCAACCACAAGTTAAGAGGGTTATGTATTATTTAAGTGTATTTTATATTTAATTATGTTTTGAATACACTGGTTTAAATATGGATGTAAGATAGGAACATGTTGGTGGTGTCCTACCGATTTCATACTCATACCCCACACGGGCCCCTTGGGACACATGCAACCTTTATGTCTTTTAGATCAGGTAATGGATTAGACTCATGGGATAGAACTTAGTGAGTAGGGATGTGACATGGGTGCATGGGATGTATCATATATGGACCATCGGTTCTTTTAAATCAAGTTAAAAATCTTTTTGGGCTTTTTCATATGTACTTATATGATCATCCCACATGAAAACTTGCATGTTTTTGTATGTCTAGTATATCATGTTTCGATTATCCATTTTTTTAGCTGTTTATTTTAGGCTTATTATTATCACTATTTATTATATTATTTTGATATTTTTTGTTTAGAGCATCCAAAAAATAGTTAATTTTTTACCATTATTATTATTATTATCATCAGAGGGTATAATCTCCCCACTATCACGTAATAGACCCTATTTTCGAGTCATAAAAATTGTGTATACGGGGAGTTGTGCCTAAGGCCCAATGGCCCTCCAGATCAGAGCATTGGTTATGTGTATCCTGGGACGGGGTGTTACATGTATTAAACTAGTTATCCTATATAGTTTTTGGAGCTCAAAGTGATTTAATATCTCATTATGGAGATTAAAAAATATATATTTTATTTTAGTTTCATGTTGTTTTATTATGTACCTAGTCTTCTAAAGACACTATCCCTTTCGATCCTTTGGTTGTATTTAATGGATATTTATGTTAAAAACCTTGTAATAATTTGTGTAAAAGGTTTGGGTTTCTATATTTGGTATTATAGTATGGTCTAGTTATTTTTGGGGATTAGGAATAGAATAATTTAATAAGAACCATAGAAATAAGTCTAAGTATAGGAAAATATCCTGGATTTTTGGTAAATTATGGAGTGAGTGGTTTACAAGTAATAACATCCCTATATGGATTCCATAAGTGTATTTGGTAAAAAAAATAGTTATATATAGGGTTAATAAATATGAAAAGTTTTCATTGTACATTAAATCGATCGTTAGCTGGTGCATGATAAAGATGCCTTGTTTCACACCTAATTTGAAATTCCTGAGGAATATGATTTAACAAATTCAAAATCTCATTATGAACCATTATAAAGGACTTAATTAGATTGTTAGGTTATAAAAATTAATAGGTAAATCACTATGGATAACCTAGATTGAAACATAGAGACCCAAAATATCTGATTTACATGTCATTTATAAGTTATTCCTTCTATGTTCATAGTTTCCATTTTATTTTTTTACTTGTTAAAGAATTCTCATCCCATTTTTCCTTTATTTTAGTTAATGGAAGGGAACCATTCCAAAAACCAACATGGTAGGAAATGTGATGATTTCCATAAGGATATTCTTAACCTTATGGAAGTGGGAGATGGAAACTTCATGGTAGTACAAAAATGAATGACTCATGCTTTGAATAATAACCTAAATCATGTGGAACACCCTCTTTCTCCTAAGAAATATTAAGTTATAGTAAATTAATTTATGTGAAAAATGACTCCTACCTTTAGTAGATATTTTGAACCCTTCATCATGGAAAAATGTATTACCTCTATTCAGAATATATTCTCTGTCCTCCAATGCTCAGAATAAGATAAAGTTGTCCTACCTGTCTATCATCTTGAAGGGGAATCCAATCAGTAGTAGACACTAATCAAGAACATGAAGTCCAAAGAGGATATTGATTCCATGGAATGGTAAGGATTTAAGAAAATATTTTTCAATAAATATTTTCCCTGAACTCTCCATTTTAAAATAGATAGGGAGTTCATTAGACTGAAGAAAAATAATGATGAGTCTATCGGGGTGTAAGAGGAAATATTCACAAGGCTTGCACGATAAACATCCATATTTTTCAATAGCACAAAAAGTAAGGTGGACCTATTATTTAGTAAGTTAAATTCAAGTATATAAAATGATATAGTGATTCGTTACTTTGATAGTTATAAAGAGATTGTTCATTGTGCCCTCAAGGTTTAGATAGAGATCGAGGACTCTCAATATTCTCATAGTCCTAGAGATAAAAATCAAAAAATTGAGTTCAATTCATGAGGATAAATGGATAAGTATCATCAAGGAAATAAAACACAACATTCCACATGTTAAAAGTGCAGGAAGAAGTATCCTAAAGGCTATATGAAGGGCACCATGAGATGGTTCAAGTGTGGAAAATTGGGGAATTATGCTATTAAATACCAAAGAGAGATGAAGAAATCCATGAATGTGATGAAAGAAAATAAGGTTAAGATCAAAAATCATCCTGGGGTACTATGTTTCAACTTCAAGAAATATATACATTATATAATCCAATTCCCTAAGCCAAGGGTTTTCAGTGACAATCAACACCAATAACCTCTAAGGCCTAGAGAATATATAGGGAATATGATATCACTATTGTTAAGGTGAATCCTGACAATGATGTGGTAATAGGTATTCCAGTTATTCTTTTAAGAATTGAGAATGTAATTTTTTATTATAGTTTTTTACATTATTTAATATCTTTCAAGTTTAGTATAACTATTCAAACACTACCTTAAAACATGGAGGTTGAATTATCTACGAGAACTGCAAATAAAACAATTATTGTATCCTAAGTATATAGCCCCACCCTGATAAAGTTTTGTGGACTGGACCTCCTAGAAAATATTTTTTTACTTTCTTTAGTGTATTTTGATGCAATATTTGGAATGTATTAGCTATCCTTATATAAATACAACATCAAATTTTAGGAAAGGGAGATCACCCTTAACATCCCAATCCATCCTCCAATAATACGCAAGTGTAAGGAGGAGGAAAAATATCTTTTGGAATATTTATCTCAAGTGTGGATACTATTTACTTATGAGAAATAATATTTAGTTTAAATGATTGAAACAAATGAGGGAATCATGCTTGAAGATATTCCCATTATAAGGGATTATACTGATTTATTCCCTGAATAGTTTCCTAGTCTTTCTCATGACCGAGAGGTTGAGTTATTAATTGAAATTATACCTAGATCTTTTCCCATATCCAATAATCCCTAACAAATAAACACTATTAAGTTATAAAAACTAAAGAAGTAGTTAAAATAGAATATGAAAAAGGGTTTCATATGCCTGAGTTCTTTATCATGGGATGCACTGGTCCTCTTCATCGAGAATAAGTATGGGTCAATATGCCTCTTCATTAATTATTGTGAACTCAAGAAAACCATGATAAAGAATAAGTACCCCATACCATGGATAGATTAATTGTTCAAGCAATTATGAGGGGAATATTATTTCTCTTAGGTGGACCTTCAGTTAGGATATCACCGATTAAAAGTGAAGAAGGAATTTATTCCCAAGACTACCTTTTGAACAAAGTATAGATTATATGTGTTCATAGTTATTCCCCACAGACTTACTAATGCTTCAAAAATATTTATGGAATTAATGAATAGATTATTTAGAGATTACCTCAAAAAATTATTGGAAGTATTTATAGATTATATTATAATATACTACAAAATTAAGGATGATCATGAATAAAATTTTAATATTGTGCTAAAGTCTCTGTGAAAGGAGAAGCTATATGAAAATCACAATAAATGTGAGTTATGAATATAGTAAGTATCATTCATGGGGATTGTTAGACCAATAAATGGATATCTATGGACCCTTATAAGAAAAATATGATTAAGGAGTTTCCCAAACC
Source organism: Viscum album (assembly GCA_963277665.1). Taxonomy (NCBI): domain Eukaryota; kingdom Viridiplantae; phylum Streptophyta; class Magnoliopsida; order Santalales; family Viscaceae; genus Viscum; species Viscum album. The sequence continues at coordinate 333,361,460 of OY728145.1, read as the reverse complement.
ATCATCTATAATAGAGATCCATAATTTCCTTGGACTAGCTGGATATTACCTATGATCTATGAGGAACTTCTCATGATTTTCAAACCCACTTACCAATCCTACATGGAAGGGAGTAAATTTTTTCTAGATTAATGAATGTGAAGAGATCTTCAAGTAATTGAAAAAAAGATTATCACTATACAAGTCCTTACATTTCCCTCACGTGGTAATCTTTTTATGGTATACATCAATGCTTCAAAGATGTGAATGGTTTGTGTACTAATATAGAATGATAAAGTGATAGACTAAGCCTCAAGGAAGTTAAATGTTCATCAGCATAACTATTCAACTCATTATTTTGAGTTGGATGCAGTGATCTTTGTATTGAAAACCTAGTATCATTATATCTATGGGGAGAAGTGTGAAATATATACAGATTATAAGAGACTCAAATATATTCACACACAATGAGCTTAATATACACCAAAAAATATGGTTAGAACTGATCAATGACTATGAATACTAAATCCATTACTATCCTGGGAAATAAAATAAAATGTTATATGCTATAAGTATAAAGGATCCATCAATCTTATCAATGAAGAGAATTGAGAATGATCCAATCTTCTTATGATTTCAATGGATAGATATGAGAATCATGACGTAAGAAAGATCATCATTTATTTCTCAAATTATTTCTCAACCATACCTTCCAGATAAGATAAATGACACTTAAATAGATGATATGGGAATACAAAATAAGGTATAAGCTATAAGAAAATGGAAATACTTAGAGTTAAAAATTGATAAAGGAGTTGTAATATTTGGGTCACGACTATGTGTACCATAAAATACTAAGATAAACAAGTTTTTTATTGATGAACATAGCTAAAACTTTTCCATCCACCCAAGGAGCACAAAATGTATCGATATCTCCAAGATCACTATTAGTGGGACAATATGAAGAAGTAGATCATAAAATATACATCAAAATTCCTGGTATGTTAGTAGATGAAGGTTCAAAGTAAAAAATCTAAAGGGATGATGCAACCCTTACCCATAACTACATGGAAATGGAAAAACATCACCATGGACTTTATCATCAGTATTCTGAAGACATTATGGGGAAATAATGAAATATGGGTTTTGGTGTATCGTCTTATAAAGACTACTCATTTCTTTGTAATTGGGGAGGACTTGTCACTTGATCAACTTAGAATGATATAAATTAGATAATTTTTAAGGTTGTATGGAACACCGCTATCAATTGTATCTGATCGAGATCTAAAATTTACCTATAAGTTCTGGAAGAGTCTCCAACATGCTCTAAACATTGAGTTAAACTTCAATATGGATTTTCACCCCCAAACTATTGGAAAATCTCAGTGGACTATCCAGATACTGGAAGACATGTTTATAGCATGCTCGATGGATTTTAAAGGAGGATGAGATCAACATATTCCTCTCATTGAATTCTAATATAATAATATTATTAACTCAATCATACAAATGGCTCCATATGAATCCCTTTATGGGAAGAGATATAGAACACCTGTGTGCTGGGATAAAGCAGGAAAACACAATCTGCTGGGACCTAAAATTGGTAGAAAAGGTCATGATCATTCAATATAACATTAAGGCTGATCAAAGTTGATAGTAGAGATATACTGAAAATTGTTTATGAGACATGGAGTTCAAGGTTGGAGATAAAGTATTCCTCTTCATGTATCTATGAAAGAGAGTCATGAGATTTAGGTTGAAGGGAAGCTAAGTTCTAGGTACATCTCAATCACATTAGAGTTATGTAATATCAATTATCACTCCCACCATCACTTTATAAAGTACATAATTTATTCCATGTGTCCCTTATGAGGAAGTACATACCATATCCCTCAGATGTACTAAATTCATAGGTGGTACAATTGCAAAATGATCTCTCTTATGAGGAGCCTTTGATGAAGATCTTGGACCATGGAGATAAAGTTATATGAAATTAGAAAACTCACCTAGTCAAAGTATTATGGTGAAACCATATGTACAAGGAGGTGAAATGGGAACTAGATGAGTCTATGAAGTAGAATTACCCTCACCCATTTTCAGCTAAGTATGTAAAACAAAATTTTTATGGCCAAATTTTTTAAGGGGAGAATAATGTAACGACTTATAATTCTTTCAATGGAATTTCCCTTCTGATGTGTCATATTTTGTGATGAAACCAATAAAGTTTTTTTTATATTAATGTGAAAATTACATTTAAAGAAAAAAATTATCATAATAATTGAAAACATTACAATGGGATAAAAAATATAAAATAATATAACTAAAATATAAAAATTTGGATTTTCTCTATCCACTAGAATAACCACACTCGTGAAAAAAATTGTAAAAATAAAGCAGAATATTAATATTACAATATTTATATTGAAAATTAAAATATATAAACTTGAAATAAATTATATGTGAATGAATAATGAATGAAATTTGGGGTATATAAAAAAAGTAGGGAAACTATATTGCCATTAAAAATCTGACCATTGTAATAGTAATATGATAATTGGAATAATAATCTAACCATTAGTAATAGAAACCTTATAGTTGGAATAGAGACCCCACCCATAGAAGTGTAAAATAATATTTAGGTATCTTATAAAATGAAAATATGAAATATTTATTTCATATTAAAATTAAATAAATGTTTTAAAAATGATAAATAAAGTGTTTTAATTTTTTTACAACATAAATATTTTAATTGAACTTTTTTAATAAATATAATGATTTAAAAGAAATTTTATTTCGATAAAATAGTATTATAAATTAATATTATTTTTTATTAAAATGATAATATAATTTTACAAAACCTTAATTAATTCTTCAAAGGGTTAGAAAATTGATCATAATATTAAAATTGGTATTTTTCAAATACATGAGGATTTTATTTAAAAAATAAATATGTCATATTTATAAAATTGTTTACATAAAATTTATTTCATTTTTAGAATATAATTATAAAAAAATGGTTAGGGTGATTTTTTGGTAATTTTCTAAAATAATTCATTTTTTTGTGAATAGTAATATATAGTAAAATACGGTATTTAACATTATGATATAAATACATTAATTTTTAAGTCACAGATGATGTAATAAACTATTAGTTTGAAATAGCACGAACCATTTAATTTATATAGTCATAATAATAAATACTATTGATAGTCTTGAAAAAAAATAAACTAATGAATATAAATTAAGAAACACCCCTCTCATCCCCTTATAAAAACCACCCATCACAACCCCTTCACCTCAAAACTTATAAGAGTTAGATCTTGAAAAATAACTACCAAAATATCTCCTCACCTCTCTTACCACGTCCCTAGAATCCTTTTTCTTCCAAAAAGTCCAATCCCAAAGTGTCTTAATGAGTATTTTAAGAGATGACATTTAAGAGGCAATATTATCAAACCTTCTTTTTTAAATTCATTTAATCATTTACCTTATCCTCATATACCAAATACTACAAAACATGATTAATCCAGTATCATAAATGTATTATAATTTTATTGTGTTAAAGGAATATCCATATTCTACTCTCCCTTTAATTGTTTCTTAAATGAAAATGTTGATAAAAATATGGTTGGTTCACCACCTCCATGAGAAATGTATTTAGTTTTTATTCATAGCCTTCAAGGATGGTTATAAAAATATTATTATTGTTAAATATGATGATAAAAAAGTATAATATAACTTATTGCAGGTTCTGTAATGTTTTAATGACCATTTAATTAAATAAAATGAATTTAGTTCATGATTGTTGGTAAATCTGCCTAAATGCACTAACATATTAACATTAACATTTTTTTAAAAGAATAATCCCTATCTCAGAACACAATAAGATATTTTTGAACATTTAATTTTTTAAGTATATGAATACCATTTTATTTCACTTAGGGTGTTGTATTCCCATTTTAGAAGAACTTCAATGATTGTCCACAAGTGATCCGACCTTGAAACCATAAAATGAAAGCCCCTAGAACAAAAAAATTAAACACTATATCTCATTAAAATAATTATAAATGAACATAATAAAATTATAATAAATCAAATATATATGAAAAGGGTTATTAATTAAGTAATTAACGAGTCTAGTTTTATTATTCATGACATTAAGTGAAAATGCATAACGATTCTAGAACATAAGCTAAGGGATCTCTCTGAACCACCCTATTTCTTGGGGTTATAAACTTTCCCTATATAACTCACTTTATCTCTCTCTTTAATGTTATGTAATGATTCTAAATTCTCTATATATTTCTCTCACATATATACCTAGATTATTCTCCTTTTCTTTGATGGGGGTAATATACACCTTAAGTTTATTTCTTAAATGCCTTATGATTATTCCTTATGATTGATTCCCTTTTGTGGAAGACATAAACATGTAAATATTATGAGGGGTACACCAAGTCAATGCTCCAATTAGTTGGGTAATGTTTTTTCTCATGATCCATTATGTATGGGATTAGGTAGTGAACCTAATCCATTATGGGACTTTGTCCACCATGTGATGTTGTCTTGGTGGTTAGCCTTGACTTATGCTCATGTCCTATTTTATGTTGCTGTCACTTTCATATGTTTCCATGATCTCTTGATATCATATTATTTATGATATGATCACATGTTATTATTCACGATTAGTCCCTTTATTACATCATGTTATGCCTTTTGATTGATATATTATACTTCTCTATCTTGTTTATTTCCTTACTGAGCTTTATAGCTCACCCATTTCTTTTATGTATTCCCCAAGATATCCTATGTAGTTTTAGGATCTCAAAAGGATTTAAGATCTCATTATAGAGATTAAAATAAAGTATTTTGATTTAAGTTTCATGTTTTTGTCTTATGTACCTAGTATTCTAAAGAAAGCAGGCCATTTGTTCCTTTGATTGTATTTAATGGATAGTTTTGTTAAAAATCATGTAATATATGTGTAAAAGGTTTGGGTCACTATATTTTGGGCATTATAGTATAGCCTAGGATCTCCATGTTGTGGTTATGTGTGTAAGAACCTGGATCTTCTTTTGAGGAATGTTTTTCCTTTTCTGGTCGTTTTTTAGAAAAAGAGGAAATTCTGGAAATTTTCAAAGTACACACCATGTACTTTATGAGTACATGCTGTGTACTTGGTTATCACAGGTAGTCAGGTGCTGGCTGTGTAGCAGCCATGCACACGACCGTGTGGGTGACTAGGAGGCCGCCTAAAGTGGAGTATGGAAATGGAGAGTACACGCTATGTAATTCAAAAGTACATGCCATGTACTTTCCTTTTTTTTTTCATTAAATGCACCAGGGTCACGTCTAATCTCCAGAAAAACCTCCTTCTAGGTCTCATATGACCGAGAGCGGCGTACGATCGCGGATCTTCGACAAACCCCCGAGCGGGCGTCCGTCCTCCGAATCAAACTCTGTCAGTTGCATTGGAATCGCATCAGTGAGTTCTCTTTTCTCCTAGAGCACCATCTTTTGTTTTCTCATATCTCATGAGATATCATGGGTCGAACGTTTTAGATGTTTTTGTAGATATACCGTGTTCTAGGTCAATCCAAGGGCCGAAGATGAATTATATCGATCTCCCAGTGCCGAGGTAGGTGGTTTGTAGATTTCCATTGAAATTATTTGAGTATTATGTGCAATTTTGACCAATACCCTTGAATGGGGTATTGCGTGTTTACCGTTTACCCCTGTTGATTGCCTTCCATGCTTGCATGCTCGTGTAGAGGTTAATTGAATATGAATAGGGTTGATTGCTATGCTTTAGATGTGTTGCCCATGCATGTTATGTTTACGACTATTGGTATTCTTAGCCTGTTTGACCACCTTGCATGTTTTCCATGCCTAGTGTTGTAGGGTAGAGTGTTTTTATTATGACATGCTTGATATGATGTAGACTGATTAGCCAAGTAGTTATTGAGGTTTACCTTGTCCGTTTTTGCCTTGCTAAGCTCATTGACCTACATAGGGCCGTGAGAACCTGGTGTAGTATACTATAAGGGTAATTGACCGAGTGAGCTTCCTAATAGAGTCTTTGAACCACTTGGGGCTATAAGGGGAATTGACCGAGTGAGCTTTCTCAGAGAGTATTTGAACCACTTAGGGATATAAGGGGAATTGAATGAGTGAGCTTCGTCAGAGAGTCTTTGAACCACTTGGGGCTATAAGTGGAATTGACAAAGTGAGCTTCCTTAGAGAGTCCTTGACCATGGGGATATAAGGGGAATTGACCATGTGAGCTTCCTCAGAGAGTCATTGAATTACCTTAGACTATAAGGGGAATTGACCATGTGAGCTTCCTCAGAGAGTTTTGAATTACTTTTGACTATAAGAGGAATTTACTATGACCTCTTCCTCATAGAGTCTTTATATATTCTTATAACTGAACCAGAGGGGATGGGCTATGTGCACTTCCTAGAGGGTTACTGTGATTGATTAGTTTCTTTTGATATGTGGAATTTTTTTCTACTGAGTACTTTCTTGCTTACTGAGTTGATACTTTTACCTGCCATATATTCACTGACTGTTAGGCAGAGATCTTTGGGTGGTTGCCTACTGGGATTTAGTCTCACACCCTATTTGGGCCATGATTTTGGGCCCAAACAGATTATATTGCTGCAGGTATAGATAAGGGCAAGAACCCTTCTACTTCAGGTACTTGACATGTTGTGGAGTTAGAGATCATGGGACCAAGCTTAGGCTTGCGATGCTGAAGAGCTATTTATCTGTTGCTTTTGTACTTCGGTTTAGTATTGTTTGTATTCCAGCATTGTAATTTGTTTGGATGTTTTCCTAGACATATGTACCATGAATCATATATATATATATATTTGCTTTAGTTTTTTATTATTCCAGTACTCAACTATTACTGTTGTTGGTATATTTACTACTTTCGCTATTGTGTATTTTTTTCCCTTCTGTTGTGTTACTCTGCCAACGATGGCATAGTTTCCCCATTGTCACACCCAAGGCCCTTGCTTCTAGTCGGCAGCCTCTGGTGTTTGGGGAAATGCGCTTGAGGCCATGTGACCAACCGGGTACGGGGCACCTCTGGTTGGCTTCCGGAACTGGGACGTTACAAAGTGGTATCATAGGATATTATTTTCTTATTGACTTACCATTTGGATCCTATAGCCAGGGATAGGATGGAATAGGTACTTGGTAATAAGTTGTGCCCGGGAGTAGCTAACCCGTGTACAGGGAAAAGCCAATCTACCTCATTTATTGCTTTTTTTTTTTTCTGGTTTGAAATTTTACAGTTTATTTGATTTTACCATTGGGTGATTCACATGTTTTGTGTTGTTACCATTGATATTATTGAGGTTCTATTTCTGTCATAACTCGATGAGATGAGGGTATGACATCTCATACATCATATAGGAACTTTCTAGAAATCACATGTCATGCATTATTTCCATGCCATCTAGGATGCATTAGTGATTTCATGTTGTTGTGATAGATGTTGTGTATAATATGCATGATGTTGTGATAAATGCCTTGATAAAAATTCCGGCCATTTGATAAGGTATTGTTTATGTAAGGTTTTGTTGGAATGAACGTCAAACTTTAGTTCTTGAGGTGTTAAGGACCCTCATAAACCAGAATTTGGTGGATCATTGCCTTGTCTGCCTTGTTACAACATGTATAAAATGCCAAAATTTGATTCGCGGGGAGTATAGGCCCTCACAGATTGGAATTTGGAACTTTCAATGTTCGTTTCAATGTTTTTCTGGGGTCTAGAGTACTTTTTGAGGCTTATTGTCCAGAAAAACCCAAATACATGTCGTGTAATGTTAAGTACATGCCATGTGTTCTTCTATTTGGGAAGAAACTATTTTTTATTAAGTACATGCCGTGTACTTTATGTATATGTCGTGTAGTCTCTAACTGTGTCATAGGCCGTGTGGGCAGAGACACGGGATGGGGAAAGTCTGGTGGGAACACGCCATATACCAGTTTAACACACCGTGTAGTGCTGACCATGTGTCCGCCCGTGTAACTAAAAACACAGATGGATAAACCTTAAGCTATACACACTGTTTCAGGATTGAACACACCATGTAGTTTGACCTAGGTACCCGGCCGTGTCACTAACGACACGCGTCAGTGTTATCCTTTCACGTACACACCATGTACGCCTTGAACACACTTTGTGGTGTGATCCATGTGTCAGGTTGTGTCACTAACAACATGGGTCAGTGTTATCCTATCACATATACACCGTGTCTGCCTTGAACACGCCATGTAGTGTGAGCTGTGTGTCAGGTCGCGTCACTAACAACACAGGCTAGGTGAAGCTTGTCTAGTACACACCGTGTCTACTGTGAACACGCCGTATAGTCTTGTGTTAGGAGAACCATGTGGCTTAAACGTGTGGAAGGACTTAGGTAGGGAAGGAGGATTCAAGTACACGTCGTTTGTTAAGACAACACGCCATGTGTTTGGGGTGTTATACGACCAGTTTAGGCAGGAGTAGACGCCCTTGTAAATGACTTAAGGGAACACACAGTGTAGGAATTGTACACGTTGTGTAGTCATGTTTTGTAAAATGTGAGTGCTTTATTTCTCTTGTTCCCTTCTTACACTTCTAGTTTTCAGTCCTTGACAATCTTTTTTTAAGGTGTGCACTTGACCTTGAAGAGTCATGCCACAGAGACGTCCTCTGGTTGTCTGCCAGTTTCCAGGTGGTGATCAGACACCATACATGGCTGATCAGGGACTACCTGCAGATTCTCCTATCATGCCAGTCTTGGCACCATCCATTATACCCAACATAGGTGCTGATGCACAGTCCAGAGAGGGATTTTTGAGGATGATGCATACCTTTCAGGGAGCGCCGCCTCCTATCCCGTCGATGGAAGAATTGACACAGGTCTTTCAGCAACAACATACTCCCATCTTCTTAGGGGATGAAGAACCCCAGGTTGTAGAGTCATGGCTAGAAGCCACACTGATGATTTTTGAGCATCTGGAGATACCTCCAGAGAAGAGGGTGAATCTAGCTACTTACATGCTTCGAGATTTCTCCAAGAGGTGGTAGGATGTGATATCACAGGAGGGACACCAACAAAATATGGCTTGGGATGAGTTTTGGCACATATTCTAGATTACTTCTATCCGAAGACCTTGAGGGCCGATCGAGCTTGAGAGTTCATGAGTCTGGAGTAGGGTACTCTTACTATTATGGAGTATTCCTCTCGCTTCACATAGCTGCCGTGTTTCATGCCTATTCCAGGAGGTGATGAGTTGTTCCTTGCACGGATTTTTCAGGAGGTGTTGAGTTGTTCCTTGCACGGATGTTTGAGGATGGTCTGAGGCACAACATCCGATCTCAGGTGAACATCTTTAGTTTGACTTCGATATCCTCTATCATCAACCAGGCGCTAATCATAGAGCGTAATCTGAGGGATTCTGGAGCTGTGAGCCAGGGCGGTTCAGCATCCAGAATTAGTATTCCTCCTACTAATAGCAGGAAGTGCTACAGGGAGGCTACATGAGGAGATCAGAGTAGCGGGATTCATCTTCTGGTAGCCAGGTGGTGTGCTAGCAGTGTAGGAAGAGTGGGCATACGAGGCCAAATTGCCCAAGAAACCCGGTGGAGTGCCGATCTTGCAGTAATATGGGTAATATTCAGCACTTATGTCAGATCTTCTCACCAGCATCTAGTGCCAAGGTTTCTTCTATGACTCCTCGTTTAGGAGCATCACTACCAGTTTCTCACCAGTCTGGGAACTGGAGTTCTTCTGACCATTCAGGCTGAGGTGGAGGTCATGGTCGTGGTAGCCAGTAGCCAGATTTTCAGTGACATCAGGACAGATCAGCTCAGAGTGGTCCAGCAGGTTCACAGGGCCGTGGTATAGGCCAGAATTTTGTAGTGGAGTAGACCCAGCAGAAGCAGGATCCTGGACCTTCTACAGTTCGAGGTACGATCTTAGTTTCCTCGGTATTAGCTTCTGCTCTTTTCGATATAGGGGCTTCCCATAGCTTTATATCTGTTGCGGTTGTGGAGATCCTTGGGCTCTGCATATTTTCTTCTACTGATATATTGACACTAGACACTCCATTGGGGACTAGAACAACGAGCATATTTCAGTGCATGGAGTTTCCTCTAGAGGTTGGTGGGTGTCACTTTTTATGGGACCTCTAAGTCCTAGAGATGACAGGCTATGATGTCATTCTCAGAATGGACTGGTTAGTTCCCTTCCAGACAATCGTCGATTGCTATCACCTTAGGGTGAGTTTCATATCACCAAAGGGTAGATTGTTTCTTCATAGGGGCGAGTGGGATGTCTAAGTGAGCAGAGCAGGAACTGAGCATCATGGGTTGGGAGGAGTTATAACCCAGATTGCTAGTCTATACCTGGATGACCATGGGACTTCACAGTTATACTTTCCTCTAGTGGTAGATCATTTCAGATTTGTCTTTCTAGAGGACTCTTCAAGTTTTCCTCCAGAGTGTGAGGTAGACTTTTCTATTGATCTTGTGCCAGGGGTGGCACCGGTGTCCATTCCTCCTTATAGGATGGCTACATGAGAGTTGCAGGAGCTCAAGAAGAAGTTGGAGGAGTTGCAGGAAAAGTGTTTCATTCAACCCAGTACTTCTCCTTGGGGTTCACCTGTCCTGTTTGAAAATAAGGTGGACAATACCCTCATGCTTTGTGTGGATTATCAGAAGATGAACAAGTTGATGGTCAAGAACCGATATCCCTTGCCTAGGATTGATGATCTCTTTGATTAGCTTCGAGGAGCCCGAGTGTTCTCGAAGATTGACTTTAGGTCTGGTTACCATTAGTTGCACGTTAGACCATCAGATATACCTATTATAGCCTTCTGGAGTGGGTATGGTCTATACAAGTGAATGGTTATGCCATTCAGTCTCACGAACACACCTGCAGTTTTCATGGCACTAATGAACCGAGTGTTCCATCCATACTTGGATTCTTTCATGGTTGTCTTCATGGATGATATCTTGGTGTACTCTCACACTCGACATTACCATGATGCACATCTTGAGATCATTTTGAGTACACTGAGAGAGCACCAGTTATATGCTAATCTCTCAAAATTCCACTTTTGGATGGATCGGATTCACTTTTTGGGTCATGTTATATTAGAGACAAAAGTATCAGTAGACCCAGAGAAAGTGAGAGCAGTGGTTTCCTGGGAGAAGCCGAAGAATATCTTTGAGGTGCATAGTTTTCTAGGGCTAGATGGATACTACAAACGTTTCATACAAGACTTTTCATGCTTATCAGCACCGCTGACAGGTTTGACTAAGAAGGGTGTGAAGTTATTATAGTCATATTCTTGTGAGTCAGCCTTTCAGGAGCTGAAAGGGAGGTTGACTTCAGCACCGATACTATTCTTGCCAGATCCATGAAAGATCTATACTGTTTACTGTGATGCATCAAGTATCAGGCTGGGATTTGTGCTTATGTAGGGAGATAGTCATTGCGTATGGGTCTCAGCAGTTGAGGCCACATGAGAGGAATTACCCGAGGCACAATCTCGAGTTGGCGGCAGTTGTTCATGCCTTGCGTCGTTGGAGACATTATATTCTGGGAGATCATTTTGTAGTTTTCACTGACCAAAAAAGTCTCAAGTACATTTTCACTCAGCGTGATGTGAATTTGAGATAACGAAGGAGGGTTGAGTACCTTCAGTCCTTTTAATTTGAGCTTGCCTATATGCCTAGGAAAGGCAACGCAGTGGTTGATGCATTGAGCAGGAGGACTCAGATATAGGTAGTTCAGGAGGCCAAAAGTGAGTGGTAGCTTATGGATCTGTTCTCTGAGATGCATTTGGAGGTGCATGACAGTTAGGGGAAGACGTTTCTTTCTTATATATTTGTTACCTCTAATCTTCTTGATCTAGTGAGAATGAGGAAGCTATCAGATTCAAAAGGCCTAGCCCTACAGGAGAGTGTGTCAGTAGAGGAACCTATTCCTAGATGGAGAGTAGGTAGGGATGAGATCTTGCATTTCCAAGGGCGCGTATGGGTGCCAGCAAATATACGTGAGGAGCTGATGTGGAATTTTCATTCCTTAGTTTGGATAGTTTATCCTGGTGTCACCATGATGTATAGTGATTTACTCTACCAGTATTGGTGGCTAGGTATGAAGAGGGATGTTGTTGGTTTTGTCATGAGGTGTTCCACCTCTCAGGAGGTGAAGGTGGAACATCAGTGGCCAAAAGGGATTTTACATTAATTACCCATTCCCGAGTGGAAGTGGAATGATGTCGCGATGGATTTTGTGACCGGGTTGCCGAGGTCGCCTCGAGGGAATGATGCAGTATGGGTTGTCATTGACAGACTCACGAAGGTTGCTCACTTCTTACTGATCAAGGAGACATTCAATGTTGATGAGCTGTGACGATTGTACATCCGAGATATTGTACATCTACATGGGGTTCCACACTCCATTGTTTTATATATAGATGTGTGTTTTACTTCTCAGGTCTGATAGGGACTTCATAAGGCCTTGGGTACATAGGTACTTTTGAGTACAACATACCACCCCCAGACAGATGGTTAGTCTGAGCATATGATTCAGGTGCTTGAGGACATGCTCCGAGCATGCGTTCTAAATTTTGGAGGTTCTTGGGAGAAGCATATACCTCTTGTGGAGTTTTCCTACAATAATAGTTTTCAAGAAAATATTCAGATGGCACCTTATGAGGCTTTGTATGGTAGGCCATGCCAATCACCCTTATGTTGGCTGGAGGTAGGAGAGGCAACTTTGCTGGGACCTTGTCTTGTTCAGGAGACCACAAAGCAGATAGAGTTGATTCAGAAGAGGATAATTGCTGCGAAGTCTCGACAGAAGTCTTATGTTGATCAGAAGATTCAACCTCTGGAGTTTGAGGTTAGGAATCAGGTTTTCTTGCGTGTTACACCGAGGTTGGGACACAGGTGGATTAGGAGACAGGGTAAGCTTTCGTCGAGGTACATCAGTCCGTTTGAGGTGTTGGAGAGAGTTGAGAAAATTAACTATCGGTTGTAGTTACCTCAGAGGTACCGGGATATGCATGATGTTTTTCATTTTTATCAGCTCCGAAGTTACTTTTTAGACCCTTATCATGTCTTTCAACTTGAGGAGGTTGAGCTCAAAGTGGATGCATCGTTTGAGGATCATCCTATCTGGATTGTTGATCATAGTAAAAAGGTTCTCCGTGGCCGGTTTTTTCCTCTAGTATGAGTGCTATGGTAGTACTGGCGGGTACACGACGAGACTTGGGAGATGGAGTCCGATGTACGAGCACAATGGCAGGAACTGTTCGAGGTTTCTTCCTCTACGCCGCGCTAGGGAAATTTGGGGACAAATTTCTTTAAGGGGGGAAGTTTTTAAGAACCCAGATCTTATTTTCAGGTATTTTTTTTTCCTTTTATGGTCATTTTTTAGAAAAAGAGGAAATTATGGAAATTTTCAAAGTACACGCTGTTTACTTTATGAGTACACTCCGTGTACTCGGTTACCGCAAGTAGATGGGTGCTGGCCGTGTAGCAGCCATGCACACGGCCGTGTGGGTGACCTGGAGGCCACCTAAAGTGGATCACAGAAATAGAGAGTACACACCGTTAACTTAAAAAGTATATTCCATGTAATTTCCTTTTTCTTCATTAAACGCATTGGGGTCGCGTCTAATCGCCAGAAAACCCTCCTTCTAGGTCTCGTTTGACCGAGAGCATCGTATGACCACAGATCTTCGACGAACCACTGAGCGAGCATCTGTCCTCCGAATCAAACACTATCAGTTGCGTTGGAATCTCATCGGTGAGTTCTCTTTTCTCCTAGAGCACCATCTTCTGTTTTCTCCTCTCTCGTGAGATATCGTGGGTTGAAATTTTTAGATGTTTTTGTAGATCTACTACGTTCTAGGTTGATCCAAGGGCTGACGCTGAAGTATATCGATCTCCCAATGCTGAGGTAGGTGGTTTGTGCATTTCCGTTGATGTCTTTGAGTATTATGTGAAATTTTGACCAATACGCTTGAATGGGGTATTTCGTGTTTACTGTTTTACCCCTGTTGATTTCCTTCTATGCTTGTATGCTCGTGTAGGGGTTAATTGGATATGAATAGGGTTGATTGCTTTGCTTTAGATGTGTTTCCCATGCATATTCTGTTTATGACCGTTGGTCTTCTTATCCTGTTTTTCCGCCTTGCCTATTTTCCTTGCCTAGTGCTATAGGGCAGAGTGTTTGTATTCTAACATTCTTTATATGCTATAGACTGATTAGCCTAGTAGTTCTTGAGGTTTGCATTGGTTGTTTTTTCCTTACTATGCTCGTTGACCTATAGAGGGCCGTGAGAACCTGGTGTAGTAGACTATAAGGGGAATTGACCGAGTGAGCTTCCACAGAGAGTCTTTGAACCACTTGGGGCTATAAGGGGAATTGACTGAGTGAGATTCCTCAGAGAGTCTTTTAACCACTTGGGGCTATAAGGGGAATTGACTGAGTGAGCTTCCTCAGAGAGTCTTTGACCATTTGGGGATATAAGGGGAATTGACCGAGTGAGCTTCCTTAGAGAGTCCTTGACCTTGGGGCTATAAGGGTAATTGACCGTGTGAGCTTCCTCATAGAGTCCTTGAAACACCTTAGACTATAAGGGGAATTGACCGTGTGATCTTCCTCAGAGAGTCTTGAATTACTTTTGACTATAAGGGGAATTGACTGTGAGTGCTTCCTCAAAGAGTCTTTATATATTCTTATAACTGAACCGGAGGGGATGGGCTGTGTTCACTTCCTAGAGGGTTACCATGATTTATTAGTTGCTTTTGATATGTGGAATTGTTTTCTGCTAAGTACTTTCTTGCTTACTGCTTCTGTACTTTTACCTTCCATATGTTCACTGATTGTTAGGCACAGATCTTTGGTTGGTTGCCTACTGGGATTTAGTATCACACCATGTTTGGGCCATGCTTTTGGGCCTAAAAAGATTATATTGATGCAGGTATAGACAAGGGAAAGTTCCCTTCTACTTCAGATACTTGACATGCTGTGGAGCTGGAGAGAATGGGACCAAGATTTGGCTTGCGATGCTGAGGAGTTGTTTATCTGTTTCTTTTGTACCTTGGTTTAGTACTATTTTTATTCCAGCATTGTGATTTGTTTGGATGCTTTCCTAGACATATGTACCATGCATCATATATATATGTGCTTCGGTTGTTTGTTATTCCAGTCTTCCGCTATTACTGTTGTTGGTATATTTACTACTTCAGCTATTGTGTATTTTTTTCCCTTCCGCTGTGTTACTCTGCCAACGAGGGCATAGTTTCCTCACTATCACACCCAAGGCCCTCACTGCTAGTCAGCAGCCTCTGGCGTTTGGGGAAATGCTCTTGAGGCCATGTGACCAACCGGGTACGGGGTGCCTCTGGGTGGCTTCCGGAACCGGGACGTTACAATGTGGGTCATGATGTGGTGAAGGGGTTAAAACCTTGTAATCTTCCTTCAATTCACTCGGTCTATGAGTTATGTAATGGGTTCCCCCTCAAACTAGTTAAAAAGAGGCTTCCTTTGTTTAATAAAAAAGGGGCCTCACAACATACTTATTTTGATAAAAAATATTATATTATTACATATGTAATTTATATATATTTTCTTAAAATAATAATAATTTAATATTATTTTAAATATAGTTGATTGTAAATTTAATATTAATTAGTAATATATTGAAAATAACCCCCGATTAATTAAAATAGAGTTAATATTTTTTTTAAATAGAAGTATATATTTTAATAATATTAAATATTTATACATTTATATAATTAATATTTTTTTTAAATATTATTAATTTTTTAATACAATTATTATCAATATTATTTATATATATATAATTATAAATTTATTGTAAATATTTTGTATTTAAATGTAATCTTTAATATTTCCATATTTATTTATACATTTATATAATTAATAATACATAGTAAAAAATATTTACAGATTTATATAATTTATAATATACCTTAAATATTGTTAGTCACATTGAAATATAATTATCAAATATTCATATTTTTTTTATAATTAATTATATATACATATTTTGATATTGTATTATTCTTTAATGTGTCAGATTTATCTTTTTGTATGTACACATATAATTATGTTTGAATATATTTATATATTTATATAATTGATGATATATTTTTAAAAAATAATTTTTTATTTATATAAATATAATATTTTTAATTATAAATAATAATTTTTATATGTAATTAATAATTAATTTTATCATTTATATATAATCAATATAACATATGAATCCATTAATAATAATAATAATATATCTATACAACAGTAATTGTAAATCTATCTGAATATAGACATTCAAATTTTCAATTTTAATTTTAAAGTTTTAAAATTAATAATATAATTTGAAAAAAAATTATCCATTTATATTTTTCATGTAGTTTATAAAAAATATTATATTATTACATATGTAATTTATATATATATTCTTAAATTAATAATAATTTAGTATTAGTTATACATTTTATAATATTAAACATTTATTCATTTATATTTAGTAAAAAAAATTAAGTACTAGAAAAATAAAATAAAATATAGTTAATAATTATTAATGTCTCATTTATATAATTAATATTACATAAATTTATATAATTAGTAATTTATTGTAAATATTTTTTTTGTATTTAAATATAAATTTTAATATTTTAATATTTAAATATTAATTTAAATATTTAATAACATATTATAAAACAAAATTATACATTTAGTTAATTAATAATAAATTTTAATTGTAATTAATCATATTAAAATATAATTAATAATTAGAAAATTTTTTTTCTGGAATTTATAATATATATATTTTTACTTATGCTTGATTTATTTTTTTATTTTTTTGGGCTTTATGAGCACTAATATCAGCGCTGATAAACCTATGGACTACATAAGATTAACTAGGATTTTTTAAAGGTTGTGTGTGATTAAGAAAAGTTGTGTAAGGAGTCTAATTTATATATCAACACTAATTTTAACATTGATAAATATTGAAATTTATAACTGCTAAAATTAACACTTATAAAATGTTCCTTTATCATATATTTTTTTTATCCCTAATAAAGGTATATTTTATTATCACTTTCAGTAAGCAGCAATAAATGTTTCATATTCTTTTTAAAAGAACCTTAGTTGCATTATCGCTCGACCTAGTTCATCAAGCCTTCATATAATTCGACCACCATTGATCCATTTGTGCAACATTTTAAAAGGTTTAAGATACAAAACTAAAGGCATGTCAAAGGAAACATTGTTTTAATGATTTATTAATTGATCCTATACTATTTTGTTTCATTTTTTATGATTTTTTCATACCCTCATCGAACCGGTTCTCATTTTTGGGAAGGTTTGATCATTGGGTTTTTTAAAAACATTAATGATTTTAGTTATTGGTTGATATATTAAAATCCACAATAAATTTGGTGACATATTGTATCTATAAACAACAAATGATGAGTTTTTTTCTTAAAATTCTTACTATAAGTTTTTTTAATATTTTTTTATTTAATGAGGATTCTTTCTTTAATTATCCTAAAGGGTTTAAAAAAGTTTCCCATTATTTTATATTAATATTTTATATCTTAAAAACCAAATACTGATTTTAGATATAGGTTTAGATATAAATCATGAATTTGATACTATAACCATTGATCTTCATTGTCAATAGTTTTAAAATTATTTTAAAGCGATCAAAGATTTTTTTGAAAAGAAATTGGGAATCAGAAAATAAATATGGCAATTTGTTTCTAAAATTAATTTGAATATATTAACTTATATTTAAAATTAGGTAAGATATAGAAACTAACTAGTTTCATGCTATTTTTAACACGTAAACTAAGTTTTGGAAATGATTAGAAACCCAAGAACCAAGATTGACCATATATGAAATCCGAAATTACATTTTATAGAAAAATGAAGAACATCATGTACCTTTCACTAAAGATAAATTACCAATATATTCATCATGAATGGTAGAGTTAACCATGCCCTTCTCCATAGTGCATCCATGGGCTGATGGAAAATCACCCATCATATAGGTAGGATCCTCATTCTCTCCATGATATACTAATATCTTTTAATGTAAAGGATGAAGGATATGGGAGCTTTAGGTAGAAAGATTTATAAGAAGCTTGGGAAAGGTTCACATGAACATACTATACCCATTGTATGGGTACCACCTCTATATAAATCCATTGATTAAACATTTATTAGCTCCTATATCACAAGTGAATGCATGCAATTACATTATTTGTAACCCTTGACCATGCTAACTTATAAAGAATTTCATTTTAACAAAACATCCAATTTATTGATATCTAATATAGAAAGATTCAAACATTAAAAATCTAACACTTGATTTTAACGTCAATATTAGGCAGTGTCATGGTATCATATAACATTCCTTATGATATAGGAACAAGGAATGCAATATAACTTTGTAACCATGCATGTTGTACCCTATGACATACTCATATCATATGACATGATATGGGCATTAGTACATATCTCCTTCAATCTCCCACTTGAACTAAATCCTCATAGAATTAGTACCATTTCACCTTATATTGTATCATATACAATAACTTCAGAAACCATATTCAAAACCCCTTTTGTATATCTTCCAAAACACTTTTAGAAAGCTGTCATCAACTTCACCTGATATAACATCCTATGAAATACCTTTTAAAAACTCATATAAAAGTCCTTTTAGAAAAAATCTAAAACACTTTTAGAGAATCTCTCTGAGTAAAAATCAATTCACATTCAATCAACCACAACATGTGACACCATATACATTTTTAACATGAAAAATAAATATGAATTCCTAAATTCATAAATGTAAGTAAATAGCGACCTCTAGAAAAGCATCAGTGCCACTCAAGTTACATAGGGATATGATGTAATCTCTATCAAACACATGAATCACTATACTTATATTCACCATATACTTCATATGAAATCATGCATTCTTATATGATACCTTTATCCAAGACATCGAGTAAACATGAGGCACAAATTATGTCAATACCATATAACCCACTCATATATCCTCAATTGTTTGAGTATATACTGACTAGGTTGATGAATACATCACATGTCATTCACTTTTATAGATGATCACATCCCATACCCCTTAACTGAATAGATAAACACATTATATTTAGTATCTTGGTATAGTATAACACTTCCTCAATCTATCTCAATTAAGGTCCCAAATTTCATACTCATCATATGAGAGGAAAAATTCCATATTGGTTAGGATCCAACTGACAACATGCCCAATAACTTACCCAACCACCCATAATTAGCAAAACCTCAAGGATTTCATAAGAAAGGTATAAAGGTATGAGGGTTATAATTCTATGTATCTCACCAAAATAAGGTATTGGGGGCTCTAAATATAAATAATTCAACCATATTATACCGAAGACATAGTTTATGATACTCCATGTGGTATAATTTATGGGTCATCCGGCACACAAAACTTGTTTTGTTCCTTAGGGTAATATTCTATATCCTGATACAAGAATCACACTCACACTAACATTAACATTTATTCACAACTTATAATACTGTATGAGAATATTGGTTATGGGTAACTCAAATTCATACATTGAGAGGTCAATTATCATTTCACTTCTGAACTCATATATCAGTATGTATGTATATATATACATACATACTACCAATGTGAAAGAATGATAAATTATATATTTTATTTTGTATAACATGATACATTTTATATTTTTATACCTTTTTAAGAATACTTAACAAAACCATACATAATCACATTTCTAACATATCATATATGAAAAACTTCCAGATCAAATTTATATTTACTATACTTTTAGGATTTTATTATCCACGTTACATCTCTATGTAATTATTTCTACATTACTATAATACCATATGGTAAAATAATCCCACCAAATAATTTATTGAGTAACATCTATGATCTAAAATAGTTTTAATAATGGTGATACCTAAGAATCATATTCCCATTTTTCCACTCTATAAACAAATAAAAATTTCTCAACTCTATAATATAAAATGTTACGATGTTAATAACTTCTATTTTCTACTTAGAATTATTTATAAGTATATCATCATCATTATTTGAACCCTTTCTATAAATTTATTTCCATAAAAGTGATATTTTACTTTAATCTATCATATTTATAATCTTTTTTGTTAAAATTGAACTTCTCTAAGTCCAAACATGCTCCCACTAGCTTCCCAGACACTTTATTATGAAAATATTAGCAAAGATACCTTGTGTTTAAAAGATAACTCTTATTTACTTTTATTAGGAAAATTCAAAAAACAAAGGGCTGTATCCATATAATCTATGGTCTATGTGTTCAACACTTCTAAAAAATAAAACTTTATTCTTTAAAATATACCACTAATGGTGGTGGAATCTCAATTCCTTATATTTTTAAAAACATCAAGATATACTCTTTTATCCTAGGTAACACATTTTTATCCCTTTTCCCCTTTTGATTTTTTTTATAAAAATAGATGAATCATAAACCATTTGTATATAATTCATTATCTAATATTTTTTATAACAAAACTTTATTAACAAACAACTTCTCTCATAATATAAGAGAAATAATATAACCATACACATCTATTGCTAAGTTCCATATAAGATTGATATATTATTTTTCATTAAATTCCATGATTTAATAACCATTTTCTTCATCATTTAAATACAAAATATAGTATATATTAATTCATACCTTGTTTTTAAACTCATGTATATTTGTAAAATTTGTAGATTATACAATTTGTACTACATACCCTTAAAAATTGAAGAATTAATTTCTATAACATCAATACATGATATATAAATTAAATGGGGTTTCCTAAAATCCTTCCAACATCCTAGAAAATTCCATCACATGGAAATATTAATCCTTCTTCTTGATAACTCTAGGTTTCAATAACCGTGACTAGATACTTGAAGAAACATTATTGGACTCTCTAATAAATTTTTCTTCTTCTAGTTTTAACTTTTACCCACTTTTAATGTTAACAGATCACCAAAACCTGGAAATCACATTCCTAGTCTATCCATCCTCAAAACTTTGAGAAAAATAGGGTAAAAATTTCAAGAACTCATTCATATTTCAATAAAATTTCCAACAAAATTATTTCCACAACTAGAATAAGCCTTAGAGGATATCTTTAGACTCACATTTTCATTTTCATACTAAATCACATTGAGTATATGAGTAGGGACTAAAGTTCCGTAGGTAATTTTATATCTAATGATTTTGAAAATATTAATTGAATCATTCTATGCTTATCAAAAGAATCATATTTTGAAAAAATTCAATAATTTGATTATTCAGGAAGGTATTTCTCTAGCACATATAATTTCTATTACATAAGAGCTTTTTATTAAGTTATCAGTCTTATGAGTTTCTCACATTAATATTCTTATTTTAAAGGATTAATCTCAAAGTTAAGTTTGATGATGGTGATACTATTTATCTATAATAGAATCTTTTATCAGATGAGTATCTTATTTTTCATTCATTTAATAATGAATTTTATTAAACACTTTCCTACTAAAATGATTACCCATTTTGAACTCATCATATCCATTAGTGGAAAAAGATACATGTTTTACTATGTAATGAGTCCTATTTATCATTTCTCCCACTACTTAGTTATTTAGGTAGGGAATTATCCCAATCATAACATATATGACTCTTGGAAGGTTGAGTGGACAACTCTTTATCTAGTCCATCATATGAATAAACTCAAAACCATTCCTATGGTATCCTAACTCTTAGGGTTTTATAATTAACTTTAACCCAAATATCATAGTGATATTGGGTTACCTAACTCTTAGGCTTATCCATTACCACTATTACTTACACAAGATGATCCATGTGCACCCAAGTTTATCATAACCCACCCATTTGAATGATCGAGATCTTGACATGTGATTGTTTTAGAATAAATCTAACACTTAGTATTATTTAAATAGGATTTATTCTCCCCATAGTATCTCATGAATTTCCTTTACATGTATTCATTCTTATAATGTTTTAGTTTGGAATCTTGTTTCTTTCCACTAAATCAATATGTTCAAACCCTATTGGTGTGTAACTCATTACACAACTCACACCTTGTGTTATTAAACCAAATTAAAAGTCAACTATATTCATATGTATCCAAATGAATCTCATTCATAAGGTACATGAAACCATTTCATTTAAATTATTAGAATCATATGAAATAAATAATCCCCACATGAGTAATCTTGGAGCCATAGATATTCGACCATGACCTTTTTAAATAAGGAATTAGCCTCCAAACCAATGAGTAATCTAACCCAATTTCCCTCTACACAGAGATAATGTACTCAAGGGAGATCTCAATTTCATCAAAATTATAACACCTAATTTGTATAAATCATAATTAACTTCCTAATTCAAGTTCATAACCTAGTACAAGACAAATTCAAGGTAGAAGAAAACTAAATCATTTTTCATACCTAGCATGTAACTCCTTAAATACATGAAAGATAAATTAGAAGTCGTTTAAACAAATTTAAACTAAAACATACTCATATTCATAATATAAACAATTAATAACAATGAATAATAAACAAGGGAATAAAATAAATAAATGAACAATTCATATATCTAAATATGATATTAACTTTCAATAAAAAAGTCATAAATAAAGAAATTATAAACACTTTATAATTTTCTAATTTATTATAGAAAATCCATAATTAAAATAAATATAAACATTTTACATTCATATATATTATATACTTCTTCATATTACACATTATATAGTATTTAATTTAAATATATAATATTACATGAGTTGTAAACATTTTATATATCAATTATATTATGAAAGCAATTTATATATTCTAAATATCACATTTTTAATATTATTTATACCATAGAAAATAAATTATCAATAATCATTTTGATTTTTCTTAAATAATTCTCATATAAGACCTTAATTTAACAAAATCATAATTTAAATATAAAATTCTTTTATATTCATTTTATTTATTTTTTAATTGATAAACCCTTTATAGACCACACTTATAATTTTCATTTAAAAAATTTATATCAAAATTATTAGTTATTCCATATAATTGTAAAAAGGATTTACATATTAATAATTAATATTTAAAAATATTTATTTAATAAATGTTTCATAAAAATTTAATTAATTAATTATAAACAATTTATAATTTATTAATTTATAAACACCTTTAGAAATAAATAAATATCCTAAAATACCTTTTATCATGAATTATAAACAATTTAGAAAACACTAATATCAATTCTTGATTATAATATTGAAAAATCACATTTTTTTCTACAATATCATTTTTAACAATATTGGTATATCGTACTCGATTATATACAATGTGGTGGGGGTGGAAATCTATCACAACCTATGGTAATAGAAAGGGATGTATATGAATAATCAAATTGACTTTATGTATCTACATAATAATAAATCTATGATGGCTTGCATCTGATTAAACCACACTAACATAAAGTGAGTGAGCACACATGTTAGTCGTACGATATGGGTCTGTGTGGTATTAACCTAGTTCTCAGGCCTGTGTAAGATTGATTTCACATTTCTATCATGACTAATGAATAATTATTGTATAGTATTAAATACTTTTATTCCTAGGATATATCCACTTATGATATACACTATATCATATTTATGGTATGATGCTCTATTTTAAAAACACAGAGAAGTTATATCACTGAATATGATACCCAACACATCTTACGCTACAATAAACCAAAAACCAAAGAATATGATATCCAATAGATAATATTATATCCAATATTAAATGATATTTCATTATTTTAAACATTATTTCATGAATCAAAACACATGGAAAATCTTTGATGGTACCTATGGGTTTCAAGGGATATTTTAACACTTAAAATCAATAGCATAAGTGTTTAGAAACCCAAGAACCAAGGTCAACTATTTTTGAAACCCAAAACTACATTGTATATAAAATTAAGAACATCATGTACCTTTCATCAAAGATACAATTCCATTGTCTTCATGATCCATGATAAAGATAACCACGAGGTAGTTGAAGGACCTCCTTCTCTATAATGTATCCACAAGATGAGGATGTATCACCCATTAAATGGGTAGGACCCTACTTCACTACATGATATTCTAATATCTCATAATAAAAAGGAGGAAGGAGATTAGAGCTTCAGGTTTAGAGACTTGAAAAAATATTGGGTAAGGTTCACAAGAACATACTATAATATTGCAGCCATATGCTCAATACATCCTAAGAGGCGGGTGGGGGTGAATTAGGTTGTTCAATTATTATTGTCTTCCATTGGATCTTGTGCTTTAATTAGCAAGAATATCTTAAACCACTTAATCATCAAGCACACTCACTATCTATGTCCTGAAAAGAAATCTAGGTATATAGAGATTTTATTGGTTCACCACAAAATGGATAATCCAAGGAGCATAAATTGATGATTTATTAACATAATAGGGGATAACACTACTCATTTTAGGTGTTTCAAAGCTTCAGTAAAGACACACTATTGATCTTAGGGAAATTCCATTATCTTATCTCTCAACATACTTCCTTTCAAAAAGAACTAAGAAATGTTACATGATTATTGCTCAAAATGATTATTTACAATGGATAAACCCTAGACCAACAATGATGTTGTCATTGTACTTATATTCCAACTTCAACACCTGATCTTCAATGTAACTTCTCACAACATTCACACTTATCTCTAATTTTTCAAGATTTGTTTATTATGTACTTAATGATTCCTTCTATCAATCCATCTCCAAATCAGGGATTCATCTTTTCAAATCATGTTCCATGAATTTTCCAATTTTCACCCACTGATTGAGTCTTAAAACAACCAATTGATCACTAATTAAGTCATCAAAGTAAAATATACTCCTAATAAATCTTGTATGAGTTTAGAATTATGTAATTTTTTCGATTTAACTTTTTCAAAATGTGACTTCCTTCATCATAGTGTGATCTAAGTCAACAAAATATCCACACAATCCAAAACAATCTCATATTTAAATACCATAAATATCACGATGTGATCTATTAAAATATTATCAAGACTAAAACTAGTTGTGATGTGGTCTGACTAATTATGGAATGAGGTATTTCTTATATCATCCCGCCTTTTTTGTCACATAAAATTTCATTACATTATACAAAACTGAGGATCTTTAAGGTTTAGTGTCTTGGAAACCAGGAACTTAATACATGAAACAAAAAAACATTATTCTTAAACACTTGAAAGGCTTCTCCTTATGTTCATCCTAGGTACATTACTCCATATCATAACCTGGGGACATACATCAAAAGAAAGGGTGAGCAAAAGGCCCAGTAAGGGAAACAAGGGGAAACATTTAACATGTGAACTTGAGATACATCAACAATGTCATGAAAAATAACTTTAAGGCATGAGAAAGAAATCATGAGGAATATCATAATAAAAATAAAATTTTTCATAACTTTAAGATGTGGCTACATCATTTAACATAGAAAATCATGAACATATCACCAAGGTCCATCCCCAAGGTGTCATTTGAAAATTACCAAGGTTATTCACCAAGATATCGTGAAAATTGTAATCTCTAGTGGTTACATCATTACCCAATGCATTGGTGCGCTATCAGGGCACACCCTTAAATTTGCCTTTATTATCATGTGATCAACATATATCATCAGAAAAAATTTCATAAATTACCCATATAGCATAAAATAAATGGGTTTCATTTCATAATCATAACGTTTTAAAAACTGCTTTAAAGACATGATCTTTACGTCACTTTAAACCCACAGAAAGGGAAAGCAGGTCTCATGTATGTAAATCCCAGAATTTAAAATAGAACAACTTGGTATATATGTGAATACCCCTATATAATAGAGGTCTTTGAGTATTCAATTAATAAAATAAAAAAAAATTTAGAAAAAGAGAGAGACATTTGAGACGGCAATTCTGCAGCATAACGGCTATGTTTCAGGGTTTTAGAAAACATTGAAAAGAGAGGGGACATGGGTCAAACAATCATAAATGACCCATAATACAGTAGAGGGACAGAATATTAAGGATATATGAACATGGTAATGAAATTTGAAAGATGTACCATATGAAATGAAGAACATGAAAGGAAGACAAAAATAAGATTTCTTTTATGAAAATTCGGCAGCCTAACGGCGTCACTTAAACTTAAAAAAAGAATTGACGAGATCAAATAGGGTCTCTCATCATATGAACATAAGAGTTCAGTATGATAGATATAGAGATCATACACCAACATAATAAAAAGGAACTTGAAATACTTGACATGAAAGTAGAACTTCAAAACCAGAAGGGTGAAAGAACCACTTAAAAATTCGGCAGCCTAACGACGTCACTTAAAACTATAAAATACTGAATTGAAGAGATCAAATGGGGTCTCTCATCATATGATCATAAAAGATCAGTATGATAGATATAGATATCATACCCCAACATAATAAAAAGGAACTTGAAAGACTTGACAAGAAAATAGAACTTGAAAATGAGAAGGGTGAAAGAATCTGTTACAAAACCTTTGGCATCCTAACGACGTCACTTAAACATTCATAAAATGAAATGATGAGAGTAAGAGGGGGTATCACATCATATGAATATAAAAAGGGCAGTAATATGAATATAGAATAACATCCTCCAACATAAGAACATGGAGTATAAAAGAAATGACATAAAAGAGATTACTTGAAAAGAAAGAGAGAGGTTGGATCCCTTACCTTAAAACGTAACTCTTAAAACTCAAAGGTTGGGACCTTGAGGGCTTGGGGGCACCTTGGGAGGACTCCTTTGGAGGTAAGGAGACCAGAAATTAGTTGATAATGATTTTGGAGTCCAAAGTATGAGAGAATGGCTTGGTATTTATAGGGAAAGTGAGGGGACAAGGCATTAATGGCCAAGGGACACCTCATTGGTGGTTTTGGCAAAACCATGGGCTTGCCCATGGTATTTGCCCATGGTATTGGCCACATGGGTCCACCCATAAAATAATTCATCACCTTTGGTCGGCCAACCCTTAAAATATCTCATGACATCATCATGACATAGTTATGATGTCATTAAACATACCGAAATCCTAAAACTATATTTTTACTATTCACTAAAAATTCAACTTGCTCAGAAAAATCCCAAAATTTCACCTTAACCAAATATAGATGCTCTGATTACAAAAATGAACTCCATTTTATAAAAATAATTTTCTAAATATTTTTAATTTAATTTTTAAATAAATACACTATTCATCGAAAATTCATTTTTTCAGAAAAATCCCCAAAAATTACCATAACATAATATCGACGCTCTGAGTTCAAAAATGAAATCCATTTTATAAAAATAATTTTCTAAATATTTTTAATTTAATTTTTAATTAAAAAAAACTATTCCCTCGAAAAAACTAATACTTGAATAATAAGTTATGAAACCGTTATTTAACCATTTTATTGAATCACATTACTTAATCAAGGTGCCTAGATTATATTAATACTTTCTTTAAGTGAGATTACTAATCCATTTGGTCACATTACTAATCCTACGCATAAAATCACTATTCACAATTTACTATTCATCAAAAATCAAGTTGATCTTATTAGACTCTAAATTTCGTACTGAACATAATTTTAGAAGACCATTTTTTGAAAATCATTACACATTTTTAATTATTTAAGGTTTACATAAACATTTTTTAAAATATCCTTTCTCTAAAATTCACCAAAAATATGCATACTATATTTATCCGGACATTTAAAAATTCATAAACAACATCATAAGAAGAAATCCCAATTTTTTTTAAAACAAAGGATTACACAAGGCAGTTACGGTCTCCTTACAAAGCCCCTTATCAGACCAGCATATGACCTAAGTGTAAGGTGTGCTAAGGTGAGAGAATACGAGGGAGGCTCAGCCAACATCGCACGAGTAGTAATTTCTATCAGTTTGAACTTCTCGCGAAGGCGATCCCATTATAGCTTCACAAGACGAAGTTCAGCTTGGGTTTAGTCCAGAGCAAAGGCCAATGGTGCTACCTCCTTCCCAAGTTCTGTTAGATGGGCTTCGATCGGTCCAAGACTACTGGGTGAGGCCATCGAATCTTCTTTCTATATTAATTAACCAAGATTACTTGTATTTAGAGACAATAATCAAAACTTTTAGTTTCCAGCGGTCATATTGACTAATGGTCATATAACAGTCAAAACCCAACGGTCTCATTTTAATTATACTCATGTTATCAAATGAAACATTTTTGTTGATTATAAAAATAAATTAAAAAAACACACAAAATTAGGAAACAAGATTTATTCAAAATTTCGGGTTGTTACAATCTTCCCCCCTTAAGAAATTGCATCCTCGCAATTTTTAAAATTGGGTTTTTGAAACTTCATTGAAAGTCCCACATCGGAAAAGGAGTCAGTAACGCTATTACTTTAAAAGAAAGAAAGGGAAGTACAAAGGTCACCCGAGTTAACCCATACTAGGATTCCATAGAGGAAAACATGGATATGGAAGAAAAAAAAGGGTCAAGTTCTGAGGGAGAGTGATAGAAAACATGATTAGGAGAAAGTTGACCACGAAAAAATCCCAAACTTATGATGTGTGTAAACGGTCTTTGATTACCTAGTATAAAACATAAACCAACAACGTTTTTGTTTTACGTTCCTTTTCATAATTTTGAGGAATTCATTTACTACATTGAATAAGAACATAAGGAAATATACCTACCTTCTAGTAGAGTTTCATCCTTTAATAAGTTTCTACCAAAACTAATATTTTCTCCAAATGATGAGCATTAAAAACTACTTGGTCTCATCAAAGCACAAGAATCATCTTATAGAGAATCACATAATCCACCAAATATTAACTATCTATTTATTCTATCTTTAAACATTATCCCAAAAACAGAAAGGGTAAGATAAAACAACTCTTCCAAAATAAAGAACCCCAGATGAAGGGAAACTACTTTAAATCTTCATAGTTCCACGATACTACCCAAAGTTCATCATAGAACATTCCGTAAATAACTGTCCTTAAAAATCCTTAAAATAAACCAAACTAAGATTGAATACCAAATACAAGAAGGATTTGATAACATAGTCTTCCAAGGTAAAATTTATCATTCATCTTCAAACAACATCAACCACTCCTAACATCTTATAACAAAAGTAACTAACCTAAACATATTTTACTCAAGATAGGTTAATCATTCCCATAAGTAACCTAAATTACTATAATTCCACTTTAAATTCATCAATTCTTCAAAATATAAGTCAACGTTACTCCTCAATGAAAATACTGTAGTAATCTATTTACCTCAATCATATAGGGTCCCCAAAATATTGAACGTCTTCCAAAATAATAATTATCTTTCAATCCCCTAATCATCTCTGTCATATTAATACGGAAATCGTCACATTTCCTATCTCATTGGTTTCTAGGACATGTTCTTCTATTTCCTGCCATTAACTAAGAAAATAAAGTACAATTAGGGGCTTAAATACTTAGCCAATAATCATGAAAAGGAGCTTAAAGCATATAAGTATAACTTGTAGAAGAAAAGTATACCCTAACTTGTGATCCCCTAGGTTACAAACTAGGTTATCCATGATCATATATTCTTATGGGAATCTTTATTTTATTTTATCTTTGTTCCTTTAATAATGGTTCATACTAAGCTTATGAATTTACCAAAGCATATCCCCCGGGAGTGTCGTAACCAAGAGTGCAGCAAGGCCCATTATCGTGTACCAGTTCCCATTTGAGTCTAGCTCAAAGAGGTGTTTTTGGGTTTTACCCCTATGTACATCTGTGCCAGAGCCACCTCTACCTGCTCGTATCCAGACAGGGATGTATTTGCTTGGCAACCCCTTACTCAATACTCACCAAAATACCAGGAAGATCTCCTATATTTAAAATTTTCTATAGGATTATTCCTAGAGTTTTCATATCCTAATTTACAAAAATAACTAAACCATACTTTGATACCAACTATATCATCCCGCCTTTTTTTTCACATAAACTTTCATTAAATTATACAAAACTGAGGATCTTTAAGGTTTAGTGTCTTGGAAACCAGGAACTTAATACATGAAACAAAAAAAAACATTCTTCTTAAACACTTGAAAGGATTCTCCTTATGTTCATCCTAGGTTCATTACTGCAACTCATAACCTGGGGACATACATCAAAAGAAAGAGTAAGCAGAAGGCCCAGTAAGGGAAACAAGGGGAAACATTTAACATGTGAACTTGAGATACATAAACAATGTCATGAAAAATAACTTTAAGTCATGAGAAATAAATCATGAGGCATATCATAATAAAAATAACATTTTTCATAACTTTAAGATGTGGCTACATCATTTAACATAGGCAATCATGAACATATCACCAAGGTCCATCCCCAAGGTGTCATTTGAAAATTACCAAGGTTATTCACCAAGATATCGTGAAAATTGTAATCTCTAGTGGTTACATCATTACCCAATGCATTGGAGCGCTATCAGGGAGCACCCTTAAATTTTACTTTATTATCATGTGAGCCACATATATCATCATCAAAAATTTCATAAATAAACCATATAGCATAAAATAAATGTGTTTCATTTCATAATCATAACGTTTTAAAAACTGCTTTAAAGACATGATCTTTACGTCACTTTAAACCCACGGAAAGGGAAAGTGGGTCTCATGTATATAAATCCAAGAATTTAAAATAGAACAACTTGGTATATATGCGAATACCCCTATATAAGATAGGGCTTTTATTATTCACTTAATAAAATAAAAGAACTTTAGAAAAAAAGAGATACATTTGAGACGACAATTCTACAGCATAACAGCTATGTTTCGGGGTTTTAGAAAACATTGAAAAGAGAGGGGACATGGGTCAAACAATCATAAATGAACCATAAAACAGTAGAGGGACAGGATATGAAAGATATATGAACATGGTAATGAAATTTGAAAGATGTACCATATGAAATGAAGAACATGAAAGAAAGACAAAAATAAGATTTCTCTTATGAATATTCGACAGCCTAACGATGTCACTTAAACTTAAAAAAAGAATTGACGAGATCAAATAGGGTATCTAATCATATGAACATAAGAGTTCAGTGTGATAGATATAGAGATAATACACGACATGAAAGTAGAACTTCAAAACGAGAAGGGTGAAAGAACCACTTAAAAATTCGGCAGCCTAACAGCGTCACTTAAAACTATAAAATACTGAATTGAAGAGATCAAATGGGGTCTATCATAATATGATAATAAAAGATCAGTATGATAGATATAGAGATCATACCCCAACATAATAAAAAGTAACTTTAAAGACTTGACAAGAAAATAGAACTTGAAAATGAGAAGGGTGAAAGAATCCGTTAAAAAAATTTCGCCAGCCTAACGGCGTCACTTAAACATTCATAAAATGAAATGATGAGAGTAAGAGGGGGTCTCTCATCATATGAAAATAAAAGGGAATTAATATGAATATAGAAGAACATCATCCAACATAAGAACATGGAGTATAAAAGAAATGACATAAAAGAGATTACTTGAAAAGAAAGAGAGAGGTCGGATCGCTTACCTTAAAACGTAACTCTTAAAACTCAAAGGTTGGGACCTTGAGGGCTTGGGGGAACCTTGGGAGGACTCCTTGGGAGGTAAGGAGACCAGATATTCGTTGAGAATGATTTTGGAGTCCAAATGATGAGAGAATGACTTGGTATTTATAAGAAAAGTGAGGGGACAAGGCATTAATGGCCAAGGGACACCTCATTGGTGGTTTTGGAAAAACTTTGGGCTTGCCCATGGTATTTGCCCATGGTATTGGCCACATGGGTCCCCCCATAAAATAATTCATCACCTTTGGTCGTCCAACCCTTAAAATATCTCATGAAATCATCATGACATAGTTATGATGTCATTAAACATACTGAAACCCTAAAACTGTATTTTTACTATTCATTGAAAATTCAACTTGCTCAGAAAAATCCCAAAATTTCACCTTAACCAAATATCGACGCTCTGATTACAAAAATGAATTCCATTTTTTAAAAATAATTTTCTAAATATTTTTAATTTAATTTTTAAATAAATACACTATTCACCGAAAATTCATTTTTTCAGAAAAATCCCCAAAAATTACCATAACATAATATCGACGCTCTGAGTTCAAAAATGAAATCCATTTTATAAAAATAATTTTCTAAATATTTTTAATTTAATTTTTAATTAAAAAACACTATTCACTCGAAAAAACTAATACTTGAATAATAAGTTATGAAACTGTTATTTAACCATTTTATTGAATCACATTACTTAATCAAGGTGCCTAGATTATATTAATACTTTCTTTAAGTGAGATTAATAATACATTTGGTCACATTACTAATACTAAGCATAAAATCACTATTCATAATTTACTATTCATCAAAAATCAAGTTGATCTTATTAGACTCTAAATTTCGTACTGAACATAATTTTAGAAGACCATTTTTTGAAAATCATTACACATTTTTAATTATTTAAGGATTACATAAACATTTTTTAAAATATCCTTTCTCTAAAATTCACCAAAAATATGCATACTATATTTATCCAAACATTTGAAAATTCATAAACAACATCATAAGAAGAAATCCCAATTTTTATTTAAAACAAAGGATTACACAAGGTAGTTACAGTCTCCTTACATAGCCCCTTATCACACCAGCATAGGACCTAAGTGTAAGGTGTGCTAAGGTGAGAGAATCCGAGGGAGGCTCGGCGAACATCGCACGAGTAGTAATTTCTATCAGTTTGAACTTCTCGTGAAGGCAATCCCATTCTAGCTTCACACGATGAAGTTTAGCTTCGGTTTGGTCCAGAGCAAAGCCCAATGGTGCTACCTCCTTCCCAAGTTCTGTTAGATGGGATTCGATCGGTCCAAGACTACTGGGTGAGGCCATCAAATCTTCTTTCTATATTAATTAGCCAAGATTACTTGTATTTAGAGACAATAATCAAAACTTTTAGTTTCTAGCGGTCATATTGACTAATGGTCATATAACAGTCAAAACCCAACGGTCTCATTTTAATTATACTCATTTATCAAATGAAACATTTTTGTTGAGTATAAAAATAAATTAAAAAAAAACACAAAAAATTAGGAAACAAGATTTATTCAAAATTTCGGGTTGTTACATTTCTTCTTAGAAAACCCAATACTCAAGATTGATTCTTCCACAGTGTATATATTCTTCAGTTTCTTATTTTAAAAAATCCTTGTTGTAACCAAATGTATATTTGGTGTTGGATTTATCATAAATAATTGGAATCATGAAGTATGGTTTGAGTATGGGATGCCATTGAATACTTGGTATTATGAGGATTTTCATGGTAGATTTGGAGAATCATTCTTGGTGACTTTGTGGTATGAAGATACATGACAGTGAAGGGTTTTAGATCCATAAAATGTATTCCTAAATCTGAATGAATCATTTAAAGTTTCTAAGTAAGAAGTTATCTTGGATATGGATTTATCATTGGAGATTAGTAATTTACTATTCAAAAGTTGGAAGATATAATCTCAAAAGTTATTTTAGAATTAATTTAAGATTTTGGGGAGTATTCTGTGCTGAGTATATTTCTGCAAAGTGGAAAAGGGAATAACCTTTATTTTATATATTAGGAATATTCCCTGAAGTTCACTTAGAAATGTAAATGTCCCAGTGAAGTTCCCTGAGTATATAAAATACTCAATAGGAAGTATAAGCAAAAAGTACCAAAGTTCCATTTATATGCAATATATTTTAGCTAGTGCATAAGATATTTTCCTTGAAATTCACTAAAATTTTGATATGACATGGAATACATAAGATATATGGATGAATCCTAAATACATAAAAGGAAAACCACTCCCAGTGATACATAATATCTTTGTTCTGCAAATGTAAGATATTCCGAAGACTCAGAATTGGAAAAGTCCTAGAGGTACCCTGTATACGAAATATCCTATAATATATGTGTAAGATAATTAAATAATAGAAATATGAAAAAATAAAGAAGGATTCCCTATATATTTAATATTCTTGGGTGATGAGTAACATATTTTAAATGATATATAACAATATTAAGTTTCATGTTTAAGTTTTTTTATTGATACATAAGTTTTTTTGTGGAATATAAGGTTTTTTCCAAAAACCTTCTTTGGATGTGAAATTTTTTGTGGGAGAAAACATAAGAGTCATTCCCTTTATCTATGAGTCATTAATGGAGTTAATTCAAGCAATTTTGAATCATGATTCTAATTGCAATACAAAATAAATCCTGTTTAGATCAAAGGAGTATTATGCTATGATATTTTTGGTTATTTAAAATATAATATTTGTGTAGATATAGTTCTTGACAGAGATCATTTCATGGCTTAGATTTTTCATCATTATTTATACATGCATGGAAATATTATTAATCACGATATATAAATAATAATTCTATCAAAAGATATTAACACATATTTTTTATTTTTTGGAGGATTAAATACTATGATATTTAGGGGATATTTCATAAAAGATAGCATGGGAATAATAGGGAATTATTGGGAAACAACATAACTATAAATCGTGGGTTTAATTCAAGAGATTTAGTTGAAGATTAATGTAAGGGCTTAAATCCACGTGGGTGAAAACTTTGTGCTTTTTCAAAGACCGAGGTGCTCAAAGGAGGCTTGGAGGAAGTTTAGAGAAGTTCGGATCCAAAGAGATGGAAGCAGGTAGATTTCACACTGTGTAAAGTTAAATGAAATGAAAGTGAGTTTCACAACATGTAATGATTCAGGGTTTTAAAAATAAAAAGGTGACACATTTTTTTTGGAAAAAACTGAACCCTGAGGATTACACAATGTGAAAAGGGGGTTACACATCATGTAAATTCACAATGTTGTAAGTTTTAAACATTTTACCACTCAGGTTTTTTAAACCCTATGGCTGTAGTGAATCTGCCTCTCGTTCTAGGAAACCTGACAACCCCTTCTATAACATTTTGGGGATTCCTTTGTTAAATATCTATCTCTATCTTCCCTCCTTTGATCCTTATTTTATCCAAGATAATTTCTACCTATGTTCTTTCAATTTATTTGATTAGTTTCCTCACATTCCTATTTTCTATGTGATGGTGCTTGATCTCCATGTTTCTAATGAAGTTTTGTTTGTTTTTTGTTTGTGCAGTTGTGGTGCAACATCCTCAGGTGGATGCAATTCTTACTGGAGAGGTAATCGGGATCAACAACATTGGTCCATTCTCATGTGAAGAACATTGAAACCCTTTTTGGGGTAGGTTATTTTTTTCTTCTATATTTATTTATGTGAAATCATAGATCTATCATGATTTATACCTTGGATTACAATGAAATTAACCTAATAATTCCTTGTACTGGATTAAAGAATTGGTATCGATCACATGGCAATGTTGGTGCTTTGTATCATGATAACGGTTTTCCTCTTATTTTGCTGGATAGCATGGTATCTATGTTGTGTTTGTTATGATTGTATTAGAATGTGGAATTGGTAAAGAACATAAATACAAAATTAATTGTTAATTAATTGGATAAAAGATTAAAGAGGCATGTTTAATGAATCTGGTGTGTTGTAATCTTAATTCTGCCAACATGTTTAAAATAATTAATCTTCCATGTGTTAATGAAATTGTATAAATATGTGAGGCATGTTTATTCTTGTTGATAAAGGAATTAAAGGCATTCTAAATTAATTTTTTAATTAATTCATGAAATCTTGTAATAACTTAATACTTAGGTTTCCCATAATTGGTACCTATAAATAATGAATTGTTTAATTAAATATGGAATAAGAATTAGTTGTGTAATAAAATATAATTCCTTATAGGTCTTGAGTTTCCCACTTTCTTGTAAAGACAGAGTGCCTTGTGCTTTGGAGTCATGAGAGATCATTGTGTGTGAAGGATGAATGCCTTGTTTTAGGGCCAAGAGATTGGTTTCTATGTGTGTTTCTTACTGATTGTAATGTGATGTGTTATTAGGATGGATGATCCTGGAGGGTTGTTGTGTTATATGGGGAGGGGAGGCTCGGATGTGAAGTGATCATGGGATGGATGAGCCTGGAGGGCTGTTGTGGTATATGGGGTGGGGATACCTGGTTTTTTATGGAAACAGTTGATGCTTGTGATGGCAGGATGCATCGGGATATGCATGTGGGTTTTGGGGAGGACATTGGGGATGACATAATGGGTTGAAGCTGAGCTTATCTATGGATATGAAAGCTAGATGATTATTTGAATCTATTGTTTTGTTGACGACCAGGTTGTTTATTTATCTTATTTCCTTTCCCCACTGCTTAAGGAAAATGAATGTGCTTGGTTTTATACCTTGTTTGGTAGCTTAGTATTTTTTCCTAGAGTACTTGGTAATATGGAAATTAATTTTGTAAATAAATGAATAAATGTTTAACCCATGGGGATAGATCTTGCTGGGATGCAATGCTGATGTTATAATTCTATGAAGTCATGGACTGGATTTTTTTATACCTGGAGGGAATGAAATTTTTTTGTGCTACTA
Organism: Viscum album; assembly: GCA_963277665.1. Taxonomy (NCBI): domain Eukaryota; kingdom Viridiplantae; phylum Streptophyta; class Magnoliopsida; order Santalales; family Viscaceae; genus Viscum; species Viscum album. The sequence continues at coordinate 333,324,739 of OY728145.1, read as the reverse complement.
ATGTAATGTGTTATGGACAATGTTAATGGTTAATTAATGGTTAAATAATTAATTAACATTAAGTGAAACTAATGAAAAAGGATAAAATAATTTAATGTAGCTCTTTAAATAGTTGCGTGCTTATAGGATATCTAGTCTTAGAATTGGAAGTCAGGAGTCCGAGAGATGTTAGTTGCAGTTGAGTCTGATAATAGGTTATTCCCATAGTGTGGTTGTGAGATATATTTTATCATGTAGGTTTTTTATTTTTATACGCTACTCCAACCTGTCGGTTAGGGAAACCAACACCCTAGGGATTATGAGCCCTAGGGGGGTGTTTTTCCTAACATCCTGGTGGGAGGATGAATAACTAAATACCCCCTTTGGCCTCGCTCTCTTCTCTTGGTAGTTATTTATGATGGTATGAATGATGATTATTTTTCCCCATATATGTGTGTAGAGGGATATAATGGCTTGTGAATATTTCACACACATGTATTCTGGTTATAGTTTTCTAAGGACTACTATAGCACTAGTGGAATAATGTATTTCCACGTCGTTTTTTTTACATTTTGATGTCGGTTTTTAACCAACGTCTTTAAAGGTGACGTAAAAAATTGAAGTTTCAACGTCGGTTATTATAAACCGACATCAAAACTCGGCCCCTGTGGGTCTTCAGCGTCGTATTTCATATAAACCGACACCGAAAGATAGGACTCCTCAGTATTCGGTGTTAGTTTTTTTGAAAACCGATGTCAAGATTATGATTCTACATGTTTTTAACATGGATTTATGATAAAAACCAACACAAAAAGTGTTTTTTCGAAAAAAATATATTTTTCACATCAGTTTTGGTAAAATCAGATGTGAAAAGTGGGTTTTAAAAAAAAATTAGTTTTTGCGACGGTTTTGGTAAAAACCGATGCGAAAAGTGCGTTTTTGAAAAAAGAAATTATTTTTAACATTGGTTTTGGTAAAAACCAATGTTAAAAATTTTAAACTCTTAATATTAGAATATAGTAGCTTTCCCAATCTTCTATTTGAATATTCATAGAGAAAAAAAAAACTTTAGGATCAAAAGTTATAATCGTCGTAAGTTGTACCTCTTTAAGATTCGATAGATACAACTCGATTCAATGAAACCATGAGAAGAGAGAACAAAACAATATACACCAAATGACCAAAATAAGTAATAAACTTAAATATTCAACCTAATTTTAATTCTTTTATTGTTTTCTTATGAATCTATATCTTGTTTTTCATTATTTCAATTCTTTTTAGGGAAGAACTCACAAAATAATGAAAATGATGAACAATAAAGGATTTCATACCTCAGCTGATGAATCTCATGTGGATTTTTTATCTTTGTATCCCAATACAAAGAATTCTTCGTCATCATATTAAAAATTATCAAGAATTTTAACGATAAGGAAAAAAACAATAATGAAATTAAATGATAAGAATAAATACCATGTTCACATCATCGATTGAAGAATTGTTGAAATTTTGATTGTAACGAAGATGTTGAAAATGTTGAAATAAGGCAAATGAGGATGTATATATTGTAAATAAAAATATTTTATGGTGGTTATGCATTAAAATTTAGGCGGGAATTTGAAAATAGAAACGCGCGTTGTGAAAAAATTGAAATACTGAACTCGCAGATTTAAAATTTACTTTTAACGTCGGGTAAATATATAACCGATGTTAAAGATATTCTCATTTTGGATTTTTAATGCTGGTTATTGAAAAACTGATGCCATAAAGTGACTTTTTATGTTTGGTTATTTAACAAACCGACGCCAAAAGGTGGCTTTTAACGTCGGTTCTTGAAAAACCCAACGTTAAAAATCTTGCATTATAATGTTCAACTTCCGATGTCCATAACTTTTGATCCGTAAGCCCATTTTGGCTCCATGAACTGTCAAATTTAAGCTTGAAAAATTATCTAAAACATTGGTTTACTCTTTAACATCGGTTATTTGAAAAAAAGACTCCAAAAAGTCCATTTTAACGTCAGTTATTGAAAAAACTTACTTTAAAAATCTTGTCCTATAATTTTCATCTTCCAACGACCATAACTTTTTATCCGTAAGTCCGTTTTAGCTCCATGACCTGTAAAATTGAAGCTTGAAAAATTATCTACAACATTGGTTTACTCATTAACATCGTTTATGTGAAAAACTGATGCAAAAATTTCCTTTTAACGTCGGTTATTGAATAAAACCGATGTTAAAAATCTTGTCTTATAATGCTCAACTTTTGACGTCCATAACGTTTGATACGTAAGCCCGTTTTAGCTCCAAGACCTGTCAAATTGAAGCTTGAGAAATTATCTACAACTTTGGTTTAATATTTAACATTGGTTATGTGAAAAAACCGATGCCAAAAGATCCTTTTAACATTGGTTATTGAAAAAAACTGACGTTAAAAATCTTGTCTTATAATGTTCAACTTCTGACGTCCATAACTTTTGATCCGTAAGTCCGTTTTAGCTCTATAACCTATAAAATTGAATCTTGAAAAATTATATACAACTTTAGTTTACTATTTAACGTCAGTTATGTGAAGAAACGATGCCAAAAGTTCCTTTTAACGTTGGTTATTGAAAAAAACTGACATTAAAAATCTTGTCTTATAATGTTCAACTTCCGACGTCAATAACTTTTGATTTGTAAGTCCTTTTTAGCTCCACAACCTATCAAATTGAATCTTGAGAAATTATCTACAACTTCAGTTTACTATTTAACGTCTATTATTTGAAAAACCAATGCCAAAAAGTGCCTTTTAATGTCGGTTATTGAAAAAACCGACGTTAAAAATCTTGTCTTATAATGTTCAACTTCGGCGTCCATAACTTTTGATTCATAAGTACGTTTTAGCTCCACGAACTATAAAATCGAAGCATGAGAAATTATATAAAACTTGGATTTACTTTTTAATGTCATTTATTTGAAAAACCGATGCAAAAAAATTCCTTTTAACATTTGTTTTGAAGAACCGATGTTAAAATGCTCGACGTTAAAGATCATTTTTACACTAGTGTATGTATAATGTGTGTAGGTTGTGAAGGATTGAAGTTTATTACTTGGTTTATGGGATGTGATGGATTGATTTGTAATAACCAATGTATGATACATGTTCTACGAGCTGTGGTGGCTCCCAAAAAACTACCTGGTTACTTTTGACTATGCCAATGTGGTGGTGTGTTGCACAAGGTGCATGTTGTGGTGCTTCACCTAGGTGTATACATGATAGCGTTTTTGGAGAGAGATGTTCAGGACATGCGACATTGGGGAAGGGTGAAAAACCAGTAGAGAAGAAGTAGTGGGGTGCCCATGATATTCTTTATGATATTATATGCTCTTGTATGTGATATTTGGTGAGAGTATCCATAGTGAGGCCGAGAACTTAGTATACCTATTTAGGTTATGTGTCAGTTTCACTTGTTATTCACTGTACTTTAACATGCTTTATTTACCTTTTTCATGAGAGGATATAGGGAGGATCCTATTGATTATACCATTATACTCACTCTAGATATATATAAACTATGTTTCAGGTTATTTGGAGCAAGTTGGAGATCAGTCGGGTTACTACTAGCTTGGGGTTTAGCAGGAGCTGTTTGGGATTCATTGTTGCTGTCATCCTTACTTTTCTTTTAATACTTTCAGCTTTCCTTCTAGTAGTAGTAGTTCTTACATGTCATTACATATGTAAACTTTTCATTTTATTTTATATTGTAGTCTGAGGAGGATTTGGTTGGTGTATGTATTATCTATATATTTCTCATGTGTTCTCTTATAGGGTAATTCCTTCCTTTTGTGAGTTTACTATACCCTCGGTGCAAGTCGCCATCCCAGGACCTACTGGAGGTGGGACTCATGTGTCACTATCTCTCTTCTCCCATTACTGGTCCAGGAGGGGTACACTTTGTGGGGAGGGGGTCATGAAAAATAAAATGGATAAAAACATGATGCCAAATATGATGAAAATAGTATTCATATTATTCTAGGAATATTCATAAACAATTAAAAAGGTGATTTTTTCATTGGAAATTCTATAGAGTTTCCATAGTTGAAATATGGAAAAATATCTCATATAATAATTAAAAAAATAGGCTAGAACCAAAATATTGGAAACCTGAATAACAGAGATCATGAGACTAATATTGGTGGAAGGTTTCCATATTCTCAAATTCAAATATTATCATCCTAGATATTTTCTGAATTTATAAGAAGATAATAAGGAGAGGATATAGTGGTGGAGAATGAAATCATAGAAAATATGATATACATGAAAGGCGTGAACTTATTGATATATCTATTCAAAAAAGAAAAAAAGAGAGGGAAGAATATATTGCTACATCCAGTTCAGAGAAAGAAGTAATGAAGTGATCCATAAAAGAGTACCACTAATAGATTTAGTTCTATTAAAGATAGGGAGGTCTTGAAGGAAGGAGTTCTACTACTATATCTAGAAATTATTGTAGGAATGAAATGGGATAATTTCAGTATGAAATTAACCTCATATAGAGAAGAAGTTTCACTTATATTTTTATGGAATCACTACTAGAATTTGAGGTATTTGTGATGGGGTCCCATCGCAAATATCTCTTTATAGAAAATGGCGCCGCAAATAGTATTTTTTGCGACGGGCCGTTGTGACAACCAGGTCCTGGGGCCCACCCACATGCTCGAATGGGTAATCTAACTAATAAAAGTCCCCACAAGCCAATACATGTCCTTTCTAGTGTGCTTTGTCCTCACTCACACACACCCTGAGAAACTTCCCAGAAGGTCACCCATCCTGATCACTACTCCAGGCCAAACACCCTTAACTGTGGAGTTCTAATCAGGTAGGCTCCTGAAAAGGAAGGTGAACCTTGTTGACATGAGTCTTATCATTTAGTCATTTAACCCTTTACCATTTAGGGGTGTTACAGCCGTCGCAAATAGTTTTCTGATTATATAGATTATATATATATAAACCTATTGTGACGGGCCCGTCGCAAATAAGTATTTGCGACGGTCCAGATTTCCTGTCCCAAATACTTATTTACAAAATATATACACTATTTGCGACGGGGTCCCTTCGCAAAAGGACCTGTTGCAAATACTTAATAAAAAAAAATTCAATAAAATTATGATAAATTAATATTATAAAATAATAATAATAATAATATTATTAATATAAATAATATAATATTATATAATAATAATACTAATATTAATAATATAAAAAATATATATTAGTATAATATTAATAATATAATAATACTAATTATATAATAATGTTATTATTATTATTAATATTTTTGAAAAAATAATATTAATATTATTAAAATAAAAAAAATTATAAAATATTAAAATTCTCAATATTCACAAAAAATTTAAAAAAATAAAAAAATATTCTTATTATTATTTGTAAAATAAAAAAATATTAAAAAAAATATAATACTAATAAAAAATAATAAAATAATAAACTATTAAAATATTAAAAATAATAAAAAAATAAAAATTTAAATTATGCAATATTCACACCAATATAAACGACCTAAATTGTAAATAGTTTATATTACAAAAAACTTTGAATTCAAATGTTTTTAACATTAAAAAAAGTCATTGGGGGGATAGTCTTCTAGAGGAGGTGGAGGAGATGGAGGAGATGGTGGAGGAAACTTCATCCCTAAACTATGAGTCAGACGAAACATGTACTCCATCTGCTCGTGATGCTGCTACTGCCATCGACGTGTCTCCTCCTCGTGTTGTTGCTGTTGCTGCTGCTGCTGACGCATCTCTTCCTGCTGCTTACAAAAACTCTTTATAAGCTCACTCTGAGCTTACAACTACTCCTGATACTGTGAGCCAGAAGATGATGTCTCACCACGAGCTCCTCTCGAGCTAGACGCTGACATCGCAGTAGTACCATAATAAGTCCCAGGAGTAAAATGAGAGCCGATACCAACTACTCAACCCTTCTCAAAGCCATACTGGGTTTCCTGCATCTATGTCACCTCATCGAAATGGTGGGAACTAGTCTGATAAACTATCTTGGCCTAACTATCATCGTGTGTCTGAGAGGTCTCGGCCTCATATGACTCCTTCAGTTCAAATTTGAAATAAAAATAGTGAAAATATTATATGCAGTTAATTTTCAAACTGAAAAAGAAATAATACTGACCACAATTCGACGCTGGCGATCACATCTAATCTCTCAAGTGGCTAGATCACTGTACATCCTCTGATAAACATCGTACTCCATAATATTGGGCTACTCAACTTCCTACATGAATATAAATTAAACTGTTTATATTTAAAGATATATGAAATATTTAAAAAAAGTACTTACCAGATTCTCTTTATGCATACTGAATGTACGTCTACTGGCTCGATGCATTACCTCATGTATCCCCTGGTTCTATCGGCCCAATGAAGATCTCCTCTGAAATCCACCACCAAACCAATGTGAACATAATCCATCCCAAACATGAGATGAAATGTACTCTGGTCGGTGGGCTCTCCACAACTCATCAAATACTGCCACTCTTGCTTTCTTCATGACAGTCCTTCTCAAATTGTGCAAAAACTGATAGAAATGGTCATGCATGGACACCTCCCATGCCATGTGGATAACGTCAAGCATGCTATCATCGATGGGATACCATAAAACCTACAAATAATTTATAATATCAAGTTATTAATGAAATAAATTTCAAAATAAATATTATTAATTTACGTACCAGCCAATGATTGAACATGATGAGCTGTACATCCACAAGGATCTATTCCCATGTGATCCATGGTTGAAAAAATAATTTCGCAAGATATCAATCCCCTGGCCAACAACTATATGCGCAAAAATGTGAAAAAAAGAACAAATAATCAAACAATTATTATATAAATAAATTAATGAAAGCTAACTAAAATACATAGGTTACCATACCTCTGTGTGTGTGGATCAAAGACAAGATGTGGACGTCACTCAGGGATAGGGTCAAGAATCATCAGTCGCACAAGACCACACCCCCTTCGCATACCCCCTAAACCGCCAGTAGGTTGAGGGTCAAATGATCCCAAAACCTCCTCATCCAAAGGTAGCTTAGCCTCCTACAACTCACAAAATAGATCATCGTCCATCTGAAACACAAAATTATTGTTGTTAGAAAATATTTGAAAATAATTATTATATATAGATATATATTAGTTATGATTATAACCAGCATTTAACTATGTAATTGTTCACCTTCATCATCATCTTCATATCTGACGATGTCAATGTCTTCATATTCCTCCTCGACATCAACAATATCCATATGAGTTTCAGTTTCATTATCTCTTTCCACTTCAAATTCATTTGTAACATTATTAATATCATCATCACCATCGAACCTTAACTGTGGGGGTGTCATTATCAATATTCATGTCTCTTTATGAAAAAAGGTGGATTTTGAGTAGCCTCGTGAAAAATTTCAATTCCTTGCACTTCAGCGGAACCAAATTCAGTTTTAGCAAACTGATTTTCCCAAGATTTCATTTTTATTATGCTCCCCCAATCCCTTAGGTCTCTTGAAGTAGTACAGTACTTTGCATAATAAATTTTATGTGTCTATTGACCCAATAAAAATGGTTCATTTATTTCAAGAAGAATTTTATGTTTAATATCAATGATTCCACGAGTCAGATGAACACATGAGCCTCTATCAGTATCCAACCACTAACATTTAAACATCGTTATGTAATTTTGTCCTAGATAACACTGTTCAACAATTTCATCTAGTATGCCGTAGAAATAAACTTCGGTTTCTCTATAATGATATTCTCTCAATAAAACTCCACTATTCATTGTTTTTTTGATTACCTATATACACGTGTATGAAATCAAAAACCATTCACTATATATGCATTATAAGATTTAACCATTTTGGATGGTGGGTTACTCAATATACACAGTCACTTATCAATTTTATCAGCATGTTGAGACACCTGAAATTTTTTAAAACAATTATCAATATAATAAATAATAAACTAAATTGATACGTTAAAACATAAATAATTTATGCTACTAGTTTTTGAAACCATTGAGATTTTTTTTAGCGTTCTTCAAGAGAAACAACTATAATTTGTGGAAGTTGTTTCTTGATATGATTATCATATAACCTACAAATAAAATAAATTTACTTACTATAACATAAATTATAGAATAAGTGATAGAAGAACACATAGTACAAATGATTTCATTTCTTCATAGTTGAGAAGAACTTGTGTATGAGCTCTGTGATGTTCATCATCTGAAAGACATCGTTCATGAACTCCACCGAAGCCAAGATCTGGTAGATTAAAAACTAATAATTGATTATCCATTTCATCATCAACATTCCCCTTATTCTGTCCCATGCAGTTGTGTTTTGAGGTATATTTAGAATCAAAATAATGAGAAAAAAAAGAAATCTCTTCTTGCAAATAAGCTTCATCATTGAGCCTTCAACTGATGCTTTGTTACATACTTTTTTCTTCAATTTATGCATGCATCTCTCTAATGGGTACATCCATAGAAACTGTACTGGACCTCCACATTTTTCTTCATGTAGAAAATGTAATATCAAATGTTCCATTGAGTCAAAGAAAGCTGGCAGAAATATTTTTTCCAGTTTACATATAATTACAACAACATATTCTTCCATTTTTCTTAGTGCATCATAGTCTGTTGTCACCGCACAAATGTCTCAAAAAAAAATATGATATGTTTGTTATCAAATCCCAAATCATAGAATTCAACAAAACTCTTAATACAATCGGCATAAGTCTTTCCATTATAACATGACAATCGTGATTTTTAACCCAGTAATATGACTATTCCTAACACATCTGCCAAAATTAGAAGCATAGCCACATGGAAGTCTCAAATATGAAATCCACTAACAAAGTTATAAGAAACTATCTTTAGAAATTGTATAAGATACCTTTGGATTCATTATCCTCTGTGATCTGACATTTTCAAACTGTTCAAGTTCAGGTTTTCTGCAAATTTGGGCATGATATAATCGTGACTTTATATTATCTTTGGTCTTACCTGGTGTATCTAAAACTGTATGAAACAAATATTCAAAACATTTCTTCTCAATATGCATAACATCCAACTTGTGGTGGACCAACAAATCAGACCATTATGGAAGATCCCAAAAAATGCTTTGTTTTGTCCAATTTTTTTCTTTTCTAAATCCATGACTTTTTTGTTGGTTTATTGTTGGTCCAAATGTGATGAGAGGTAATGAAAATACAATTGATTTTAACTTTGTACCTGATATCATTTTTGGATGTCCATCACTTTCAATTGTGCCATTTCTGAAATGAGATTTGTTCCTATGAAAAGATGATCGACTGGAAGAAATCTGCGATGATAGTCAAAATATAAAGGTTTTTTCCATTGATGAGCATAAATGCTTTGTTGTCTCCCATACAGTAAGTACATGATTTCATACCGTGTGTAATCCATATAGATAACATGCCATATGCTGATAATTCATTAATTGTCCATATCAATGCAGGTTTTAGTCATAAATTTTGTTTTGCAGCAACATCATATGTACCAACACCATTACTCCATAATTAATTTAACTCATCAATCAATGGTTTCAAATAAACATTAATATTCTTTTTCGGATGTCCTGAGATTAATAAGGTCAAAAAGATATAAGGCTCCTTCATCAACATCCATGGAGGTAAATTGTACGAAGTTATAAAGATAGGCCAATATGAATACTGACTATCGTAAGAGCTAAAAGGATAGAAACCATCATTAGAAAGACCCAATCACACGTTCTGGGATTCTAAAGAAAAAGACGGACGCACTCGATCAAATTTTTTCCTTGAATCACCATCAGATGGATGATTCAATCTTTTACCGGTTGAAATCTTGGTTTTGTGCCATGAAATCATTGTCGCTGTGTTCTGAGACATAAATAAATGCTACAACCTGGGTGTAAACCGGAAATATCTCAACTGTTTTACAAGAATAGATCAAGACTTCCCCAATTGATCTTCTTTATAACTTGATTGTCCACATGTGAAACAACTTTCCAATGAATCATTTTCACCAGAATATAAGATTCAATCATCTGCACCAGCATGAATCTTCTGATAACTAAGTCCCAGATTATGAACCAGCCTCTTGCTCTCATAGTAATTTGCAGGCAACACATTTCATTCAGGTAACAATGATTTAACCAAATAAAATATCTAATCAAAACAGTTGTTTGACATTTCATTATCTGATTTAATAGCCATAATTTTTTCAATCGCTTCTAATTTTATTATCTTACAACTAGGATATAATGTATCCTCAGCAAACCTCAACAACTCATAAAATTCAAATGGTGCCAACTCAGGAGTTAAATCAATATCATTATGAGTTTTAGTTTTTTGAACAGATGGACCTACAACATCATGTACTAAATTTTGAAATCATGATGGATCTAGAATCAAATTATTAGTATCTTCTCTAGAACTACGTTCACCATTTTGATACCAAAAAACATAATCTGGTTGAAAACCAAAATGTAAGAGATGTCCCATAACGTTGTCAAATGTGCCGAACTTTCTCAGAGCACATTTTTTATAAGTACATTTAGTTGTGCCTTCTGAAACAAATTTTGATCTTGATGATGAAAATGATAAGAAAGCTTCAACACCCCCAATATATATAGTATTTAAACCCAAACCATTTGGATTTCTACACCGATTTATCCAAGCACGATCATCTAATAATGATTTTTTTCAACCTCCTTGTTCCATATTTTTCTACAAAATATAAAATAATTAATGTTTTTGAATAATTTTAAATAAGAAAAACACTATCCAAAAAAGAAAAGATAAATAATTACAACTACTTCTTACTAATTACCACTAATTACGGGCAACCCAATTTCCAGTGGATTGACGACTACTCTTTTGTCCGACGACTCATTTACTTGAATCTTTCTCACACTGAAATCACAATAAAGAATCTTCTCAGAGGTACGCATATCCATTCCCATGCATATGAGAATGCATAAGCGTACCTCTGACCAGATTCTTTATTTTGATTTTAGTGTGAGAAAGATGCAAGTAAATGAGCTTTCAAACAAAAGATCCCCCTTTTCGTCGATGAATCATCTTCTCGCAACTGTCACTTCCTTAAAACATTATGAAAAATGTGGTCCTACAAATGCATATCCAATCTTCTGCATATGAGATTAGATATGCATATGTAGAAGCACATTTTTCATAATGTTTTTAGTTGGTGAGAGTTGAAAGGAGAAGAGTCATAGAGAAAAAGGAGTGTTGTCAATCCACTAGAAATTATGCCAAGTTCTTACAATTTATTAAAATTATCCCTATTTATTACTAATTATTTCTAATTATCCCTATATATTATTAATTATTGTCAATTATTTCTAATTATCCCTATTTGTTACTAATTATTGATAATTATTGCTAATTATTCTTATTTATTACAAATCATTGCTAATTATCCCTATTTATTACTAATTATTGCTAATTATTTCTAATTATCCCTATTTATTAATAATTATTGCTAATTATCCCTATTTATCCCTAATTATCCCAATTTATCCCTAATTATCTCTAATTATCCCTAATTACTGCTAATTATTGCTAATTATTGCTAATGATTACTTATCATTTATAATGATTTCTAATTAATACTAATTAATACTAATTAATACTAATTAATACTAATTAATACTAATAAAAACTAATTATTACTAATAAAAACTAATTAATACTAATTAATACTAATTAATACTAATTAATAATAATTAATAATAATTAATACTGATTATTACTAATTATTACTAATTAGTACTAATTAATACTAATTAGTACTAATTAATATTAATTATTACTAATTATTACTAATTATTACTAATTATTACTAATTACTACTAATTATTACTAATTGTTACTAATTGTTACTAATTGTTACTAATTGTTACTAATTGTTACTAATTGTTACTAATTGTTACTAATTGTTACTAATTGTTACTAATTGTTACTAACTACTAAGTATTACTAATTAGTACTAATTACTACTAATTAGTACTAATTAGTACTAATTACTACTAATTACTACTAATTAGTACTAATTAGTACTAATTACTCCTAATTAATACTAATTACTCCTAATTAATACTAATTACTACTAATTAATACTAATTACTACTAATTATGACTAATTAATAATAATTAATAATAATTAATTATAATTAATACTAATTATTACCAATTAATACTAATTATTACTAATTATTACTAATTATTACTAATTATTACTAATTATTACTAATTATTACTAATTATTACTAATTATTTCTAATTATTTATAATTATTATTAACTATTACCAATTATTACTGATTATTACTAATTATTTCTCATTATTACTAATTATTAGTATTTATTAGTATTTATTAGTATTTATTAGTATTTATTAGTATTTATTCGTATTTATTGCTAATTATGGCTAATTATTGCTAATTATTGCTAATTATTCATAATTATTGCTAATTAATGCTAATTTACTAATTATTACTAATTATTACTAATTATCACTAACTATTACTAATTATCAGTATTTATTAGTATTTAATCCTAATTATTAGTAATTATTAGTATTTATTCCTAATTATTGCCAATTATTGCTAATTATTGCTAATTATTTACTAATTAATACTAATTAATACTAATTGTTACTAATTATTACACATTATTACTATTTATTACTAATGTTTACTATTTATTACTATTTTTTACTATTTATTAGTAATTATTAGTAATTATTAATAATTATTAGTAATTATTAGTAATTATTAGTAATTATTAGTAATTATTAGTAATTATTAGTAATTATTAGTAATTATTAGTATTTATTCTCAGTTATTAGTATTTATTAGTATTTATTACTAATTATTAGTATTTATTAGTATTTATTACTAATTATTAGTATTTATTACTAATTATTAGTATTTATTAGTATTTATTACTAATTATTAGTATTTATTAGTATTTATTACTAATTATTAGTATTTCTTACTATTTTTTACTAATTATTACTATTTATTCCTAATTATTACTAATTACTGCTAATTATTACTAATTAGCGTTAATTACTATTAGTTAATGCAAATTACCACAAATTACTGCTACTAATTACTAATTAATGTTAATTATTCATATTCATTACTAATTATCGTTAATAATTCCTAATTACTACTAATTATTAATAATTAGTACTACTAATTTCAATTTATTATTACAAACAAATACTGATGACAAAAACAGTCTAAATCTAATTTAATTACAACTAATTAACAATAATTAAAATTAATATAAAAAAATGAAATAAATATTAAATGAAATAAAACATAAATATATTTAAACATGATCTTTTATAGGTGTAGACGGCTTCAAAACATGTTCATAAAAAAATCAACTTAGAGAAATTTTAACTCTAAAATTAGAGTTTAGAGAGAGAGAGAGAAAGGAGGAATTGAGAGGAAGAATGAAAAAAATGAATGGAGGGTATATATAGGTTAGATTATTTGTGACGATACTATCTACGACGGGACCCATCGCAAATACCTTCTGCCGCATTAATTACTGTCGGCGGTTAAAATGATATTTATGACGGGTCCCATCGCAAATAGTGACTTGGTGACACACTATTTGCGACGAGGGCATATTCCGTCATAAATAGTGTTTACCACCGCCGGGTATTTACGAAGGGGGTGGGTGGGGGGCTCCCCATCACAAATACCCTTCCCATGGTTTGGCGCGCAATCTGTGCCACACCACGCCAAACCTTTTGCGACGGGACCCCTAATCCCGTCGCAAAAAAACTAATTATTTGCGATGGGATTATGGTACCCGTCACATATAACCCGTCGCAAAAGGCCATATTTTCCGTAGTGAATACATAGAGTAATTTCTCATAGAAATAGGATTCTCTCATCCAGCTCGTAGAAGAAGATTGCAACAAATAGAGAGATCAACTGAGAATCTACCTAAAGTTGAAGATTCACATCAAATGTGGCTACTATGTTGATCATGGAAATACCCTCCATAGTGACCAAGCTAAACATGGATTTATTTTACATGATTTAAAACATTACATTTCAAAAATAATAATATCCCAAGAACAAATAGATTCAGTGTATTTGTAGAATAGCTAGACAATACGCTTATTTTACAAAACTCATGATCATTTATCCTTAAAGGAACCAAACTAGACCATATTATAGTCATATCACTAGTAAGACTCATCCTCAAAACCTAGGGAATGAAAACATAAGAAAGTAGTGAGCTCAAACGCTTAGTAAGGGATGAATGAACATTTCATCAAGGTTGAATTCATAAGTATAATTGAAAAACATAATCATAAGGGAAATATGATAACATCATGAGTGATAATCATAAGACATAAGCGAGATTCAAAGTACATGGCATAAGAACATAAATACATAAAAGATTAATATGGAATCATAATATCTATGACATGGGTTAGTAGTATTTAACATAAACCTTGAATCATGATAGCATAAGATCATAATGAATAACATCCTTTAACTATGGCACAAACATTAGCATAGAGAAACATTACTTTCATGAGCTACACCATCAGTGACCATGCTTATAGGAAACTAAAATGTACTCATGAATACCTATCATATGAGATATAAACTCTTAACCAATGAATTGGAGGGTAATATTGGACCCCACCCATCATTCATCCATACTTATGTGTTCCACTTAAAAAATTATTCACTTTTCACATCATATAGAACCCATGAAAATAAAATGGTTTTCATAAAACTTACAAATGAAAATAATTCTATTTTCATAAAGAACCCATGGAAATAAAATGGATTTCATAAAATATCCAAAATAGAAATCATTCAATTTTCATAAATAACCCATAGAAATAAAATGGTTTTCATAAAACATCCAAATGGTATAAAATAACATCAAGTATTAAATCATTTGATAGAAAAAAAATTATCACACAAAATAATCAGATAATAAAATAAAATATAGGGTGAAACATGAAACATAAATCTATTGTAGATAGATCATTTTGAATATAGAGATGAAAAATGAAAAATAAACCATGAAAATAGATTTCTTGAAATCATTTTGTATTTATCAATGTAAAATCCATATTTACGAGCCTAAAAAGTAACTTTTTTAACAAAAGTGAAAAGAAAAAATTTCATGGAAATGGATTTGGATCAGAAAGGATTTCCCCCCAGAAATAAAATAGATAACATTATTCAAAAATGAAATTCTTGGAAGAATTAAGTACAATCAGAAATTGCACAACTCAAAGAAAGGAGTTTGAGTTACCAAGTCCCTTACCTATACCCTTGATTTCCACAAAAGTGATTCAACTTAATGTATCATAAATATAAACATATTAATTACCTATTTTATAAGTTTATTCATATAAATTTTCATATATACTCTTCATTAATAACAATTCTCTTCATGTATTAGGTTGTTATAATCTCTTTTTAATAACAGGTGTTAATAATCTCAACCATTTTGAACTAGGTTCATAAAAGAAGTGTTGATATTACTTCTTCTCCCAAAGTAAATCATTTAAAAACCATTAAAGGTAATGGTATTGATGTTTTATAAATACCAATAATGTTGTAAGTATATTATATGGGAGTTTTATTTGTATTTCATGAAGATGAAAATGGTGATAAACTAGTTTCGAGTTATTCATCGATATTGATGGATTACCATTTAATGATCATTAATTGTTTTGTTATACATAAAGACACATATACATGATATATATTACTTATATATATATATATCATATATACTCATAAAATATAAACAAAAACAATCCATGATAGTGGAACTGAAAAATGAAATGCATTGTTCCATGGAGACTGTAGTTTTCACGTGCACATAGATGTTGAGTTCAATTTTTGAAGGGAGGAAGAACGAAGAAACACGTTTTATAATATTAGGAACTTAAATATGATATATATATCATACAAATTTAGTTAATTACTATTTTTTACCAGCCATGTCAGTTGGTGAAATAAAAAGAAACACATTTCTTCATGGAGGTAGTAGTCCACACAACACATGATTAATGATCTAATTTTTCTTAATAGAAAAGGGAAAGGTGGTTAATGATTATACTATCATTATAATAACATAACTATATAATAATAATAAAGATTTTATCATTTTAATATATTTAAATTAAATTTTATGAAGAATAAATGAACATAAATAAATAGAAAATATAGAGAAGCGATTATAAATCTATACCTTATTACATGGATTATCATCTTATAAAAGGGGGTTAAACCTTTGAGGGATGGTTTTTTGAGAAGAAACAAACATCCAAGGGGGCTTGAGCCGAGACTCCCCAATCCTGCCTCCAATAGGCTAGGGGCTGGAGACCAGCAACGAGTAGGCTATCACACTGATGGGAGGCATTAGCCTAAGGTACCCGTACACACGCACCCACATACACTGCCATGAAATAGTGCAGAGATATATAAAACTAAAAAGAAAATGCATGCATACATCTATCTCAAACCAGAGTGCAACAGAAGTATAAAAGGGAAAAAATACTAGGCCCACAAAAAGTAAAAAATTGTCCAACCTTCTCATAATGAGGGGATCGCTGTCAAAAGCACCCGCCAATAAGCTCCTCATCACATCTCTGGTAAACACCCCAGACAGTTTCGCTCACAAAGTTCTGCCGGCTCCGGGTCCTCCTGGGACTCCATTGAAAGGCATGTGGTCTACACAAGACACAAACATGTGCAGGAAAATCCTGTGCAGGGGTGAGTATAAAATACTCAATAGGTACCCCAAAAACCCCAAAATAAAAGAGAGCAACTGAAAGGCAACAGTCAGCTCATCCCAGCCAGAGGGAACCCAAACGAGAGAGAAACTCCATCTCGAGACCATCCTCGGCTAAACACGACTAGTCAACTCAGCTCAGGTGTATGCCCATAAAAAAACCATGAACATTCTCTTAGGTATATGCCCATACATATACCATGAAAAACCAGATATACTCATTTCACGCACCATGCATCATGAGGTTCCGACCTCATAACCAGCGAAAAGTTCTACATGAAATAAGGAGAACACACTCCACAAATCTGTCATCCTAGACAACACTCGTTTGAGAGATACACACCATCAGGTCTCACACCAACATCCCAAACGCCCATCTGAGAGATCACGCTTGTCGAATATCGTCACTGAGAACATCACACTGAAACAGTGAAAAGACCAAACTTCTCGGATAGGGGATCACTCCTAGTGTCCGCTATGGGATACAAGAATCCACTCTGGTATCTCAAAGATCTCACAGATAGGGGATCACTCCCAAGATCTGTTGGGGGATACCACAACCCGATCTGGTGCTCCACATATCAAATCACTCATATAGAGGATCATCGCCCATGTAAAGGTGGTCACAACATTACCAGAATCCTATCTCATATAACTCATGATGTAGGGGATCAAACCGAAAATGAACCAACCCTACCAAAACCACACGCTGAGTAGGGGATCATATAACCAATGATGCCACAACCCTACTATAAACCTCATGCTGAGTAGGGGATTGTATACCTGACGATGCCACAACCATACTATGTACGACCCACCACATAGGGGATCATATTACCAATGATGCCTCAAACCCTACGGGGTTTACCTGCTAGATAGGGGATCACTGCCTGTGGATAAGCGGTCACAACGATACCAAGAACCCAATCTAGGGAAGAGAAGCTAGAGGATCCTGCTCTGAACCCACCAGAGGGATGCCACAATTCTATCAGAAATTCATCCTATCAAGGGGATCACAAACCTATATTAAGGTTGTAATGCCACATGAACCCTCATAGGAACAAAAAAAGAGAGTACATTCAACCACTATTGGTCCAAACGTCACTAACCCAAGCGACCCGTAACATCTCCACACTACGTACCTCTTAGGCCAATACCAAGGCCACTATCGTGATTTTTGTAGAAAAACACACAGGATGGGCTACTTACTCGCCCGAAATAGAAAACCGATGAAAAATGTATTATTCACCATAGAAAGACCATGTGGTGCCCACACCTTGATCCCAAAACACATCAAGCAGATCACACCGTTGTAATCCCCTCAGAAAAACACATGAGATCAACTACTCGTTTGTCTAAAACAGACATCAGACGAAAAATTCACGTTTCTCAGTAAATGCCAAAAACCAGCCTCATGGATCCCACACCACTATTTCAGTTTAAGTGCCCAAAATTGGCCTTGAAAATTCCACCTCAACTCCAGGGTCACAACGCCCCTGATGACACATCAATCAGACATCGTATGCGGACGTATGATCTGATACAAGTTTCCCGAATAATAATAATTATATTATTATTATTAAAAACAGAAATTTCGTGACCTCGAGAATCAATATCAAAACAAAATGTCCTCAAAGTATGCTCAAAAGGTCTGCCTCAAAGCAAGGGTAGCGTGGACACATACAACACGTAAATCATACACCCGATTTGAAAGATACAAGGGTTTACATGCCTCTGGACCAGTCCGATTGGACCGTCATCAGAGTGCATGCCGGACCATCGTCACCCTGCCGAAAACTGCCACCACCGGACCACTGCCAGAGATTCCGGACCACCGCTAGAGCTGTCGAAAATTCCCCAGAAAACTTCCACGGACCACCACGTTCACTCTGATGGTCCAAAACACGATCCAAGACCAGATCTGGAATTGTTGGGATGACACCATTACAACACTTGCCTCTACTCGATGATCTGTCGTTGTTTCAACATCACGAAAAGTAACAGCCACTTTTGCTCGCTGTTGCACTTCCTCCAACACCTGAAACTCAAACCTGAGCACAGATCATGACTCCTTGGGTTGAGAGCTTAAAAAACATATGCCTTGCTCCTTGATTCGTTGATAATTTGGCGAGCTGAAAAGTTGATGGACAAAGAACGCAAAGGACACGAAGAATGAGCAATCATAAAATTAAACAGACGATGGTCATTGTTCATTTAGCCATCGTTAAAGGATTCCATAACAGAGAAAACAAACAAAAAGGATTTTTGATGATGAAATATTTAATCGAGGGATGAAGAATCTGAAATAGAAATCCTACCTTGAATCCGGATCTGTTATTGCGTTCATTGTGCCCTGATCTATCAACGTCTGAAGTTTCATCGTGATCCGATAACGTTTGGACGTCGAATCTCTGTCAGCCAGAGATTCTCCGTATGAGAGGGGAAATGAGCTAACCCCACCCATTTATTTAGTTCTCTATTTATAGAAAACTATCGGCAGACGCGAAATCTGAATCTCCCCCGCCCTCTCAACTGAGGTCACCCCAAGGGTAAAAACCATGCTACAAACTCAATGACTATATCGTATTTCCGATCTGAGATTCTGTTCATGATTTATTTGAGTTGACGCTCATAAATAAACTTTTCTATATATTTACGAAAACATACCTAGTGTATTTTTTGACAGCAGGCCCTCACCTGCAAAGTTTACACCCCGCCTAGGGTAAAGGACATGCTTTAGATCCAACCATGCCCTCAAATTTCCAATCTGAGATACCGATTAAGAGATAACTCATTCACACCCCGTTCATAGTATAAAAATACTTAATATTTTTATAAAATTAATTATGGGCACACTGGGTCTTAGAATCACACACCGTATTCACGCCTAGCTTTGGAATTACTCATAAGAATATTTTAAATTATAATAGGGCCAAAACCCAAGTCACTACATCCTCCCCACCTTAGAAATTTTCATCCTCAAAAATCCATAAGCACAAGGAAATCAACTGAACTTTCAAATGGGTCTCCCATGCCAGTGAGTTCACCAACACACACCCCTGCCCGAACACATAAGTCAGGGGACTCATCCACCACATCTCGAAACAATCCGTTTTGGGTGTCATTGACTCGCCCGCATGGTTTTAATTGCATCACAAAAATGCATCTCGGTGGGGGAAGGATCCCTATTATTATTTCATTTTAAGTATATAGAACAACTCCCACACAAGGTCTTACGAACGCCCTGTACAAAACTCAGGTAGGAAATAGAAAGGAAATAGTATCGCTAAGCAGTGTCTATCAAAACTACTGCAGAAGTAGAAAGGACAAAGAGCGTACCTCTATCCATCTGCAGAGCCTCTGGGTCAATAGACTCTAAGGCCTGTAGTTTTCCTCTCCCTCATCCTCCAGCTCCCCGAGCTCAGCGTGGACCACCTAGGGGTGGTGGTGGTGGCATACGATACCGCCTGACACCTCCCGCTGCTGCCCCAGCTCTGTCACCACAACTACTGCCCTGTGGCCCTCCATACTCAAGACACTACCTCTGCTAAGGTGACATGTCAACCGTCTCCCTCTCAGCAGCACGAAAGGTCATAAAATCTCAAGAAATATGTCCCTGACCATCGCAAGCATAACACCACCTCTCCTGCGGCTGACCAAAACTGTCCTGAGATCCCTGAGCACAAAATCCTCCATTTTGGGGTCGCCTCTTGAAATGTCAAGCTCATCCAGACCCCTATACCTTCCATCAGATAATATCTATTGAGGTCTCAACTATCACATGCCCAACACTAACAGGTTGAATCTGCTCATCCAGAAAGCTCTCCACCACCAAGGCTCGCTCCAACACTCCAGTATAGGTGGGCAGGCACAAGGAAACCACACCTACCCAGATGTCTCTATGTATCCCATGCTCGAAGGTCCAAGACCTAAAGAATGAGTCTTGAACCATATCCCGGGAGTAGCGTAACAGGTCTGTAAACCTCACTGAGTACTCCGACATAGTCATGCCCTCATTCCAAAGATTCATAAGCTCCTGGATCCGCACTAACCTCAACGTCCCTGGATAGAACTCTTCTATGAAGAGCTGCTCAAAATATATATGTATGAGTGTCTCCTCATCATGAGACTACGTCACAAAACTCCACCATCGTCCGGACGAACCATGTAGAAGGCTCACCGCTTGGACCACCATCTGATCTAGAGTTTTCCTTACTAGGCAGAAAACTCAGGTGACTGCTTCGAGAAAGTCATAAGCTGCCTAAGGGTCTTTATCACCCCAAAACCTCAGAGGTCGCTACTTATAGAACTCGTGAAACATACTCAACCTCCACACATCCTCATCCTGCACTACCGGCACAACCAGCTGCTCAAAAGGTGGTGGCTCAACTGGTAGACCACTTGGAGGTCCAGCCTCAGAACCTGCACCCTGGTCCACAACCTCTACATGGGGTGGATCATCACCACAATCCTACTATGGAACCCTCACTGGCTGGAGTTATTGACGAATCCTGAAAGACAGTCAAGACGCACCATGGTCAAAGAGTATATCTGGGGAGCTGACTCAAGAAGAATAAGGAAAACCCAAAACCCAGTCCTATATGATGCATGTACCGTTATGTCCCTGCGACTAGTGTCCTAATGAACCGAGCTGAAAGGCAGGTTATCAGAGTCTCAGTGAATGGATACGTCATCCGTCGCACCAACACTAGAGTCCCTAGCCTAAAATCCAAACTCGAAACATCCTAACACTATCGCTATGCAACCCAAACCAAGATCAAAACTAGACAAACTATGCTCTGAGATCCCAATGGTGGAACATCCTTTGATACCACTCTATCAAGACCCAACCTAATGGGGCTCGATCCAAGACTCCCCAAGCCCACCTCTAATAGGCTAGGGGCTAGCAACCAGCACCGAGTAGGCTATCACACTGATGGGAGGCATTAGCCTAAGGTACCCATACACACGCACCCACATACATCTCCATGTAACAATGTAGAGATATATAAAACTATAAAGAAAATTCATGCATACATCTATCCCAAACTGGAGTGAAATAGAAGTACAAAAGGGAAAAAAATACTAGGTCCACAAAAAAAACTACAAAAGCGTCCAACCTGCTCAGAATGAGGGGATTGCTGTCAAAAGCACCCGCCGGTAAGCTGCTCAGTACAACTCTGGTAAACACCCCAGACAGTCTCGCTCACAAAGCTCCACCTGCTCCGGGTACTCCTAGGACTCCGTTGAAAGTCCTGTGGTCTGAAAAAGACACAAACATGTGCAGGCAAAGCTCGTGCAGGGGTGAGTATAAAATACTCAGTAGGCACCCCAAAAAACCCAAAATAAAAGGGAGCAACTGAAAGGCAATAGTCAGCTCATCCCAACAAGAGGGAACCCAAACGAGAGAGAAACTCTATCTCGAGACCATCCTCAGCTAAACATGACTAGTCAGCTTAGCTTAGGTGTATTCCCATACATACACAATGAACATCCGCTCAAGTATATGCCCATACATATACCATGAACAACTAGATATACTCATTTCACACACGAAGTCTCATGAGGTTTTGACCTCATAACCAGCGATAGGTTCTACACGAAACAAGGAGAAAACACTCCACGATTCTTTCATCCCAGATGACACTCGTCCGAGAGATAAACACCATTAGGTCTCACACCAATATCCTAGACACCCATCCAAGTGATCACGCTTGTCGGATATCATCACTGAGAACATCATGCTGAAATAGTAGAAACACCAAACTTCTTGGATAGGGGATCACTCCTAGGGTTCAGTAGGGGATACAAGAACCCACTCCGGTATCTCAAAGATCTCACAGATAGGGGATCACTCCCAAGATCCACTAGAGGATACCACAACCCAATCTGGTGCTCCATAGATCACAACACTCAGATAGAGGATCGTCGCCCGTGTAAAGGTGGCAACAGCGATACTGGAACCCTATCTCGTATAACTCGCGATGTAGGGGATCGAACCGACGATGCACCAAACCTACTGAAACCATGCACCGAGTCGAGGATCATATAAACAATGATGTCACAACCCTACTATAAACCACATGCTGAGTAGGGGATCACATACCCGATGATTCCACAACCCTACTATGAACGAACCACCACATAGGGAATCATATTCCCAATGATTCCTCAAACCCTACGGGGTTAACCTGCTAGATGGGGGATCAACACCCGTGGATAAGCGGTCACAGCGATACCAAAAACTCGATCCAGGGAAGCGAAGCTAGAGGATCTCACTCCGAACCCACCAGAGGGATGCCACAACTTTATCGGAAATTCAGTCTATTGAGGGGATCACAAACCTATATTAAGGTTGTAATGCTACACGAACCCTCATAAGAACAAACCAAGGGAGTACACTCAACCACTGTTGGTCCAAACGTCACTAACCCGAGCGATCCACAACATCGCTACACTACGCACCTCCTAGGCCAATACCAAGGCCACCATCGCGATCTACACGAAAAAACACGCAGGATGGGAAACTTACTCACCCGAAATAGACAATCGATGGAAAAAGGTACTATTCAACATAGCAAACCCATGTGGGGCCCCCACCTCGATCCCAAAACTCATCAAGTGGATCATATCATTGCGACCCCCTTGAAAAAATACATGAGATCAACTACTCATTCATCTAAAATGGACATTAGAGGAAAAAAGTTATGTTTCTCCGTAAACGCCCAAAACCAGACTCATGGGGCCCACACCGCTGTTTCAGTTTAAGTGCCTAAAATTGGCCTTGAAAATTTCTCCTCAACTTTTCGGTCACAATGCCCCTGATGGAGCATCAATTAGATGTCGTATGCAGATGTACGATCCGATACAAGTTTCCCGAATAATAATAATTATATTATTATTATTAAAAATGAACATTTCGTGCCCCAAGAATAAATACCGAAACAAAATTTCCTCAAAGTATTTTCAAAAGGTCCGCCTCGAAGAAAGGGTCACGTGGCCATAGACAACACATAAATCGAACACTTGATTTGAAAGATACAGGTATTTAAATGCCTCCAGACCAGTCTGGCCGAACCGTCGTCGGAGCGCCTGCCGGACCGCCGCCGCCCTGCCAGAAACTACTGCTACCGGACCACCGTTAGAGCTACTATACTACCACTAGAGCCACCAAAAATCCACTGGAGAACTTTTTTGGACCACCACAGTCACTCCGGTAGTCAAAAACAAGATCCGAGATGAGATCTGGAATTGTTGGGGCGACACCTTTACAACGCTTGACTCCGCCCGACGATCCATTGTCGTTTCAGCATCACAAAAAGTAACCGCCGTTTTTTATCACCGCTGCTCTTCCTCTGGCACCCGAAACTCGAACCCAATCATAGATCAGGACTGCTCAGGTCGAGAGCTTCATAAACATATGCCTTGCTCCTCGATTCATTGATGATTTGGCGAGGCAAAAAGTTGATGGACGAAGTACACAAAGAACGTGACGAATGAGCAATCAGAAAATTAAATAGATGATGGCCATTGTTCGTTTGGCCATCATTAAAGGATTACATAACATATAAAACAAACAGAAAGGATTTCCGACAATGAAATATTTAATCGAGGGGTTGCAGAATCTGAAATTGAAATCATACCTCGAATCCGGTTTCACCATTGCATTCGTTGTGCCCGGATCTATTTGTGTCTGAAGTTTCATGGCAACCCAATAACGTTTGAACATCGAATTGTCATCGACCAGAGCTTTGCCGTCCAAGAGGGGAAATGAGATAACCCTGCTCATTTCCTTAGTTCCCTATTTATAGAAAACTTCCAGCAGACACTAAATCTGAATCTCCCACACCCTCTCAACTATGGTCACCCCTAGTGTAAACACCATGCTACCAACTCAACGACGATCTCGTATTTCTGATTCGAGATTCCGTTCAGGAGTTATTTGAGCTGATGCTCATAAATAAACTTTTCCATTTATTTATGAAAATGACCCTTGGGGCTTTTTTCCACTGTAGACCCATGCCTACAAAATTTACACCCCACCTAGGATAAACGACATGCCCCGGACGTAGCCATGCCCTATAATTTTCAATCCAAGATACCATTTAAGAGATAACTCATTCTTGCCTCGTGCATAGTATAAAAATAATTAATATTTTTATAAAATTAATTCTAGGCACACCGCATCTCAGAATTGCATGCCGTCTTCATGCCTAGATCTGGAATTATTCATAGGAATAATCCAAAGTCTGATAGGGACAAAACCCGAGTCGCTACACATAGTCTTTGATCAATTCCAACCATCTCCTTCGGAACATATTTAACTCATTATTTGTGAATATATATTTCAATCTCTTGTGATTGGTATAAATATTATACTTCTCATCATAAAGATAATTCCTTTATATTTTTAATGAAAATACCATTGTTACTCGCTCCAAATCATGCGTTTTGTGATTTTTCTCATGAGTTTTTAATTAGAGTGAGGCATAAGCAATTAACATTTTGTTTTTCATTAGGATGCATCCAAATACCTTCTTTGAGGTATCACTCTATATTAAAAACCCTCCCACACTATAGGGTAATGTAAGCATAGGTGTTATGACCAATCAATTCTTTAGTTTCGTAAAAAATTCTTCACATTACTCCATTGAAAGGAATTTCACTCCCTTCTATGTTAACTTGGTTAGTGGATTTGATAACCATGATAAATTTACCAGGAAGTGTTGACAGTATTCATCTGACCTAAGAAAACTATGGATATCAGTTATTGTGGTTGGTCTGGGCCATTGCTCAATAACTTATATCTTTGAAGGATCTATAAATATGCCTTCTCTAGTTATTAACTGACCCAATAATGAAACTTTATGCAGCTATAATTCACACTTGCTAAATTTTTCATACAAATTATTCTTTTTTAATGCCATAAAAACAATATGTAAATAATAATTATGCTCTTACTTTCTCATAGAATAAATAAGATCATTGTCTATAAAGAAAACCACAAACAAATCTAGGTAGTCTATAAAGAATTTATTCAGTAGATGCATAAATATAGAAGGGGAATTATCCAATCTAAATGAAATCGATATAGACTCATAGTGTCAATACATTGTTTAGAAAGCCAGATTTTAAATATCCTCCCTTTTTTCCCTTAACTAATGGTATCTAGATCACATGTCAATCTTTTAAAAGTATGAAGATCCTATGAGTTGATCAAATGAGTCATAGATATGGGGTAAATGATACATGTTCTTAATAATGATCTTGGTAAGCTCATGAAAGACAATGAAAAGGCACATTGTTCCATCCTTTTTGAAAAAAAGGACTGGTTCACCCCATGGTGAAGCACTGTGGTGGATAAAACCCTCATCCATATTTTCTTGTAACCTCTTATTTAATTATAGAAGTTCAATGGGATCTATTCTATATAGAATCCTTGGGATAAGAATCGATCTAGGTATGTTTTCTATTGAAATCTCAGCCTCATATTCTAGGGGAAGACAAAGCAACTTATCTGGGAATACATTAGAATATTCTCATACAATAGGAAGGTCATAAATACTGACTTTCTCTCTGAATATTTGATCTATAAATCCCACATTTTTGGGGAATAAAACCTATATTATAGAACTTTTATCCAATGGGAGATTATCCTTATGTTAATACATGAAAATATAGTGATCTGGAATATGAAATGAGATCTCATTCTCCTGAAAATTGATATGGGATATATGTAGGGATAACCAATCCATACCCAAAATTATTTAAAATTCAACCAAGGGGAGAATAATTAGATTTACAAGAAGTTACCTTCCAGAAATCTCAATCAGAGAAGATTTATATATCTTTGATGCAATCATTGTTCCACCAAGTGACTTCATAGATAGTTAGATATCCAAAGCTTGAGGTGGGGATTCATATCTTAGATGTTTTAATTGTGACACTAGGTGATTTCATAGATAGTTTTATATACATCACTTAAGTTGAGGATTCCACATTCTTAAAAAAATTGTGTGATGAAAAAGAATGTTATGAACCAAAATAAAATAAGAAACTTGCATATCTAGAATAAAGAGTAAGTGTACCTTATATCACTTCATTATTGTGATCTACCTCAGTAGTAGTGATCACAAATTCACTTCCTTGTTCCCTTGGTTTGGGAGGTTTTTGGAGATTATTTTCTTCATTATACTGAGTTTTGGGGCACTGATTCACATAATGTCCAAATTCCTTTCAGTTTAAGCATTTTAGTGTGGGAAAATCATTAGTTGGGACCTTCTTATACTCCACTATGTTAATTGGCCTCATATACTTACTTAAATTGTGGTGGTCTTAGTGGATTACTTTACTACACTTAAAACACTTCCTTGATTATTTAAGGAAATTACCCAGGTGCTTCCTCCTACACTTTTGGCAAGTAGGGGGTTGGAATTTCTTCCCCCCATGCGACTTACAAGTAGGGTTCCTTTAGTATCCCACCTTCCTTTTTTCCTTATCAAGAGTAATGAGAAAACCCATATTCCATATCCACCTTTAAAACACATTGAAAAATCACTTTATAGATTCCAATGTCACTTAAGTCCAAATACTTTTAGATATTAGGTTTTAATCCACATAAGAAATGATCAAATTTACTTTCTGGATTAGAGATAAAACTAGAGGCATATATTACAAGCCACGTGAAGTTTTATTTGTTTGTTACAACAAATTCATCATAATTTTTTAAAATATAATAATTAAATATCCATATTTATTCTTAGGGTTATAGGAAACTACTTGGTAAAGAACACTTTCTTAAACTCTTCTCATTCAATGGAGTCTACCTCCTCTTTTTTCATTATATCATTAATGAGAGTTCACCATTGGTTAGCCTCTCCTTAAAAATTTAAAACATCTAGAATAACCTTATCATGTTCCAAGATCTAGAGAATGGAAAATATCTTATCAATTACATTGATCCATTACTCGGTGATAAGTGTATTTGAAGATCCACTGAAATAGGGTGGACGTCGCCGCATGAAAGACTCAATAGAAAGCTGCTCCTTTATTGGTGTGTTCAAGAGTTCAACATGGTTTTCACTATTATTCATAGATTGTGATAGTTGGGATATAATTTTTATGAGTTATTTTACTCCATATCCCATTCCATTGGGTTTTTCGTTGGGGTAACCATCACATTATCCCTCACACCCATTTTTAACCTAGTTCCTTTTGGTTCTAGCCATTACTAAATCCAAAAAAGAGTCACAATGATTGAAGAAAAATTAGCATCATAATGGAATAATTGAAAGAAATTAATTAAACCTTAAAACTTATTACTCATTGACACCATAATGTTATTATATAATTATTTTAATTTAACCTACATCATTCTTCATTTAACTTTAGGTTAGGTTTTATCATACTTATTAACTTTATCCATCAAAGTAACCAGGAAATAAATCCATTATAATGGTTAATAAAGATATTATGATAAAATAAAGAATATAACCTAGTAGTGTCAAAACAAGTGTGTATTTAAACCTCTTTGTCACACATCAGGGACCAGTTGAGTTAATACCAAATCTACCCTTTTTGGGTTTATTACTCCTAGGTACATCTATGCCAGAGTCTGCATCCACATATAGAATCCAGATAGGGATATAATTTCTTGAAGAACCAACTACTTAATACATTACCAAAATTTATAGATTTAATCCTATACTTGGACTCATCTCTTGGGTTTTTATTGAGGTTCTCTAACCTTAATTATCAAAATATCTTATCTAATCTCCAAAAATAACTAAACCTTTGTTCTAATACCAACTATAGTGACCCATGATATACATTCCTTTATTTTACATCTTTTACATGATTTAAAACATTAAATTTCATAAATAATAATATAAAAAGAACTAATAGGTTCAATTTATTTGGATATTAGCTACATAATAGTCATATTTTTCAAAACTCATGATCATTTCTCCTTAAGGGAACCATACTATACCATCTTCTAGACATATCATTAGTAATACTCATCCTTAAAACCTAGGGAATGAAAACAGAATAAAAGTGTTATATCAAATTCTCATTAAGGAATTAATAATCATTTCATAAAGGATGAGTTCATAAGGATAAGTGAAAAAAAATGAGCATAAGGGAAATATCATAACATCATGAGTGATGATCACATGACATAAGTGATATTCAAAGTATATGGAATAAGAAATCAAATAAAAAAATTAACATGGAATCATTATAGATATAACATGGATTAATATTATTTAACATAAAACTTAAATCATGAGAGAATAATATCATATCGTATAAAATCCTTTAATTGTAGCACATACATTATCATAAGGGAACATTACTTTCACGAGCCACACCATCAGTTCCCATCATTATGAGAAAATATAATATACTCATGAATACATATATCTTGAGATATAAACTATTAACCAATGAATTTAAGGGAAATATAGGACCCTCCCTTCATTATTTCATACTTATTCATGCCACCTAAAAATCATTTACTTTTCACAACATAAAGAGCCCATGGAAATAAAATGTATTTCATAAAACTTATCAATGAAAATCATTATATTTTAATAAATAAAAAATGGAAATAAAATGGGTTTCATAAAAAATAAAAATGTAAATGGTTAAATTTTCATAAAAAACCCATGAAAATAAAATGGGTTTCATAAAACATCCAAATGGTATAAAATAACACCAAGAATTAAATAATTTGACCTCAAAAACATGATCACCCAAAATAATAACATAATAAATGAAAATATGGGATGAAACATGAAACAAAAATACATTGGATGTATATAATTTTTAATATAGATAGAAAAATGAAAACTAAATCATGAAAATAGATCTCTTGGAAATGTTTTGTATTTATTGATGTAAAAACCGTAATTACAAGTCTCTTTTCAAAATATCTATTTAAAAAAGGTGAAAAGAATTTTTTTTATGGAAATGGATTTGGATCAAGAATATTTTCCCTATAAAAAATATATATAAAATAATTAAAAATGTAAGTATTAAAAGAAAAAAGTTCAATGAAAAATTGTATAACTCAAAGAATGGAGTTTGAGTTACCAAGTCCCTTACCTTTACCCTTCATTTCAATGAAAGTGGTTCAACCTATAGTATCATAAATATAAGCATATTAATTGACTATTTTAGAACCTATTATTATAAATTATCATTTATAATCTTCATTAATAACAATTATCTTCATGTATTTTGTTGTTATAATCTCTTTTCAACATATGGTGTTAATAACATCGACTGTTCTGAACTAGGTTCGTAAAAGCGGTGTTGATATTACTTCTTCTTCGAAAGAGAATAATTTAAAAACCATTAAAGGTACTTATATTAATATTTTATAAATAAATATAATTTTATAATTCCATTATATGGGATTTTTAGTCGTGTTTTATGAAGAAAAAAACAATGATGAACTAGTTTCAGGTTATCCACCCATAATGATGAATTATCTTTTAATGATTGTTGATTTTTGTGTTATCCATAAAGAACCATATTAATGATATATATTATTTATTTATATAAATATATCATATATACTCATCAAATATAAACTAAAATCATCCATGATAGTGGTAGTGAAAAATGGAATGCATCATTCTATGGAGGTGGTAGTCAACACGTACACATGGATGATGGATTCATTTTTTTAAAGAGAGAAAGAAATAAGTAACATGGTTGATCATAACAAGAAATAAAATATGATATATATATAAAAAAATCATAAATATTTAGTTAATTTATATTTTGGACCATTCAGGTTTGGTGGTGAAGGAAAACAGAACACATTTTTTTGTGGAGATGGTAGTCCGCACAACACACAATTAACAGTTTTTTTAATAGAGAATGGAAAGGTGGTTAATGATTATAACATAATTATAATAAAATATCAACACAAAAATTATACCTATGTTATAATTTTATGATAGTAAAATTAAATTTTAGCAAGAATAAATGCACATAAATAAATTCAAAATATGGAGGAACAACTATAAATTTATACCTTACTACATGGATTATCTCCCTTATGAAGGGGGTTAAACCTTTAAGGATGGTATTTAGAGAAGACCATTACCTCCTTAATATGTATAGGATGTTTTACATGATTTTTGGGTAGATTTTGGGCTAAAAATAGGGGGTTGTGGTGTGAGGTAAAGTAAGGAGATGATTTCTCCTTTTATAAGTGAAAAGGGATGACATTTTTGTAAATACCAAAAATATTTCAATAATGGGAAGTCACTCTCAAGGAAAGTGACACCAAAATTAGGAAATAATGGATTTATTAAGATAAAAGGTCAATAAATACCTCAAAAAATCAATTAACAACATGTTTTTAACATGTTAGTCCCTTCCCCTCTTTTGTTACTTTTTTTACCATTTCGGTTTTCACCACAGTAACTAGTTTTTACCTAGGTAATTTATCCTTTATAACCAAAAAATGATACTTATTATATAATTGAGACCTAATGTTTATAAATTTTAAATAAATTTTATTTTATTAAATTTTAAATGTGGTAAAATTAATTTTAAAATACTAAATGTATAATGTATTATTTTTTTAAAAATATAACTTAAGTTCTAAAATGTAAAATATGGGTTTTTAAATTATATAATTTTTTAAAATTATAAATTTACTTATAACATAATTATTTGGTATTATAAAAAGGTTTCATGAGTTTAAAATTCATACTTATATACTAATAATTCCATATAATTCAAGTTATTTGAATAAATAGAATTTTTCACTATCCACCTCAAAATCAATCATATTAGAAAAATATTAAAAATTGACATTAAGATAATATTTGAATAATAAATCAAAAAATGAATTTAATTTTTTCAAATTCACATCCTTAAATTTATAAATTTTATTTTTAATTAAAAACATAAAATATAGCAAAAAACTACTTTTATAGGAAAACAACTTTTGGTGTATTAACCATTCTTTTTTACCTATAAATTAATAATTAATCTAGTGTCATTAATTTATTCATATAAAAATAAATTATAATTTAAAAGAATAAAATTATAGAAAAATATTTTATTTTTTTCTTAGCTATACTAATCAAGTCGATATTTAAAATAATGTTTTTTTGTTCTTATATATATATATCATAATTTCTTTACCACTATTAATACCTAAAAATTCTATGGATACCTTAAATTTTTTTATATTTTTTTGGTTTCAATGTTACGTATGGAGAAAGCTATCAAACATAGTATTTATTTAAGGTGGAAAAACTCATATTATTACACCCTCATGTCTATAAACTATTGAAGACCTTCCCTAAAGTAGTACATATAGGAGAAAAAAAGGGAGTCCCCCTTGGATAATTAGTGCGGCTTTCTAGAATCAATCAAAGGTAATGAGACTTGTATTAGTTGTGAACAAACACATAAAAATTAAAAGGAAGTGATCCTCAGCATGGAGAGATCTTGGAAAAAACTTTATCCCCCAAACTAGTGAAGTAGTGGATTTAGAACAACAACATTTCATTGGTGTGTACTCTTTAGATGTATCCCTTTTTATTGAAATAAGTAAAAATCCTCATTTCATGTTCATGATTTACTTTCTTATATATTTTGTGTATGTTTTAGAAAGGTTCTCATAAAAAGTGAAAGGTTAAAAACTAGTCCTTCTAATATGGGAAAAAGATCCTAAAAGAAGAAAAAATGAGTAAAAGAATAGGTTTAAATTGGTAAACACCCCGATTAACCCCCCTCTTAGGGTGTATAGGTTGTAAAAAGTGTTATCAGATCCAAAAAGTTCTGATTTGGAGTTCAACCTGTAAATTTATTTTTTATTTTGTGTGCATGTGAAGTTAATAATAAAAATATTATTTTTTAGTGGAACTAATCTTGATGATTGGTAATATGAGATGATTCTATTTATATAGTTTTATAGAAAGGTGGTTATGGAGTATATCCTTCAAGATAATTATTTGACTAAGAACAGTGAAATAATTGGTAAGGAAAGGATATATATAATCATGATTAAATCTTTTTCCAGTGAATTACTGAAGATATGTTCGCATTGTGATACTTCTTTTGAGACGTGGAAGTATTTTAAACTCATTTATGGGAAAAAATGAAAGTGTTGGATATAGAGGAACCATCCAAAAAAATTGATGAAAAATTACTTACATCAAACTAAAAAAAGGATAAATAAAAAGAAGTCTCCCATGAATACAAACTCTGCAATTGAGGTGATTTTTTTGATTATTTTATTAAAAGTGATTCTAATAATGTTTTGGAAGATTATTATAAACATTAAGAATCATAATTACCCCTATATATTGATATAAGTGTGAATTATAATGATGAAATGGAAATTAAATTTAGTTACCAGTCCATAGAATGTTCATGTATTGATCAAGACAAGATCCAATCCCTGTATGAGAATATGGATTGATTGGAAATCCTTCATTAAGTGGAGTGTACTTTTATTAAGGAACTTTCCATATAGAATAAAATATTAATTAAATTAAAGGTTTCCTTGAATATAGACATAATGAAGATTGGTTCAAAGATAAAGGGAAAACATAATTTGCCTGAATAAATTTTACAAGAAATCAAGAAATAGATGAACATAGAGAATGAGTTGAAATATAGTATTATTCCTCTCAAAAAACAACTTGAAGATAGGAGAAATTATGTAATGGAGGATGTTTTAAGGATGAATTATATGTATTCTCAATTTAAGGAGAAAGATAAGAAGTTCAATGATCTTAAATTAAATCTTATATCCTCAAGGGGAAAAAAGATGGTAGAAAATTGCATTATGGTAGAATTAACTAGTAAATTATGTAGAATTAAAAATATAGAATTAGTGGATAGAGGGAATATACTTACAAAACATATTAGTGAAGATTATACAAAGTAGGTAGTAATAAAGTGATACTTCAGTGGAAGAATGAAACACACTATGAGTGTGAGTCTAGAAGATGAAGGGCTCAAAAGAGGAAAGAAATATGATGTAACAACTTATCATCCTAAAAGTGATAATAAGTGTAACGCCCCGACCCCAGTTACCTAGAGTTGGTGCATTATTTTAATACATTGGCATGATTACAAGGAATCAAGTCCCGAAGGACCTATAAGTTTAGCAGTCTTGGAAAAATAGATCACATACATGAATGTTACATTACACTTCATAATATACAAAACAACATAAATAATCCTTTATGAATTCCATTATTACCTTGTCTTAACCCTTCTTATCAATCATAATATAATTCTTGGAATCCTGGAAAAAATAAAACATAGAAAAGGGGTGAGCTCAAACGCTCCGTAAGGGTAAGCAATACAGCAGAAACTTTCATAAATAAGCATAAACATTTAAGGCAATGTATAACTAAAACAAAAGCCTTTTAAACTTGAACTTCAACATAGTATGGAAAAAATAAAATGAAATAATGACATTTACTTATTCACATGGATATTATACTAATCGAATAATTACATGCAATATCAATAACCACTTTCATAATAATGGAATGCATAATGCCAGACTATCATAACCACATAGCCAAGGCCTCGTGCCAAGACTACAAATAAGATTTTGTCAAGGCCTTGTGCCAAGACACTAGTTTGTCTCATGAGACCTACCAATGCATCTAGAAGCTATAGCGGGCTCCACCTATCACGTACTAAGTCCAATGCATTCCAATATGAAAAGGTTTAAACATAACATAAACATTCATATTAAAACTAGCATACGAAATGTCAATACTTTCTCCATAAACCATGAATGGTATAAAAATAACACATCCACAGAAAAACAAATCACAAAACCTTAAATACAATAAAAAAGTTTTGTTTAATAATAAATCAACTTCAAATAATCTTAAAATCCATCAAAGGATGTTGACATAGATGGAATCAAAACAATTTGAGAGAAATATCTCTTTTATTGAAATCAGTGAAAAGTCACACATTTATAAAGGAAGTAATTTAAAAGAGATTTTTGAATCAAAGTGTCCCATACCACTTTGAAACTTTTGAAAAGAAATATCATTTCAAAACATTCATGTCCATATAAATAAATCCTTAAAATCATTTTGAAAACATGGACATTAATTAAAATATTTAGAAAGATAAATATTTAAAACATTTAAAATTATGATCTTGATAAATAGTACCTTTCAAAAATTCTTAAAATATTAATTTTGAAATAATTTAAAATTAACATAATTATAAAATAAAAAATTTACATTGAAAATATTCTTATAAGCTTGTAAGGGAAGCTTTGACAATTTTATAACGGCGGTAAATAGCCGCACCCACCGTATGAGTTAAAAAAACATTCTTACCTTAAATTTGTCAAAAGGTTAAAAGTGCCTTGTTTGGAAAACGACAGAAAGACTCCTTTAAAAATACATAAGGGTATAAATGAATTTAACCCATATTATTTTTAAATAGTAAAAATGTTTTGAAATACATTTCGAAGAATCATGGATGTGGATGATAAAGAAATCCCAGTAGATTATTACGTATAAACAACCTTGGATAATGAAGAGATTGCGAAAAAAACCCTTACCATTTTGGCAACTTTCGAAATGCACAACCCATGAAAGAGGTATCATACAATTAATATGTAAATACACATAAATTAAAGTGTATTACACAAATAATATAATTATGGGCAGTATATACACCACACAAAAATGTAATAGTGGCAATATGGCATGAATCTCACGAGAATAAGGAGTGAGATTAAAACCCCTTACCTTGTACTTATCATTGGTTGGGGGTAGGTTAACCTCCTGTATAATGGTGAAATAATTGTTATTAAATTATACAAGAATCATATACATTCATATGATATCATATATGATCTTTTAACATTGCTTTGTTAATAATATCTTAGAATTATCGTTGTTTCGGGTGTTAACTTACTCATTTTATTTTATATGTTTTGTTACGTAAGCTGTGGTTGTCATAGATAGGTTGTATCTTATTCATATACAGAATTATATCAAGTCCTTAAAAATTATTTTTAAATCATCAAATGATAATTATACTTGAATGGATACGATAGAGAATGAATCTCATCGCATTCGTGGAGACGGTAGTCCGTACGTACGCACGAGCGACAATATCATTATTTTGATATTAAAATAATATATAATTGGGTTGTATATCATATATACAGAATAATTATCATGTTATATTTATTATTTAAACTAATTACACATCATTATTATACCCATCCAAAATAATAATTTATTGAATAACAATTACACCACGACGTGGAGACGGTAAGCTGTACGTACGCACGTATGGTGACATGTTATTCAAAGGGTGGATAAAATACTGAATATGGTTATACCATATTTATAATAATATTACAGTATATAGGATATACTTGATTTATTATTTTAGAATGGGAATAACAAAGAAAGAAGAAGTTGAAGAAGAACAGAATTTGAAAAAGGGTGGTGAAAACATTAGCTCTTCTTCAGGTTCTTCCTTTTGATTTGATCAAAAGGGATCCTTAGGTTGGATTTATGATAAAACTAAGGCCTCTAGGTTGTATTGAGGGATGTTGATAGAGTATTTTGGCAGGGTTTGTCCGAACCAAAAGGCTTTGAAGGTGTGAAGTAATGAGAAGGCGGAGTGCCCTTTTATAAGAGGGGTGAGGGGAACCTTTGGAAAAGCTAGCAATATTAATTTATAATAAATTCATATTCAGTTTATAATGGCTCCAAAGTTGATTATTTAAATTTTAAGGTGGGGATGGGTCGAAAACCATTCAACCAATAGAATTTAGACAGGTTTGGGTTACTATATAAACCATATCTTTAAGTATTAACTCTAAGTTAATTAGTTTCACTTTTACAGTGTCTCTTTGTATTTTTATATTATATGGTTAATAAACTTACTATATACATCCAAGAGACCCCCAAGTGGTCCAATAATGATACACCTATCATTATATAAGTCTCGTGTCTGAACCTTAGATTTTTAGGAATTTAATATCAATTAATAATATAATATTTGTTTTAAAAACTCTTTTATGTCAATTTTGACACTATTCAATAATTGATTTTTGTGAAACTCATAACAGAATGATTATTTAGAAAAAAGTCCATTAAATAACTCCTAATATGACATATTAACCTTTAAAGTTTGTGTAATTAAATAAAAGTCTCAAATTTTATTTATTTTGGTATTTATAATATCAATTATTTTAATTTTTCACTATTATGGTAATTACTGCATCATCATTGTGTCATAAATAAATTAAATTATTTAATGTCTAAAAATTATAAATAAACTATCATTATGTAGGAAATCGTTTTATCTTTCTAATTAATATTTATAGTCAAAAATCCAACATATATAACCCTATGTAAAAATTGTTTTTCTAAAAGATATATGCTTATGTCATTTTTGTACTTATTTTAACTTAATTAAAATAAAGTGTCCCTATCACCTTCATGGGGTCCCAAAATAGACCCAAATATGCCCATGATCGGCCATGTATCCACCAATAAGGTTAGGACACGTTTTAGGGTAATTTAATATTATTATAATATTATTTTTTAACCCTTATTTACCAGATTTACCCTTTAACCATGGTAACACTATGGGAAATCCATCCTTTCCCAATGGTTCTGAACCGTTGGGAAAGGATGCAGAACCATTGGTATATGTTATACCAACGGTTCTGCCAACCGTGGAGAAGTAAGCCGTTCGGAAAGGCTTTTACCAACATTTTACAAGGAACCGTTGGGATAGGTTAGAAAAAATCAACCTACCCCAACGGTTGTGCCAAACTGTTGGGAAAAGCCATTCCCAACGGTTTGGACCGTTGGGAATCCCATGACTATTTTCTTTCCCAATGGTTTGAAAACCGTTGGGAAAGGTTTTTACCAATGGTTCTACCAACCGTTGGTAAAAACACCACTTCCAAAAGCTATCCCAACGGTTTGAACCGTTGGGATAGCCTATTTTTACCAACAGTTTAATGAACCGTTGGTAAAAACAGCTCCATATGGGCTATCCCAACGGTTTGAAACCGTTGGCATAGGCTTTACTGTGAAAATTGCACAGCAGCCTGCAATTTGCACAGCAGGTCTATTTTGGGCTCATTTTGGCACAGCAGGTCTGTTTTGGGCTCATTTTCAATTCAATTTTCAATCCAATTATTGTAACTGTAACACATATACAATGCATACATATAGAGAACAAACCAACACATTTAAATAATGAAAACCAACCAACCAACACATATAATGCATCCTGTAAATATACTCATCCATAATTAAATTAGAATTCATAACATAATTATAAACATACATAATTCATTTAGAATTCAATTTAAAATTTAGATGACAATCATATGTGGAATCCGGAATTCAATCCATAATTTGATTGGTTTTTTGTACACCATATATTTTTACTCGAAATCATATACATTTTAAACAAAATACATACACCTGGAATGATACCGGTCACACCGTGCCTCGGATTGAGGCGAGGTTAACTCGTACACATCACAAATGACTCATTGATCGTTGTCCTAAAGTATCAACATATTCTGAAATCGTT
Source organism: Viscum album (assembly GCA_963277665.1). Taxonomy (NCBI): domain Eukaryota; kingdom Viridiplantae; phylum Streptophyta; class Magnoliopsida; order Santalales; family Viscaceae; genus Viscum; species Viscum album. Next base: position 333,286,269 of record OY728145.1, on the reverse strand, counting down.
TGGTCAGTTTTCCGTATGCCAGTTGTTGTTTTCACTTAAAATGAAGTGTTTTTTAAATAAAAGAAAGAAACTTTGAATGGTTCCGGCCACACCGCGCCTCAGATTGACACGGGGTTGACTCGTACACATCACACATGACCCATGCATTGTTGTGCTAAAATAAAAACACAATCAGAATGCGTTTGGTTGGTTTTCCGTATGTATTTAAAATGTAGTCCATTTTAAAGAAAATAGATACACTTAGAGTGGTCTCGGACAAACCGCGACTCGGATTGAGGTGCGGTTGACTCATACATGCAACATATGACCCATGGATCGTTGTACTAAAATTTAAATAGATTCTGAATGTGTTTGGTCGGTTTTTCATATGTCAGTTGTTTATTTCACTTATAATCGTGTCCCTTTTAAACAATAGAGACGCAGTTAGAGTGGGACCGACCACATCACATTTCGGATTTAGAAGGGGTTGACTCGTACACATCTCAAATGACCCATGAATCTTTGTCCTAAAGTATCAACACAATCCGAATGCGTTTGGTCGGTTTTCCGTATGTTAGTTGATGTTTTTCACTTAAAATGACGTCCTTTTGAAACAAAAGACATACACTTTGAGTTGTGCCGGCCGCACCGTTCCTCGAATTGAGGCGGGGTTGACTCGTACACATCACATATGACCCATGGATAATTTTGCTAAAGTATCAACACAATCAGAATCCGTTCGTTCGGTTTTCCGTATGTCATTTGTTGTTTTCACTAAAAATGAAGTCCATTTTAAAAAAAATAGAGACACTTTGAGTGGTGTCGGCCACACCGCGCCTCGGATTGAGGTGGGTTTGACTCGTACACGTCACATATGACCCATGGATCGTTCTCCTAAAGTTTCAACAGAAACCGAATGCGTTTGGTTGGTTTTCCATATGTACTTAAAATACTGTCCATTTTAAACAAAAGAAAGTCACTTAGAGTGGTCCTGACCACACCGTGACTCAGATTGAGCCCGGGTTGGCTCGTACACATCACATATGACCCATGGATCGTTGTCCTAAAATTTCAACAGATTCCGAATGCGTTTGGTTGGTTTTTCTTCTGTCAGTTGTTTATTTCACTTATAATCTTTTCCGTTTTAAACAAAAGAGACACATTTAGAGTGGTACCGGCCACACCGCGTCTCGGATTTAAGCGGGGTTGACTCTTACACGTCTCAAATGAACCATGGATCGTTTTCCTAAAGTATCAACACAATCTGAATGCGTTTGGCCGGTTTGCCGTATGCCAGTTGATGTTTTTCACTTAAAATGGCGTCCTTTTGAAACAAAAGACATACACTTTGAGTTGTGCCGGCCACACCACGCCTCAGATTGAGGCGGGGTTGACTCGTACACGTCACATATGACCCATGGATAATTGTGCTAAAGTATCAACACAATCAGAATCCGTTCGATCGGTTTTCCGTATGTCATTTGTTGTTTTCACTAAAAATGAAGTCCATTTTAAACAAAATAGAGACACTTTGAGTGGTGTCGGCCACACCGCGCCTCGGATTGAGGTGGTGTTGACTCGTACACGTCACATATGACTTATGGATCGTTCTCCTAAAGTTTCAACAGAAACCAAATGCGTTTGGTCGGTTTTCCGTATGTACTTAAAATACTATCCATTTTAAACAAAAGAAAGTCACTTAGAGTGGTCCCGACCACACCATGACTCGGATTGAGCCCGGGTTGGCTCGTACACGTCACATATGACCCATGGATCGTTGTCCTAAAATTTCAACAGATTATGAATGCGTTTGGTCAGTTTTTTGTCTGCGAGTTGTTTATTTCACTTATAATCTTGTCCGTTTGAAACAAAAGAGACACAATTAGAGTGGTACCGGCCACACCGCGTCTCGGATTTAGGAGAGGTTGACTCGTATACGTCTCAAATGAATCATGTATCGTTTTCCTAAAGTATCAACACAATCCGAATGCGTTTGACCAGTTTTCCGTATGCCAGTTGATGTTTTTCACTTAAAATGACGTCCTTTTGAAACAAAAGACATGCACTTTGAGTTATGGCGGCCACACCGCGCCTCAGATTGAGGCGGGGTTAACTCGTACACGTCAAATATGACCCATGGATAATTTTGCTAAAGTATCAACACAATCAGAATCCGTTCGTTTGGTTTTCCGTATGTCATTTGTTGTTTTCACTAAAAATGAAGTCCATTTTAAACAAAATAGAGACATTTTGAGTGGTGTTGGCCACACCGCGCCTCGGATTGAGGTGGCGTTGACTCATACACGTCACATATGACCCATGGATCGTTCTCCTAAAGTGTCAATAGAAACCGAATGCGTTTGGTCGGTTTTCCGTATGCCAGTTGATGTTTTTCACTTAAAATGATGTCCTTTTGAAACAAAAGACGTACACTTTGAGTTGTGCCAGCCACACCGCGCCTCGGATTGAGGTGGGGTTGACTCATACATGTCACATATGACCCATGGATCATTGTGCTAAAGTATTAACACAATCAGAATCCGTTCGGTCGGTTTTCTGTATGTCATTTTTTGTTTTCACTAAAAATGAAGTCCATTTTAAACAAAATAGAGACACTTTGAGTGGTGTCGGCCACACCACGCCTCGGATTGAGGTGGCGTTTACTTGTACACGTTACATATGACCCATGGATCGTTCTACTAAAGTTTGAACATAAACCGAATGCGTTTGGTCGGTTTTCCGTATGTACTTAAAATACTGTCCATTTTAAACAAAAGAAAGTCACTTAGAGTGGTCCCGACCACACCGTGACTCGGATTGAGCCCGGGTTGGTTCGTACACGTCACATATGACCCATGGATCATTGTACTAAAATTTCAACAGAATCCGAATGCGTTTGGTCGGTTTTTCATCTGCCAGTTGTTTATTTCACTTATAATCTTGTCCGTTTGAAACAAAAGAGACACAATTAGAGTGGTATTGGCCACATCGTGTCTCGGATTTAGGCGGGGTTGACTCATACACGTCTCAAATGAATCATGGATCGTTTTCCTAAAGTATCAACACAATCCGAATGCGTTTGGCCGGTTTTCCGTATGCCAGTTGATGTTTTTCACTTAAAATGACATCCTTTTGAAACAAAAGACATACACTTTGAGTTGTGCCGGCCACACTGCGCCTCAGATTGAGGCGGGGTTGACTCATACATGTCACATATAACCATGGATAATTGTGCTAAAGTATCAACACAATCAGAATCCGTTCGGTCAGTTTTCCATATGTCATTTTTTGTTTTCACTAAAAATGAAGTCCATTTTAAACAAACTAGAGACACTTTGAGTGGTGTCGGCCACCCCACGCCTCGGATTTAGGTGGCGTTGACTCGTACACGTCACATATGACCCATAGATCGTTCTCCTAAAGTTTCAACAGAAATCAAATGCGTTTGGTCGGTTTTCCGTATGCCAGTTGATGTTTTTCACTTAAAATGATGTCCTTTTGAAACAAAAGACATACACTTTGAGTTGTTCCGGCCACACCGCACCTCAGATTGAGGCGGGGTTAACTCATACACGTCACATATGACCCATGGATCATTGTGCTAAAGTATCAACACAATCAGAATCCGTTCGGTCGGTTTTCCGTATGTCATTTTTTGTTTTCACTAAAAATGAAGTACATTTTAAACAAAATAGAGACACTTTGAGTGGTGTTGGCCACACCGCGCCTCGGATTGAGGTGGCGTTTACTCGTACACGTCACATAGGAACCATGGATCGTTCTCCTAAAGTTTCAACAGAAACCGAATGCGTTTAGTCAGTTTTCCGTATGTACTTAAAATACTGTCCATTTTAAACAAAAGAAAGTCACTTAGAGTGGTCCCGACCACACTGTGACTCATATTGAGCCCGGGTTGGCTCGTACACATCACATATGACCCATGGATCGTTGTCCTAAAATTTCAACAGATTCTGAATGCGTTTGTTCGGTTTTTCGTCTGTCAGTTGTTTATTTCACTTATAATCTTTTCCGTTTTAAACAAAAGAGACACATTTAGAGTGGTACCGGCCACACCGCGTCTCGGATTTAGAAGGGGTTGACTCGTACACGTCTCAAATGAACCATGTATCGTTTTCCTAAAGTATCAACACAATCCGAATGCGTTTGGCCGGTTTTCCGTATGCCAGTTGATGTTTTTTACTTAAAATGGCATCCTTTTGAAACAAAAGACATACACTTTGAGTTGTTCCGGCCACACCGCGCCTTGGATTGAGGCGGGGTTGACTCGTAAATGTCACATATGACCCATGGATAATTGTTCAAAAGTATCAACACAATAAGAATCCGTTCGGTCAGTTTTCCGTATGTCATTTGTTGTTTTCACTAAAAATGAAGTCCATTTTAAACAAAATAGAGACACTTTGAGTGGTGTCGTCCACACCTCGCTTCGGATTGAGGTAGCGTTGACTCGTACACGTCACATATGACCCATGGATCGTTCTCCTAAAGTTTAAACAGAAACCGAATGCGTTTGGTCGGTTTTACGTATGTACTTAAAATACTGTCCATTTTAAACAAAAGAAAGTCACTTAGAGTGGTCCCGACCAAACCGTGATGCGGATTGAGCCCGGGTTGGCTCGTACACGTCACATATGACCCATGGATCGTTGTCCTAAAATTTAAACAGATTCCGAATGCGTTTTGTCAGTTTTTCGTCTGCCAGTTGTTTATTTCACTTATAATCTTGTCCGTTTGAAACAAAAGAGACACAATTAGAGTGGTACCGGCCACACCGCATCTCGGATTTAGGCGGGGTTGACTCGTACACGTCTCAAATGAATCATGGATCATTTTCCTAAAGTATCAACACAATCCTAATGCGTTTGGCTGGTTTTCCGTATGCCAGTTGATGTTTTTCACTTAAAATGACGTCCTTTTGAAACAAAAGACGTACACTTTGAGTTGTGCCGGCCACACCACGCCTCGGATTGAGGCGGGGTTGACTCTTAAACGTCACATATGACCCATGGATAATTGTGCTAAAGTATCAACACAATCAGAATCCGTTCGGTCGGTTTTCCGTATGTCATTTTTTGTTTTCACTAAAAATGAAGTCCATTTTAAACAAAATAGAGACATTTTGAGTGGTGTCGGCCACACCGCGCCTCGGATTGAGGTGGCGTTGACTCGTACACGTCACATATGACCCATGGATCGTTCTCCTAACGTTTCAACAGAAAAAAAAATGCGTTTGGTCGGTTTTACGTATGCCAGTTGATGTTTTTCACTTAAAATGATGTCCTTTTGAAACAAAAGACATACACTTTGAGTTGTGACGGCCACACCGCACCTTGGATTGAGGCGGGGTTGACTCGTACACGTCAAATTTGACCCATGGATCATTGTGCTAAAGTATCAACACAATCTGAATCCGTTCGGTCGGTTTTCGTATGTCATTTTTTGTTTTCACTAAAAATGAAGTCCATTTTAAACAAAATAGAGACACTTTGAGTGGTGTCGGCCACACCGCGCCTTGAATTGAGGTGGCGTTTACTCGTACAGGTTACATATGACCCATGGATCGTTCTCCTAAAGTTTCAACAGAAACTGAATGCGTTGGTCGGTTTTCCGTATGTAAATACTGTCCATTTTAAACAAAAGAAAGTCACTTAGAGTGGTCCCGACTACACCGTGACTCGGATTGAGCCTGGGTTGGCTCGTACACGTCACATATGACCCATGGATCGTTGTCCTAAAATTTCAACAAATTCTGAATGCGTTTGGTCGGTTTTTCGTCTGCCAATTGTTTATTTCACTTATAATCTTGTCCGTTTGAAACAAAAGAGACACAATTAGAGTGGTACCGGCCACACCGCGTCTCAGATTTAGGCGGGGTTGACTCAGTAAACGTCTCAAATGAATCATGGATCATTTTCCTAAAGTATCAACACAATTCGAATGCGTTTGGCCGATTTTCCGTATGCCAGTTGATGTTTTTCACTTAAAATGACGTCCTTTTGAAACAAAAGACATACACTTTGAGTTGTGCCGGCCACACCGCGCCTCGGATTGAGGCGGGGTTGACTCTTACACGTCACATATGACCCATGGACAATTGTGCTAAAGTATTAACACAATCAGAATCCGTTCGGTCGGTTTTCCGTATGTCATTTGTTGTTTTCACTAAAAATGAAGTCCATTTTAAACAAAATAGAGACACTTTGAGTGGTGTCGGCCACACCGCACCTCGGATTGAGGTGGCGTTGACTCGTACACATCACATATGACCCATGGATCGTTTTCCTAAAGCATCAACACATTTCGAATGCGTTTGGTTAGTTTTTCATATGTCACTTTTTGTTTTCACTTAAAATCTTATGGAAATTATTATAGAATATTTTTATATCATATTTAGTATGGATTAGATTTTACTTGATCGTGGTATGAAACATTTCATCAGAGCTAATGAAATTAAGGAAGGTGGAGGGGCTGTCCGGGGGGGCTGTCCGGTGGGTGTCCGGGGGGCTGTCTGGGGACCAAGGAGGAGGGTGGGGGGGATGTGCGGGGTCTGTTCGGGGGGTGTTTGGGGGTTGTTAAGGGGGCTGTCCGGGGTTGTTCAGGGGTTGTTTAGGGGTTGTTCAGGGGTTGTTCAGGGGGGTTGTTCGGGGTTGTTCAGGGGGCTGTCCGGGGGGCTGTCTGGGGGGTGTTTGGGGGGTTGTCCCGGAGTCCAAGGGGGAGGGTGGGGGGGTTGACCGGGGGGCTGTCCGGGGGGCTATCCGAGGTCCAGGGTGGAGGTGGGGGGCTGTACGGGGGGCTGTCCAGGGGGCTGTCCGCGGGGCTGTCCGGGGGGTGTTTGGGGGGTGTTCGGGGTCCAAGGGGGGGGGGGGGGGGGGGGGTTGTCCAGGGTCCAAGAATGAGGGGGGTTGTCCAGGGAGTTCTCAAACACACAACCACTAAAAGACAACAACATCCATAAAAACAGACAATATATGAAAAATAACTCAACTCCAATACTATACTACGAGTCTAGATAAAACCAACAACTAGAATAGATTTAACATCAAATCTCAGTAATATAAGTAAAAAATGTAACGGGATCAATATTTCCCACATCAGCATCACCATCACCACCATCATCATCATCACCCTCATCATCGTCCTCCTCATCGTCCTCACCCTCCACAGTGCCCTCCTCCTTGCCTTCACCCTCCTCCCCGCCCTCCTCATCTCCCTCCTCTTCCGCACCAGACTCCTCGCTATCATCATCTTCAAGCTGGACATCGGCCTGACCACCACTGGAACTTCCACCTGGTGCACCATATATAGAATGTATCGACTACATGTATTCATCAATCGCTGGGCTGGCCTCTGCTGGAAGTGTTGGACGTAGAACTCACTGTTTGCCCTAGCAGACTGTTCTGCCGTTTCTGTGGCCCTTTTCTCAGCCTATTCTGCCTGTACCCTAACTTGCTGCAGCTCGGTGGCACTACAACTCGTACCTGAGGTAGGCCAATACCTCGTCGGGGCTATCCTAGGTTGGCAGCGTACTATGCCAGAATGATCCTCTCCCAACACCTGATCTAAGTGATCAGATGGCCCCAAATTGTCTGCTTCTTGGGCATCGAGGGCCTCTAAAGCATCCTGTTACAAATATAAATATATTATTAAGTTACAAAATAGATATTAAAATATAAAATCAACAGATTAAAACTTACAATCTGCTTCTGAGTCGCTTCGTTGACAGCACTTCCATCCTTTTTTCGTCTACTCGAGCAAAACAGTTTTGCTCGAGGCACACGTCCTTCAATATTTTGTACTTGCCTCTACAATGACATTGAAAACAAAAGTTATATAAAAACTTTAGCAAATGATTAAATAATTGAGGAAACAAAAGAAAATGTAAGTCGTAAAGAAAACTTATAAACAATTGTCATACCTGCTGCCTCTCATGATCCGGCATCGTCGTGCGTCCTAGTGTATGGAGGTATTTTTTTGCATCAATGTTTTTTTTTATTTTTTCCAGATGATTCCTAAATAAAATTCGATAATGCAAAGGATAATATTAATGCAAAACTTGAAAGTTATTATTTAAATACCTCAAATGTAATTCATACCTTAAACTGGGTACTCGTCCAATGAGTAATCATCTGACGATACTGCTCTATAGGACAATCATCCACGACTGGTACCCGCCTCTAACTCAGTGCCAACTCTAGCACGCCCGCCAATATACATCTCATGCTTTTATGCTCTCCAAAGCTCGCCTAAATCCTTTAGACGTTCCAGTCGTGCACCCTCACCATCAGGAAAATTAAATCGAAGCTGAAATAAAAATATTAATTCATATAAATACAAAAATAATTCATGGCATTAAATACAATAGATTTTTTTACCCATATCTCTGCCCAAGCTCTATCTTTGACCTCATGTGGAAAATGTCTCCACGACAGCGGGCTGACGGGAATGATGTCGGAGTATTTGGAAAGCGTCGCCAGAAAACTCCGACATTGCTGCCCTGTTTTCTCAACCATCTGATTGTCTTCATTATATTCCACCATAACCTGTGTGCGACGGTTCCACACCGAACGCATGCGTGTACGACCCCGCCCCGCCTCCTGTCAGTAGATGTATCTGTCATGAAATAAAAACAAATATTTTATCAAAACATGTTATAATGAAAATAAATATTTCTATAAAAATTTGTTAGGGTTTTATAAATATACCTGCGCTAGTCTGATCAATGAGTGGCGCCAGATCCACAGAACCTGATGGAACACCCTCTGGTGGAACAGGAGTCGAAGACGATGGAATATAAAAGCTTGGAGAGACAGAAGTAGAAGGAACAGAAGATGGAACAACTGTATGACCTGATGCTGACTGGGGAGTGGGAATCATCATGGGATGTGAAAGTGATGGGGAAGAAGATGCAGAAGGTAGCGAAAAAATGGGAGGCATAAATACCCCGTGTGTCCCTAACGACACACCGGGATCAGAATGTGGGAAGGCTGAAACATCAGTGGGAGGGGCAGGGTCTAGTCGGGAACGCGTAGCTCTACGTCCACCTCTGGTACGAACCCTCCTTGTACCACCGGCCTGAGTACTAGGACCAGTACTAGGCTCCTCGTCGAATAACTGTCGACGTAACGGTGGATCCTACAAAAAAGTTTACAAAAAAATTAATCACATGACATTATATATTCTGTATATATATATATATATATTTTAAATAAAGTACTCACTGTAGGCACTAATGGTGGAACGCCCAGCTCCTCCATCTGACAATTGTTCTCCGCCATTTTTTTTCTTCGTCTCTCTTCAATTGGCTGCATTTCCTGCATTTGAAAACAAATATGTAATTAATTAGAAAAAAGGAAATTAATTAGTAAACCAAAAAACTAAATATATTAGGGAATGAGGGGATTCATTGGTAATTTAGCTATCAATTGTTTTAGAAGATCTTGAATGAATTTAATAAAACATACAAGTTGTAATGTTCACCAAGTTAGAAATATTGTTTGATTTGGTTTGAATACAGTTCAATTCCAAATTAGAAAATGCAATTCAAATAAAACAGCAACCAATAAACATTGAAAATTCACATAACAGTCAAGTCAGCTAAAACATATTTGTGATCAATACTAAATAAATATGAATATTACCAACCTTAACAACCCAACTCGAGGTAAACCAAAAGAATTGAGAACATGGATGAATGATTCAATATATTTCCAACCACAACTTCAGGTTCACAATCAACTCTGACAATTGAGCTATTGGAGTCATCAAAAGAAATAAATGGATTGGTTCCAATGGAAATAGGGACAGTGTCAATTCCATCATCAGCATCATCAAAAATATGTCTTGGAATTACTTCAACTATGACACCAAATTCAGGTTGAAGTTGATCTTTGACATAAAAAACTTGTTTAGCCATTGATTCCAACACATATGGTTCTTCGGTAGCAAGAGTGCGGGTCACATTAATTACTCGAAATCCACAATTATCAATAAATGTGCCATGTCTCATCATCGAATCAAACCAATGGCATTTCATCATTGTGACTCATCCATGAGAGTAATAATCCAATATTATTATTTTCTCAATGACTCCATAATAACCCACATTTTCAAGTTGCGGTATACTATCTGATGCACTGGCATAACAATATGTTGTGGAAGTAACCAAAATACCATCATGTTGTGTTCTCATGTTTTTGGCTCATTCCGTGACAATAAATCTGTACCCATTGATAACAATTGATTTACAGTCACGAACCACGGTATTAGGACCAAAAGCCAAAGCTCTTATTTCCTCAGAGACAGAGTCAGCAGACAAAATCAATACCTGCAATATAAATGACAGTTAAACTTAAGTAAATATTGAAATAATTAATTTAAACAGTAATATTTTTACCTTCAATTTTAACCAAGAAGAAAACTCTTTGCTATGCAAAGTCTCTCTCCTTATCAAAGATAAAGAACGATGCTTCCTATTTATCATTGTTTTATGTTCCCTGTAGATAAAAAAATATGAATAGTTTAACAGATATATATGTAAGATATACATATTCAATTTTGTTACCTGATATAGTCATCGAACAAATCACAGTTGAACAAAACTGTGCGATGTGCCATCTCCCGCTCTTCATGGCTTAATGTCTTCAATGTATATGATCCAGAAATTCCTTCTGTTTGAGGAAGTGATGGAAAACTGGGTTCAATTTTCTCATATTGTTCTTCTTCATTTCTCATTGGTCTGTTAATTCTTGTAGTAAGATCAGACAAATACATCGAACAGAAATCCATACATTCTTGAGCTAAGTAACCGTTCACAATAGAACCTTCGGGATGATTCTTGTTTCGAACATAAGACTTTAATGTGAACATATTTCTTTCAATTGGATACATCCAACGAAAAGAAACAGGTCCTCCGAGAAGTATTTCAGTTGGAATATGGACAGTCAGATGCAGCATGCATGTGAAAAATGATGGGGGAAATATTTTCTCCAACTCAAAAAAAATTAATGGGGCATCTGTCAACATTTTTTGCAAGAAATACTTGGAAAACTTCTTAGCACAAATATCTCTAAACAAATGACACAACCGAATAACACCCACCCTTACATTATTGGACAAAAGATGATGGATTGCTATTGGAAGCAACTCATGCAGTAGAACGTGATAATCATGAGTCTTCAAAGATTTTAGCTTCAACTCTCTTCTGTTGACCCGTTTAGATATGTTGCTTGAATAGCCATCAGGAACTCTAATAGTATCTAATAATTCCAGAAATTGTTTTTTTTCAGTAGGTGTCATCACATAAGAAGCACATGGAAGTTGCCATTTATTTTCACTGATACGCACAGGATGCAATTCTGGTCTGATGCCCCAATCCACCAAGTCACGTCGAGATCGTAAATCATCTTTTGTCTTCCCCTTGACATTTAGAAGAACTGAAAGCAACATTTCACATATATTCTTTTCAATATGAATTATGTCTAAGCAATGACGTATCAAATTGGTTGACCAATAAGGCAAATCAAAAAAGATACTCCTCTTCCTCCAATTGTAACAGGTTTCTGTGGAAACATTCTGTCTCTTTCCAGATTTCATTTGACCCTTCCCAAACGAAAAACTGAAATCTTTCAATTCATTAAGCACATCAGTTCCAGACATACGCTGAGGTGGATCATCGGTCTCTATAGTATTATCAAATCTTCGACGATTCATTCTATATGGATGATCCTTTGACAAAAATCATCGATGTCCCATAAAACTGAAACTACAATGATGTTTCAGTCTTCTGGATCGTGTATTCTTCATACAAACTGGACATGATAGTTTTCCCTTCGTGCTCCATCCAGACATCATTGCATAAGCCGGAAAATCATTGATCGTCCACATAAGCGCAACACACATCTAAAATATGTCTTTCGAACATGCATCGTATGTGCGCACACCCACATCCCAAAGAAGTTTCAACTCTTTTATTAAAGGTTGCATGTATACATCAATATCAATGCCGGGATCAGAAGGACCAGATATGAGTATACTCATGAAAGTGAAAGATTTTTTCATACACAACCATGGGGGAAGATTATAAATGTGTATAAAAACTGGCCATGTGCTGTGCGAAGTAAGCATCTGCCCAAACGAATTAAAACCATCGCATGAAAGACCTAGCCTCACATTACGCAGGTCAGCTGCAAAATCAGGATGTCGAGCATCAAATCTCTGCCATGAAAATCCATCTGCAGGATGAACCAACTCATCATTAGTCTTCTTTCTCCCGGTATCATTCCATATCATTTTTATTGATATGTCATCAGACATAAAAATATTCTGGAGTCTGGGGATCAATGGAAAGTGCCACATTACTTTCTATGGAACGCGGGATGGTGTTCCATCAGATTTTGATTTCCAGCGGGATGTGCCACATTTTATACATTCATTTCGTTCAGCGGTTTCTTCCCAGAATAAACTGCAATCTTTCGGGCAAGCATGAATTTTATTTCTGGAAAATCCAAGTTCTTCAACTAACTTCCATGCCATATAGTGGTTTAAGGGAATATCTGCATCATCTGGAAGTAAATCCTTCAAGAGGGTAAGAATGTAATTGATTGCTGTATTAGAAATCCCATACATAGTTTTTCCATGAAACAATCGGATTAAAAATTCCAGCTTTTTCATTTTATCGCATTGTCAATATACTGGAGTCGTGGCAGCATCATTCAATTTTTTCACCCTATCAATATCATCATTTTCACTAGATGCATCAGTTGTCCTCATATCAACGTCTTCTTGAGTCGAAATCCTTTTTTTCATGATGACGAATAAACGGAAACCGATCATCTAAAAAATTCTCCATTCCAGTCCTTTCATTTCGATCATCACCAATTTGAGATTTCATTTTCTCCCCATTGTGATACCACACAAAGTAGTTTGCTTGAAAACCATTTTTGGTTATGTGGTAGCTGACTTCTTCACGACTCAACCAAGGTATACCCACATAATTGGAACATGGGTAGTGTATGCGACCACTATCTGAAGCATTGTGAAATGAAAAATCTATAATGCTCTCCAAATTGTTTTGAAAATCGCTTGAGATACGATCGGTTTCATACATCCAACTTCTGTCCATTCTGTAAAAAGAATTCATATAAGTCATTTTGTCATAAACAATTCAATAGGATTGAAATTTAATAGAAAATACATTTAAGTAAACAATAAAGGAAGAAAATAATCATGGTATCAACTACACATGTGAAAAAAACATACTAATGTGTTATTGAAAAAATGTAAAACCAACAAGAACTTAATGTGTTATCACATCAGAGCATGCCTCATCCCATAACCATATTAGTAGGGTATCCTCATATGTGATTTACCTTTTTGAATTAATATGCACTTCCTCACCAGGTACCTGAGTAGATTTCATAGATATAATCATCTCACATCCTGTAAGGCTTCCATTATGTATGATCTGCAGAATAATTTGAGTGATCATGAATCATGCATGGGATCTTCCCATGATCACTATAGATTATGAGAAGGAATTATGATAGGTCACGTGAAGAACATCAAACACATATTTTAGATAATTTGAGACATAATATAATAAAATAATGTATAAATCTATGGAATTTGGGATAAAAGGTGGGTTGTCCATGGGGGTCGATGACGTTCGGACGGGGGGTTCGCGAGAGCACGGCCACCCCCTGTGGCCAGCCCACCCACCCTCCCTGGACAGCCCGCCCACCCCTCCTTAACAGCCCGACCACCCCCGTGGACAGCCCGTCCACCCTTGTGGATAGCCCGCCCACCCCCGTACCCCCATGGACACCCCGTACCCCCCTGGGATAGCCCCGCCCACCCTCCCAAACAGCCCACACCCCCTCCCCTGCAACCCCACCACCACCACCTAGACATACCAACCCCCCTGGACACCCCACACACCCCTCCCCCAATAGGACACCCACCAGACCCCAGACCCCAGACAACCCACACCCCCTGGACAGCCCCGCCCACCCCCGTGGACAGCCTTTCCCACCCTCGTGGACAGCCCTGCCCACCCCCGTGGACAACCCACCCACCCCCGTGGACACCCCCTACCCCCTAGACAGCCCAATCACCCCCGTGGACAGCCCACCCACCCCCCTCGACACCCCTTCTCCCTATGGATATCCCCCCACCCCCTTGGATAGCCCGCCCCACCCCCCTGGACACCCCTACCCCCTGTGGCCAGCCCACCCACCCCCCTGGATAGCCCGCCCACCCCTCCTTGACATCCCGGCCACCCCCGTGGACAGCCTGTCCACCCTTGTGGACAGCCCGCCCACCCCCGTACCCCCCTGGACACCCCGTACCCCCCGGGATAGCCCCGCCCACCCTCCCAAACAGCCCACACCCCCCTCCCCTACAACCCCACCACCACCACCTAGACATACCAACCCCCCTGGACACCCCACACACCCCTCCCCCACCAGGACACCCCACCCAGACCCCCAGGACAGCCCACACCCCCTGGACAGCCTCGCCCACCCCCGTGGATAGCCTTTCCCACCCCCGTGGACAACCCCGCCCACCCCCGTGGACAACCCACCCACCCCCGTGGACGCCCCCTACCCCCTAGATAGCCCAACCACCCCCGTGGACAGCCCACCCACCCCCCTCGACACCCCTTCTCCCTATGGACAACCCTCCACCCCCTTGGATAGCCCGCCCACCCCCCTGGACACCCCTACCCCCTGTGGTCAGCCCACCCACCCCCCCTGGACAGCCCGCCCACCCCTCCTTGACAGCCTGGCCACCCCCGTGGACAGCCCGACCACCCCCGTGGACAGCCCGTCCACCCTTGTGGACAGCCCGCCCACCCCCGTACCCCACTGGACACCCCGTACCCCCGGATAGCCCCTCCCACCCTCCCAAACAGCCCACACCCCCCTTCCCTGCAACCCCACCACCACCACCTAGACATACCACCCCACCTGGACACCCCACACACCCCTCCCCCACCAGGACACCCCACCCAGACCCCCAGGACATCCCACACCCCCTGGACAGCCCCACCCACCCCCGTGGACACCCCCTACCCCCTAGACAGCCCAACCACCACCGTGGACAGCCCACCCACCCCCCTCGACACCCCTTCTCCCTATGGATATCCCCCCACCCCCTTGGATAGCCCGCCCACCCCCCTGGACACCCCTACCCCCCGTGGCCAGCCCACCCACCCCCCCTGGCCAGCCCGCCCACCCCTCCTTGACAGCCCGACCACCCCCGTGGACAGACCGTCTACCCTTGTGGACAACCCGCCCACCCCCGTACCCCCCCTGGACACCCCGTACCCCCCCTGGATTGCCCCGCCCACCCTCCCAAACAGCCCACACCCCCCTCCCCTACAACCCCACCACCACCACCTAGACATACCACCCCCTGGACACCCCACACACCCCTCCCCCACCAGGACACCCCACCCAGACCCCCATGACAGCCCACACCCCTTAGATAGCCCCGCCCACCCCCGTGGACAGCCCTTCCCACCCCCGTGGACACCCCCCACCCACCCCCGTGGACAACCCACCCACCCCCGTGGACACCCCCTACCCCCACAATCCATTATCCAAAACATATCAAATTGGTTTGAACACAATCCATAATTCCCACAATCCATTATCCAAAACATGTAAACGTTCACGATAGCCTCCCCCAACTCTGATTTACATGTTTTGAACACTCTCCTTCCAAACATAGAATACAAAAACATTAAAGAAGTCTTCACAAACACAAACAATATCCTATTTAGATATTAAATTCAATAATCAATTAAACCACCAACACCTGGAAAAAATCTATTCATTAAAACAACTACAACAATATGGGTTGAGATCAAATTTTACCTATTCGTATGGGGGTGTACTTGTTGGGATGGGGGGTGCTGGTGTTCGGATTCGCGAGAGCAGTGGAGTCGGATGGGGTTCGTGAGAGCAGCAGAGTGAATAGATTAGGGCTCTGTCCGAATGGGGAGAGGAGATCGCGATCTGGAATTTGGGGGAAACCTTTGCCAACGGTTTATAAAAACCGTTGGCAAAGGCACACATTTCCCAACGGTTCCAGTGAACCATTGGGAAAGGGTCCACCGAAATTCCCTTTTCCAACATTTTTGTTAAACCGTTGGCAAAGGCTCACTATACCAACGGTTTAAGTAAACCGTTGGTATACTACTGTTGGGAAAACACTAAATTCCAGTAGTGTAAATAAAATATTTACCGAAGTAATTATTCAAAATGTCTAAAAATAAAAGTCACCTATTTACACAATTTGGACATCCTGATTCCAAATATGGAATGCATTTTTCCAAATTCAAAAAATAGAAGTGGCAGGAATTAATTTAAAATTAATTCCCACTGTCAAAACAAAAAGCGTGTTTTTAAGATATAATAACTATCAAAAGATTGATACTTTTTTATATCCAGTTTAATTGTGAAATTATGTCCAATGACCAAAATTGTATTAAATGGTAAAAATATATTCTAAATATAATTTAAAACCACTCAAATTCATAATTTATTACTATTAATTATTTTGATTAAAAAAGTTGTTTTTAATTAAAATTTAGTAATTTTCACTATTCATCAAAATATTAAAGTTATCCGAAAAGTACCAAAATTTCACCTTAGGCTAAATTCGATACTCCGAATCCAAAAATGAAGTCCATTTTGAGAGATAAAATTTATAAAATTTCAAAAAGTAGGTATTACTATTCATAACTGCTAGTTTGATTTGGTTATGGTGTGTGTTAGAACTCGAAGTTGTGTACAACACACGTTACTATATTATTCAAAGAGAAGCGTACCGTGGAAGCTTGGGTTGTTTCATTTTAAGTTTTTGATGTCCCCTTTTAGTCAAAAAGTTTAAAATATTGTATTTAAAAAGGGTTCACTGTTAAAAGTTGGTAAAAGTGCAATAATGAAAATGAATTTGTTCTTACATTATGTCTAAGAAACTCATAATATGGATTCTAAAATTATAAGGATTATATAAAGTTGAAAATTTAGTTAATAATATTCATAACCTCTTTTTAAAGACTTGTTTGGTAAGTCATGGTGGGCTTGAACTCGGTGTTGCATGTAGTGCAAGTTATTGAATTATTTTGAAGAAATAACACACTATGAAATCTTGGGGTGTTACATTCTCCCCTCCTTCAATAAATTGAGTCCTCTCAATTTGAAATTGTTCTTTGAAAATAAAATGTTGAAAATAGAAAATATCTTTGTGGGAAAACCCACATCAAAAATTGGGTTACTAAAATTTAGTCTTAATATGAGGAAAAGAGAAATGAAAGGGTCACCACCAAATTATGATCTCGATTAGGAGAACATTGGTGGAAATTAGAGACATATAATTTGAGGAAAAATGTAAATATTTATAGGTAGTGATTGAGGTCATCAATCACAAACAAGTGTAAAATTGAGGTCCTTAAATTCATCAATCTATGATGATTTGAAATACCATCTGTTCAACAAAACATAGGGTATTAGGACAACACATTTTTGGTTTTAGGATTCCTTAAATAAAGTATAAGAATTAATTTCTTCATAGAATAAGAGAAGAAGAAAAATATATTCTTGACAAGTAGAGTTCCATCCTTTAACTAATTTCTACCACAAACTCATCTTTCACACTAAAAGATAATAGAACATAAAAAATATAATCTATTTATCCTATTCATATAGGGTTCCAAAAAAATGAATTTATAATTCATCTTCCAGATCATTTAAAAAAAACTACATTATTTAATCCCGGACAACACATGGGTCAGTCGTAGGTGATACACCCTTGTCGCTCTTCGGTTGTGGGTTCAAGTCTCGCGGCCTTGCCGGACGGGACGAGTTGCCGCCCGACCTCCGGGTTGTCCTTTTATGGCAATCCAAAATAATCCAAACTAGAACTATCCAAAATACTTCAGTCCAAAATTTATATGGAAGGTAAACACAATAAAGATCCTTTTTCCCGCATAATAACATGTGAACACCATCATCACATATTCTTTTAAAACACTGCAACATCCTGAATTACCATAAAACCTTTTTGATTACATTCATGATCCCTTATTCTTTAAAGAATAATAGATATACTCCTTCAATCCAAAAATGTTTTAAACCCCAACAATGGTGGAATATACAAATCATTAATCAGTTTCAAGGTAGTCAATAATATCCAATATAATTTATCCAAATCAATCATGTATTATTCCAAAATCACTACCTCGGTATCATAACTATATTATGGTTTATCATTCTCTCAACCATATATTTTACAAAACTTTATCCTTCTATTGAGTCACTTTTCTTTGTTCCACACAATCTCAAGTCCTTAATGAAATAGTACTTCAGTACAATCCTTATATACTCCATAATTATTATAACAAGTACATTGTTGATACAACACTCAAATGACATAATCAACATAAGAAATCTAATCATTCCTCTTCATTAGTGGTAGTATCATAACTTGATTATTATCCAATAGCATCATTTGTGGCATAGTATGATGACTGGGACATAGGTTCGCGTAGTGTCCAAACTCCTTGCAAATGAAGCATTGTACATTTGAAACCATTTTCTTACCCTTGCAGTCACGTACTTTGTGCCCTTTTCCTCCAAACTTATAACAAACTCACATTCCTTTCAGGAAAGTTCCAGGGTGTTTCTTCCCACAATTATCACATATGGGAAAATTATTCTTTTCCCTCTTCCCTTTATCCATCTTTCTCTCTTCCATCCTGTTCTTCTCTTGCTTCCCTTCAAATCTATAGGACTCAGTAAACTCTTTACTTATCTTATCAACACATGATATTATTTCTTCATATGATGATAATACATGGGAGACTATTTCTCTTATAAATTCTGGCTTAAGACCAGGAAAGATATGATCCCTATTTCTCTTTGGATCATGTGTATTGCTGGAGTTCTCATTCCTTCTACTGGGCTCCATTTCTAAACAATGGCATATGGTAGATTAGTTTATGAATAACAATAACTAATCCCAAACTTGTAAGACACATAACATAAATTAAATAGTTTATGGATATAATCCATAATCATAAAAATTTCTCCTTTGAGGAAGTATATACTCATAAACCCTTCATAATGGTTTGTAAAAAAATGAGCATTATCCTAAGCATATCCCCCCGGGAGTGTCGTAACCAAGAGTGTAGCAAGGCCCATTGTCGTTCACCAGTTCCCGTTTGAGTCTAGCTCAAAGCGGTGTTTTCAGGTTTTACCACTAGGTACATCTATGCCAGAGCCGCCTCTACCTGCTCGTATCCAGAAAGAGATGTATTGCTTGGAAAACTCACAAAATCTCTATAATACCAAAATTCTAGAAAGTTATTCTATACTAATCCTCAAAGTCTATCTTAGGGATATGTTCTCTAATCAGAGTTTATCTAAATCTAGTTTCCAAGGTTATTGATAAACTTCCTCTGATACCAACTGTAATGCCCCAACCCCAGTTACCCAGAGTCGGTGCATTATTTTAATACATTTTCATGATTACAAGGAATCAAGTCCCGAAGGACTGATAAGTTTAGCAGTCTTGGAAAAATAGATCACATACATGAATGTTACATTACACTTCATAATATACAAAACAACATAAATAATCCTTTATGAATGCCATTATTCCCTTTTCTTAACCCTTCTTATCAATCACAATATACTTCTTGGAATCCTGGGAAAAATAAAACATAGAAAAGGGGTGAGCTCAAATGCTCCGTAAGGGTAAGCAATACAATAGAAACTTTCATAAATAAGCATAAACATTTAAGGCAATGTATAACTAAAACAAAATCCTTTTAAACATGAACTTCAAAATAGTATGGAAAAAATAAAATGAAATAATGCCATTTACTTATTCACATGGATATTCTACTAATTGAATAATCACAAGAAATATCAATAACCACTTTCATAATAATGGAATGCATAATGCCAGACTATCATAACCACATAGCCAAGGCCTCGTGCCAAGACTACAAATAAGATTTTGTCAAGGCCTTGTGCCAAGACACTAGTTTGTCTCATGAGACCTAATGATGCATCAAGGAGCTATAGCGGGCTCCACCCGTCACATACTAAGTCCAATGCATTCCCATATGAAAAGGTTTAATCATAACATAAACATTCGTATTAAAACTAGCATACGAAATGTCAATACTTTCTCCATAAACAATGAATTGTATAAAAATAACACATCCACAGTAAAACATATCGCAATACCTTCAATACAATAAAAAATTTTTGTTTCATAATAAATCAACTTCAAATAATCTTAAAATCCATCAAAGGATGTTGACATAGATGAAATCAAAACAATTTGAGAGAAATATATCTTTTATTGAAATCATTGAAAAGTCACACATTTATAAGGGAAGTAATTTAAAAGAGATTTTTGAATCAAAGTGTCCCATACCACTTTGAAACTTTTTAAAAGAAATATCATTTCAAAAAATTCATCTCCATATAAATAAATCCTTAAAATCATTTTGAAAACATGGACATTAATTAAAAGATTTAGAAAGATAAATCTTTAAAACATTTAAAATTATGATCATGATAAAGAGTACCTTTCAAAAATTCTTAAAATATTAATTTTGAAATCATTTAAAAGTCACATAATTATAAAATAAAACATTTACTTTGAAAATATTCTTATAATCTTGTAAGGGAAGCTTTGAGGATTTTATAATGGTGGTAAATAGCCGCACCCGCCGTATGAGTTAAAAAAAACATTCTTACCTTAAATTTGTCAAAAGGTTAAAAGTGCCTTGTTTGGAAAATGACGGAAAGACTCCTTTAAAAACACATAAGGGTATAAATGACTTTAACCCATATTCTTTTTAAATAGTAATTTTTTTTTGAAATACATTTCGAAGAAACATGGATGTGGATGATAAAGAAATCCCAGTAGAGTATTACGTATAAACAACCTCGGATAATGAAGAGATTGTGAAATAATCCCTTACCATTTCGGTAACTTACGAATCGTACAACCAATGAAAGAGGTATCATACAATGAATATGTAAATACACATAAATTAAAGTGTATTACACAAAGAATATAATTATGGGCAGTACATACACCACACAAAATTTAATAGTGGCAATATGGCATGAATCTCACGAGAATAAGGAGTGAGATGAAAACCCCTTACCTTGTACTTATCCTTGGTTGGGGGTAGGTTAAACTCCTGTATAATGGTGAAATAATTGTTATTAAATTATACAAGAATCATATACATTCATATGATATCATATATGATCTTTTAACATTACCTTGTTAATAATATCTTAGAATTATCGTTGTTTCGGGTGTTAACTTACTCATTTTATTTTATATGTTTTATTATGTAATCCATGGTTGTCATGGATAGGTTGTATCTTTTTCATATCCATAATGATATCAAGTCCTTAAACTTTATTTTTAAATCATAAAATAATAATTATACTTTAATGGATACGATAGAGAATGAATCTCATCACGTCCGTGGAGTTGGTAGTCCGTACGTACCCACGAGCGACAATATCATTCTTTTGATATTAAAATAATATATAATTGGGTGGTATATCATATATACAGAATAATTATCATGTTATATTTATTATTTAAATTAATTACACATCATTATTATACCCATCCAAAATAATAATTTATTGAATAACAATTACACCACGACGTGGAGACGGTAAGCCGTACGTACGCACGTATAGTGACATGTTATTCAAAGGGTTGATAGAATACTGAATATGGTTGTACCATATTTATAAAAATATTACAGTATATAGGATATACTGGATTGATTATTTTATAATGGGAATACCAAAGAAAGAAAAAGTTGAAGAAGAAAAGAATTTGAAAAAGGGTGGTGAAAACATTACCTCTTCTTCGGGTTCTTCCTTTTGATTTGATCAAAAGGGCTCCTTAGGTTGGCTTTCTGATCAAACTAAGGCCTCTAGGCTGTATTGAGGGAAGTTGAGAGAGTATTTGGGAAGGTTTTGGACGAACCAAAAGGCTTTTAAGGTGTGAAGTAATGAGAAGGGGGAGTGCCCTTTTATAAGAGGGGTGTGGGGCACCTTTGGAAAAGCTAGGAATATTAATTTATAATAAATTAATATTTGGTTTATAATGGATCCAAAGTTGATTATTTAACTGTTAATGTGGGTATGGGTCGAAAAACATTCAACCAACAGAATTTATACAGGTTTGGGTTACTATATTAACTTTATCTTTAAGTATTAACTCTAAGTTAATTAGTTTCACTTTTACAATGTCTCTTTGTATTTTTATATTATATAGTTAATAAACTTACTATATAAATCCAAGAGACCCCCAAGTGGTCCATTAATGATAAAACTATCATGATATAAGTCTCTTGTCCGAACCTTAGATTTTTAGGAATTTAATATCAATTAATAATATAATATTTGTTTTAAAAACTCTTTTATGTCAATTTTGACACTATTCAATAATTGATTTTTGTGAAACTCATAAGAGAAATATTAATTAGAAAAAAGTCAATTAAATAAATCCTAATATGACATATTAACCTATAAAATTAGTTTAATTAAATAAAAGTCTCAAAATATATTTATTTTGGTATTTATAATATCAATTATTTTAATTTTTCACTATTATGGTAATTACTGCATCATCATTGTGTCATAAATAAATTAAATTATTTAATGTCTAAAAATTATAAATAAACTATAATTATGTAGTAAATAGTTTTATATTTCTAATAAATATTTATAGTCGAAAATACAACATATATTACCCTATGTAAAAATTGTTTTTCTAAATGATATATGCTTATGTCATTTTTGTACTTATTTTAACTTAATTAAAATAAAGTGTCCCTATCACCTTAATGGGGACCCATAATCGACCCAAATATGCCCATGGTCTTCCATGTATCCACCAATAGGTTTAGGACACGTTTTAGGGTAATTTAATAGTATTATAATATTATTTTTTAACCCTTATTTACCAGATTTACCCTTTAACCACGGTAAATAAAATATTTATCGAAGTAATTATTCAAAATGTCTAAAAATAAAAGTTACCTATTTACACAATTTGGACATCCTGATTCCAAATATGGAATCCATTTTTCCAAATTCAAAATACATAAGTGGTATAAATTAATTTAAAATTAATTCCCTCTGTCAAAACAAAAAGCGTGCTTTTAAGATATAATAACTATCAAAAGATTGATACTTGTTTATGTCCGGTTTAATTGTGAAATTATGTCCAATGACCAAAATTTTATTAAATGGTAAAAATATATTCTAAATATACTTTAAAACCACTCAAATTAATAATTTATCACTGTTAATTATTTTGATTAAAAAAGTTGTTTTTAATTAAAATTTAGTAATTTTCACTATTCATCAAAATATTAAAGTTATCCGAAAAGTACCAAAATTTCACCTTAGGCTAAATTCGATACTCCGAATCCAAAAATGAAGTCCATTTTGAGAGATAAAATTTATAAAATTTCAAAAATTAGGTATTACTATTCATAACGGCTAGTTTGATTTGGTTATAGTGTGTGTTAGAACTCGAAGTTGAGTACAACACATGCTACTATATTATTCAAAGAGAAGCGTACCGTGGAAGCTTGGGATGTTTCATTTTAAATTTTTGATGTCCCCATTTAGTCAAACAGTTTAAAATATTGTATTTAAAAAGGGTTCACAGTTAAAAGTTGGTAAAAGTGCAATACTGAAAATGAATTTGTTCTTACATTATATCTAAGAAACTCATAATATGGATTCTAAAATTATAAGGATTATATAAAGTTTAAAATTTAGTTAATACTATTCATAACCTCTTTTGAATGACTTGTTTGGTAAGTCATGCTGCGCTTGAACTCGGTGTTGCATGTAGTGCAAGTTATTGAATTATTTTGAAGAAATAACACACTATGAAATCTTGGGGTGTTACAATAAGAGGTATGATTTTTATAGAAGGTGTTTTATTTTCACTAACTATGGACATATGTTTAGATATTGCATCATGAAAAGAGATAAAAATTTCATAAGGAATTCCTCTATTCCTATGAAAAAATGAAATAGAACTTTCACTAAAAGGATTATTATTAAGATAGAAAATAAATTTACTATTTTTGAGTAAATAAAAGGATATAAACCTCAGGTTAACCAAGAACAAATAATGTTATACTCATATTATCCTTGATGGAGTGATAGAAATAAAATTTGGATGAAAAGGAAGGAAAAAGCTCTAGTTGAGAGTAAGGATGAAGTGCGCTTGAAGAAACATTCACAAGAAAAAATAATTCCAAATTGATTCTAATGTAAGGATAGGCATGAGGCCTGATTACATAGTCTCATACATACTATAACAAAGCATGGGAGAAATACTGATGAAGTTCATCTAGCATTGGAAAAGAAACATGACAAATAAAGAAGTAATAATTAATCATCAAAATAGGAAACTTTTAAAAATACTATTAGTCAAACAACTGGTTTGGATCCCAATCCAAGTAAATTTAAGAATATCAAATGGAAAATCTGTTATGAAGTTTTTATGAGTGGCATCATCCAAAGGAGGATTAATACTAAGGCTTGAAAGTGGGTTGGAAGTAAAGTTTTAGTCAACCATGACCAACCAAAATCCTCTACTTAAGGATGTTTAAGGCACACATAACCCTATATAATAAATTATTTTAATTATTGTTGGAATTGTTGGAGGCTTAAGGGGGGAGATATGGTTAATGGGGTGATTTTTCTGAAAGTAGACATTTGATTTTGTTTGACGAAAACGAGTATGAGCCAAAATAAGATCTGTGAATAAGCTGGAAGAAGTTTGGATGAGATGAAATAAAATAAATGAAACAACTAGAGTTAGAGATATTATAGCTATTATTTGATTTAAAGCTAAAAAAATAATCTCAAATGGTCTTAAGTCCAAAAATCTGAATCAACAAGTGGTGTTGATCAACCACTTTTATGTACACGGTTGAATCTAGAAGTTTCATGACTAAATAAATATGTAAAAATGTTGAAGTTCCTGATATGGAACTAAAAAATGTTTTAAATGTTGCATATAAAATTTTAGTGGTATCATACTAAGTTTGTTGAATAAAAAGTGATGTCAGGCCATATCTCAAGTCATATATGACTACTAAATGAAAGATAATACAAACTGAAGGGAGAAGCAACCATTTTTCATGAAACTTATTATTCATTCATACACTAAAAAGTGGTATCAATTGATTTGTTGAAATGATACCTAAAAATCCTAGAAGAAGTCTTATAATCAATATACAGTGTCCTTAAATTGAAGAATCTCTCTATATTTTGGTGTTAAAATTGAGGAGTTAGTTATGAGAATTTGAAGGTTGTTTATCCTTATCTAGAGAAACAGAAGCCCTACAAAGTAAGGATGAACATGGATATCAAGTGGTATCACTAATTTATTATAAAAAAGGGTTATCAGTTAGTTCAACATGAGGTATAAGTAAGTGAGTGACATTGATATATTTTATGTTACTAACATAAAATATTTTTTTTCCTACATTGAGTTTTAACTTGGTAGGCTTAGAGGAATTTTGAGCAATTCATTGTCAAGTGGTAAGTTTACCTGATAAAAATATCTAAGTTACAGTTGGGTAGATTAAATGGTTTGAAGCTTCAAAAAATAAAAATCTGGATTTTTTATTCAAAAAACCGTATCAATAAGTGGAATCATTGATGAAGTTAAAATATAGAGTTTTTATACAACTAGTGGTTCCAACACTTGATAAAAGATTCAAAGGACCAATCAATGAGTGGTTGAGCATAAAGCTGTGAAGGTGGTAAGTGAATTCAAAATCTCAAGAGAGAATGTAGATTTGGAAGTGTTTTGAAACAAACCAATACTTTAGAATTAAACTTTAAAATGGTTGACAGATCCATGGATTGTGGATATCAACTAGTGGTTTTAAATAGACCATGAAGAGGTTGAAATATTTTGAATAAATTAAAAAAATATCTATTTATCTAGATCTCAGAATAATATTTTTTCCTATACATGAACTTTGTGAAGAACATGTAAAATATCTGGAATAGGTCTTTTATGGATTAAGGGGATTTCTAGGAGAAAAGGGTAGAGTATGAGATGATATATATGTATATATATATATATGAAGGAAATTTTCAGTTTGATATCAAAGGGGGTGGAAATGAATGGATCATAAATCTAAAGCCTTAGACGTATTCTATAGAGAGTGGTTTATTATAGTATTGAGTATGGAATCCAAAGGGGGAGAATGTTGGAACCAAATTTTTATTTTTTTGGATTTGTTTTCCTCCAAATCCATTTTTTCATTTTCAAAAGGCCACTTTATGGTTAAGTGCTAACCTCACATTCAATCAAATTTAAACCAAAACACCAAAATTTAAAATTTAAAATTCAAAACTAAGAGAACAATCAAACACATATCCTGAATTTAAAATTCAAAAAATCCTCACATTGATCCCAACACTACTAAATCTGTTGAAGTCTAGAAGTGAGAAGTTATCTTGGGAGATGAATAATTGAATATCTGGAAGTTGGTAGAAGGAAGCTCAAAGTTATTTTATAATGAATTCAAGAGTTTTGGGAGTATTTTTTTAAGTAGGTTTTTGGAAATTCTCAAAGGGGAGAACCTTACTTGCATTTGTAAGAGAGATCAGAAGGTTGAGATTAGAGGAAGGTTTCTATATTTTAATATTTAAATAATATCCTCATTGATGTTATGTGAATTTATAAGAAGATAAAATGTGGAGGATAATTTGTTAGAGACTAAAATCATAGAAAATTTGATATACATGAAAGGTGGGAACATATTGATATATATATATATATTTAAAAAAGAGAAGATAGGGTGAGACATACTAATACATCCGATTTATAGAAAGAAGTAAGGAAGTGATCCATAGAGTACCATTGAAAAATTTGGTTTAGTACAAGGGATAAAAGTATTGAAGGAAGAATGATTTACAAATATGAGATGAAAATTTGATTTTTTTTTGTTTTTCATTGAAAATTACCCCCCAATTAATTCAAATACGAGGTAATTAATTCATTTTTTTTTGATATTTTGTGAAATTGGAATTTAATTGAAAATGACTTAAAATGTGGATTTTAATGATTTATTCTGTTCTAGAATTAAATTGAGAACCTAAATTTTTATTTGATTTTTAATTTCTTTGTTCAATCTGTAATTACAATTCTTAAAGTGATTTATTTTTGAGTTTAACTGATTTATTCATTTTTGAATTAATTGAAAATACTTAAATTGAATTTTTTTTAAAAAAAGAATTGTGGATTTTAATTTTAAATTTGGATTAAAATGTTCTTTTTAATGATGAAAATATCATCCCTCGCAAAATATTTTTAGATAAAATTGAATTTAAAATTAATTTTAATTAAATTGAGTAAGGACATTTTTTTTGGAATTTTAACTATTTTTATCTTTTTTTCAAGTTAAAATTAATTTGATAATGTATGCACTAAATTACTACTATTGTACCTCCACCCCTGTGGCTTGATACCACCCCCACTTTCTACTGGTTTATGATACCAAAACCCCGACCAAGCATGGATATCAAAACTTGATGAACTGCTGTCGAGGCCAATTACCATATCCAGTTATGAATTATGGGTATTTAATTTTAGTTTTCATATAGAAATATACCTTTTATTATTCTTCCATTTTAGTTTATTTGATACACTCCATTTTATTATTATTAGCTTTTTTGATTCGTTATAATTCTGCTAGGCCTATTCCTTTTATTTGGGATGATTTATGGGATGTGTATTTCAACTGCTCATTTTTTGTCCTACTTAAACTTTGGTTTCCACTGTGGAAATATATGGTTCTATCTGCCTTCACTACTAGTCATTGATCAATCCTTCTTCCCTTTTGATCACATCCATCCCTTCCGTTGTGTGGTTTCATGTTCCACTTAGTGAACTTTTCAGGTTCGCTTTATGGAGCCCTCTAGTTGGGTGCACTGTAAACACTTGAAGGGTTTGGCCGGGGGAATTGATGACCCGCTGTGGCTTCTTTTTTCGATAGAATTTTGAGAAAAAATCATCTCCCTTTGGTGGTAGAATTCATTCAGTGAAGAATAATCAGATCCATAAGGTTTTAAATATCCTCTCACTATTGGTTCACTAACCTCTCGATGTAGATCGAGCTGGTACTCATGGCTTCATCCTAAATTGATGATTTGATCTGTTGGCCTTTTGTCCTTCCTGCATACAGCTCATGCACAACTTGTGGTGGAGTTTCATCAGCATCCTTCACTATGAAGAAGTGATGTTGACAATCGGATATGAATACCACAACCTTAGATCCTATCAGATTCTTCCTCAACAATTCCAAATGGAGTAGTAACATCAGACTTTTCTAGGAGAATCAAGAGATCCAGATGGAAGGAGCTTTGAGTCTAGTGTTGTAAGCATTCTTTACATCCCATTTCTTAGATTGTTTTTTATTCCTAAAGTTTTTATATTATTTTTTGTTTCTTCAATTCTTACTATATTTTTAAGATTTTCTGTTTTCTTTTGAGAATTAATAAAATGTGTGTGAGGTGGTGTTCTTTCCATGTACGTAGGTCCCCACAGGACCTAAGTATGCAAATCTTTGTTTTCGCATTATCTATTTCAGTTTCTTTCATTGTATTTGTTCTGATTTTTAATCAAAGAATTTTTCTGGCAGTAAATCAAATGATCTTGTCACCTTTATAGATGACTTCTATAGGAAAGTTTGGATTTACATTTTGAAAAAAAATCTGATGTTTACTAAACCTTTAAAACCTAGAGAGCTTCAATTTAAAATCAAACTGGAAAGAAAATAAAAACCATGATAACTGATTATGGGATAGAATACCTATCCACTGAATTCATTCAGTTTTGTGAGTCTCAAGGTATTAAGAGGCATGGGACCATTAGGGAAACCCCCCAATAGAATGGACTTGTAGAGAGGATGCATAAAACTATTTTAGAAAGAGTCGGAAGAATTATTACATGCTCGGGTTCCCCTAAATCTTTTTGGGAAGAAGCTGTTAGCACTGCTATCTACCTTATTAATAGGTGTTACTCATCTGCAAATCAATTCAAAACACTTGAAGAATTGTAGAATGGTAAACCTCCTTCCTACACCTACTTGATAATCTTTGGATGCACAACTTATGCTTACATTAAAACTGATAAGCTAGAACCAAGAGCACTGAAATGCATATTTTTTGGTTATCCTGAGGGTGTTAAGGGATATAAAATATGGGTTGAAAAGCTAGGATACCAGAAATATAGTATAAGTAGAGATTTATTCTTCCATGAATCCTCTTCTCCCAAAACCAAGGCTACCGTATTTAGTAGTAGTGATCCCAATGTTGACAAGGTTAATGAAGATGAGCCTCTATGTCACTTCAAGGCCAATGTTCATCCCACTCCACCTACTCCTCATCCCACTCATGAGGTTGATTATGAGTCTAAGTCCAGTTTATATTATGAATTTGAACCCTCCCCAACAAATAGGGATTATCAATTAACCTCATATAGAGAAAGGAGTCCCAAGGCCTCCTGCTCGGTTCAACCAATATGACATCACTTCATCTGCCTTTCATGTGGCACAGGATCTCATTGAGGATGATCAAAAAACTCATGGGCAAGATTTAAATGATAAAGAATCAAAGTATTGTATCTTTTCCATGAATGGAGAGATGTAGTCTAAGAAAAAACTACACATGGACCATTTTCAATAAACCACATAATGCTACGGTGATTGGTTCCAAGTGGATTTATAAAGGAAAAGAAGACGACAATGAGGGAAACAAAATAACGTACAAATCAAGGTTAGTTTCCATGGGTTTCCTTTAAAGATAAAGCATTGATTATGCTAAAATTGTAACACCCCAAGCTTCCACGGTACGTTTCCCTTCGAATAATGCGATAGCGTGTGTTGTACGCAACCTCGAGTTCTAACACACGCCACAACCAATCAAACTAGCCGTTATGAATAGTAATACCTAAATTTTGAAATTATATATATTTTATATTTTAAAATGGACTTCATTTTTGGATTCGGAATATCGAATTTATCCTAAGGTGAAATTTTGGTACTTTTCGGATAACTTTCATATTTTGATGAATAGTGAAAATTACTAAATTTTAATTAAAAACAACTTTTTTAATCAAAATAATTAATAGTGATAAATTGTAAATTTGAGTGGTTTTAAAGTATATTTAGAATATATTTTTACCATTTAATATAATTTTGGTCACTGGACATAATTTTACAATTAAACCGAACATAAACAAGTGTCAATCTTTTGATAGTTATTACCTCTTAAAAACACGCTTTTTGTTTTGACAGCAGGAATTAATTTTAAATTAATTTCTGACACTTCTGTGTTTCGAATTTAGAAAAATGGATTCCATATTTGGAATCAGGATGTCCAAATTGTGTAAATAGGTAACTTTTATTTTTAGACATTTTGAATAATTACTGTGGTAAATATTTTATTTACCATGGTTAAGGGTAAATCCGGTAAATAAGGGTTAAAAAATAATATTATAATAATAAAAAATTACCCTAAAACGTGTCCTAACCTTATTTGTGGACACATAACCGACCATGGGCATCTTTGGGTCGATTTGGGGACCCCTTGGATCCACTTGTATGTGGTAGGGACACATTATATTAATAAAGTTAAAATAAAAATAAAAATGGCATAAGCTTACATCTTTTAGAAGAACAATTTTTACATAGGGTTATACATGTTGGATTTTTGATTATAAATATTCATTAGAAAGCTAAAACGATTTCCTACATAATGATATTTTATTTATAATTTATAGACATCAAATAATTTAAATTATTAATGACACAATAATGATGCAATGTTTACCTCATTAATAAATCATTTAAATAAATAAGATTATAATGATTAAAATATTATCTAAAACCTGTCCAATTCTTATTGGTTGA
Organism: Viscum album; assembly: GCA_963277665.1. NCBI lineage: Eukaryota > Viridiplantae > Streptophyta > Magnoliopsida > Santalales > Viscaceae > Viscum > Viscum album. The sequence goes on along the minus strand of OY728145.1, from coordinate 333,255,245 downwards.
TGTTATTTAGAATATGAGTCATATTATCTTGGACCTCAATTATTTTTGGACCATTATAAACCGAATTTAATTATATTATAAAGTAATACTTTCACTCTTTCCTAAAGAGCCCCTCCTCTCCCTTATAAAAGGAGACCACTTCTACTCATTCCTCACACCTCTCAAGCCACTTGGCTCGGCCAAACTCTGCCCAAATACTCTCCCAACTTCCCTCAATACAACCTAGAGGCCTTAGTTTGATCATAAAGCCAACCTAAGGAGCCCTTTTGATCAGATCAAAAGGAAGAACCCGAAGAAGAGGTAATGTTTTCACCACCCCTTTTCAAGTTCCTTTCTTCTTCCACTTCTTCTTTCTTTGTTCTTACCATTCTAAAATAATAAATCCAGTATCTCACATATACTGTGATGTTATTATAAATATGGTACAACCATATTCAGTATTCTATCTACCCTTTGAATAACATGTCACCATACGTGCGTACGTACGGCTTACCGTCTCCACGTCGTGGTGTAATTGTTATTAAATATATTATTATTTAGGTGGGTATAATAATGATATGTAATTCATGTAAATAATAAATATAACATGATAATGATTCTGTATATATGATATACTATCCAATTATATATTATTTTAATATCAAAATAATGATATTGTCGCTCGTGCGTACGTACGGACTACTGTCTCCACGAACGCGGTGAGATTCATTCTCCGTCGTATCCATCCAAGTATAATTATCATTTGATGATTTAAAAATAATGTTTAGGGACATGATATAATTCTGTATATGAATAAGATACAACCTATCCATGAAAAACACGACTTACGTAACAAAACATATAAAAGAAAATGAGTAAGTTAACACCCGAAACAACGATAAATCTAAGATATTGTTAACAAAGAAATGTTAAAAGATCATATATGATATCATATGAATGTATATGATTCTTGTATAATTTAATAACAATTATTTAACCATTATACAGGAGGTTAACCTACCCCAACCAAGGAAAAGTACAAGGTAATGGATTTTCTTATCTCAAATTCAATTCTGTGAGATTTCCATTGTTCGCCACTAAATTATTGAAAGTGGTGTATTGTGTACTGACATTTGATATATATTATCATGATTCTCTTTATATTCATGTTATTCTGTAAATAATTTGGTGGTTATAAACTTTTGGCCATACGACTCAGTTGATTAACGTGGTAAGGGGTTTTCATCTCACTCCTTATTTCCGTGAGATTCATGCCATATTGCCACCATCACCTTTTGTGTGGTGTATGTACTGCCCATAATTATATTCTTTGTGTAATAAACTCTAATTTATGTGTATTTACATATTCATTGTATGATACCTCTTTCATGGGTTGTATGTTTCATAAGTTACCAAATTGGTAAGGGTTATTTCACAATCTCTTCATTATCCGAGGTTGTTTATACGTAATAATCTAGTGGGATCTCTTTATCATGCACATCCATGTTTTTTTTCAAAATGTATTACAAAATATTTTTAACATTTACAGGAATATGGGTTAAAGTCATTTATACCCTTGTTTGACTTTGTATAAGAGTTTTATAAAGGAATCTTTCCGTCGTTTTCCAAACAAGGTGCTTTTTAACCTTTTCGACAAAATTAAGGTAAGAATGTTTTTTTAACTTATACGGTGGGTGCGGTTATTTTCCGCCATTATAAAATCGTCGAAGCTTCCCTTACAAGATTATAAGAATATTTTCAAATTGAATGTATTATTTTATAATTATGTTACTTTTAAAATGATTTAAAAAAAAGATATATTTCTCTAAAATAGTTTTGATTTCATCTATGTCAACATCCTTTGTGATGGATTTTAAGCTTATTTGAAGTTGATACAAAACATCCATATTTTATTGAAGGTTTTGTGATATTTTTACTGTGGATAAGTTATTCTTATGTCACTCATGGTTTTTGTTTAGAGTATTGACATTTCATAAGTTATTTGTAATCCCAATGTTTATGTTATATTTCAACCTTTCATTCAGATGAATGTGTTAGACAAGTATGTTCCAGGTTGGGGACCGATAAAAGTAAGACCTCCGGTTTGGTCTCCGGTTATTAGAGGAACTCCGGTTTGGTCTCCGGTTATTAGAGGAACTCCGGGTTGGTGTCCGGTTATTAGAGGCACTCCGGGTTGGTGTCCGGTTATTAGAGGCACTCCGGGTTGGGTTCCGGTTACAGTTAGCCCCAAGGTCTTGGGATGAGGCCTTGAAAAGAAATTAAAGTTTAGCATTATGCATTCCAACATTATGAAAGTGGTTTTTTTGATTTTTGCATGTGATTATTCGATTAGTAGAATATCCATGTGAATAAGTAAATGGCATTATTTCATTTTACTTTTTCCATACTATGTTGAAGTTCAAGTTTAAAAGGATTTTGTTTTAGTAATGCATTGCCTTAAATGTTTATGCTTATTTTGAATGTTCCGCTATATTGTTATCCGTACTGGGCATTTGAGCTCACCCCTTTTCTATGTTTTATTTTTTTCCCAGGATGTGAAGAAGTAAGTTATGAATGAGCTGCAGGGATATTATGAGGGGATAATAGTGTGGATTGTGGAAACATTATGTTGTTGTATTAGTTTTTCATTTTATGATGTAATGTAAAACTTATGAATATATCTAGTGTTTCCAAGGTTACTAAACCAATCGGTCTTTTGAGATTTGATCTTTCTTGTGATCATGCCAATGTTTATGTAATTAATGCACCGACTCTGGGTAACTGGGGTCGGGGCGTTACAGTTGGTATCGGAGGAAGTTTAGTACAAACCTTGGAAGCTAGATTTAGATAAACTCTGATTAGAGCACGTAGACCTAAGATGAACTTTGAGGATTAGTGTAAAAGAACTTCCTAGAATTTTGGTATTGTAGGGATTTTGTGAGTTTTCCGAGCAATACATCCCTGTCTGGATACGAGCAGGTAGAGGCGGCTCTGGCACAGATGTACCTAGGGGTAAAACCCGAAAACACCGCTTTGAGCTAGACTCGAACGGGAACTGGTGCACGACAACGGGCCTTGCTGCACTCTTGGTTACGACACTCCCGGGGGATATGCTTAGGATAATTCTCATTTTCTTTACAAACCATTATGAAGGGTTTATGAGTATATAATTCCTCAAAGAAAACATTTTTATGATTATGGATTATATCCATAAATAGTTCAATTTATGTTAAGTGTTTTATAAGTATGGGATTATGTATTTTGATTCATAAACTGATCTAGTTTATGCCATTGTTTAGAAATGGTGCCTAGTGGAAGAAATGGAAACTGTATCAATGCACGCAATCCATGTAGGGATTGCCCTCCTGCTCAAGATAATTATAGTGGGGCTGGTGATGCAACTGGTGTCGATCAGCTAATCACCATACTGGGAAAACTTACTCCGGTTATGAATAATAACCTTACCCGTATGGAGCACCCTAATCCGTAGCGTGGATGATCAATGTTAGATCGATTCATGAGGCAACAACCACCAACGTTCAATGGGAGTACAAATCTCTTAGTAGCTGAGCAATGGATAAATTCCCTAGAGAAAATATTTCAGGCTTTGGGGAGCAGTGAAAGGGAAAAAGTTATCATGGCAGTTTACCGCCTCACTGGAGATGCTGATCAATGGTGGTCATTGATTCAAAACATGAAGGAAGATGATGAATTATCAAATATGGAATGGAGGGAGTTCAAAGATCTGTTTTTAGAAAAATACTTCCCTCGCGACCATCGAGCTGATATGGAAAGGCAATTTATAAGTCTGAGACAGAAGGAGGATGAGAATGTTGCAAAGTATGAAGCTAACTTTACAAGGTTAGCAAGGTACGCTGGTGATTATATACGTAACCAAAGAAGTAAGATTGATCGTTTCTTTGATGGGTTAAAACCATTTCTCCGTCGAGCATTAGTCTCACAATCCTTTTCATCGTACGAAGACATTGTCTCATGTGCTATCAAGACCGAAAAGGAATTCTCTAAGTCTTATGACTTTAAAGCAAAGCAAGAGAAGAAGAGACCTGCTGATCAATCTGGGAATGGAAATAAGGGGAAGAAGGGAAAGGTTGAATATCCATCCTGTGGTAAATGCGGGAAGAAACACCCTGGTACTTGCTTGAAGGGAATGGGAGTCTGTTACAAGTGTGGTGAAAAAGGCCACCAAGCTCGTGATTGCAAGGGGAAGAAGGAAGCCACCAATGTTCAGTGCTACAATTGCAGGGAGATGGGGCATTATGCAAATGAATGTCCTAAGCATCAGGAGAACTTACCTCAGAAAAGGCCAAGGGATCAAGGCCAGGCTTATGCTATCACTACTGCTGAGGTAGAAGCTCCGAAAGACGTGGTGGCAGGTAATTTAATGGTTTCCTCAAGTTTAGCAAATGCATTATTTGACTCTGGATCATCGCATTGTTTCATATCTTCCCAGTTTGCTAAGAAAATTAGATATTTCCAATTTGATTTAATAAGGGAGTTGTCGGTTAAAACTCCTAAGGGAAGTATCATTGCAACAAAGTTTTGTGAATCAGTCCCCATTAGAGCACATAAATTTTCTTTATCTGCTGATCTCATCGTCATACCTATGATTGAGTTTGATATAATCCTCGGTATGGACTGGATTTCGGACTATGATGCGAAGATTTATTGTAAGAAGAAAGAGGTTATGATTCTTGATGATAATGATAAGGAACACCTTATTTTTAGAGCAGAATCGTCACCACCTAATTCTTATTTAGATCCACCCCCAGTAGCTCAACTTAATTCAATTATTGGGGAGGAAGAGAATGAAATAACTGTCGGTGAGGAAAGGAATTTTCAAATGGAGGATGTACCTGTTGTGAAAGAATTTGTAGATGTATTTCCGGAAGATTTACCTGGACATCCTCCAGAACGAGAAGTTGAGTTTTCCATTGATTTGATTCCTGGATCAAGGCCTATATCGAAGACCCCTTATAGAATGGACACTGTAGAATTAGTCGAACTAAAGAAACAACTAGAGGAATTGAGTAATAAGGGATTTATTCGCCCTAGTGTTTCTCCATGGGGAGCCCTTGTTCTTTTTGTTAAAAAGAAAGATGGATCTATGAGGTTATGTATCGACTACAGGGAGATCAATGCTATAACGATAAAGAACAAGTATCCCCTACCTTGTATTGATGATTTATTTGACCAACTACATGGAGATCAATACTTTTCAAAGATTGACCTTCGATCTGGATACCATCAGTTGTGTGTGAAGAAGGAAGACATTCCGAAGACAGCATTTCAAACCAGGTACGGGCATTACGAGTTTACCGTAATGCCGTTTGGATTGACTAATGCACCCTCTGTATTCATGGATCTGATGAATAGAGTTTTCAAGGAGTATCTCGATGAATTTGTGGTGGTATTTATTGATGATATCTTGGTATACTCCAAAACCTACGAAGATCATGAAAATCACTTGCGCATTATCTTGAAGACTCTGAGGAGGCATGAATTATATGAGAAGTTTAGCAAGTGTGAATTCTGGCTTCAGGAGATTTCTTTTCTTGGCCATATTGTCTCTAAATATGGAATCTCTGTTGATCCTTCTAAGACCAAGGCAATCCAAGAATGTCCAGCACCTACGAGTATAACTGAGGTACGCACTTTTATTGGTTTGGCAGGTTATTATCGACATTTCATCTAGAATTTTGCCCGATTGGCTAACCCATTAACGAAGCTCACACGTAAAGGGGTTAAATTTGTTTGGAAAAAAGAATGTGAAGAATGTTTTGAAGAACTGAAGAAAAGATTAGTCAATGCTCCTATATTGACTCTACCATCGGGGAATGATGGGTTCGTTATTTATAGTGATGCATCAAAGAAAGGACTTGGCTGTGTCCTTATGCAGAATGATAGAGTTATTGCCTATGCATCACGACAGTTGAAAATTCATGAACAAAACTATCCTACTCATGATCTTGAGTTAGCAGCTGTGATCTTTGCTTTGAAGATATGGAGACACTACCTCTATGGTGAAAAATGTGAGATTTATACTGATCACAAGAGTTTGAAGTATATTTTCTCACAAAAAGAACTCAACATGAGGCAAAGGAGATGGCTTGAATTACTCAAGGATTATGATTGTACGATACACTACCACCCGAGGAAGGCAAACAAGGTGGCAGATGCTTTGAGTAGAAAAGACCATGGAGTTTTGAACAATATGAGAATTGAAAGGGATCCAATTTTCATGGATCTAGTGAAGATGGACATGGGAATAACCAGGGAAGGTGAAACATGAATGATTTTTCAAATGGTTGCCAAACCATCTTTACTAGAAAGGATTAAGAGTTCTCAGACCGATGATGAAGAATTTCAGAAGAAGATTAAAGCTGTGAACGATGGGAGATTGAGAGACTTTGTGTATGAAGATGGAATTTTGAAATTCGGGAAGAGACTTTATGTTCCCGATATACCTGATCTGAAAAGAGAATTGCTAGATGATGCTCATAGTTCCAATTTCTCTATACACCCTGGGAGAACCAAAATGTATAGAGATTTGAAGGAACATTTTTGGTGGGACAACATGAAGAGGGAGATTGCTGATTTTGTGTCAAGATGTATGGTTTGTCAACAAGTGAAAGCTGGAAGGCAACAGCCTGGAGGAGTCATGCAACCTCTTCCCATACCGGAGTGGAAATGGGACAATATTACGATGGACTTTGTCATGGGGCTACCAAAGACTCCTAGAAGGAACGATGCAATATGGGTTATTGTTGATCATCTTACCAAGTCAGCACATTTTCTTGCTATAAGAGAAGATCTACCCCTGGAACGTCTAGTGAGACTATACATTAATGAAGTTGTGAGACTTCATGGAGTACCCCTATCGATTGTTTCTGATCGTGATCCCCGTTTTACTTCAAGATTTTGGAAAAGTCTTCAGAAATCTCTGGATACTGAACTTCATTTGAGCACTGCTTACCACCCTCAGACAGATGGACAATCAGAATGGACTATTCAAACCCTAGAAGACATGTTGAGATCTTCCTCACTTGACTTTCAGGGTATGTGGGATCAATATTTACCACTGGTAGAATTTTCCTATAACAATAGCTTCCATTCGAGTATACAGATGGCACCATATGAAGCGTTATATGGAAAGAGATGTCGTACACCAACCTTTTGGGATGACGTTGGTGAAAGAAAACTTGTAGGCCCAGAACTGGTGGAGGAAACGGTGGAAAAGGTGAAAGTAATCCAAAATCACATCAAAGCAGCTCAAAGTAGGCAGAAGAGCTATGCCGATAATCGAAGGAAGGATTTGGAATTTCAAGTCGGTGAACATGTTTTCCTGAAGGTATCTCCGTGGAAGGGAGTCATACGTTTTGGTAAGAAAGGTAAATTGAGTCCCAGGTACATCGGACCTTTCGAAATTCTAGAACGAATTGGGGCTGTAGCTTACCGATTGGCAATGCCGCCAAGTCTCTCCAAAGTTCACGATGTGTTCCACGTATCTCTGTTGAGAAAATACATGCCTGACCCAACGCATGTACTCACCTATGAGGTATTAGAACTGGAACCCGATCTGTCTTATTGTGAAGAGCCTGTCAGGATTCTTGATACAAGAGAACAAGTACTGAGAAACCGGACGACGCGTCTGGTAAAAGTTTTGTGGAGAAATCATAAGATGGAAGAGGCAACGTGGGAACCCAAGGAACTTATGATGAAGAACCACCCGAGTCTTTTTATGCAGTAATACCCTAGAAATTGCGAGGATGAAATTATTTGAAGTAGGGGAGAATGTAACACCCCAAGCTTCCACAGTACGTTTCCCTTCGAATAATGCGATAGCGTGTGTTGTACGCAACCTCGAGTTCTAACACACGCCACAACCAATCAAAATAGCCATTATGAATAGTAATACCTAAATTTTGAAATTATATATATTTTATATTTTAAAATGGACTTCATTTTCGGATTCGGAATATCGAATTTAGCCTAAGGTGAAATTTTGGTACTTTTCGGATAACTTTCATATTTTGATGAATAGTGAAAATTACTAAATTTTAATTAAAAACAACTTTTTTAATCAAAATAATTAATAGTGATAAATTGTAAATTTGAGTGGTTTTAAAGTATATTTAGAATATATTTTTACCATTTAATATAATGTTGGTCAGTGGACATAATTTTACAATTAAACCGAACATAAACAAGTGTCAATCTTTTGGTAGTTATTACCTCTTAAAAACACACTTTTTGTTTTGACAACGGGAATTAATTTTAAATTAATTTCTGCCACTTATGTGTTTTGAATTTAGAAAAATGGATTCCATATTTGGAATCAGGATGTCCAAATTGTGTAAATAGGTAACTTTTATTTTTAGACATTTTGAATAATTACTGTGGTAAATATTTTATTTACCATGGTTAAGGGTAAATCCGGTAAATAAGGGTTAAAACATAATATTATAATAATACAAAATTACCCTAAAACGTGTCCTAACCTTATTTGTGGACACCTACCCGACCATGGGCATCCTTGGGTCGATTTGGGGACCCCTTGGAGCCATTTGTATGTGGTAGGGACACATTATATTAATAAAGTTAAAATAAAAATAAAAATGGCATAAGCTTACATCTTTTAGAAGAACAATTTTTACATAGGGTTATACATGTTGGATTTTCGATTATAAATATTCATTAGAAAGATAAAAAGATTTCCTACATAATTATATTTTATTTATAATTTATAGACATCAAATAATTTAAATTATTAATGACACAATAATGATGCAATGTTTACCTCATTAATAAATCATTTAAATAAATAAGATTATAATGATTAAAATATTATCTAAAACCTGTCCAATTCTTATTGGTTGATGTTATTTAGAATATGAGTCATCTTATCTTGGACCTCAATTATTTTTGGACCATTATAAACCGAATTTAATTATATTATAAAGTAATACTTTCACTCTTTCCTAAAGAGCCCCTCCTCTCCCTTATAAAAGGAGACCACTTCTACTCATTCCTCACACCTCTCAAGCCACTTGGCTCAGCCAAACTCTGCCCACATACTCTCCCAACTTCCCTCACTACAACGTAGAGGCCTTAGTTTGATCAGAATGCCAACCTAAGGAGCCCTTTTGATCAAATCAAAAGGAATAACCCGAAGAAGAGGTAATGTTTTCACCACCCCTTTTCAAGTTCCTTTCTTCTTCCACTTCTTCTTTATTTGTTCTTACCATTCTAAAATAATAACTCCAGTATCTTAAATATACTGTGATGTTATTATAAATATGGTACAACCATATTCAGTATTCTATCCACCCTTTGAATAACATGTCACCATACGTGCGTACGTACGGCTTACCGTCTCCACGTCGTGGTGTAATTGTTATTCAATATATTATTATTTAGGTGGGTATAATAATGATATGTAATTCATGTAAATAATAAATATAACATGATAATGATTCTGTATATATGATATACTATCCAATTATATATTATTTTAATATCAAAATAATGATATTGTCGCTCGTGCGTACGTACGGACTACCGTCTCCACGAACGCGATGAGATTCATTCTCCGTTGTATCCATCCAAGTATAATTATCATTTGATGATTTAAAAATAATGTTTAGGTACATGATATCATTCTGTATATGAATAAGATACAACCTATCCATGAAAAACATGACTTACGTAACAAAACATATAAAAGAAAACGAGTAAGTTAACATCCGAAACAACGATAAATCTAAGATATTGTTAACAAAGCAATGTTAAAAGATCATATATGATATCATATGAATGTATATGATTCTTGTATAATTTAATAACAATTATTTCACCATTATACAGGAGATTAACCTACCACAACCAAGGAAAAGTACAAGGTAAGAGATTTTCTTATCTCAAATTCAATTCTGTGAGATTTCCATTATTCGCCACTAAATTATTGAAAGTGGTGTATTGTGTACTGACATTTGATATATATTATCATGATTATCTTTATATTCATGTTATTCTGTAAATAATTTGGTGGTTATAAACTTTTGGCCATACGACTCAGTTGATTAACGTGGTAAGGAGTTTTCATCTCACTCCTTAGTTCCGTGAGATTCATGCCATATTGCCACCATCACCTTTTGTGTGGTGTATGTACTGACCATAATTATATTCTTTGTGTAATACACTCTAATTTATGTGTATTTACATATTCATTGTATGATACCTCTTTCATGGGTTGTATGTTTCATAAGTTACCAAATCGGTAAGGGTTATTTCACAATCTCTTCATTATCCGAGGTTGTTTATACGTAATAATCTACTGGGATCTGTTTATCATGCACATCCATGTTTTTTTTCAAAATGTATTTCAAAATATTTTTAACATTTACAGGAATATGGGTTAAAGTCATTTATACCCTTTTTTGACTTTTTATAAGAGTTTTATAAAGGAATCTTTCCGTCGTTTTCCAAACAAGGTGCTTTTTAACCTTTTCGACAAAATTAAGGTAAGAATGTTTTTTTAACTTATACGGTGGGTGCGGTTATTTTCCGCCGTTATAAAATCGTCGAAGCTTCCCTTACAAGATTATAAGAATATTTTCCAATTGAATGTATTATTTTATAATTATGTTACTTTTAAAATGATTTAAAAAAAAGAGATATTTCTCTAAAATAGTTTTGATTTCATCTATGTCAACATCCTTTGTGATGTATTTTAAGCTTATTTGAAGTTGATACAAAAAATACATATTTTATTGAAGGTTTTGTGATATTTTTACTGTGGATAAGTTATTCTTATGTCACTCATGGTTTTTGTTTAGAGTATTGACATTTCATAAGTTATTTGTAATCCCAATGTTTATGTTATATTTCAACCTTTCATTCAGATGAATGTGTTAGCCAAGTATGTTCCGGGTTGGGGACCGGTAAAAGTAAGCCCTCCGGTTTGGTCTCCGGTTATTAGAGGAACTCCGGTTTGGTCTCCGGTTGTTAGAGGAACTCCGGGTTGGTGTCCGGTTATTAGAGGCACTCCGGGTTGGTGTCCGGTTATTAGAGGCACTCCGGGTTGGGTTCCGGTTACAGTTAGACCCAAGGTCTTGGGACGATGCCTTGAAAAGAAATTAAAGTTTAGCATTATGCATTCCAACATTATGAAAGTGGTTTTTTTGATTTTTGCATGTGATTATTCGATTAGTAGAATATCCATGTGAATAAGTAAATGGCATTATTTCATTTTACTTTTGCCATACTATGTTGAAGTTCAAGTTTAAAAGGCTTTTGTTTTAGTAATGGATTGCCTTAAATGTTTATGCTTATTTTGAATGTTCCGTTATATTGTTATCCGTACTGGGCATTTGAGCTCACCCCTTTTCTATGTTTTATTTTTTTCCCAGGATGTGAAGAAGTAAGTTATGAATGACCTGCAGGGATATTATGAGGGGATAATAGTGTGGATTGTGGAAACATTATGTTGTTGTATTAGTTTTTCATTTTATGATGTAATGTAAAACTTATGAATATATCTAGTGTTTCCAAGGCTACTAAACCAATCGGTCTTTCGAGATTTGATCTTTCTTGTGATCATGCCAATGTTTATGTAATTAATGCACCGACTCTGGCTAACTGGGGTCGGGGCGTTACAAAAATCTTTTCCCCTATTTTTAAGGACTCTTCTATTAGGCGTTTTCTTGCTTTTCCTACCTATAGTGATCTGGACATCAAAAAATTGGATGTCAAAACTGCCTTCTTACATGAAGATTTAAATGAAAAACTCTATATGAATCCTTCTGATGGTTATTATAAGGAATTCAAATCAAATTAGGTATATTTATTACATAAATCATTGTATGATTTAAAGAAAGAATCTAGGAAATGGTATAAAAAATTTGATTCCTTCATGTTAGATAACCAATTTACTAGGAGCCAATATGATGCATGTGTCTATTTAAAATCAACTCAAAATTACATGATTTATCTTTTGCTTTATGTTGATAACATGCTTATAATTTGTAAAAATATGAGTTTAATCATTGCTGTAAAATCTCAATTAAAAGGCATGTTTGAAATGAAAGACTTAGGTGCAGCTAAAAAAATATTAGGTGTTGAAATCATTAGATATAGAACAAATAAATTTCTTTATTTGTCTCAACATGCTTACATTTTAAAGATTCTAAATAGATACATGTTTAAATCTCCCAAACTTGTCAATGTACCTCTTGGACAGTACTTTAAACTGTCTTGGAATCAAGCACCCATGACTAATGATGATGTTCAAATTATGTCTAAAATTCCTTATGCTAATATTGTTGGTAGCAATATATACTCTATGATCTGCACCAGACCTGACATTGCTTTTGCAATATGACCCTTAATAAGATTTTATGGCAGCACCTGGGAAGCCACATTGGAATGCCCTTAAGTGGATCCTTCGATATCACTCATATAGTTCAAATTTATCTTTGTGTTGTGGTAAAAATATTAATGCTTCTAAAATCTTGGCTGGATATGTAGATGCTGACTATGCAGATAATATTGACACAAATTTTTTTTGACTCGATATGTGTTCATTGCCTGTGGTGGCCCTATCTCTTAGAAGCGCGACATGTAGTCCATGATTTCCATTTCTACCACAGAATCCAAGTACATTTCCCTTACTAAGGTAGTAAATAAAGCCTTATGGATTAAAGTCTTGTCTTCTAAAATTAAACTTTTTTAATTCAATTATAAATGTATGTTTTGATAGTCCGTCAACACTTTATCTATCTAGAAATTTAGTTTGTCATGATAAATAAAAACACATAGATATTATACTACACTTTATTAGAGATATTATAGAACCAGAACCATGTGTGTCAATAAGATACACACTAATAAAAATCTGGTTGATAGTTTGATCAGAGCTGTGGTGTTATCTAAGTTCAAGTTTTATTTAGATTGGATGAACTTAGTTCCTATTCTATAACCATAGGTGCAAGAACATCACCAATTTCAATTGAAAATGGTGGATATTTGTGAATCATGGGTGTTAAATTTTAGTTTTAATACTGGAAAATGCATTTTATTATTCTACCATTTCAGTTTATTTGATACATTTCATTTTATTATTATTAGTTTTCTTGATTCATTATAATGTTGCAATCCCTATTCCTTTTATTGGGACTGATTTATGGGCTGTATATTTCTACTACTCATTTTTATTGGGACTCATTTTTTTGGATTGCTTCATGTTCCGTTGTCACTGTAGAAATCCGCGGTTCTCTCAGCCTTCACTAATGGTCGATGATCAATCCTTTTTCCCTTTTTGATCATGGCCATCCATTCCATTGAGCGGTTTCATGTAACAATGGGTGAGCTATTTGGGTTGGCTTCATGGAGCCCTCTAGTTGGGTGCATTGTAACTATTTGAAGGGTTTGGAAGGGGGAATTAATGACCCTCTACAGATGCTTCATTCGATAGAATTTTGTGAAAAAAAAATCATCTCAATCTAGTGGTTGAATTCATTTGGTGTATAAAAATCAGATCCAGAAGGTTTTTGATCTCCTCTCGTTGTTGGTTCTTCAACCTCTCAATCCATATCTTGTTGATACTCGTGGCTTCGTCCTTAATGGAGTAATTGTTCCATTGACCTACCATCCTCCCTGCATATATCTCATGAAAATCTTGTGGTGAATTTTTGTTGACATCCTTCCTTGATAATAAGTATGGTAAAAATTTAGATCTGAAGACCACAACCTTAGATCCGGTTAGATTTTTCCTCGGACATCAACGTCAGCCTTTTTTCAGGAGCATCAAGAGATCTGGACGGCTGGACCTTTGAGTCCTAAACTGTAAGCATTCTTTACATCTTATTTCTCATATTGTTTTTGATTCCTGAAGTAGTATTTTATTTTCTATTTCGTTGATTCTTGCTGTATTTTCCATTTTATTCAGTTTGGTGTTGTGTTTCTTTGCATTGCACCCTGCCTCATTCACACCAAGATTGCCGAATAAGACTCCCAGATCTATCTGTTGGCGTACATCCATTTGCAAGATGGTGGCCGCCCCCCTTCTTTGTCAAAGGGGGGATGGTGGCGTTATGTGGTGGGTGGCCAAACCCCCACCAAACCTACAGCGGGTGAAGGAAAGGGGAAGGGGTGAGGAGGCCTATAAAATGAGGCTCTCCCCTCTTCCAAATGGCATCTCTCATCTATCCCATCATCATCCAATTTATCTCATCCGGTTCTATTTGCGGTATTAGTGAGGTGGTTTCCCCATTTATTCAAGAACGATATTTACGAGGGATTTCTCCTTGTAATAGTGAGGGAGTGTGTACCCACTTTTACCCCATAGTGATCCTTCTATTTTCCCATGGTTTTTTACCCCTTCCATTTGGGGGTTTTTCCATGTTACATCTGGTGTTCCATTTATTTTCGCATTTGCATTTTATTTTTTATCTCGTGATTATTGCTGCACCGTGGGTCAATAATTTACGGTCCTAACAAGTGGTATCAGAGGCAAGGTTCTGGCCCAGTGCTGTTCACGTTTTCGGGTATTAATAATTCTTGTAAAATTTTAGTATGCTCTGTGATTGCGACTCCGGTTGATCTTTCACATCAGAAAAAATTTATTGATATTATTAAATAAACCATTGTGAAACAGAGGAGGTTCTGGACTGATAGCGTTTCCAGATGGTGGAAAAATTCGAGATCGAAAAATTCAACGGGAATAATTTTTCGTTGTGGAAAATGAAGATGCAGGCAGTGCTGCGGAAGGATAATTGCCTACTAAAAATTGGCAAAAAGCCGGCGGGTGTGACAGAGGAGAAATGGAATGATATGGATGGAAATTCTATTGCCAACATCCATTTGGCTTTGGCAGACGGGGTGCTATCAAGCATTGCAGAGAAAAAGACAGCGAAAGAAATATGGGATACTCTGACGAAGCTATACGAGGCCAAGTCACTGCACAACAAAATTTTCCTGAAGAGAAAATTGTACACTCTTCGGATGGTGTAGTCATCTTCGGTGAACGACCACATCAAAAACCTCAATACTCTGTTCGCTCAACTCACGACGTTGGGCTATAAAATTGTGGATACTGAACGTGCGGTGATTCTACTCCAGAGTTTGTCAGATTCGTATGACCAACTCATCATAAACCTCACCAATAATATCCTGATGGATATGATGCTCTTTAATGATGTTGAAGCCGCAGTTCTAGAAGAATAAAGTCAGCGCAAAAATAAGGAGGACAGACAAACAACCTCGCACCAAGTAGAAGCTCTGTCAATGGAGAGAGTAAGGATGATGGAGCATGGTTCCAGTGGGAGCCAAAATCATGGCAAGATCAAATCAAGGAGTAAGTAGAAGAATGTCACATGTTTCAATTGTGGCAAGAAGGGGCACATCAAGAAGGATTGTTGGAATAAGAAGAATGGTGACAAGAGCTCTCAGGGGAATGTGGTGAGTACTTCTGGAAATGGAGATATACTAGTCAGTGAAGCGGCGACGACTACTAGAAACAGGCAACATCTCGACAATGCATGGATTATCGACTCAGGAGCAACATGGCATATGAAGTCTCAACGGGAATGGTTTGAACAATATGAAACCATCCCAGATGGACTTGTGTACATGGGGAACGATCACACTCTGAATATCGTTGGAATCAGTTCCATCAAACTAAATATGCATGATGGCATAGTACGGACCATCCAAGGAGTACGTTATGTGAAGGGCCTGAAGAAGAACATATTGACTTTGGGACAATTCGATGATATCGGATGCAAGACTTGCACAAAGAGGGGAGTGATGAGAATCATGAAGGGAGCGCTTGTGGTAATGAAGGCAGAGAAGATCTCAAAGAACCTGTACATGCTTATGGGTGAAACGTATAAGGAGGCGGTGATAGTTGTTGCATTAACTACCTCGACGGAAGTGTTGATGGCGTTATGGCATCGGAAGCTTGGTCATATGTCAGAACAAGGCCTGAAGATTCTTGTGGATCAGAAGTTGCTGCCTGGGCTGAAAAAGTTATCCTTACCATTTTGTGAGCATTGTGTTTTGAGCAAGCAACACAGGTTAAAGTTCGTGAGGTCAACAGCAAGAAGTCAGGAGATCTTGGAGTTGATCCATTTCGATGTTTGGCAAGCACCGGTTATATCCCTGGGAGGATCAAGGTACTTTGTATCATTCATTGATGATTATTCCAGGAGATGTTGGGTGTACCCAATCAGGAGGAAGGAAGATGTTTTAGAAGTTTTCAAAACATTCAAAGCGCGGAAGGAGTTTGACTCTGGAAAGAAGATCAAGTGTCTGAGGACAGACAATGGTGGAGAATATACAAGCGAGGAGTTTGATACTTTTTTTCAACAGGAAAGGATCAAGAGGCAGTTTATGGTGGCGTACACTCCTCAGCAGAATGGAGTAGCAGAGCGGATGAATAGAACCCTGTTGGATAAAACAAGGGCGATGCTTAAGACTGCATGTATTGCCAAAACTTTTTGGGTAGAAGCAGAGAATACCGCCTGTTATGTGATCAACCGATCTCCTTCAATGGCGATTGAGCTGAAGACACCGATGGAGATGTGGACTGGTAAACCCACTGGCTATTCTCGGTTACATACTTTTGGAAGTCCTGTATATGCAATGTTTAATGATCAGGAAAGATTGAAGTTGGATTCGAGATCCAGAAAATGTATCTTCTTGGGGTACGCTGATGGTGTGAAGGGGTATCATTTGTGGGATCCCACTGCCCACGAATTTATCATTAGCAGAGATTTCATTTCTGCAGAAGACAAGGTGCAAATAACAACTGATCAAGACATGGAGAAGAAGAATACAAAAACTACAACAGTGGAAGTAGATGACAAGTCCAAGGAAGAACCAGTTTCCTCTAAGGCATTACCAGAGCATGAAGATCAAGTACCGGTTGAGTCTGGACCACGATGGTCAACTTGGGAGAAAAGAACACCAGTATGGCACTCAGACTATGTCACTGAGAGCAATATTGAGTATTTCTTATTTACAGAGGATGGAGAGCCATCTTCTTTTGTGGAGGCGACCCAGAGTCCATATGTATCCTCATGGATGGCAGCGATACAGGAGGAACTTGAAGCCCTGCACAGGAACAAGATTTGGGATCTTGTTCCATTACCTCATAGAAGGAAGGCTATCGGAAACAAATGGGTCTTTAAGATCAAGAGGGATGGAAATTACCAGGTGGAAAGATATCGTGCAAGATTGGTGGTAAAAGGATTTGATCAGAAGGAAGGTATTGATTTCAATGAAATATTTTCGCCTGTTGTTAGACTGACGACTGTTCGGATAGTTCTGACGATGTGTGCAACATACATCTTACTTCTAGAGCAGCTAGATGTGAAGAATACGTTTCTCCATGGTGGTCTTGATGAAGAGATCTATATGCTCCAACCAGAAGGGTTTGTAGAAGAAGGTAAAGATAACTTGGTTTGTATGTTGAAAAAATCTCTGTACGGTCTCAAATAGGCGCCGAGGTGTTGGTACAAGAGATTTGATTCCTATATCATGAGCCTTGGATATGACAGACTTCATTCAGATCCTTGTGCATATTTCAAGGGTTTGGATGGTAATTATTTCATCATTATTATGTTGTATGTGGATGACATGTTGGCTGTAGGCCCCAACAATGATCAGATCCAAGAGACGAAGGCACAGTTGGCTAGGGAGTTTGATATGAAGGACTTGGGACCAGAAAACAAGATTCTTGGGATGCAGATTTACCGAGACAGAAATAATGGGAAGATTTGGCTATCACAGAAGAGTTAATTATAGAGAGTCTTGAAACGCTTCAACATGTAAGAATGTAATCCAATCTCTACCCCTCTTTCCATTAATTTCAAGTTATCCTCTGCGATGAGTCCTAGCAGTGAAGAAGAGAGGATAGAAATGTCTCAAGTACCGTCTGCATCGGTAGTGGGTAGTCTAATCTTCGCTATGGTTTGTACTAGACCATACATTGCACATGAAATGGGAGCAGTTAGTCGGTACATGGTGAATCCAGGACAGGAGAATTGGAGCACAATGAAGAGGATCCTGAGATACATCAAGGAGACCTCAGATGCTGCATTATGTTATGGAGGATCAGATTTTACTGTCAGAGGCTATGTTGATTCATATTTTGTAGGTGATTATGACTGGAGGAAATCCACAATTGGTTATGTGTTTTCTCTTGCAGGAGGAGATGTGAGATGGATTTCGAAGTTACAGTCAGTTGTGGCTTTATCCATGACGGAGGCAGAGTACATGGAAGCTACACAGGCTTACAAAGAGGCGATTTGGATGAGAAGGTTGTTAGAGGAGCTCGGGCACAGACAGATGCAGATTCCATTATTTTGTGACTGTCAGAGCGCCTTGCACATTTCAAGGAATCCATCTTTTCATTACAGAACGAAGCACATTGGAGTACAATATCACTTTGTCTGAGATGTGGTGGAGGAAGGAAGTGTGGATATGCAAAAGATTTATACTAAAGAAAATCTGGCAGATTTCCTGATGAAGGCGATTAAATCTGATAAGTTCAGATGGTGCAGATCCTCAAGCGGCCTCGTAGAGACTTGAGCAGCATGGTTGGGCAGATATAAAGGATTTGTGGAGATATGATTGGTTCTCAATCAAATCTCCAAGTGGGATATTTTTTGGCGGACATCCATTTGCAGGACGGTGGCCTCCCCCCTTCTTTGTCAAAGGGGGGATGGTGGTGTTAGGTGGTGGGTGGCCAAACCCCCACCAAACCTCTAACAGGTGAAGGAAAGGGGAAGGGGTGAGGAGGCCTATAAAATGAGGCTCTCCCCTCTTCCAAATGGCATCGCTCATCTATCCCATCATTATTCGGTTTATCTCATAAGGTTCTATTTGCGGTATTAGTGAGGCGGTTTCCCCATTTATTCAAGAGAGATATTTACGAGGGATTTCTTCTTGTAATAGTGAGGGAGTGTGTACCCACTTTTACCCCATAGTGATCCTTCTATTTGCCCATGGTTTTTTACCCCTTCCATTCGGGGGTTTTTCTACATTACATCTAGTGTTCCGTTTATTTCCGCATTTGCATTTTATTTTTTATCTCGTGATTATTGCTGCACCGTTGATCAATCATTTACGGTCCTAACACTAGCTAAGCCACTTATAGAATCTTTGAACTAGGAGGAAGTCAAAGGTTTCATCACCTGTAAGACCCCTGCTCATCATTGATGAAGAGTTATATATGAATTGCGTTCGGTGTAATTCTTTATTCAAATTCGAGTATGTCAGGAAACCCGAGAAGTGATGCACAAAGACCCTTTCTAAGTCGTTGTTTATTGATTATGTCATAGGGATGAATACATAGAGCCGCAAAACAAGGATATCTAAAGCACATCAAGAATTTTATTCTTGTTGATGTAGGAAACATAGATCTTTTCCTTTGAGATAAGGAGATTTTCTCCTCTTGCATTACTAAGAAAATAGAAGCCTTAAGTTCTCAAATACCAAGGCCATGAAATCAAAGAAGTGGGTTGAGCCTCACTACACAATACCCAGCTACATTCCCTGTTCCAATTAGTATAACCCATTTCACATGAAACTAGTCATACCTGACTTCTTTAGAGTCATCATCCAGTCGAGAGAAGAAAAAATTTCAATCCCCAAGTTGGTTCAAAACAATTTTATAGGACAACACCTTAGGTGCTCTATTCAAATTAATTCCAGTACTGATCTCACCTATTCACACTAACTACCTACTTAAAATAACATAAAGAGACTCCAATTTTAGAAGAACACACCGCTTGATCTAATTCCAAATATTACCATCCCAGGACTGCCATATTTTTATTCAAATTCAATTGAAGTGGACTAGCTCAGTTCATCCATCTCAAAACATTCAAGCTACAAAAATGCTTAAAGAACTATTATTTCCCACTAAAACAGAGCTCAATGAAGTCAAATATGAAAGATAATATTGAATCTAAGTGAACTAGAACAAGTTTCGAATCCCAATTACACACATGCCCACTTTCCAAGGGAAAAAATCTATGTCCATATCCAACACCTACATCATCTCCCTCCTCCAAAAAGAATTCCACATATACTAGAACTGGATAACTATATAATGTTGCACCTATGGTTTACTTACAAATGGTATGGAGTTTGATCATTGGAGGAATGAAAATCAGTTGTGCCTGAATTTTCCATGGTATCCCTCAAACATGACATGTGTCAAGGATTCAAGGAAGAATTCAATTAAGCTTAGGTCTAAAATTTAAGAATATTTTTGAAGTTACTAGAACTGATTATTGATGAAGAACCCATGATTCTTAGGTGGTGAATTTAGAATCATGCCAAATAACTCTAAGCATTCATCTATAAATAGAGAACTACTCACCAGTGTTAAGATTCTCTTGTTGACTCTCAAATGATACTTGGAAAGTACACTGATCAACTAGAGTTGTTGTTGTTTAATCCTAATTTATTTATTTTTATATTTGTTGTTTACTCTCCAGTGATGGAACACTAGGAAAATAGTGGTCGATCCTTAGAGAACTCTCCCACCCCTAAGATAAATTTTAGTTTTGAATTTTAATTCTTCTCTGTTCAATTCTCTGGATATGTTTGGATGTATATCATATAGGGGACTTCCACTACTAGAAATAACCCCTTTAGCGACCGCCAAAAGCGGTCGCTAAAGCTCTTTAGCGGCCGCCTTGCGACCGCTTTTGGCGGTCGCTGTTGCTTCGTCGGTAATGACCAACAGCGACCGCCAATGGCGGCCGCTAAAGTTCCATGGGTATAGCCGCAGTTTTATGCATGGGGTAATGCGGTATAGCCGCGGTACTGACGGTGGAAGGTGTAGAACTTGTGGCCGCCGGCCATGGCGGATCCACGGTGGCCGGAGGGAGGGTCCGGTGAGGGTTTAGCGGTGGGTGAGGGCGCGGGTGGCGTGAGATTCAGCGGCGGGTGAGGGAGGGCCGACGGGAAGCATCGGGGGTGGCGACGAGGGTGATAGAGGGGCGACAGGAAGCATCGGTGACGGCGGTGGGCGGAAGCACCAACATCGGCGGCGGCGGTCGGCGGAAGCACCGAGTTACAGAGAAGACAGCGCGACGGTGGGGCGGGAAAAATCCCGCCAAATTCATTTTAGCAGTAGCGACCGCCTTTGGCGGTCGCTAATGTTATCATTAGCGACCGCCGTTGGCGGTCGCCCGTTCCGATAGACGCAGAAAACAGTTTTTCTAGTAGTGTTCCATTTGTCTTCACATTTAAATCATTGTTGTTTTTTCATTAGTTTCACACACATGACACTTAGGAATTTCTTCATTATTTATGATAGTTACTTGTGGGAAGAATCAAGAGTTATTGGTGGTATCAAATCAATAGTCTATGTGAGGATAGAAAAAAAAGAGATTGTTGTATCTTTCTGTTCCAAACCAAAATTTCTAGGATAGATTAACCAGGTATATTTCCTTTGATTAGAAAATGAAAGGGGAGTTAAATTGAATAATGATTCATGGGTAAGTTAGGAAAGTAATCCAAGGTTAGAGAAACATGATTTAAACATTGAATTTAAAACCAATCAATTGTATCCACTATTTCCAATAACTAAAACCCATTAAATAAAAGTAAAAAACAAACTTACAATAATATCTTCTCTAGAGACAACCTAAGTCTCACTTTACTGCATTTTTACTTGGATTGAAAAATTCAATTTTTTTGTAGCCCCATGATAGGATGCGCATCAAACCTTACATCATTTTTGGGTAGGTCAATGTTAGTGTTCGAGTTTTGGTTAAAATGATTTTAAAAAATGACCAGATTCAGTTCTTCCAACATCATTGGTTTTGATCCAGAGGTTGAGAGAATTGTATTAGTCCAAAATTTATTATTTTAATAATAAAAAATTATGTTTATGTTATTTATAATTCATTTTATTTGTATGAAAGCAAATCCATTTTATGGAAAAGAATAATTTTTTTTCTAATTCTGGGTTTGATCACACAATACATGCAATCGACTGCATGTCATATGTGATAAACTACACGACCACATGATTAACCATGAAAAATTTATGAAAAAGGAAGAAAGAAACCATAAGTCATACTTGAGAAACCACTAGACAAAACCAAGCAACCATACATTGTAATCCAATCGACCACCATAATATTTTTCACAAAGGCATAGATCGACGACATGCCTAACAGAGTGACCGTAAAGCTAGTTGGTTTGGCCTCATGATCAACCATGCGACCACAAGGATAAATAAAACAACCACGATCAGTAGACTCAAAATTGAAAAAGTATAATCTAAGAAATTTTATATGGATAATTAAATGCTAAACATAAGAATTTTTTGAACCTAGATTTCCTACTGAAGTATGTGGATTTTCATGATGATTTCTCAATGGCTATTTTTTGAGACATGCATAATACAGTGACATCTGAGTTTTTTTTGAACAAAAAGAAAAAGAATATATACTCTATTTCAAACATCCGCGACACCCTGTTCTCACTATAACTTTGATGACTCATATGTGAACAATTGAACATATATGAACATCCATTCCAAATCAAAAGAAGACTATGAGAAGATAAGAACTACCTATAGAAAATAGAACATACTATGCTATACCAAATTCTTAACTTTCTTTTAATATATTTTATTTACTTTTGATATATGTGTACTATATGTTGTTTATCTTTTAGAACCTTCTCCTACACTAAAATGGAGAGTTTAAGACACCCACTTTCTCAATTCTTCATTTATTTCTCCCATATAAAATTGTGGAAGAGGTTGTGTAGCATAGACTGCATGAAAACTATTTTTTCATTTATTTCTCATATATAAAACTATGGAAGAGGATATATGAATCCTAGATGACCTTATGTGATGTTGTGAAAAACCCAATCTAGGTTGCAGATCAGTTTTTTATAATAAACTGTTTAACAGTGAGTGATTTCCAAGTGGAGAGGATTATGTCTCATATCGAGATTGAACACCTTGTTTATTTTCATTTTGTTTTATTTGTTTTTTTTCTATATAAAAAAACTCGTATCTATTTTAAAACTAATTACAAATCATTACATTTATAGTTGAATTTATTTGTTGTTTTATATATAGTGGTTGATTCACGTAAATTAATTTCAAAAATTAAATTAATTTCAAAATTATTTTAACTGTGCTATGATTGAGCTTTTGGGAAGCTTTTCTAAAGATCAATTTATATAATTCTATAGTTTTATTTATCTGGGTATTTTTTTTAAAATTGGGGGATTTAAGTTTTAAATATTTTTTAAAAAAAATTTTTACTTGTAAACTCAATTCACCCCCTCTTGAGTATTCCACTATGACCAATATTTAGTATCAAAGGATTTTTAAAATACTTTTTACTATGATTTAGTTTTATAAAAAGATTTCAAAATTTCTATTAATTATAAATTTATATTCTTATGGATAATAATATACAGGAATGAACTACTACTAACCAGCCTCCTTATTTTAATAGAAAAATTATTTTCAATGGAATATTAAAATAAAATTCCACATAGTGTATGAGATTTGATATTTGTAATATTATTAGGGAAAAATATGAAAAACACAAAGCTGATAGAGATGAATAGTGATGAAAATAAGGCCACATATGGATATAACTATAAATAAATGAATACATTATACTTTGAATTAACAGAATATGAATTTAACAGAATATCAGCTTGTTCTACTACTTTTGAAATATAGGACACACTAGCTGTTTCTCATGAAGGAACTTCCAATGTTAAAGATACAAGTTTGAATATTTATACCATTAAATATGATATATTAAGGATAAAGCATGATTAATAAATTTATGATATATACCACAGGTTCAACAAGATTGTGAACATAATTCTTTCACTTAGGTAGAAAATTGCAGACAAAGATCATGTGATGCGACTTCTGAGATATCTACTGGATAGGTAGAGGGGAACCTCAATTTTCATAAGATAATTCCATGAAATCAGTAAATTACTTGTGAAATAGCTTATTGGAAATCTGTGATATATCAGAAATAATTTTAGGTAAAAATATAGGACAGAGATGAACCTAAGATAAAGTTAGTAGCCTTCAAGACTTATGACTCAAAGCTAAAAGAACATATCAAAGATGATAGTTCAAGTGATGATGAATCACCCTTAGACAGCGAGGAGGAAATAGATCACTTATCCATATGATTCAAGAAATTATATAGGAAGAATAAATAATTCATTAAATAAAATTATAGAGTTAAGTATGAAAGTAATGGAAATTGTTGGAAAGAGTGGAAGAATGACTTTTCCACTAATGAGATAACTTGTTATGAGTGAAAAAAGGACACATCAAGGATGAATGTCCCAAATTGAAATACAAGAAAAGATGAGGACACAGTAAAATGTCCTATGAAGTCTATGAAAGCCACATGGAGTTCCTCAAAGAATATTACAATTGATT
The DNA here is from genome assembly GCA_963277665.1 of Viscum album. Taxonomy (NCBI): domain Eukaryota; kingdom Viridiplantae; phylum Streptophyta; class Magnoliopsida; order Santalales; family Viscaceae; genus Viscum; species Viscum album. The sequence continues at coordinate 333,230,779 of OY728145.1, read as the reverse complement.
CTGAATTGAGTAGAGAAGATAAAAATGACATATTTAATATGTGTTTCATGATAAACACATATGAGGTACTAAATACTATTTTTGCATATCATGTTCATTTTTTGAATCTTTCCAAGACAAAAAGATGATGAAAACATGAGAAATGAGGATATATTTGAGTTATAAAACATACTGGAGGAAACATTCAATGAGTTTAAGGATACATATAAAATTTTAAAGAAGAAACATTCCCTAATAGTTCATTTTAAATCTAATTTTTCTGTATAAAAAAACAAAAATGATCAATTATTAAAGCAACAAAAACGATCTTAATATGTCTAATGAAAAAATTAAGAAATATCTATAAATTTTTATGAATGTAGATAAAATATTACTAGGATTCTTGGTAAAAAAAACCACACCCAACTATACCAATGGGATTGGTTACCAACCTGGATATAAGAAGATTTATAAGAACACATTTGTTCATAGTTCAAGTTCTACTATTTTTGTAAATAAATCTTATTCACATGGAACCAATAAAGTTTTTATATATAAAATTCTAAATTATGTTTATGGGAAACTATTTTTTTTTTGGATTCATAAATATTTTATTACTAACATTTCTGGACCTAGGAAGTTATGGGTACCAAAATCATTACAAGCTTAACTTTGCTATAGGAAATGTTCTTGAAGAGTACCAGTAAGAATATATGGTATCTGGATTGTGGATGTTCTAGACACATGAATGAGGACTAATTGAGATTTAAGAACCTTATCAAATTAGATGGTAGACATATCACTTTTGGTGAAAATGCCAAAAGAAAGATAATTGGACTTGATCAAATCAATAAATCTAGTACTATTTTGATTTCTAATGTTTTTTTATAGATGGATTAAAATATAATATTCTTAGCCTCTCATATTTATGTGATTATGGTTATCATGTTAAATTTGAAAACAATGCTTGCATTTTTTTTGATTCCAAGAATTATTTTGTTTTTGTTTCCTTGTGTAATGATAATTTTTACACTATTTATTTGAATTCATTATTTTCAAAAAAATATTTCTTTTTAAAGTGACTTATATAGAGTCTTGGCATTGGAGTAGGATACTAGGAAAATACAAAATTCACTCTCATATGAAGAAAACTAGGAAAGTATTATTTGAAGATCTTCCTAAACTAGAATTCTCAATAGACAAAGTCTATAACCCATGTCAAAAAGGGAAGCAACATAAGATCTTTTTCATACAAAATATAGAAGTTTCAACTTCTCAACCCCTATAGTTAGTTCACATGGAATTTCTTGGACCCTATATATTTTTTATCATAAATGAGAATAACTACGCTTAAGTTCTAGTATATTAACTTTCTAGATACACCTAGTTATCCTTTATAGCTCAAAAAGTGAATCTTGATCCTATTTTTCTAAATATGAAAAATCTATAAAAAACCTTAGTGAATTTAGTATTAATACCTTCTGAAGTGATCATGGCTGTGTGTTTTGAAAATGAATAGTTTGATTCTCCATTCTCAAAACATGGATATTTACTCCTCGGACCCCACCATAGAATTGTGTAGTTGAAATAAGAAATAAAACACTTCAAGAAACTGGTTAGACCAAGATTAATGAGTATGATTTAACTTTTTTACTTTTGGGAAGAGGCTATAAATATAGATATTATGTTTAGTGCGTGCATGTGTGCACATTTTTAATCAAATCTAAATGAATATCATTTAAATTATTTTAAAATATTTTTCCAATAACTCAAGAATACAAATAATTTTGGATTTTTTACCCCAAAGAACATTCATTTGAATCAGTTAGTTATTCAGATACAGATTTTGGTGGTTGTATGTTAGATATAAATAGAACCACTAGAATATGTCACATTTTGGGGACGTTTTTTTAGTTTCATATTGTAGTAAGCAATAGAGTTTTATTTCATTATCTACTATTAAAGTTATGTACATAGCTACAGGTCGTTGTTTTTCATAGATTCTATGGATGAAACACACATTATTGGACTATAGATATGAATTCAAACATGTACCTATAAATTGAAGCAATAAAAGTGTGATAAAGATTTATAATAACCCTATATCACATTAAAGAATAAAAATATATTGATATATGACATCACTTTTTAAGAGATCAATTTCAAAAATAGAATATCACTCTTGAATTTATTGGCACAAAACAAATACTTGTGAATATTTTCACAAAGACATTAAATTATGATAGATTGAATTATATAAAACATGAAATAGTTATGATTATATTTTTTTAAATTTCTTTGAAAAATATTTTAATATTATTTTTAATTTTCTTTTCAACATTTTTATAGATTTATTATTTCTTATTTTATTGAGTGTTTGATTAAGTTATTTAATTTTAAAATATATCGTATGGGTATAGGAATATATTAAATGATTATTATTATTTACCTCACATTACTAGAAAAGTAAATATATAAATGATTAAAATGTTAAATAATAATTATAATAGTAACACACCTTTCTATTATAAACCAAATACTCCTTTCAAACCCTCTTTCTCAAACCTATTCTTTGAATCCCTAGCTCCCAAGTTGTGATTCTTAGTCTGCCCAGTTGATATGAAATGATCGTTTGGAGAAGATATTCATGAATCTTCTAAGAGATCAAAATACAATTAAAGTTACTTGAAAAAGATTTCAAAACCACATATTTTTCAATGAAATGTAGTCACTGAAAGAAAAATTATATTTAGAATGGTTTAGAACCAATAATTCATTGTCGTGTGTGTGTGTGTGGGGGGGGGGGGGGTCATTTTTCATTAGAACTAGAAAATTTGGTTTTAGATGAAAACCGACCCTTCTATCCTCATATAGTAACACAATTTTATTTGAATATGGTGTTCAAAGTTAGAGAGTATGAATATATGATTCAAACCATTATCAATGGTTAATAATGTGTGTTCAATTTGACCTTTTGGGATATCTATCTAAGATTCCCACATATTAGATAATATGAGGACTACCAGAGCTTATACCCCATGATCCATCCCCATTTAGAGATTGGGAATGCCCTGGAGGAACTAACAGATTACAGAAACTACCAAAGTGTAGTTTAAAATGAGCTAAGTGTAGAATATAGGCTTTTATTGAAGTTTATTAAACACTCTATATTCCCAAGGAAGATAGATTTCAATTCTGTAAGGTATCAAGATTTATTCTTTTTATACCAGATGGTTCATGGAATTCAGATAAGCTTTCCTCATTTCTTAATGAGATATATAAAAGTGTTGACCAAACTATCTTCAAGGTTCAACATAATGACATATCTAAAGTTTAGTTTTTTTCCTTTCCAAAATAGAGAAATTTATCCCCTATAGGATTTGAAATGGATATATTTGAAATGGGTGTCTATATGGATCAAACTACAAGTAGGAGGATGTGGATTAACTGGAATCCTTGGAAATGAATGTGGAAAACTGATGAGGAGAGACTCTATGAAATATTTCATACAACCTCACATACCTCTAGGACAAGATATTTAATTGACCTTGGTCTAGAACCAAATAAATTTGTAGACACTGATTACTCCTCTGATAAAGATGAATCCCAAGCTATGGATTTGGTTGAGTCAAAATAGATTTTATGGAAATCCTAGAAAGGACTAATGTCCATGAAATTCTAGATGAAGGAGAATCATTGATAGATTAGATATCTCTTTCTCATGAAGTTAAAAGGATTAATAAAGTTTTAGTTATAGCTAAAAGGGAACCTCTATTACCTTTATTAGATGAATTAGTAAGAGAAGATGTACCTTATAAGGGGGAGAGAGTTCCTAGATCTATGTTTTTTGGACCATCTCTTATAGATTTGGAAAGTGATAAGGATATGGATATTGCTTTAGTAAAGTTTCCACCTATGTCTAAGATAAGAGGAGATCCCAGTTTTTATTACTCCTATTCTAATGATGAAGAACCTATAGATAACCATTTCTATGAAATGGGTGTATCTTCTCTTGGTTATGTTAATAGACAGAAGGATGTTGAAAAGGATGAAAAATAAACTAAGAGTGATAAGACTAATGAAGATGAAAAGAAGGATAATGATGATAATGATGATCCTAATCTAGATGAGCATGTTCTTACCATTATTGTAAGGGAATATTGATATGTGGAGACCAAGATTTATACTCATGCTTTAAAAAGACCAATTAGACTATACTTTTCTGAAGATCTATTAAAGTTGTTGACTACTCCACCTTCTCCTAGATATGTTCCTAAAAATCCTTCTCACGAAGATCCTTTCTATGACTCCTCTCGTAGAACTGATGTTGTGGTCATAAAAGATATTGAATATAAATCTGAGGCTTCTATGAAATAAATTTAGTGACCACCTGTGGTCTTCTCTACCAAGGAAGAGTCTTAGAGACTCTTGTGTTTAGGGATAATTTTTATGATGTGAATGATGATTTATTTCCTGAAGTTGATCTTGCTCAAGCTTGATCTGCTCAATCTCAAGAAGCTGGACCCTCTTTTGCTTAACCCTTTGTAATAACCTCTAAAGAATTCATTTAGTTAAAAATGACATTTTTTAATTCTTAAAAGATGTTTTTTGAGTATTAGTTGGGCTAATACTCATGACATGGAAGGGGATATTAAATATACTATTCAATGTATTGTTTCACACATTCATCCCAAGGTGTTTACAAAAATAGACCATATTCACTGAGATATTTGATCTTTTATAAGGGAAATAAAATATTTTAGAAGCCAAACTAGATCCATGAAAGATAATCTATCAGATATATTAGCTACCATTGATGCTAGGTATGTTTCAGTGATGAATTTTCCATGCATACCTTCCACTTCTGATCAAGCACCTACTTCTACTCCCATTTTTGTTGAGGAGGATTTATTTCAAAGGTTGATTCAAAAAGAGATTCAGAGTATTCTAGAAAGTGAGAAGGAGTTTAGAAATGTAGTTCAAATAACATTTCTACTCATAGAGAAAAGAAATTTTATTTGATTAAATTTAAATCTATTAAGATTGCTAAGGATAAAGGTGTAATAAGGTGTTTGATAAAGTACTACCTGAGAAGGATTTATACTAAAGATGACCTTAAGACCTAGTTCCTATAATTATCCAGAGATTTGAAGATGCCACCTCTGATAGCTACATTCAAATCCACTGTTGATAAGTTATTGGAAATGCTTCCTCTATTTAATCAATTAATGTCAAAAAAGATGATTTCCTTCAAGTGATGGAACATGGAATAAGAGATATGTCTGAAATTACAAGGATCTTATATCCATACATGTATCTTGATATTGCCCCTCTGTTAGAACCTCCTCCTTGTCCTTTACCTCACGTCTCTACCTCTCCTTCCTAAGCCTTAACTAATGGTTCATCTTTTCTAATATCTATCTCACTTATACCTCCAACAGGATATTTTGGTCTTAATATTTCCCAATCCATTATTCATATCATTCCTATTTAAAAAAGAATCACCATTGCCAAACCTCCTAAAATTCTTTGATCAACTACTCTTTTTTCAGCTCTAGTTGTTAGAAAAGGGAAGGATCTTTTTAAACCTTCTACCTATCCAAATCATATAGAATCTGATTATGATTATTCTATTATAGGTATAATGTACACCTTTTTGAAAAAAATAATGAAATATCATCTTATTCTTACTTTCTATGTCTATTCTTTTATTTATGCTTTACTTTTTATTTATTTCTTCTTTACTCTTTAACCATTCAAGGATTATTTTTGATAATAAAAAGGGGAGGGGGTAAATTATATGGAATAAATGAAATATTTATGAATTATTCCATCTGAATCAAATGAAATATTTACAAACTAACAATGATTATTCATTACTGCAAATTAGTACATCATATTATAATATTTAATGATTAATATTTAATTGTTTGGAAAATAATTTATACCATGATTTTTGATCATCCAAAAGAGATTGCTGGCATAGTCCAACAATTCCTTATTTTAATAATCAAAAATAATTTTATGTTATTTTTAATCCAATTTATGTTTTATGAAAGTAAATTTATTTTCTGGAAAAAATGAAAATTTCACTAATTCTGGAATCGATCGCACAATACATGAAATTGACCGCACGATATATTTGGTCGACTGGAAAACCACCTGATCAACCATGATGAGTTTAGGGAAAAGGAACCAAGCAACAATTAGACAAACTCAAGACATCATATGAAAAAATAGAGCTACTTTACTTTGTAATCAAATCGACCATCATAAGTTTTTTTGAAATGGCAGAGATCGATAACATGCCTAATAGAGTGACTGAAAAATCTAGTTGGTTCTATCACATGATAAACCATTCAACCACAAGACTAAATAAAGCAACCAAGGTTAATAGATGCAAAATTGAAAAATTATTGGATCAACCGCAAGTGCTAGGTGATCAAACACAAGTTTAAGGTGATCAACCAAAAGTGAAAGGTGATCAACCACAAATGTAAAGGATTAACTGCAAGTGCACGACAATTGTCTAAAAGTGAAAGGTGAACGAATGAAAGTATAAGGTGATGGAATATAATATTAGGTGATAGAATTTATGTAAAAGTGATCAACTGTACAATATATCAGATAATCTAGAAAGTATGGAAGAAACCATGGTTTCTAATGTGGAAACTTTAAATTGACTATGTCTAAAGGTAATTATTATATTATTATATCATTAAATACGTTAATCCAACCAATTTTCTATATAGTCTTAAATGACAGTCAGAAATATTTATTGAACTAAGACTTCCTACCAAAGTATGAGAATCTTCATAAAGATTTCTCATCTTCTATTTCCAGAGAGTACTTATTTTTAAAAGGATTAATGAATATAGAGAAGGATACACAATGTATGAAAGATAAAAACATGTACGCATAACACAGAGACATCAGATCTTTTCTTAAATAAAAAATAAAGAATATATTATTTGTTTCAAAATGTATGTGACACCCTATTCTCACCAGAACATCGATTATACATATGAGAACAACTAAATGTATTCGTGCATCCATTCTAAATCAAAACATGATTATGAGAAGATAAGAAATACTTTCATAAAAATAGGACATGCTCAACTGCACCAAATTTTTCACTTTTTCTTAATTTTTCTTATTTACTTTTGAGCTATGTATACTGTACACTTTCCATTTGTAACACCAGAACATATGCTAAATTGGATAGTGAAATACATCATCTTTCTCATTTCTTCATTTTTTATCCCATGTAGGAATATGGAAGAGGTTGTGCAGCCTGTACTTCTTTTAAGTAGCTGTTTTCATTTATTTATCCCATATAGAACTTTATAGGAGGCCCTATGAATCCTATACATCATTTTTTATAGTGATACAATACTTTTACACATATTATTACATGATTTTATGCATAATTATCCATGAAATACAAACTAATGATAACAAATTCTAGTGAATTTTGGAGAATTGGTACATAATTAGAAAACCTGAAACTAGAATAAAAAATCTTTTATTAATCTATATAATGAGATCCTAACTCCCTTTGAGCTCCTACTATTACATATGATAACCTGGGGAATACATAGACAAATGCAATGAGCTAAAAACACCAGTAAGGGAATAAACATGGGATTAAAGCTTAATAGATGAGTTAGAATGCATAACATGATGACATAAATGGAATGAATTATGAATAAAATATGGAATAATAACATATAAAACATGGAATCATATGGCCTTGGAAATATAGGAAAGTGGTAAAAACATATAACATGACATAAATATGAGTCCTAGCTAATCGCCAAGACAATATAACATGGTGGATAGAGTCCCATAATGGATTAGGTTTACTCCAAAATCCCATAAATAACATCTCATGAGACTAAAAATTACCCAATGTGTTGGAAAACTATCTCAGTGCACCTACCATAACATTTTCATGTATATTTGTTCCACATAAATAATCAAACATAAGGAATATACATAAGGGTTTCCCATGGAAAGAAACGGGTTTCATAATCATGTCACAAGGCATAACCAAATGGTGTATAATAATGGTATCCATGAAAGAAGGGATATAAATTATTATTGGTAATTAATAAATGAAAAATAATAATATATCATGATGTATAACTAAATTAAAAAAATCGAGTGGCTAGGTAACTTTAGAAATGTGCCACTTACGCATAGTTTTAGGGAAACAAATAGAGTATTTAAGGTGGATAAAGGTATAATTATTTCTATAAAACTAGAAATGAAATTAATTTTTTTTTCATGATAAATTTAGTGATTTTAGAAGAATATTAGAGGATTAAAACATTGTATGAAGTTTAATTGAAAATGGGTATGAAATAGAGAAGTTCCATTTAATCAGGTTTGCTTATCGAGTGGAACTGAAAATGAAACCTTATAAAACATGTAATAAACCATAAAAGAAAGATGAATTGAAATATATAAATATGTATGATACATATGAACCTAATATAGGAAAATTATATAAGAATAATTGTGAGATAAATTGTTCCAATGAGACAGAAATCATAACCTAAATGAAATATGGAGGTTCAAAGAGATCCCTTTCCTTATGTATTAATGCATTCTACACTTACAATTAATATCTTGTATAATAAAATTAGATTAATTAATTTCTTAATAAATAATTTATTACAAATTTATTTTATTTATTATAATTTTATTAAGTTTATTTATGTCCATTTTTATGAGTTATAAGGTTCAATTTCATCATTTTGAGAGTGTTTGTTTCATGGTTTCGGTCGGTTAACTTGTGTATAATTATGAAAGTTCTTGTCGAATGAGAATAATATTCTAGTAGTGAAATGAAATAGTATTCATAAACTTAAAAGAGTTTAAATGGTCCCATATATAAATTTTTTTTCTAAAACGAGGATGATTCATTTGATAAAATGTTAATGATAAATGTTTAGTTTATTTTAGTGGTTTTTCCGACCATTACACATTAGATTCATTTTATCTAATATTATGTATTTTTATCTGTTATATTATATTAAATAAGTTATAATATATTTATTAAAATATTTTTTTTAAAAGTTTGGGGTCGAAGCCTCAATTTATTATTAAAGCAAAGACCTCTTTAGACTGGGTAGAGGGTGACCCATTACATAGCCCGAAGGCCCAAGGCCAAGTGGCCTGCATACAGAGCTAGAAAGCCCATTTTTTGGCCCAAAGGACCCCCTGGTGAACAGTATTGCTACAGTACCCGCACAGCTATAGTACCTGCTACAGCACCGCCACCGTTACAGTACCCTTCTATAGTCCCTCCACTCCTACAGTACTGCCGCTGCTACAGTCGCCGCTGCTACAGTACTGCTACAATGACCTGTTACAGTACCCGGGAATTCTCCCCCTGCCCTGATTTGATCCTGGGTCTTTTGGATGCCAAGCAGGAGCCTGAACCACTAGGGTACAGTCTTGTTGGCATTAAAATATTATTTAACTATAATAATAGTATTATGACCAATCTTGAAAGAAATAATGAAAAATGAAAACTCATTATCAACAGAGACGGTTAACCACCATAATTTGGACAATGGTTTCTTTTCTTTGAATAAGAGGAGATGAGAAAATGGGATGGATAGAAAATATTACATTAGAAATATAAAATTATAGTATATAAATTATAATGGAGTTATTATGACTTGATGGATTATATAGGAGAGGTGAAGGTAGAATAAGAAAAGAAATTAAAAGAGGTAGTTTGAGAATGTTACCTCCTGAATATCACCTCCTTAAAGGACTCCTTGAGGAACCTGGAATTGGTATTTTAGTGACACCAGAAGCACATGGACATGGGGAGAGTAGGGAGGATAGTTATTGGTAGATATTTGTAAATCTTTAAGGCTTGGAAGGTGTGAGGAGAATGAGTGGTGAGGGGTGGTATTTATAAGGGGAGGAGAGGGGTGTTTTTGGAATTTCTCAAAATATTAAAATATAATAAGATCATTCTAGAGACAAATGCTTCCAAATGAACAATAAATTCAAATGGTATGAAATTTTAGAGCATATATTATCCCATTTTCTATTATATAATATTTTTATTATTTTTAAAAAATTTATTAAAATATTATACTCATGACATATCATTATTATCAATTTTGACACTATTTATTACTTTGATTTTAAAAACATAAAAAAAAGTCAAATTCAAAACAACTATTTTATTATATACTACACATTTAATGTTCATCAATATAATTCGTGGATAACCTTAAATAACTCAAATTATATTTATTCTAATATTCTTAATATCATTTATTTGATTTTTCCATTAATTCAATATTTACTACATTATCACTGTGTAAGAATTTTAAGGTAATTATTTCTTTACTAAAAATTAAAAATAAATTTCCATGATGAATGTAAATCTTGTATCCTTCAAAATAATATTTATGGTTTAACATATCTTTTGGATAATCCCATATTAAATATATTATACTTGCTAAAAACAATAGTGGGTTTGACTTTTCTTTAAATAAAATACTATAAGGGACTTAATGTCAACCAAGTGTCTCAAAAATGTCATAAATTTGACCCATGAATGATTATGGTTGAAAATTAATCATAAAATATAATTGGGGAAAGTTTTTAGGTCATTTTCTAATCCTTATCAGATTATTTTTACCCTTAATTACTCGATTTATGATTAACCGTGATAACAAAAATTAGTAACATTACTATTCATATTGAAAATAATAAAAGGGGTATATTTACTAAATTTTGACCTCATTATTCAAAATATATAATCATTTTTATAATTAAAATCACATAAGTTGTATAATTAAATTTAATTCTAAACTAATAAAAAGCAACGATAAACAATTTTTTAAAAAAATGCCCTTTAAGTATAAAATGTTTTCATACTAAATTCATTTATAAAATTCATTTAAAAGACAAAAATTATATTATTTATAATAAAAATGAAATAATAAAATTTTAAAACTAATCCGTATTTTATACTATTCATTAAAATTTCAAACGTTTTAGAAAATTCTCAAAAATGAATCCTAAGATAATTTTGAAATAATGAATTCAAAAATGAAGTTTATTTTCTCAAATAAATTTTTTATGTGTAAAAATTAATTATACTTATTTTCTCATAGAAATAAATATTGTTTTTTGAAGTAAACATATTTTCTAAGAACAAAACGAATTTTACTGAAAAATAAGTGATTATTTCATAAAAATTAATAAATAAATATATTTTTTAATATGGTTATTCCTATTAATATCCACCAATACAAATGGATATGTTATAATAGTCATGTTAGAATAATAATATTTTTATTGTATCTCACAGTTTATTTTAACTCGGTGTTTCATGCAACATAAGCTATCAATGAAATAAAATTATTTGAAGAGAAATATTTTATAAAAAATATAAGGGTTTTAAATTATGTTCTGGTGCATAAAAACTGATCTAGGATATAGATCAGTTTATTTTATAATAATCTACTTGACAGTGGGTGATTTCCAAGTGAAAAAGATTAAGTCTTGGTTTGAGAATAAACCCATTATTTATTTCTGTTGTGTTTTGTTTATTTTGTTTTATCTATTTTAAAATAATCCAGTATATATTTTAAAATAATTACAAAACATTAAGTTGATAGTTGAATTTATTTTTTTTGTTTTATATACTGTGTTTGATTTAATTAAATTAGTTTCAAAAGTTAATGTGTTTTTAAAATTATTTTAATTGAGTTGTGATCAATATTTTGAGAAGCTTTTCTAAAGATAAAATTATATAATTCTATAGTTTTTGTCCATTGGTATTTATATTAAATCTAGGTATTCTAGTTTTAAATCTTTTTAAATAGGAATTTTTACTTGGAAACTCAATTCACGCCCCCTCATGAGTGTTTCACTCCATCCAATAGAGAGAATTATTCTCAAAAGTTTTCAAACTCTAAAAATCACTAAATAAGAGGAAATAAAATTTGTCACCATTACATTAGATAAATATCCTTATTCAGATTATTATTCCACTGGAGTTACATTTGGAAGTGAAAAAATAGAAGATAATCTTACTCAAGGGAATAAATCTTTAAGATAAATGTAATCTAATTTCAAAATTAATAACAAAAAATTACAATTGAATGAAATAAATATTATATAACTAAAACCAGAATGATTGGAATTATACTTAAATTTCATGGATTATCATGTGAAGATACCAATAGTAATTTGAGAGCATTTAAAGAAGTGAGTAATGGATTCAAAACTAGATGTGTGATTGAGGCTCAAATTTTCTAAAAAGATTTCCCCTTCTCTCTTGAAGGGGAATCCAAAGAGTGGCACTACAATCTAAAACTGGGAGAATTCACCTCATGGGATGAGATAAAGTGGTCCTTCATAAAATTTTACCTTATTTAAGGAGTTCTCAACTAACAAAGGAGATATATGGAATCGAACAAGTAACTGAAGAAGCTCTTTATTTTTTTTGGGAAAGGTTCAAGAAACTGACTGCATACTGACCACACCATCCCTGTAAATAACATTAATTCTTCATATTCTTTTACCAAGGATTGATGTAAAATGATTGAAAAATTCTAGATGGTTCTTCTAGAGTAGTACTGATTGATAAGTCACCTACTTAAGTTAGATAAAAAATTGAGTGGATCTCTCAAAAATTCCCAATAATTCAGTACAAGGATTTAAAATAGAGGTGTACATGTGGTAAAAAGTTCCAAATTACCTTTAATGGAAAATAAAACTTAAGAAATAACCCCTCTTGTGAGATATCTAGTTGTGAACAAGGTGCTAAAGATATCACCCACCACCCCCCTAAGGTATTTTAACTTTTTTATTCTCAGGAGCATTACACTAATGGATTGCCTCATGTTCAAGGGAATTAAATCTATGATGCCATGTTACAGAGGTATTTCTAGGATAAAAAAAGTTTCAACCAAGGATTTAGATAATTTCCCACTAATAAATCTGGATATGGAATCCAATAGACTCAAAGGACACTATTAGAGTAAGATTTATAGTAGGCCTTTTCCAACCCCCACCATTCCAGAGATAAAGTTTCCAACCATGCACAATATACAAACAACGAAAAGCTCAAGAACCCTCCCTGAAGGACATATTGAGAAAGGTGATAGAATTTTAAAACAGTCAATAAACCAGTCTCATCACTCATGGATTAAAGTTAAAATAATTAAAAGGAAAGTTAAGCTATCTCATTTCCACTATCAATAACCTATTAAATCAAGGATCAGGTAAGATATCTAGTCAACCAATTCCTAAACCCAAAGTGAATGTTAGTTATATTAGATTAAGGAGTTGAAGGGAGGTAGGAATAAGTTAAGGATTACCCCTGGAGATCAAATATGGAAGTGGAAAATAACATGCACCTAAAGAATCTATCCTTAAAAAATATCTTGAAGAGGAATCTATGAAGAAAACCCCTATTAAGGAATAAAAGAGAAAATCCAAAATGGAAGACCCACATCAAACTCAACCACCCATACATTCAATTCAAGAACCCAAAAAAACCAATGAAGAATTATTGAAACAGGAGATCATGGAAGTCTTTAAAAAGTTAGAGATCAACATCCCTCTATTGGAGGCCATCTATCAAATTATAAGGTATATAAAATTAATTAAATACATGTGCAATAGGAGAAGGATATTGAAAGTTAGTGAAGAGGTAAGATTAAGTAATAATGTCTCTTCCCTTGTTACCCCACAAATTCCTAAGAAATGTCAATATCTTGGTACATTCACTATGACATACCCCACATGACATCTTACTTTTTCCGAAACAAAATTTGATTTGGGAGAATAAATTAATGTAAATATTTATTCTATTTATTATTCTCCAAATATGGGATAAATTAAACCTATCTGTGTTGTAACAACCTGAACTATTATGAATAAAATTACCCATTTTGATTTAATTAAATGTATTATGGTTATAGAAAACACATTCACTTATTTTGTTTTATTATATTCAATTGGATTTAAATGTCCAATGAGTATCTTTACCATTGATAATATAGTTTTTGAACAGTGATCACACGACTAGTATAAATATAGGGTTTTAACAAGTCCATTTGACACAAAAAAAGGAAGTGATGACCTCAACCAGCATGATGATACACTATGAAGCCCATTTATTAATGCTTCTAAGGGAGATATAATTTCTAGGCTTTGCCTTTGACCAAGTCGAAGCAATTATCTAACAACTTAAGCATGCACAAATCTATTTACAGGAGAAGTTCAAGCTCATTGAGATCATGACCCAAACCATGTTCACCGAATGACCCCATGAAACCCCCACCATCACACACCTTACTCTTAAGGCGTATGCTGGCGTATTGAAGGGATATGTATCAAGACCCTAGAAATAGTATTATGTACATTATTTTTTATAGAATAATGAATATATTTTTATCCTGTTATTGTTACTTTATAAATGTTTTTTATTTTTGATTCAATAACGCACAAATTGTTTTTTTGGTTAATATTCAAATTCAATTAATGAATTAATGAATTAATAGATTTTTTTAAATAAAAAATATTTTAATAAAATATTATTATTAAATAAATTTTATTAAATGTAAATGATCAAATAATTTTTATAAAGTAAAATCTAATTTTTTATTGGGGTTCGAAAATTGTTATTGTCAAAAAAATCCATTATTTTCAATAAATAACATTTTTTATTTTAAAAGAGAAAATTCACATATTTATAAAATTATTTAGATAAAATTAATATTATTTTCAGAATCAAGATGTCTAAATTATTCAATGGTGAATTTTTCATAATTTTCTGAGACAGTCAAATTTTCCGGTAAAAATTAAATACCATATAAATATACTCTGTGTTTTATGACATCATAATGGAACAATAGTGATGTAATAAATATTATAAAAGGTATCCTCGACCATATATATATATATATATATATTTCCTTTAAAATAATGTAATTTTATGTTTATTCGATTTATTTTATAAATCCTAAATGAATCCTCTAAGACTTACAATATATTTTAATATTTTAAAACCATTTCTTTAAGAGTGTGACTCACCTCCACATAATAAAGGACATTATTTTGTTATCTTTGGACCTTATACTTATGAAATATTGTAGACCACTCCCCTTGGGAAGAAACCATAGGTAAAAACATGAGATGGTTTTTGGTTTTGAGTATTTTATTGGGGACTTACATATATTAATTCCACATTCCTTGATCGAGGAATAAGTTATTTTGTTGAATGAATCTATGTTGTTTGATCATTGTCGAACACTTAAGGATGAGAATGAAATTATTATGAAGGGTTCACCCTAATTGTACTCCAATTCATTGCGTAATGTTTAGTATCATGATATATCATGTGAAATGGTATTGTAATATAGCCTTAAATCATGATCCTCCATGTGAAATGAACCTTGTCTCATGCTCCTCTATGAGCAATGATCCTTGACTCATGATCCTCCATGTGCAATGAGCCTTAACTCATGTTTATGTCATGTTGTATTTTGTTTCCACATTTCCCATGTTATAATTATCATTATATATCATTAATTTTTATCCATGTTCTTTTTTTTATCCATTTATATTCCTACTTTCTAACATGTATTATCATTTTCATGTTATACCTTTTTTATTTCCTTTACTGGGCTTTATAGATCACCTCTTTATTATGTTTTCCCCAGGATATCCCATGTAGTTTTAAGATCATTGGAATATTATGATCATGTCAAGTAAGTTTTGAATAATTTTGTTGTATCCCATGTTCAATATGTTATTTTTTGTACCTATTTCCCAAAGACACTAGACCTATCAATATTATGAGTTGTATTAAGGGCAATTTTATGTAATAAATCATGTATAAATGTGAAATAAATATCAGGGTTGTTATACATGTGGTTGTGAAACTAACCAATAGAGCCACTACCTACTCATTAGGTGTTCTTGAAGATGTCTTGGTAAGTGTAAAAGGATTTACATTCCCAGTAAACTTCTACATTCTCAACATGGAATAAGGAAAAGGTAAAGATCACTGTCCCATCATTCTAGGTAGGCCATTCCTCAAGACTACTAAAAACATAATAAATTTCAATTAAGGAACCCTTTTCATGATTTTTGGTGTGGTAACAACACATTTGAATATCCTTAACTCAATAAAATTTCTACATGAGGAATAATCTATTATTACATTAAAACATTTTGAATTGTGTTGTTCTTCAAGGGAGTAAATTAAAATGTTTGATAAAATAATCATATTAGGAGAATCTTTAGAAACACCCATCCTTCTTGATGAATCTTTTTTTTGAAATTATCTTAATATAGATAATTTTTTTAGTATTGAACAATGTGAAGAAATTGATGAAAGTTATTTTTATGATTTACTCAAATCTACTACCAGTATTTCTACCTTGAATATGTTGGTTTCCAACATAGAGAACTCTAAAATAAAATAATATTTACAAACCCCCCTTGAAATAAAACATAAGTTGATTTTATTGAACTTGAAATATGTCTTTTTATTGGGAAAAAAGAAACTTCCAATCATAATTTCAAATAACTTAGAGCCTATCCAAGAACACCAAATGCTATAAATTATGAAACAAAGTGCATGGGATACAAGTTGGACATTAGGTGACATCAAAATGATTATAACTACCACCTATACGAATACAATTTTTCTTGAAAATGAATCCAAACCAGCGAGACATCCCCAATGAAGTCTCAACTTGACCCTTCTGGATGTAGTAAAAATATATGTAGAAACAATTTTAGGATATTGAATAATATACCCCATCTCGGACTCCCAATGGGTGAGTCCCATCCAAAATTTTTCCAAATAAAACTAGATTCAAAATTGTACAAAATGAGAACAATGAGTTAGTTCACACGAGAATTTAAAATAGCTGGAGTGTTTCATAGATTATAAGAGGTTGAACCATGTGACCAGAAAAACCATTTTCTTATACCCTTTGTGGACCAAATGTTGGAGAGACTAGCTAGGTAAGGTCTCTATTTATTTTTTGATGGATTTTCTAGGTATTTTCAGGTTCTAATTACTCTAGAGGTCCAATAAAATTCTACCTTTACATGTATCTTCAGTAAATTTTCCTTCTAAAGGATTCATTTTGATATTTTCAATGCTTTATGTACCTTTCAACATTGTATGGTTACTTTTTTCTCAAACTTGATTGAAAACTTCTTGGATGTATTCATCAATGTCTTTACTATGTGTGGAATGTTTTTTCAAAGATATCTATAAAGTTTTGAAAATGTTTTAAAAATATGTATTGAGAAAAAAAGGTTTTAATTTTTGAAAAGTGGCATTTATGGTGGAAAATGGAAATATTTTGAGTTATATAATTTCTAATGATAGAATTGAAGTTGATTAGGCTAAGGTTGATGTCATCTCTACACTACCTTACCCTAGCATTGTGAGACACATTAGATCAATTCAAGGCCATGTTAGATTTTATATAAGATTTATTAGAGATTTTAGAAAAATCTATTTTCCCCTAACTAACATACTCAATAAAAAAACTGAATTTAATTTTTATGAATCGTGCATGGAAGATTTTGAGAGATTTAAAGAATGCTTCACCACTACCCCCATAATCTATCCTCCAAAATGGAGTTACCCATTTGATATTCTATATGATGCTTCCAATAGAGCTGTAGGGGCTATGATTTCTCAAAAGGGTGATAGACCAACACAAGTGATAGACTACATTTCACACACCCTAGACACTACCCAGATTAACTACACAACAACATAGAAGGAGTTTTTATCTATTGTTTTTTCTTTAGAAAAATTTGGTTCTTACCTTTTAGGGAGTAAAGTAATTATTTATTCTGATCATTGAAAATTGAGATATTTAATCAAGAAAGCTGATGAAAATCCTATATTTGTGAATTGGATGTTGCTGCTACAAGATTTTGACATAGAGATCAAGGATAAGAAGGGATTTGATAATATAGTGGAAGACCACATGAGTCAGTTGCCTCACTTCTAAGGTAGAAACAACCACTAAAATAACTCTAGATGATTCATTCCCTAGTGTAAAACTATATAACCTCACCCAAGTTTCTGAGTATACTAACATAGTGAATTCTTTGGTCATAGAAAAGTTACCCGCCATCTTTTCTAAACACCAAATTGATAAAGTGAAGTCTGAATAAGAATACTATGTATGGGAGGATCTCTATTTATGGAAAATTTGCAATGAAAAAGTAATTTAGAGGTGTATCCCTAAATAGGAAATGGAATATGTGATTTATTTCTTCTAAAAACTTGTATGTGGATGCCATTTTGGATCTCAGAGAACAACAATAAATATTCTAGAAGCTGGATTATTTTGTCCTTCAATTTTTATATACTTACATGAATTTTATAAAAACTATTCAAGTTGGTAGTTCACTGGTGGGATTTCCAAAAGACATGATATGCTTGGGGAATATATTTCATCATAACCTTTTTAGTTTCATTTGGATTTTCCTACATTCTATTTTAAGTGAACTATATTTCGAAGTGGATTGAAGAAAAATCTACTCAAACCGATCAATCAAAAACTGTGATTGAGTTTCTAAAATATTTTTTTGTAGGTTTGGAATACCTAGAGCTATAATCATTGACCAAAGAGTCCACTTATGCAATAAGAACATGTAATACGTCATTAATAAATATTTAATACACCACAAGACCTCAATTGCCTACCACCCATAGAAAAATGGACTGATTAAGGTGTCTAACAGAGAATCCAAACAAATTTTGTAGAAAATAGTGTAGCCTAACCACAATGGCTGGAGTAAGAAATTAGAGGATTAACTGTTAGCATACATAATTACCTAAAAAATCCACTTTGGTATTTATCCCTATAGAACCATTTATGGTAAACACTTTCACTTTCCTGTTGAGTTTCAATGCAAATCCTACAGGGCTATTGAGGGAGTGAACCAGGAGTTTGGAAAGGTTAGAGAATATTGGAAGCCCTATATGGAGGAACTTGAAAAATGAGAAGGTAATCCTATGAGAACACACTATTTTACAAAGGATAAATCTAAATATATTCATGATAAATTGATCCATAAAAGAGAATTCCAGGCTAGAGACAAAGTGTTTTTATTTTCTTCATGGATAAAGCTATTCACGGATAAGCTTAATTCTAAGTGGATTAGACCATACATAGTGACTAACATGTTCCCATTTAGTGTAGTTGAGATCAAATAAGACAGTTTAAAGTATAAATTTAGGGTGAATGGACAATAATTGAATAAATATCCTAATTATTTCTTGAAATAACCTGTAAAAGAGTATAAACTCGTCCATGTTGCCATAAAATGAAGAAATCCTAGATTATATATTTCCCCTATATTTTTCTAGATACTCATATTTATTTTTGACTTTTCTAGTAAAAAAATGATACAATTTCGTGGAATTTTGTATAAGATAATTGTGGGGTAGAGGGATAAATTAATTTAGGATTTAAATACCATTTTTTCATTCAAATTCTTTTCTTTAAAAAAATAACAACAAAAAGACCAAAACAAAAAATAAAAATTTGGTTCTAGAGCCTATGTGTACCTTCTTACTTTGGATTTGTTTTTTGATAACTTGATAATGTTTTTAAGAAATAAAAAGTGAACTTTATTGTGACCTAACTAGTTTAAATATCGCGCTAGTTTTTGAGTATCCACTAGGTTATGAAATTGTTAGATCTAAATGAATGATGACTGAATTTCTCACTTATTTCATAGAAATTTGGATTTATAACTAGGAATGGGAGTGCGAGTGAAAATATTTTTGTGGAATCAGAATTATAACATGAGGTCAATAGAAATTAAAATATAATCTTAGTTAAATTGGCCTCTGTGAAAAAGAACACCTTAGGGAGCCAACTCAAAATAAACTAATTTAATTCATTTGAACTTGGTGTAAAATGGGAAATTGGGATCCCATGGTGAATATCATAAACATTAGGTAATGAGTATGCGAGTTAAATCTCTCTGTAAATATTCAATAAGCGTTTTTTCATAGTTCCCCATATATACATGGTTGGGAAAAATTAAAAAAAAAAGAATAAGTGATTAATTTTCAAAAATGAATTTATTCAGGTGAGGAAAATATTGAACCCAAATGAAAAAGTGGACAATTGAATTATAAAAAAATCATTTGAGTTGTATCAATGAAGCGAACAATAGAATTCTGGTTTAAGAAACTTAGGAGAGAGAGACAAATGTAAGTACTTATTTTTAAAACTTTTATTTCACTTATATATAACTTATTCCACTCCTCTACTTAGGAATTTGATTGGATTAAAGTGATGAATGAATTGAAATAAAAAAGGAGGAATGATAATTCTAGTAATTGAGAGATATGTGATTTATTCTTCTCTAGATTGTATGTTAAGGTCAAGGAAGGATGAATTTTTTTGTTTTTATTTTTGAATAATTGAATTCAATCAAAAAATTACTTGGGAGTGTAATAGTTAAGTGTGAGGGAGTGTTGTGTGTTAAAAATTTGAATTTTTTGTTCGTTTTTCAATGTAACGTACGCTTAAATTTATTCAAATACCATGTAATTAATTATTTTTTTTGATATTTTGGGAGATTGGAATTTAATTTAAAATGGCTTAAAATGATTATTTTAAGGATTTATTCAATATTGGAATTAAACTGAGAACCCATTTTTTATTTTAATTTTTAATTTTTTCACTCAATATGGAATTACAATTCTTAATGGGAGTTATTTTTGAGTTTAATTGATTTATTTATTTTTTAATTTATTTAAATCCATAAATTTATTTTTTTAAAATATTTTTTAATTTTAATTTTCAATTTTGTTTAAAATTTTATTTTTAAATGATGAAAATATGAAGTTTCATAAAATATGATTTGTTGAAATAGAATTTGAAATTAATTTGGAATTAAATTGAGAAAGTAACTTATGTTTGTAATTTTAACCATTTTTATATTTTTTCAATTTAAAATTAATTTGATGATGTCTACACTGATAATAAAAAAAATTATTTTTTGTATGGGTAAAATATCCTCTACCATCGCTATTTGACACTGCTGCTACCTCTCCCTTGCTTCCACGGTCCTTCTATTGTCTTCGTTTCCCATCTACCACTACTGTTCCACTTATACCATCAATAGTACAACCCTCCTTCCACAACCATTACATCCCCTATTCTACTGTCTCTAGAATAATTCCATTGATACCTACACCTATTTCCCACTATCGGTACCTTGACATTGCTCGCACTCGTATCTCACTACCACTATCATTTCCCCCTGTTCTATTATCTTTATCCCACTTCCATCTATTTCTGATTATGTTTCCTTGCCACCATAAAAACATTCATGCCACCACTCCTCTACCACTGTCACTTGGTGCCAATCCCATCTGATTTTGGTTGATGATACCAAAACCCCTATCGATCTTGGAGATCAAAACCTGATGGATTACTATTGAGGCTGATTTCTAAATAAAATCTTTCCAACAAAGACTCTTAGATTCAATCATTCCACATGTTGAGTCCTCAAAATAGGAGGAAGTTGAAGGTGAAATAATCTATATATCCCATGATCATCATTAATTCTTGGATCACTAAAGAATCTGAATCACTGACCATTGAATGTCAAAGCCAAAGGAGATCGACCGAAGCTCCTCAAACAAAATCTGATACCACACCACCTGTTGAAACCAATGTCATCTCCAATGAATATACGATGCTTTCCTGAACTGCCTAAGGAAGACTGAAAGCTGAGGATGAGAAAAATCCATGAACCAATAAGAAAAAATTGTTACAATGGATCCCTCCCACACCTCTCTTTGTTTCTCACATGGAACTCTCAAGGTTCTCTCAAAGTATAGATGTTCTCTCTGGAATCACGAATTAATGATGGAAGCTCCTTTGGCCCTCCTTAAATATCCATGGAGGGAGGTAACAATTTTGACACAACTCCCCCACCAATCCTCACCAATCACCACCCACCATGATGGGTGGAGTTGGTGCACCGACCACTTACCAAGACAACTGAAATCACTATCAATTCTCCCCCTCTATCTAAAATCTAATAGAGCATCTTAAAAGGTCCAACTTCTCCCAAGAAACCACATTTGTCAACATATCTCCCAGGTTCTCCTTTTTGTGGATCTTCACAAGTCGTAACAGCCGTTGATCCATCACTTCACGTATCCAATGATAGCGAATTTTGATGTTCTTTATCTGAGATTGGTACATGGAGTTATTTCTCAATTAAAAATCACTTTGACCATCAGAATGAACTATGTAATCCTTCTGGTTGAATCAGATCTCCCGGAGAAATTGATTTATCCACAACATCTCCTTGACATCTTCAAAGTAGAAATATAATTTTCTTCCTTTGTGGATACAACAACACACTTCAGCAACCATAAATACCATGATACAGATCCCCCTGCAAATGTATAGATGTACCTTAACTACCATGATATATACCCCCTGAAAAGTATAGATGTATCATGTTGAAGACTTCCAACTATTGGGATATATAGCTATATCAGTATCTGTATATCCCTCCAAGAGAGGTTCAGATCCCCCATATTAAAAACATAGCTTTGAAGTACCTTTAAGAT
Organism: Viscum album; assembly: GCA_963277665.1. Classification (NCBI taxonomy): domain Eukaryota; kingdom Viridiplantae; phylum Streptophyta; class Magnoliopsida; order Santalales; family Viscaceae; genus Viscum; species Viscum album. Next base: position 333,208,152 of record OY728145.1, on the reverse strand, counting down.
TCCTCAAAATACACTTTAATTTATCTTGGTGGTTCTTCCTAGGATTGGAGAGAAATTGAATCATGATAACCACTTCATGGGAAATGTCTGGTTTTATACTCACCATAGCGTACATCAAGCTTCAAACTACTGTGGAGTATGGTATCATCTCCATCACCTCTATTTATTCCCTGGACAATGGGCATGAGCTCTAGATCAAATTCAAATTTACAAGAAGAATAATTATAATAGGTTTGGATTTTTAAATGTTGAAATGTTTCAGAACGCATTCAATATACTTCTCTTGAGATAGCCATAATAAACTCCTTTTTTAGTCATGAATGATTCGCATCCCCAAAATCTATTGAGCTTCTCCCAAGCCCTTCATATCAAAATACTTGTATAACTCCATCTTAAATTGGTTAATATTCATTACATCCTCCCCACTGATCAACATATCATCAACATAAAGTAAAAGAGAAACAAAGTTACCATTCTGAAATCTATGAATGTAATCAAAATAGTCCACCTATGTCCGCTTATAGAGATGACTCACCATGAATTTGTAAAACTTCTTATACCACGTTCTGGGAGCCTGTTTCAGTCTGTAAAATATATTCTTCAATTTCTAGATGATGTTTTCTTGTAAAGAAACCTCAAAACCCCCAGGATGCTTCATATAGATCACCTTGAAGAGGTCACCATGAAGAAAATCTATCTTCACATCTATTTGTTCAAGATCCAATCCCAATCTAGCCACCAATCCAAAAATGAATCATATTGAAGTTATCTTCATCATAGGTGAAAATATATCATCACATTCAACTCATTTATTCTGAATTAATCCCTTGAAAATTAACCAAGCTTTGTGCATGACATCCTTTTTACTGTCATAATTCTTCATCCCAAACACCCATTTTTTTGTTAGCGAATTCTTACCTTTGGGTAGTTACACCAATTCATATGTCTAGTTTTTCATCAAAGACTTCATCTCATCCTCAATTGTCTATATCCACTTGAGTTTTTTAGGATGACATATTTCTTCCTGGTATCATTCTGTCCCCCCTCATCAGTTAGTAATAGGTATTATGACTCCAAATATTTTTTTGATGGAATTTTTCCTTATTAATATCTTCGAACCTGTGAAATGTTATGTTTGGGAGGAAAAAAATCACCTATCTTTTATGATGGTTCTACAACTTATTGTATAGATGATTGAGTCTCCCCTAGATCAATATCCACCTCCACTACCACCTAGCCCACTACTGATGAGTCTTGTTGCACCCCCTCTTCATTGATAGGTGGTGCTGATAGAAGTGTTGGATCATGAATTGATTCCTTGAAACATTTTTTCTGATACATTCTAGGATTTTGAATTTCCTCGAATGTTTGGTTCTCATGGAACACAACATCTCTACTTATGATCACCCTTTTCTCCTACGGGTCCCAAATCTTGTATCCAAACTACTCATATCCATATATGATGAAGATACATGGAGTTGATCTCCCATCAAGCTTATTTTTGAGATCCTTGGATACATGTGCAAATGAAAAACATCCAAATACTCATAAATGAGAGTAAGAGAGATGTTTACCATACTATATCTTCTATGGAATATCAAAATTTAGTGGGAACGATGGTGATCTATTGATGAGGTATCATGAAACATGAATAGATTATCCCCAGAATGGATTTGAAAGCTTATCCAGACTCATCATGCTTCTGACCTTCTCCATGATGGTTCTATTCATCCTTTATGCAACTTCATTGTGTTGTGGGGTGCGAGGGGCCATCCTATCATGATGGATTCCCTGATTCCTACAATAGACTTCAAATTCCCTAGATGTTTACTCTCCTCCATTTTCTGAATGAAGACACTTCATCTTCCTTCTAGTTTCATGCTCCACCATGGAATGGAACATCTTGAAGTAGTCCAGTACTTGGTCCTTCATCCACATGAAGAACACCCACACCATTCAAGATGCATCATCAAATAAAGGATATAATTTTTTTACCTCCCTATGAATCCACTTCCATGGGTCCAAATACATCAGAGTATACCAAATCCAATAAATCTCATATCCTTGATGGAGTGGTATTAAATGAGACTCTATGGTTCTTCCCATAAAATTAGTATTTACAAGAATAAAGTGATGAATCCTTTTTAATACTTATGTAATTTCTCTTCATTAGGGTAGATAACCTTCTTTCACTCATGTGGATGAGTCTCCTATGTCACATATTGGATGACATCTCTTCTTCCACTATGTTGAGGCTTTCTTCACATATTTTCATATAAGTTTTTTATAACATGCTATATATGTGTCCTAGGGTGATGATGATGGATCCTTTTGTCATCTTACATGATCCATTGCTGAAGATGTTGTCATAGCCTTGTCGATCAAAGTATATACCTGATAATAGGTTAATTAAATGTTTTGGAACATTCCAAACATCATTCAGTGTAATTGTGTATCCAACATTCTTCTTGACTTGGATATCACCCATGTAAACAATTTCTACTAAACTGGAATTCCTCATCTTGATTCCACCAAAGTCACCAACATGATAAGTTAATAAATACTCATGATTCAAAGTTACGTTGTACAATGTTACAATATGGACTACCCATCCTGTGACTTGGACTGATGTATGCAAGTATATCTCTTCTTCATCTTTGGATCAAAGAACAACTTATCTGGTGATGCTCACATGTACATATCCATTTCTTCTTTTCTGGTTGCTACGTTTTCCTTTTTCTTATAGAAACTTTCAATAGTTCTTCTTCATGTGTCCCTCTTTGCCACAATGGTAGCATTTTTATATTGGCCTCCTTCCAAATGTGGACCTTCCTATGCTCTTTCTTCTCCATCTACTTCCTGCCCAACAAACTCCTCCTTGTTGTATCCCTCGCTTCTCTAGGACGAGAGCTTGTGTTTGGTTGTAACTCACAACCTTCCTTCATGTCTCCTAATAGAAAAATTTATCTTTTACCATTACCATGGTATGTTTTACAGTGGGTGCTGAGTTTTTGAGTGAGTTGACAAGCGTATCTCAGCTATTAGGAAGTGTTCAGTGTAAGCGGTTCTCCTGATCTTTATTATTTAGAATCTTACTTGTAGAGACCAATTGGTTCACCACACTTTTTAACTCAATAGTGTGTTCAGTTATAGAGATTACACTTTATAGTCAAATATTCATCAAACAATTAAATAATAGGATCTTATCCCAAGCGGTCATTTACTGGTACATATTTTCCAAATCCATCAAATGTTTGTATGTTCCAGTCTCTTATGAAACATGGTGGTAGATGCTGTGATTGATCCATTGGAGGATTTGACCGATCATCTTCTTGTTCAGATTATTCCAGTCTACTTCTTTGGTGGTATTGAGGTTGACTCCCTTATTCTCAATTGGATCAAAAAGGCCATTCTCATTAAGTAGATCTTATATTTGAGACTTTCAAATGGAGTAGTTTGAAGAAGTCAAAATGATCATCCCTCCCATAGATGGTCCTCTATTGAATTTCAATTATGTAAAAATTTATGCATAATATTTAAAAATAAAACTCACCATTACATTTGGAATAGTCAAAAAAGGTGGAATTGATTCCTAGATCATTGAAATTAGACACCGATTGATCAAGATATGACCAAATAAGTATCAACGTTCCAGATAGACTGATGATGTGGTGATGATGTGGCTCTGATGTGGCGCACCAAAGTAGTTGTCCGAAACTCGCCAGAAAATTTTCCGATACCAGAATAGTACATTTTTCTCCGTCAAGGGGGTATTGTAGCACTTGAAGTTTGATCAAACATTGACTGAGCCTAGGGATATCGTTTTACCTTCGTTTTCAATGACCTTTGTGCTATTGGGATCATATCTACAAAAGATTTTTGAATCTTTCTTCAAAACTAGATTCTGAGCAACTTGAATTTTCTGGTCATCATAAAATCTTCACTGCTCATTTCTATTTCACCAAAACCTTTTTTTGATACCACTATTTTTATTCACTAACCGTGAAAAGAGATGAATGGATGGAAGAAAATAAAATTTATTTTAATAAGGAAAAATGGTTACCATTGACCCCTCCCACGCCTATCTTTGTTTCTCACATGGAACTCTCAAGGTTCACTCAATGGATAAATGATCTCTCTTGGCTTAGAACTGAATTCTTGAATCTCCCTTGTCCGTCCTTAAATATCCATGGTGGGATGTGTCATGTTTGACACAACCCCCCCCCACCAATCCCCAAAAATTACCTAATACCATGGTGGGTGGAGTTGGTGTACTAGCCACCAACAATGGCAACTAGAATCTCTATCACTAAGCTCACTAAGAAATCAATCCAAAGTTCCCCCATGAAGTTACGTCCACACTTGAAGAAGAAGATGATTATGAAGTGAGATCGATTGGGAGATCATTGAGTTGAATATGGGGAAACCAAAATTGAATCTCCATTGGAGAATGAAGATAAATCGAAACCAACTAAATATATGTGCCTGAGATCCAATGTTGATTCCATTCAATCTCATAGAGAAGGATGATGCATGTCCACATTCAAACAAATCTCATGAGGATAGGTTTGGAGAAGATCTGTGTATCTGTTCTGACCAAAAGGAAGTATGAGGATGATTATTTTTTCAAAAATAAAGAAGATTTTCAAAACTATGGTAAATCTCAAAATATAAAGACCTTAATCTTGATTTCTAGATGCATCATAACCAAAAAATCCACTAATGATAACTGAAATCACTAAATATTGAAGAAGATGACCAAGAATTGTGAAACCATATATTAAATAGAGCCGAGCTTGTCCTGAGATGAAGATAATGTAACATACCTAATCTCTATTATTATGATTGAAATGATGAAGAGTTTTGAAATAAGGGTTCTTGACACAATTCCTCACTCAAATTAAATTTGCTTGGACACTTGATAAGTAATGCATGAATACCCTTGATAAGTTGTTTTTGTTGATTGTGTCATTGGGATGAAGCCACATAGCCATGAACTTGGGAGATAATGCGATTGGATAAAATTAACATCAATATTTTTATTCTCATTAATGAAGGAAAACTCAATCCAATCCTTTTCAATATAAATATATTTTCTATTGGTGTGGTTTCAAGTCCCGAAAGGTATTAATTTTTCAAATACTAGGTTTTTGAAATCAAAGAAGTGGGTTGAGACACACTACATAATACCCAACCAAATTCCTAGTTCCAATTAGCATACCTAATAGCCAGGTCACATTAAACCATTCATACCTACCTTCTTCACAGTCATTGTCCAGTTATGATCCAAAAATATTTCAATCCCCAAGATAGATCAAAACTATTTTTCAGGCCAGGACCTTAGGTGCTCTGTTCAAACAAATTCCAGCCCAGTTCTCACTTGTTCAGACCATATACCTCCTTAAAATTCCATACTCAAACTAAAATTCAAGTAGATCTCAACACTAGATCCAGGTCCAAATATTACCATTCTTGGAATGCTATATTTTGACTCAAATTTATTGGAAGTGGACTAGCTAGTTAAACCATATTAAAACATTCATGCTACAAAAAATGCCTGAAACACTATTGTTTCCCACTAAAATAGAGCTTGAAATAAAAGATGAAATATGACATTAAAGCCAAGTCAACCAGACCCAGTGATGAAGAACAATTCTATACAGTCCCACTTTCCAAGTCCTAAAATCTAATTTCAAATCCAACACATACAACATCTTCCTCCTCCAAACATAATTCCATATACACTGGAACTGTAGAACATTGTAATATTTCACCTCTGGTTCACCTATAAATGATATAGAGATTGATTATGAGAGGAATAAAAATCATTTTTTCCTAACTTAACCATGATATCCCTCAAGTGGGACACATTTCAAGGATCTAAGGAAGAATTCAATTAATATTGGGCCTGAATTTGAAGAATATTTCTAAAGTTATTTGAACCGCTTGAGGATGAAAAACCCATGCTACTCACATGGTGAACTTCAAATAACACCAAATAATTCCAAGAATTATTCTATAAATAGATAAATATTTGATCAAACCCGGATTCTCTTGCTAGCTCTTGAAGGCCACCTGTGAAATCCCTCGATCAACCAAAAGTGTTTCTATTTACTCATACTTTATTTATTTTTCTATTTGTTGTTTACTCTCTAATGATGGCACACTCGGACAATAGTGGTTGATCCTTGGAGAACTCTCCCATCCTTAAGATGAATTATAGTTTTAAATAATAATTATTCTATATTTAATTATCTAGATATGTTTAGATGCATAGCTTATAAGAGGCTTCCATTTTATTTGTATTTAAATTATTATTTCTTTTTTACTAGATGCACACACTGGCCACCTAAGAATTCCTTCACCATTTACTATAGTTATCAGTGGGATGTCTCAAGAGTGATTAGTGGTAACCTATAACTAGGATAAACAAGTACAAAGAATACAATGATTGTTGGATCTTTTAGTTTCAAATTTAAATTTATTGGATAGACTAATCATGGAGATTTCCTTTTATTAGATAATTATAGAGGAGTAAAATTGAATAATGATTCATGGGTAAGTGGGGAGAGTAATCCAAGGTTGGACCACAATGATGTAAACATTGAATTTAAAATCAATCAATTGTATCTATTGTTTCACACAATTAAAACCCATTTATGAAAAGGGAAAACACACCCACGACACCATATTCTCTAGAGACAACTCGAGTTCCGCTTTATTACATTTTACTTGGGTTGAAAAATTCATTTGATAGTAGCCCCATGATAGGAAACACATCAGTTACATTGATAAATCTAGGCACTAAAGTAGGAGTGAAATAGGATATTTTCAATACGGAATTTTCCTCATCCAAATATGAAGTTATGTAGCTATTCTCATGTAAGACATAGAGTAATTCCTCACAAAAATTGGATACTATCATCTAGCTTATAGAAGAAGAGTGTAGAAAACCTGGACATCAAATGAGCATCTAATTAGAGTTAAAGATTCACATAAAATTTTATTACTTTGATAATCATGGAGAGACCCGCATGTTTATAAACTATTAAGACCTTCTCTAAAGAAAACTGTAGAGGAAAATAAGCAAGAGTTCCCATTGGATCGTATGTGTGACTTTCTAGAATAAATAAGTCATTATACCTTTAAAATCCAAAAAACATTTTAAAAAAGTGATCCATGGTTTGGAGAGACCATTATTGAAACTGTAAACACCGAACTAGTATAGCAATGGATTTCGAACATCAAAAAATCATTGGCATTAACTCGTTGGACATATCCCCTTACTGTTAAATAAGTAAAAATTATTTATCATGTTTATATTTTACTATCCAATATATTTTTTGAATAATTTGGTGTGGGAACCATCAATACTGAAAATTTTAATATTGTTCCTACTAACACAAGAATAGGATCCCACTAAAACAACAAATGAGTAAAGGAATGGGTTTAAATCAAACAACACCCCGATTCACCCCACCTATTTAGGTTTCTTAGATTATAACATACATACTTTTCATAACATTCTTTAAAAAACCATTTTGCGTAACACCATAAGGTTTTAAAAAATAAATTTAAATGCATGTAACTTTATTTTAAGAAGATATTTATAACTAGCCTTTAAATATAATCTTTCCACATCTATGTTTTGAATTTTGAAAAATAGTCATATATAATTATGTTCATTAAGTTATTTAGAGTCTAACAGAACAAACTTGCTTTTTGGTGAATAGTAACATTCCCTCATGAATAGTGATATGAATAGTAATATGACCCCTATGAATAGTAAATCGAATTATTATTTTATTTTCTTAAGGATATAACAAAATGAGATGTTGATTAAATTTTCAAGTTGTTAAAAAATGAGTTATAAATTTAACATAATTATTTTTGAATAAATTATGATTTTATTTAAATATTAAATTAATAATATTTAGAAAATTATTTTCAAAAAATGGAGTTCATTTTTGAATTCTATACGTAGAGAAGTGGTTGGGAAAAAATTTAGGGATTTTTTTAAAATTCTTGAATTTTTATGAATAGTGAAATATATGGTAAAATACCATATATTCAAATTATCAGTTAAATACACTATTTATGACATCATAAGGGATATAAGACCACTTGGTTAGAACTCACATTCCATTATTACTATTTGGGGTTACATGAATTAAGATTATTCACAGTCTTGAGCAAAAATATTATAATAATGATTAAAGTAATGAAAAATACCTCATCTCCACTATAAATACCACCGTCATTTCCCTCTTCCTACCACACCTCTCAAGACATGAGCCTTGCCTAAGTTCTGCCCAATACTCCTACCAAGGCTCTTCCCCACGTCCTAGAGCTGCTGGTCTCGCTAAAAGTCTAAAACCGAAGGCGTTAAGGAGGATCTCAAGGAGAAGAGATCAAGAGGTAAATATCCTCTTTTGTTTTCCTTCTTTTCTTTTCATTTTCTTTTCTATACTTATTTTTTCCTCACATCCCCTTATCCAAGAGGCATGAATGATCCAATATCTTAAATATTATTTACTTAATCATTTTTTGAAGACTCACCATTATATTTCTTCTCCTCTCCCACTTATTTAAGAAATTAAAACACCGTTTGTGATGTGTCGAATTACCGACATGGTGGATGATGTGATTTCAATTTCTTTTACTTTTTTGAAGATTGGTCATGAAACCATTTTTATGGTTTAACCAGATTATAATTTATGTTTTATATATTATATAAGGTTCTGGAATAATTTTGTACACATGTTATTAATTTATAAAACAAAATGAGTTCTTTACGATCGAAGAATCGCCAAAATGACCTAAACAAATATCAATAATGTTTTATCTTATGAATCATCCTCATGTCAGAATTTGAAATGATAAATGGTATAATTTATGGTTCAAGAAATATTTAAATACCAGTACTTTACTATTATGAAGATTCACTTCCAATCAACATGAATATCCAACGTGAACTGATCATGGAACTCATGTGAAGAACACACCCAAAACAATGCAAGGAACAAAATACTAACAATTAAAGGGTAAAATTATGTAATGAAATGATCATATAAGGTATTATAAACATCAATATTTTTCTGTAAGATATTGATAAAACCTATTTTGTTGAATATTTTATTGATAATAAATGAAATAATTTCCTCACATTGTGTTAAATATGTTTATTTATAAAATATTTGGGATTTGATCATTCATTTGAAAATTTAGTGAAAATTCCAGTTTTACCCTTTATAGTTCACTATAGTATTTCGAAGATACATATTTTTATATTTATTATTTTAATTTGAAATTTTGTAACAGTGTTCCTAACTTAATTATCTAAAACCTTTATTCAGGACTCTAGAGATAAAGAGTGCATGTATTTTTTGAAAATGGGCCATGAAGTCAAAGTTGGGCTGGAATCGCCAGAATGGAGAAGCTTATGTATTTCGGCCATAACTCCTTAATATGGGCATCGATTAAGACTAAATTTGGAGAGGTGATAGAGGACCCATATACGCACATATTATCCTTCTGAAAGGCCAGCCAATTCACGCGTTGTGGTGGTACAATGGGCGGTAAAAATGACATTAAAATATTTGGCCGAATTCCCACATTCACACTTGAAACAACTTGTAACGTCTCCTCCCCTCCCCTATATAAATTGGAGTTTTTCTCATTTGGAGGGGTTGGGAAGTTCTTTTGTAAGTTTAGGGCAGAGGATAAGTGGATCCACTCCAATTATCCAACCATTTCAATAAGGGTAGCTCTTGAAGCAAGGATCCCTTCGACGAAGCCTTCTTCTTCTCCTTCATGTTGTAATGATTTTGTTTGTGTAATAAACTTCTTTGTTATTCTTTTATTTCTTATCTTTTATTATTTTTTGTTTAAATTTATTCTTCTCTTAATCTTCCTCGTTGGGCTGGAATTATTGAGTAGAAGCGTTATTGGGTTATACCCATTATAAACCTTTTCACATGCAAAATGCTTCTACGATGATTACGCCACCCATGGAAGAGTAGTCTTTTAGTAATCGATCTATCTTCTACCCTCTTCATTTAATTATTTTGAATCAACGACCTACTGTAATTCACATAATATGATCCATGAATTGTGTTTTTAAATTACAAGAAACTAAGAAATTAATTGAACAATTAACACAAAAACACGTGAGGTCGGGATTTTGTGTAAATTGTGAGAGCGTAATCTTAATCGGTAATACAAGACCACACGGGATAAATTTGTAGAGTTTTAATATAATCCATAAACACAACTCATACACATTTTCAGAATGGATATGTGCTCTAATTAAACACTAACCATAAGCTATCCTTATAACAATAATCAAAGCAGGGTGTTGCGATTGCGTGTTCCGAAGCTAGCCTAGGGTTTAAGTAATTTCATCTTTGTGGTTAAGTTAACTCTCGTAGGGTTCGAGGGATAAAAAATCAGGGGATCATAATTAATTGGATATTGATTTAAATTAAAATTATTAATAAGTGAATGAAGAGGTAGAGTTAGATAGATTACACCTTTTAAAATAGATTTATAAAAAAACGTCTTCTTGTTGTGTCATTTTAATTGAAATTCATTTCAAAACTAAATACAAAAAAAATATACAATCTTCGTCCAGAAAAATTATTCAAGATTCATAAACTATAAAAAAACCTCAATCCTTTAAAGTAGAGTTTTTTTATTCTCTTTTATTTTATTTTTATAATACCTTTAATAAGTTGTTAAATTCACTTCCTCCTTTGAGAGACGACCTTGGTCAGCCACTTTGCTGCACCTAAGTACCCCAAAATCACATTAATCATTTGAGGGAGCCCACGACAGTGCTCTATCAAATTGGAACTATTGACGGGGAGGCAAGTAATTTATTCAACCATTTAGAGGTATTTCTTTTATTTTTCATTTTATTATTTTCTTCACCTCTCTCTTTCATCTTTACCCTTTCTCAAGTTTTCATTTTTTTCATCCTCTTCTTTTCTTTTTGGAACATCAACTCAACTTTTCATTTTTATTTTACTATGGTCCACTCACTTTCTTTTAATTTTTATTTGATTTATGACATGAACTAATCCCGAATATCTCTTAGATCTTGACCCTGAGATTGAACGCATCCTTAGGGAACAAATCGGACATTCTCAATCTACAGGAAGTTTCAATATTCAACCAGTTGATGAATTCCTCTCTTCTGGAAACATTGAAATTGGAAGAAATTCAAATTCAAACATAAAAGAGGAACCAATGGCTGTAAATAATGGAAATGAACTTAATATAACCATTCGAGAATTGGCTGCACCAGATGTTAACTATCAACCAAATTGTATTGCATACCCAAATCTTGAATCAGAATTTGAATTGAAATCTGGATTAATTCACCTTCTTCCAAAGTTTCATGGCTTATTTGGTGAGGATACCAACAAACAAATTAAGGAATTTAATGTGGTTTTCTCAACTTTAAAACCAAGAAATATTTCTGAAGATCAAATTAAATTAAGAGAATTCCCATTCTCACTTGATGTAGCTGCAAAAGATTGGATGTATTATTTGCAACCTAAAGATGTAACATGTTGGAATGATTTGAAACGTCTTTTCTTGCAAAGATTTTTTTCCAGTATCAAGGACAACATCCATTCGAAAGGAGATATCGGGGATCAAGCAAGCACAAGGGGAGTCAATGTATGAGTATTGGGAGCGATTCAAGAAGTTGTGTGAAAGCTTCCCACATCACCAAATCAGTGAGCAATTACTCATTCAGTACTTTTATGAAGGATTCACACCTATGGAGAGAAGCATGGTGGATGCTGCAGCTGGAGGAGCATTGATGGACAAGACACCAGTAGCTGCATGAGTATTGATCAACAAAATGGCCCAAAACTCCCAACAATTTGGCGATAGAGGTACACCACATGTCAGGGGAGTACATCAGGTAAGTCCTTCTTCTCTTGAACGTCATTTGATTGATACAAAGTTGGAAGAATTGAACACTATGGTGAGGTAGATTGCTTTGGCTCAAAAGACATACCAACCCATTCCTTCAAGGCCTTGTGGAATTTTCACTGAGACAAGCCATCCAACTAACTATTGCCCACAACTACAAGAGACAGAGGATTGTGCAGCAGTATTACCTGGGAGACCATTTCCGTAGCAGCAACAACCATATCCCCAAATGAAGTATGATTCATTTGCTCCAACATACAACCAAGGGTGGAAGGATCAATCAGACATGAGGTATGGATCTGGACAACAACAAAGGCCCCCTTTTCAACAAAACTTCCAACAGCCTCCGCCTTACCAGCAGGGTTTCCAACAACCCCAAAGGAGATTTAAAGCCCAAGCATCAGCAAGCCAGCAACAAGGGAATCCCCCACCCAAGGTAGATTCTAACACTGATGACCTTTTGAAGCAAATTGTTCTTAATCAACAGAATGAGCTAAAGAGTCAAGGTTCGGAGCTGAGGGAGTTGTAGACTCAAATGAGCCAGATTGCCACCACCCTCCATGAACTTGTAAGTAAGAATTCTGGAAATCTACCTTTCCAACCCACTCCAAATCCAAAGGGGAATGTCAATGCCATCACATTGAGAAGTGGGAAGCAAATGAACGACACATCTGTACCTACCATTCCGCCGGGATTCACCTCAACTCCAGAGAAGCCACATTCCATACCAACTGATGAGCAATCCAAGGAGAAAGATAAAGGTAAGAAAAATATTGATGATGTTCCTCCTAAACCCCTTCCTTTTCCAAACAGGGTTGTTCAAACCAAGAAGACGGCTGAAGAAGCAATGAAAAAAGAAGTTTTGGACACATTAAAGCTTGTGGAGATCAACATTCCTCTACTTGAAGCCATTAAGAAAATTACAAGGTATGCCAAATTCTTAAAGGAACTCTGCACCAATAGAAGAGGGCTCAAGGGAAATGAGAGGATCAATCTTGGAAGGAATGTGTCAACACTCATTACACCAACTCTAGCAATGTCGACAAAGTGCATGGATCTAGGGACATTCACCATCCCATGTACCATAGGGGAGTTGCAATTCTCTGATGCACTTTGTGATTTGAAAGCTTCAATAAATGTGATGCCTCACTCTATATTCTCTTCTTTACAGGTCGGTGAGTTGAAGCCGACGAGAGTAGTGGTGCAGTTGGAGAATAGAGCTATGGCATATCCAACAGGAGTTCTTGAGGATGTACCTGTCTGGGTAAGAGACATGATCTTTACAGCGGATTTCTATGTTCTTAACATGGAGGATGATCAGGTAAGTTCTCATGCCCCCATTATCTTAGGTAGGCACTTCATCAAAACTGCAAAACTATCATAAATGTCAGTGAGGGTACACTTTCCATGGAATTTGGAGATGAAGTTGTGATATTTAATGTTATGGATTCCATGAAGTACCCCTCAGAGGACCATTCTGCTTTTGTTATCTCCCATTTTGAACCACCAAGTAAAAACACCTTGGAATTAGATTGTCCTATGCTTAGGGAGATTATGAGTATTGGTTCTAGTTTGATGTCTAAGAGTACTTCCACACCCGTTTCTAAGGAACAAGACTCTCTAAGATTTGATTTTGAAATGGAATCATATTCTGATTTTGATCATGTGAATTCTGATTATGACATGGCTGTAGAGTATGCTGTTGGATTTGATGCTTTATTCTCTGATTTTGATGATGTATATTCTGATAATGATGTTCATTGTGTAGATATGTCTGTTGCATCAATTTCCCCATCCATACATCACCCCCTATATTGGAACTCAAGCCATTTCCCCCAAATCTTAAATATTCATACTTACTGAGTGGTGATAGATTACCTGTTATCATTGCTAAAAATATCTCTTTTGAACATGAAGAAAAACTTTTGAATCTTTTGATAGATAACATTAGGGAAATTGGGTGGACCTTGGCTGACATATCAGGTATTAGCCCCTCCATTTTCATGCATAGGATTCTTTTAGAAGATGAGGCTAAACCTGTGAGGCAACCACAAAGGAGACTCAATCCCACCCTCCTAGAAGTTGTTAAAAAAGAATTTGAGAAATTACTCGAGGCAGGTATAATCTATCCTATTTCAGATTCTCAGTGGGTAAGTCCTATTCAGGTTGTGCCTAAGAAAACTGGTGTTACTGTTGTTAAAAATGAGGAAGATGAGTTAGTTCTAATGAGGGTACAAAATAGTTAGTGTGTGTGTATTGATTATAGGAAACTAAATCATTCCACTCGCAAGGACTATTTCCCCCTCCCGTTTATTGATCAGATGCTTGAGAGACTAGTTGGGAAGACACACTATTGTTTCTTGGATGGATTTTCTGGATATTTTCAGGTTCCTATAGCTCCGGAGGATCAGGAGAAGATGGCATTCACCTGCCCATTCGGTACCTTTGCTTACCGAAGGATGCCATTTGGACTTTGCAATGCCCCAGGTACCTTCCAGAGATGCATGGTGAGTATTTTTTCTGATTTTATTGAGACTTTCATGGAGGTATTTATGGATGATTTTACAGTGTATGGGTCTTCATTTGATGAATGTCTAAGTAGTTTGGGAAAGGTGTTGAATCGTTGTATTGAGAAGAATCTGGTCCTGAACTTTGAAAAGTGTCATTTTATGGTAGAGCATGGCATTGTCTTAGGGCATGAAATGTCAAAACATGGGATAGAGGTTGATAGATCTAAGGTAGAAATTATTTCATCATTACCCTATCCTTCATGTCTGCGTGATGTTAGATCATTCCTAGGGCATGCATGATTTTATCGGCGCTTCATCAAATATTTTAGTAAGATCGCTCTTCCTATGTTATGATTACTTCAAAAAGATTCTTATTTTGTGTTTGACAATTCTTGTAGGACTTCCTTTGATAAGCTAAAGAAGTGTCTGACCACTCCACCTATCATACATCCCCCACGGTGGGAGATTCCTTTTGAGCTTATGTGTGACGCCTCCAACTTCGCGGTTGGAGCGGTCTTATCTCAGAGGGTGGAGGGACGTTCACATGTGATCGCCTATGCATCGAGGACACTGGATTCAGCCCAATAAAACTACACTACCACATAAAAGGAGTTTCTTGTTGTCATATTTGCTTTAGATAAATTCCGTTCATATTTATTGAGCTCTAAAGTAGTTGTTTTTTCTGACCATGCTGCTTTGATGTACCTCCTAAAGAATCCAGATGCAAAGCCCAAGATGATTCGATGGATGCTCCTTCTTTAAGAGTTTGACCTTGAGATAAAGGACAAGAAGGGTTCAGAGAATTTTGTGGTGGACCATATGAGTAGGCTTACTCACACACTAGAGGATGACACCTTGGGCCAGGTACCACTTCAGGACACTTTCCCCAATGAGCATCTTTATTCCATATCAGGTACGCATCCTTGGTATGCAGATTTAGTTAACAACATTGTTGCCTCTGAAATCCCTGCAAATTTAAAGAAACATCAAGTCTAAAAAATTAAAAAAGTGAGTCTAGGTTTTATGTGTGGGATGATCCTTACCTCTGGCGCATGTGTAGTGACCAAGTCATTAGGCGGTGTGTTCCCGATCACGAGTTTGAGTCTGTTTTGCATTTATATCGTACGCTTGCTTATGGTGGACACTTTGGACCCCAACGGACAACTAGGAAGGTTTTGGACTCTAGATTATATTGGCCTATCTTGTTCCATGACGCCCATGTGTTTTGTAAGTCATTCTCTCATTGCCAACACACTGGGAATATTTCTAGGAGACATGAGATGCCCCAACAACCCATACTATTATGTGATATTTTTGATGTATGGGGCATTGATTTTATGGGTCCTTTTCCTAGTTCATTTAGATTTTTGTATATTTTGGTTGCTGTTGATTATGTGAGTAAATGGGTGGAGGCCAAGGCCACCATGACTGATGATTCTCATGTTGTTGTGGAATTTTTCAAAGCACAGATTTTTTGCAGGTTTGGAGTACCAAAGGCCATCATCAGTGACCAAGGGACACACATTGGCAATAGGAATTTTTCTTCCCTCCTTCAGAAGTATGGGGTGACACACAAAACATCAACACCATACCACCCCCAAACAAATGGCTAGGCTGAGGTTTCAAATCATGAGTTGAAACAAATTTTGGAGAAAAGTGTGCAGCCAAATAGGAAGGATTGGAGCAATCACTTGGATGATGCATTGTGGGATTATAGTACAACATAAAAGACCCCCATTGGTATGTCCCTATTTCAGATTGTTTTTGGGAAAGCATGTCATCTCCCAGTGGAAGTCGAGCATCAGGCATATTGGGCTATAAAGAAATGCAACATGGAATTGGCCCAAGATGGAATTCAAAGGAAGTTGAAAATTCAAGAGCTTGAGGATATTCGACTGTCATCATATGAGAACTCAAGTCTCTACAAGGAAATATCAAAAGTAGCTCATGAAAAAATGATCCAAAAAATGGATTTTCATGTTGGAGAGAAAGTCCTTCTCTACAGTTCATGACTGAAGTTGATGCCTGGTAAGTTGCATTCCAGATGGTTAGGTCCTTATATTGTATCTAATGTTTTTCCTTATGGTGCAGTGGAGATCACACAAGAGGACACTAGAAGTAGCTTTACAGTCAATGGGAAACGTTTTAAGAGATACATTGAGGGACTTCCTACTGATGTAGTGGATTTTATCACACTGCATGACCCCATCATCACTTGATCACATCAGGCTGTTCCTAACCCTTTCACTTTTATATTATTTGTCCTATTTAAAAATTCTACATTTCATGTGCATATATCATCTCATGGGTTCACATTGAGGACAATGTAATATTTTAAGTGTGGGGGAGGGAACCTTTTATTTTAGTAATTTCAATTGTTTTCCTGTTAAAAAAAACCAAAAAAATTGTGTGTTTTTCAAATTTTGTGTGTTTATTTTTCAATTTTCTTTTTGTTTTTGAAATTTTTGAGCTGAAATGATTATCATCACAATTTGAAATGCATATCAAAGAGTGAAACAATTTATCCCATAAAATTGAGCTTAAATGAATACTGAAAATGACTTTGTTTCAAGTTCAAATATTTAGTAATTTCATGAAAATTGAACTGAATTTTGAATCCCATGCCACATCTCACTATCTCTATATTTGACATCACTTTCCTGTGAGGATTCTGAACCATTATTTTCATATTATTTACATTCACCTCAATTCTTGAGAGAACCAAACCATGATTGATTTAACTAGAATTTGATCTATTCCTATCAAAACTTGAGGGTTTGAGGTACTTATGTTCAAATGATTGAGACATTTGTTTGGTATTAAAGCCCCTATTTCAAAGAATCCCTTTTTATAATGGCCTACCTTGAATATTTAATCCTTGTAGCCCTTAGAATCCATGCACAGCCTGTTAGGTTAGCCACATTACAAGCCAATTTTCCCTATCCAACCAACTCTTGAAGTGAAATTGCATCATCTAGTTGAGCTTAAGTGTGAGGTAATCTATATTGTGTTGTGCCACCACATTCTGTGATACTTTGGGTGGAAAATTAAATTCTTAAGAGATGTGTTTGCTGCTGAAGAAAGTCATTATATTGAAAGCTGTTCCTTTTCTGGAGATTTTATGACAAGTGAAGCTATGCCTTTTATGGAGCTTCTAATTGAGGTGGAAAGTTGTGCCCATCTGGAGCTTTCAAGAAAATCATGTTTGAGAAGATTGAAATTTTTGATGCTGAAAGGATGAATGGTGTAAACTTTTCATGAATTTTCATGATGATGGAGATGAATTGATACTATGGGTATTAATGAGGAGACTATATTTAAGTGAGAATTAGATTAATGCAATTTTTCTTCAAAAAGAGTCAAGCCCTCCTTATTCAACCTTAGAATTTTTCACATCTAAATCCTACCAACCGAAAGCCACAGAACAACCCTGAAAAGTCCTCAGGATAAACATATGTCCTTGACTCACATCGGGTAGTGATGTAGGAATCTATCAAGCCTATGGTGACCCTTGTATGAGTTTGGATGATAAAGACATTGCAAAAAATTGATATTTGAGTGATGAGAGAAAATTCAAGCGAGGTAAGTGTTTTGTGCATGGGAGGATAAATAACGTGGAAATATATTGAACGATATAAATGAAGAACTTGAAATATTGGTTTTTTATGAGGCATGATATCTTTTTTTTTTCTTGGTGTGTAATTGTTTGATCTCAAAGATATGTATTTTAAAATTGGTTTTGATTTGATATTGATGTTTACTTGATATGAGATTTTGCTCAGGAGTGCAAAAGGGTAAGTATGGGAGAGTTGATAAAACACTATTTTGTTGAATATTTTATTCATAATAAATGAAATAATTTCCTCACATTGTGTTAAATATGTTTATTTATAAAATATTTGGGATTTGATCATTCATTTGAAAATTCGGTGAAAATTTCAGTTTTACCCTTTATAGTTCACTGTAGTATTTCGAAGATACATATTTTTATATTTATTATTTGAATTTTAAATTTTGTAACAGTGTTCCTAACTTAATTATCTACAACCGTTATTCAGGACACTAGAGCTAAAGAGTGGATTTGGTTATTGAAAATGGGCCATGAATTCAAAGTTGGGCTGGACTCTCCAGAATGGGGAAGCTTCTGTATTTCGGCCATAAATCCTTCATATGGGCCTGGATTAAACCCAAATTTGGAGATGATATAGAGTACCCATATACGCACATATTATCCTTCTTGAAGGCCAGCCAATGCACGCGTTTTGGTGGTAAAAGGTGTGGTCCAATGGGCATTAAAATATTTGGCCGAATTTCCACATTCACACTTGAAACCACTTGTAACCTCTCCTCCCCTACCCTCTATAAATTGGAGTTTTTCTCAATTGGAGGGGTTGGGAAGTGCTTTGGGAATTTAAGGGAAGATGAGAAGTGGATCCACTCTAATTCTCCAACCATTTAAATAAGGGTAGATCTTGAAGCAAGGATCCCTTCGACGAAGCCTTCTTCTTCTCCTTCATGTTGTAATGATTTTGTTTGTGTAATAAACTTCTTTGTTCTTCTTTTATTTCTTCTATTTTCTTCTGTTTTGTTTAAATTTATTATTCTATTAATATTCCTCTTTGGGCTGGAATTCTTGATTAGAAGCGTTATTGGTTTATACCCATTATAAACCTTTGCACATGCAAAACGCTTCTACGATGATTACGCCACCCATAGAAGATTAGTCTTTTAGTAATCGATCTATCTTCTACCCTCTTCATTTAATTATTTTGAATCAATGAGCTACTGTAATTCACATAATTAGATCCATGAATTGTGTTTTTAAATTACAAGAAACTAGTCAAGCAATTGAACAATTAACACAAAAACACGCGAGGTCGGGATTTTGTGTAAATTGTGAGAGCGTAATCTTAATCGGTAATACAAGACCACATGGGATAAATTTGTAGAGTTAAAATATAATACCTAAACACAATTCATCCTCATTTCCAGAATGGATATGTGCTCTAATTAACCACTGACCATAAGCTATCCTTAGAACAACAATCAAAGCAGGGTGCTGCGATTGCGTGTTTCGAAGCTAGCCTAGGGTTTAAGTAATTTCATCTTTGTGGTTAAGTTAAATCTCATAGGGTTTGAGGGATAACAAATTAGGGGACCATAACTAAGTGGATATTTATTTAAATTATAACGATTAATAAGTGAATGAAGAGGTAGATTTAGATCTATTACGCCTTTTAAAATAGATTTCTAAAAAAGCATCTTCTTGTGTCATTTTAATCGAAATTCATTTGAAAACTAAAAACAAAAAAAAATATACAATCTTCTTCCAGAAAACTTCTTCTAGATTCATAAACTATAAAAAAACCTCAATCCTTTAAATTAGTATTTTTATTTTATTCTTTTTTATTTTATTTTTATAATACCTTTAATAAGTTGTTAAATTCACTTCCTCCTTTGAGAGACGACTTTGGTCAGCCACTCTGCTGCACCTAAGTACCCCAAAATCACATTAATCATTTGAGGGAACCCATGACAGTGCTCTATCAGATATTAATAACACTCTTTTAAACATTATACTATATGTTTAAATGAGTTTGAAGTAATACAAACCTGAGGAAAATGAATTCATAACCCGATTTCCATTCTTTGGGTTAACATTCTACTTCATTATTTATGTGGTAGTAAAATTTTCTGTGTGATTTTTTTGTTTATATTTTATTTAATTATGTGTATTTATAGTGTATATACATATTAAATCCACTCTAATAAGTCCCACTTGAATTATATGATATTTGTAAGGGGAATTTTCTTTTAAAATCCTCTTTTAAAATTCTGTTTTACAAAATTCAAAAGAAATGTTTTTATGCAATTATTAATGTCGTATGATTATGTTCTGGTTATTGGGAATTATTTATGATGAAAGGTGGGACCTATATCTCCTGCTAATTCATTGGTTATGTGTAATTTGGAGGTCTTCCGTATGGTTACTCCATGTGTAACTATGATGGTTACACAAATTGTAAGGTAACCATGAGGGTTACAAATTATAAGGTAATTGAGACAGTTACAAGATTATGTAAGTAATTCCCCAAGATAATTTTATGGTTCTATTTCTGTTCTTATGTATTTTGGGAATCTTGTGTAAATATCATGTTTCACGAAGTAAGTATATATGGGTGACAAGTGTGTCTTTTGAAAATGATTTCATACGTTACATGTATTCATGGGCTAATGTGTTATTTCTTTCTTTTTATATCCCTTACTGAGATTTTTGTGCTCATTTCGAGTTTATAAATGTTTTTCACAGGTTATAAGGATGTGTAAGAGAAAGAAGGAATCCATGTTTTATGTTTTAATAATTTTCAAAGAAATATTGTTTAATTTTAAAAGTTTTATATTTTGGAAGAAATGAGTATTATTTTTATGGTATCCACTATGTATTAATGTGTAATGTCATGAATGTGTTATGTCCCTTTTTTCTAAAGATATAAACCTGAAAAGATCCTAAATGTGAAAGGAAATTATTTCTTGACTAAATTCAAGATTATGTAATGTAATAAGGCCGAGTTCTTATATTTGATATCAGAGGATGGTTTAGATAACTTTAGGGGTTAGGATGATGTTAATATAAAGCCATAAATGTTTTTTTACTCTATGGTTAATTAGAAATGATATAGAATTTAAAGATTACCATGTTTCTTCAAATATGATATGTTTGTTCAGAATGATTGTCTACATAAGAAACATGGAGGCTGAAGAGGAGAGGCACCGACAGAACAACATCCTTTCGAATCTGCAGCATAGAATGGTTAGTATTGGAACCAAAAAGTTTGTGACAGTAATAGATCAGCTAGTGTAGTAAATAAATGGTGGTGGCATCTATGCAAGAGAACAACTATAGGTGCCACAACAGAACCTGACAATAGTGGAACATTTTATGAGACAACACCCTCCTACTATCAATGGATCTTCTGACCCAATAGCGGCTGAAGGATGGACTAAATCACTTTAAAAGATATCCGATGTTATGGGATGTTCATATAATCAAAAGGTAAATATTTCCATATATCATTTTGAAGGTGAAACTTATCAGGGGTGGTCAATGGTAAATAATATCAGGGATAGAGAGGATATTGATGCCTTAGAGTGGGATGAATTTAAAAGTCTTTTCCTTAAAAAATATTTTCCTAAGGTAGTGTGACTTAGGATTGGGAATCAATTCCGTGAATTGAAGAAAAATGAGGAAGATTCAGTGGCTGTGTATGAAGAGAACTTCACCCAACTGGTGAGGTATTCTCTAAATCTTATTCTGGATCTTGATAGAAAAATCAACTGCTTTTACTTAGGACTGAATCCAAGGTATTGAAGGGCGTTGGAATCCCATGAATTCAAAAGTTATGAGAGAATTGTTTGATGCGATGAGAGGGTAGAGATGGAGTTTGCTGAATATCACATGCATTTTGGAAACAATGATAAGAAGAGGTCGAAATAGAAAGTGATGGGTAAGAATCAACCAATGATATTTGATGGTAAGAATATCTAGTTTCCAGTTTGTGAAAATTTCGGCAAAAAGAACCCTGGGGAATAACTTACCAAAACTGTGAAGTGTTTTTGATGTGGTAAGTTTGGACATATGGCCTGAGATTGTAATGAAAATGATCCCAAGAATAATCCTAATAAGCAAACTATTAAGTGTTTTAAATGTATAGAGATGGGTCATTATGAAAATGCATGCCCAAAGAGGGATCTAAATGATGAAAAGAATCCATACTATAAGTAGAAAGGTGAAGTGATATCCTTTGCAACTACGTCAGTAGATGTCAGACCATCCAATGAAGTTGTGTCCAGTAATTTTTTTATTTACTCAAATTTTTCTAAAGTTTTGCTCGATACGGGGTCTACACATTCCTTTATTTCTAAGAAATTTTCTGGTAAATTGGAAATATCACCTGAATAAATGAGATCATAACTTATTGTTAAAACACCAAGGAAAATATTATATCAAAGAGAAATTATAAGAATATTTCTATTGTGGTATGTGGAAAGACTTTACCAGCAAACCTTGTTGTCTTTCCCTTAGTTGAGTTTGATGTTATTCTGGGAATGGATTTACTTTCTGTTTATCATGCTAAGATTGATTATAGAGCTAAAGAAGTTATTTTCCTGAAAGGTTTTTAGTTTTTATAAAAGAATGAAACCATAAAATTGATAACATATCAGAATGATAAGAAAATGTTGAAAGATGGAAATGAAAGTTATTTTTCTCATATTGTTGAAAACAAGGGAACTGTTCATATTAATGATATTCCAGTGGTAAATGAATACCTTGATGTTTTTTCTAATGAGTTACCTGGTGTCATACCTAATTGGGAATTCTAGTTTACAATTTACTTAGTTCTTGATTCTTAGAAAATTTGAAAACCCCTATATCATATTGATCAAATAGAACTTATTGAAATTAAAAATCCATTGCAGTGTTTTCTTAATAAAGGATTCATTCTTCCTAGCACTTCACCATGGGGTTCTCTTATTTTGTTCATTAAAAAGAAAGTTGGTTCCATGAGATTTTTCGTTGATTATAGATCTTTGAATAACATCATTGTTAAAAACAATTATACTTTTCCTCATATCGATGACTTGTTTGATCATCTCCAGGGAGATCATTACTTTTCCAATATTGACTTGAGATCCGGATACCATCAGCTGAAGGTGAAGGAGGATGACATCTTAAAAATAGTCTTTCTTACTAGAAATGGGAATTATGAATTTTTTGTTATGACGTCTGGGTTAACTAATGCACCTGCTGTATTCATGAATCTTATGAATAGAATATTTCATGAGTTCTTGGATAAGTTTGTGGTTTTTCTTATTGATGAAATTATGGTATTTTCTAAAAGTAAATAAGGGAATTAAAAACATTTAAGGGTTGTTTAACAAACCTTAAAGGAAAATAAACTATTTGGAAAATTTATAAAGTTTGATTTTTGGTTACAACAGATTTATTTTATTGGGAACATTGTAAATAAGAATGGAATAACAGTTGATCCTACCAAAAAGAGTGATTGATGAATAGGAAAAACCCAAAAATGTTACATATATTTGTAGTTTGATAGGATTAGCAATTTATTACCGATAGTTTGTTAAAATATTTGAACGGTTATTTAGCCTGCTAACTAAGTTAACGCGAAAAGGGGTCAAATTTATTTGGACAGAAGAATGTAATGTTTTTCAAGAACTGAAGAAGAGATTTATGAATGCTTCAATTTTGGCATTTCCTTCCCGAAATGGTGAGTTTTTCATCTACAATGATACTGATTTTAAGGGAATTGGTTGTGTTTTGATGCAGAATGATTAGGTAATTGCTTATGCTTCAAGAAAACTAAAACCTCATGAGTTAAATTACCCCACACATGATTTGGAACTAGAATATGTGGTTTTTTACTTTGAAAATTTGGAGACATCATTTATAAAGATCCAAATGTCAAATATATACTGACTATAAAATTATGAAGTATTTATTCACTCAGAAGGAATTAAACATGAGGTAGAGAAAATGGATTGAACTGATAAAGGATTATGAATGCATGATCAATTACCATCCAGGAAAAGCAAACAAAGTGGCAGATGCCTTGATTCGAAAACACTATGCATCATTATCCATGTTACATTTGGAACATGATCCCTTGATTAGAGATTTGATGAATTTTGGATTAGAAGTTGTTGTTGTAATAAATACCTATGTTTTGTTTCAGGTTTCAATGCATTCATCATTATCATAATGAATTAAGAAAGCGCATATGGAAGACCATGAGCTACAAAAAAAGGTAGAATTGGTTAAAATAGGTAAGTTTCCTGAATTTAACCTTGATAAAGATTGCGTTTTAAGATTTGAAAAAATGTTTTGTGTTCCTTGTGATTCTTATTTGAAGAAATAATTATTGTGTGAAGCTCATAGTTCTCCATTTTCAGTTTATCCTGGCAGTACTAAGGTGTACATAGACCTTCAGGAGTATTATTGGTGGGATGGAATGAAAAGAGATATTGCTGATTTTACCATGAAATTTTTGACATGTCAACATGTTAATGTTGAGTAGCAGTTACCAAAGGGGATGCTTCAGCCTTTTCCAGTGACAGATTGGAAATGAGAGAATGTATCCATGGTCTTTATGGTGGGACTACCTAAGACTTATTGAGGTAATAATGTGATTTGGGTTGTTGTTGATCGGCTGACTAAATCTACACATTTTCTTTCTATTCGAGATACAATGTATTTTGATCAACTTTCTCAACTGTACCTCAAAGAGATTGTCAGTTTACATGGAGTTCCTCTTTCCATTATATCTAATCAAGATCCTAAGTTCACTTCAAACTTTTGGAAGGTCCTTAAGAAGTCATTGGGAACAGAATTAAATTTCAGTATAACTTTTTATCCTCAATCAGATGGGAAATCAGAACAAAAGATTCAGATTTTGGAGGATATTCTTAGAACTTGTTCAATGGACTACCATGGAGGTTGGGATAAACATCTTTCATTAGTTGAGTTTTTTTATAATAACAATTTTAATTCCAGTATACATATGGCACCTTTTGAGGCATTGTATGGGAAGCAGTGTCAGACTCCAGCTTTTTGGGATGAAGTCGGTGAAATAAAGTCGATGGGGCCAAAATTAGTAGAGGAAGTGCTAAAAAAAGTGGAGATGGTCCAACAACACACGAGGACTACTCAGAGTAGAAAAAAAAGTTATACAAATAACATAAGAAAAGACTTCTCTTTTGAGGTATGTGACTATGTTTTCCTTAAAATATTTCCTTAAAAATTGCAATGCATTTTGGTATGAAAGGAAAGCTAAGTCCACGGTTCATCGGTACTTTTGGAATCTTGGAGAATGTTGGACCAGTTGCATACCGAGTAGATTTTCCTCCAAGTTTATCTCAGGTACATAATGTTTTTCATGTTTTTATGTTGAGAAAGTATATTCTAGATTCAAATCATGTCTTGAGCCTAAAAGCAGATCAGTTGGAAGAGAAACTTTCTTATGAAGAGAAACCAGTTCAGATTCTTGATCGAAGGGAACAAGTATTTCAGAATAAGGTAATTCACTAGGTAAAGGTTTTATGGAGAAACCACATGGTTGAAGAAGCAACATGGGAGTTTGAAAATGCTATGAGGGAAAGGTACCCTCACTTGTTTAATAAGTAAATAAAATTGCGGGGAAGAAATTTCCAGATGGTGGGGATAATGTGACACCCCAAGGTTTTAAAAAATAAATTGAAATGCATGAAACTTTTTTTAAGAAGATATTTATAACTATACTTTAAACATAATTTTTCCACTTTTATGTTTTGAATTTTGAAAAACAGTCATCTACAATTATGTTCAGTAAGTTATTTAGAGTCTGA
This sequence comes from Viscum album, assembly GCA_963277665.1. NCBI lineage: Eukaryota > Viridiplantae > Streptophyta > Magnoliopsida > Santalales > Viscaceae > Viscum > Viscum album. Next base: position 333,182,293 of record OY728145.1, on the reverse strand, counting down.
TAGAACCAACATGCTTTTTGGTGAATAGTAACATACCCTTATGAACAGTGATATGATTATTAATATGACCCTTATGAATAATAAATCATATTATTATTTTATTTTCTTAAGGATATAAGATAATGAGATGTTGATTAATTTTTCAAGGTGACAAAAATTGAGTTATAAATTTAAAATTGTTATTTTTAAATAAATTATGATTTTATTTAAATATTAAATTAATAATATTTAGAAAATTATTTTCGAAAAATGGAGTTCATTTTTGAATTCTAAATGTCAAGAAATGGTTAGGGTGAATTTTTGGTATTTTTCTGAAATTCGTGAATTTTTATGAATAGTGAAATATTCGGTAAAATATCGTATATTCAAATTATCAGTTAAATACACTATTTATGACATCATAAGTGATGTAAGAACACTTGGTTTGAAATAAAATGCCATTATTACTATTTAGGGTCCCATGAATTATGACTATTCGTAAACGTGATAAAAAATATTATAATAATGATTAAAATAATGAAAAATACCTCCTCTTCCCCACAATAAATACCACCCTCATTTTCCTCTTCCTCCCACACCTCTCAAGCCTTGAGACTTGCCTAATTTCTGCCCAATACTAATACCAAGGATATTTTCCAAGTCCTAGTGCTTCTGTTCTCACCAAAAGGTCAAAACCAAAGGCCTTAAGGAGGATCTCAAGGAGAAGAGATCTAGAGGTAAACATCCTCTTTTGTTTTCTTTCTTTTCTTTTCATTTTATTTTCTATTCTTCTTCTTTCCTCACCTCCCCTTTTCCAAGAGGCATGAATGATACAGTATCTTACATATTCTGGACTTCATCATGTTTTTGGAAGACTCACCATTATATTTCTTCTCCTCTCTCACTTATTCATGAATTTAAAACACCGTCCGTGATGTGTCGAATTACCGACATCGTGGACGATGTGATTTCAATTTCATTTAATTTTTCCAAGACAAGTCATGAAACCATTTTTATGGTTGAACCAGATTATAATTTATGTTTTATATATTATATAAGGATCTGGAATCATTTTTTACACATGTTATTAATTTATAAAACAAAGTGAGTTCTTTACGATCGAAGAATTGCCAAAATGACCTAAACAAATATCAATAATGTTTTAACTTATGAATCATCATCATGTTAGAATTAAAAATGATAAATGGTATAATTTATGGTTATGTAAATATTTAAATACCACTCCTTTCCAATTATGATGTTTCACTTCCAATCGACAAGAATATCCATCATGAACCGATCATGGAAATCATGTAAAGAACACACCCAAAACAATGCAAAGAACAAAATACTAACAATTAAAGGGTGAAACGATGTAATGAAATGATCATATAAGGTATTATAAACATAAATATGTTTCCTTAAGATATTAATACCACTCTTTTAACCATTTTAATGGAAGTTTAAATGAGTTTGAAGTAAAAAAAACCTGAGGTAAGGGAATTCATAACGCGATTTCCATTCTTTGGGTTAACATTCTACTTCATTATTTATGTGGTAGTAAAATTGTTTGTGTGATTGGTATTGTTTATATTATATTTAATTATATTTATTTATAGTGTATATACATATTCCATCCACACTAATAAGTCCCAGTTCAATTATTCGATATTTGTAAGGGTCTTTTTCTTTTAAAATCCTCTTTTAAAATTCTGTTTTACAAAATTCAAAAGCAATGTTTTTATGAAATTATTAATGTTGTATGATTATGTTATGGTTTTTGGGAATTTTTTATGATGAATATTGATACCTATATATCCCTAAAATTCATTGGGTATGTGTAGTTTGGAGTTCATCCATATGGTTACTCCAAGTGTAACTGCGATGGTTATACAAATTGTAAGGTAGCAGTGAGGGTTAACAATTATAACATAGCTGAGAGGGTTACAAGATTATGTAAGTAATTCCCCAGGATAAATTTATGGTTATATTTATATTCTTATTTATTGTTGGAATATTGTGGAAATCTCATGTTTCACAAAGTATATATGGGTGATAAGTGTGTCTTTTGAAAATGATTTCATACGTTACAAGTATTCATGGACTAATGTGTTCTTTCCTTGTTTTTATATCCCTTAATGAGATTTTTGTGCTCATTAAAAGTTTAAAAATGATTTTCACAGGTTATAAGTATGTGTAATACAAAGAAAGAATCAAAGTAAAATGTTTGATTTTTTTTTTAAATAAATCATGTTTTATTTGAAAAGTTTTATATTTTTGAAGAAATGAGTACTGTTTTTATGGTATCCACTCTGTATTAATGTGTAATGTAATGAATGTGTTATGTACCTTTTATCTAATGATCTAAACCCAAAAATATCCTCAATGTGAAAGGAAATTATTTCTTGACTAAATTCAATATTATGTAATGTAATAAGGCTGGGTTCTTTTATTTTGGGTCTCCCCATTTTGAATAGGTGTTTTGTAATCCCAAAATGATTTATAGTGTTACATGGTCATCCTCCAATCCTCTACACTATTTTTTCAATGTCAAGAATTACCATTATATATCATCCAAATAAAAACTTCCATATAATCCAAATAAAACCTTAAATATAATTTAGATAAACCTTTACATATCATCTAAATAAACCCTTATGTATCATCGGAATTAGCCCTTATATATCAGACACTTTACTATCTTTGTGACCCAATTCCACCCACCCTTACTTATCAAAAAGTACCATTATATATCATTTTGAGACCCTTATGTATCAATATTTTCACTTCTATGGAAGATTAAATACTCATACATATTCTGGATCCATAGGTGTAACCAGTATACATTAAAAAAGAATGGCCTGGAAACATTTTCGTATGCCTTTATATGGTAATAACTTCAGTTCCTTCATTTTGCCTTATATATGAGTTGTGTACCCTTGTGCATGAGGAATTTTTCAATTTCTATAATATAATACAATTATAACAAAACAATTCTATAATTTTTCCTAAACTTCTCCAAACACCACCTGAATTCCAATTGATGACAAATCCAACATTGCAACCTATGATTTTAATATTCAACCATTTGGATTATTTATCCATCTACCCTGGTTAAATACATATTCCATAGAATGTTGTCCATGATATTTGTTAATCCACCAATCCATTCACTCATTATCTCTCTATAGTCAATCTCCCCATTTTATAATAAAATTAAAAGGGGATAACCTTTTCTAGATTTGATCAAGAATCCTTTTAATTTTTCTTTACCAAGAAAAGAGTCATTGACAAATTCTTTAAGTCTATGTGATTAAAAAGTAATTGTAGAAAAAATATAATATATCAATTTCTATAATTATATCAATAAATTTAGATCAAACCTCTATTTTTCTTCTAATTCCCCATGTATTGTTTCCCCCTATCTTCTTACACTCTAAAAAAGATAAAAACCTATAAGAGCATATAATATAGAAGTGAAAAATTATATATAATGGAGAGAGGGGAGTTTCTGAACCTCCTTAAGTCGAGGGAGGTGGTTGAACACCAAGGTTCCACGTATTCTTCTCCAGTATCAGTTTGAAAAATAATTTTGTGAAGGTGTATTCCATTTATTGATTGGTTATTCATTTATTAACCTTATTATTAATGAAATTGCACTATATCCCAATATAATTCATTCTTGTATGCTATCAAATATTTTTTAGATTAATTTCAATTTAGTTCTCATAATATATTTCCTTGGGAAAAATAAAATTTTCACCAAGATCCTATAGTTTTTTAATCCAAATCATTTTTACATATTTTTGTTATTAAAATGTACTCTACTTTAGGTGTACTAAGAGAAATTCTCTCTTGATTCTTACTGATCCATCTAATTCATTTTATCCCAATAAAAAAACATCATTTTCTCTTAGATTTTCTATCCACAATGTCTCTGACCTAATGCACATATGAGTGTGCATATAAATCCCTATCATTACCAAACAAATATACCAAACCATAATTAAGTGTGCCTTGAATATACCTCATGATCCATTTCACAAACAAGAGGTATTTTCATTGGGATAACTTTGAAAGAGGAAATCAAAAAATGTGTTGGGTCAAGAACCTACTGACTAGAAATTATCCTTTGTAACTGATTTAGTGGAAATAATGTACCATAACCACTGAAATTTAATGAACCCATGTTAATGATGTATCCAGAAATGGGAAGACAAGTCATCCCATACGTGTATTGCAACACAAGCTTACAAAATAGAAGATAAATTTCAGAAGACAATGATTGAAAGAAAAAAAAATAAAAATAAGATCACAAGTTTTATGTCATTTAAACTAAGACTACTCTATAGGTGGAATGTTATAATACTTTTATTAAGGAAGTGGAAGATGATTACAATGTCAAAGAGTAAAAGTAAAAATTCATGGAAAAGATATACCAACCATTATATATATACTAAGGCCCAACCATTACAACCAGTTTCACCAACTTTTTATTTATTTATGTAGAGTATTAAAACTAGATCTTATCTCTATAAGCATCCCTTCACTTAGTCAAATATATCTATTAAATAAATTCCTCCTTTTAGTGAATAGTGAATCCATCCGAAAACTCTATGAGTTAACCTTTATGTAGACTTATAAAGAATACTCACATACCCATTGTGAATTCTTAGAACAATCACATATCTTCATAAGTTACTCTTACATATCCTCATAGTTTACCCTTATACAAGTGATTTTCATCTACGCACTTTCTCCTTTCATAATCATCAAGGTATCTTCTGATTCCACAACTTTCAGTTTGCATACTTTTATAATTTCCATAAATTTTCACTACCTCTCCACCATTATAATTTGATTCAAAAAATTAGACATCTATAATCACTCCATCCATAAGTTCCAATACTTAGATATAAAATTCTTTTCACATGTTTGAAACTAGAAATCTCATACTTGAGAATAAATTTTAAGCTTCACCACCAAGTCCTCTATATGCATCTGTAAAAACCTTCCACTCTAAATATTACTTTGTAGCTACATGGTTACACTAATTTGATTCCAGTCATCCTATCCTGACTGAGGTAAAAAATTGCCTCAACATAACCTATAATAAAAACTTGGTCAATATATCTTCTGGTTTCTAAACCCCATCTATCTTTTGTAGATCTAGCATTTTTTCCTCCAAAAATTCCGAGATGAAGTGATATCTAGTTTAATATTATTTATCCTAGAATGAAATATCATATTATTATCTAATTGGATTAAACTTTTTGAATAAAAAAACATTACAACATCCAAACATTTTTTGAGTTCACCCATCATCTCCTCCATCCAAATCAACTAATTCCCAGCATCAATTAGTGTAATGTACTCAAATTATATTGTTGAAAGTGAACCTATCTTTTGGATCATTGATATCTAACTCAAAAAATGTTACTTTTTAAGTGAACACACAACCTATTGTGCTCACACAAGTGTTTGAATGTATCCAAAAGTCTAAATATGAAAACCCCTACAAAGTTTCATCTATTTATAAAAAAATATAAAAACACTAAGAACCATTATGATACTAGTGGATCCAATTTTACATTCCCAATGTTCTCTTCCTGAATTTTCTATGAACCTATTAAGAACTCACACTTCATGCACAATTCCCATATATGTTCGAACCATGGAATAAACCATGCTTCTGACCGTCAATGAAAAAAATAGTATTTTCCATGTACTCAACCTATAAATCTTTTTCTAGACACGTTCCCCTTTCTTAGCATATAGTGTCTAACTAAGAGAGTGGTAAACAATTTTATCTCACTAATTCTGAAGAATTTAACCAACTTCTAGATACAGTTAGAATGAGTGAGAAATAAATTTGTTAAACTTAAGTCGTTTATAATCCACATCCCAAAAATCTATTTTTCTAGATTGCAATCCTTCATCTTGCGACTTCTAGAAAAATCAACCTTCAACTCAGTAATCCTTTCTTTTATAAGTCCAATAATAATAATTTTTCAATATAAAGAAGAAAGATGAAGAAACGCCCATCACCATACACCTTATGGAAATAAAAATGATTCAAATTACTTCATATGATCTTTCATTCTACCATAAAGTAACTGAACTTCTAGTTCCACTTCCTTGGTTCTTTTATTAAACCATAAAGGCCCCACTTCATCCTGTACCCAAGATCCTTATTCCATTTCTCAATGAATCCCTTTGAATACTCCATATAACTTTCCCCATATAAGCCTCTATTAAGAAAAGAAATTTTTACATCTAACTACTCTATATGGAATCATTCTTTAAAAACCATCTTGAGTTTCATCTCGATAGTCATGGTTTTAACAACTAAAGACAAGCTGTTGTAAAAATATACACCTAACATTTGTTGAAAACTCTTCACAAAAGCCTTTCCTTGTAACTATTTCTGTAACACCACAATATTTTAAAAAATAAAGATATGTTAGATATCATATTTTACAAACAACCCTAATCTTAAATAAATCATGAAATATATTCCATTTTAATCTCTTTGATAGCTTACGTTATGCGTAACCTCGAGTGTAAATGTATTGTAATATAATATATTATTATAACCTAGACAATAAATTGTTGGGTATGAACATGACTAAATAAATTATTAAAATAATAAGTTTTAAATATGTATAAAATAAATTAGATTTTTATCTATTGATTATAAAATAAAATAAGAATCATTTGATAGAAAAATAATTGTTTTATGAAAAACTGTATTTTTCTAAAAGGTAGTTTCATTGTGCTTTGGACACATAAATTTCAATTAATTTTTAAAAATTTTAGAAAATTTATTTTAAAAAATGGTCTTAATTTTTGAAATCATAATCTCAAAAATATCTTAGGTTGAAATTTTTTATTTTTTGAAAAATATTGATTTTTCAATGAATAGTGAAAAATACTGTTTTTTTGTAAAAATGTCATTTCTTTTCAATAAATTAAGTAATTTAAAAATCCAGGTATGTTTTGAGTATGATTTAAAGTAACATAATTATTATTTAATTATTACTAATATATTTAATTACTTTTTAATAAACTTTATTTTTTATTTTAGTATAACTTATTTTTTGGTTTAAAAATGGGATTTTTTCTAAAAGCTCATTTAACGTGCATAATATTTCTGCATTTTAATTAATTAAAACAAACCTTAAAAAATTATTTAAATATAATTTATATATTATATATCTATAAAATTAATTTAAATTTACATAATGATTATTACATGTCATAGAGTCAATATAATATCATCTATTTTTTTTTGAAAAATACACTTCTTAAAAACCCACTTTTTCATTATATCTAGGAGTTTAATTTTAAATTAAGTTATACCACTTATGTTAATTGAATTTGTTAAAATTGATTAAATATTTTTATTAATAATATTTTATATTATCTAATAAGTTCAACATAATTTTTTTCATAATTAATAGTGAAAATAGTAAACATATTTTACTGTGGTTAAGGTAAAACCCAATTTACCGGGGGTTAAACTAAAAAGATAAGAGTTAAAATGAATTGAAAACTTTCCTAAAATATATTTCCTAGAAATATTTATAAATTATCTTGTATAATTATATATAATGTTCCATTTTTGAGATGTATGGAATGTGAAAAATGTGGGTATTACTTTTCTTTTCAAAAATTATAAGTGTGCCACTCACCTCACTTATAAAAGGACACCCCTCTTCTCTCCACTTAAAAAATTAAATACCATTTGGTTTAGAAAATATATGACCAAATAAATTTCTTAATTACATACCCACATCCTATAATCCTTTATTTTTTTATAAATCCATCCTAAGAAGGATTTTGGTGCAAACCTGAGGAGGTTGTATGAAGAATAGGTATCATGCTTAACTGAGATTTTTTATTTTATTTATTCTTACACCTCTTTAAAATATTATTAAATTATGATGATATAATAAAAAAGTATCTAAAATATACTAATATTTTATTGTTTAATTTAATAACATAATTCCATCTTCTCTACCATCAAATGGGAAACGAAACCATCATTCGTGTGTATGAAGGACTATCACCTTGCATGCCGATGTACTTCATTTTCCATCATCACCTCTAATGAATTTTTATTATGATGGATTTAAAGTATATATATTTTAATCTTAAAATTATTATACTTCCATAATTATCATATCACACATAAATTCTTACTTTATATTCCATGGGGGATGCAATAATGTCGCTCGTGTGTACGATGCACTGCTGCTTCACAAAACGATGCAATTCGTTTTTCACTAACACTTTCATGAAAGGTAAAAAGGATAAAGTTAATGAATATATTTAAAATAATTATGATTTTAGTGAAAATTGTACCATTATTAAATGATAATGTATCAATTCATTTCTAAAATTTTTACTCACTGAAAAATGATAATGTTGTTTGTGCGTATATGTGGAATACTGCCTCCACAAAGTGATGTGATTATTTTTTCATCACCACATCACATGGATGATATATATAAGTATATTTAGTAAAATAATATTTTATTTAGGATATTATGGTAATTATTAAATTATAAAATATTACTTACCTTTTTTCTATAACGATCATTGAAAAATGGAAATGTTACTCTTGCGTATGTATGACCTACCATATCCATGATTGTAACTAATTTAATTTCTCATAACGATATTTATCGATAGGTTTTAAGAGTATAATTGATGAATAAATATAAAAAATATTTTATGAGGATTTTTCTGGAGATTTTTAAACAACGACCTCTTTGACCACGGTCAATACACCAAAGCCATTTTGAAATAATGAACCAAACATCCTCAAAAGATATGATGCGGGCTTAACTGATTAAGTACATAAATATGTTATTAAAATAAACAAAATAAATGATTTAATTATAAGGTATTAAACCTAATTTTTTTTATTATGAAATAAAATAATCTATATAATCTTATTATATAGGAGTTAAAGGACATACATGGAATGTCTAGACTCAAGGTGAGAGACTTCATCTCAATTTTCCTTTATTGAGGCATATTTTCATGTTATGAAAATAATTTATTTTATATGGTGTATATAATGACCCTCATGTAATATCATTAATCATTTATAAATATTGGTATTTTAATCTTAAATTTGGATTATTTAATATAAGGGGATTTTAATTGAAAGTTACCTAGTAGTAAAGAATTTCATAACTAAATTTCTTTTCATTGGGTTGTATTATTTATTCATTGTATTTGATATTCTAAGTTTATACGTGTAATTAATTCTCATTATATTATTTTTTCTTTATACTTGTTTTATATGGATTTAAATTTGATACACATAATTTATTCATTGATTAATTCTCAGTTCAATATTATGATCAATGTAAGGGTGGCTCGTATCAAATTGTCATATTTGGGATATATGTTTTATTATACACCTATCTTCTTTTTTGAGGTGTATCAAAAAACCCTTTAAAATATTATATCATGAAAATACTTATGATCATGATATTTAAAGTGTCATTTGAAGTTATTATTTTATGGGGCTTATGATTTAAGAGTTACAAAATTGATATAGTCTTTATATTAGAATCTCCTTTCTTTTGGGAGTATTTATGTTCAAGGTTAATTTAGAGGAAATCTGTCACGACCCCCTCCCACCCAAGATTCCCCTCCTGAGCTGGAAATTATGAAAGGGAGATAATGTCCCTCGAGTCCTGCCTCCAGTAGGCCCCGAGGTGGCGACTAGCACCAAGTGTATGAGTTTTCACAAATATGGGAGGCATTACCCTTTTTATTGTTTAGGATCAGGAAATAGGACAAGTCAACCACCGAAAAGGAAAAAGAACAAGTGTATAGAAATAAACCCAAACCAGCCCACAGGCATGTTTAAACAATTTTATAATAAGTTACAAATACAAGAAAGCTCAAAGTACAATACCAAAAAGAAACAAGTGTACAACAACTGCAACAACTCCAACTGTCTGACTAGTAGGGTCCCACACGTCCCTGGTAGTCCTCCTGGAAACCTGAAAGTAAAGGTAGGGTGAGCATACAAGTATACTCAGTAGGGAAACCAAAATCTCTCGTGCACAGGTGGGGAGACATCCTAATGTCCCGTAAGAACAACAGAAGAAACCTAGCAGGGATTTCTATCCACCCAACCTCACCAGCCACACTCACCAAAAACACCAGCACAACAGGTAGTAGTATATAAGAACAAGAGTATTGGGTACCCCAAACCATTTCCCTTTAGTTAGATGCTCTTCCTAACGGCGAACGTCCTGACACTGCCACTCTCTCCCCGCCCGCACACACCTGGGCCTCACAACCACGTATCCCACCCGCACACACTTGGGCCTCACAACCACGTATCCCGCCCGCACACACCTAGGCCTCACAACCACGTATCCCGACCGCACACACCTGGGCCTCACAACCACGTATCCCTCCTGCACACACCTGTGCCTCATCCTGAATATTCTTGGGAAATAGTAGAACCTGCCCGAAGAGTCTTGGGATAATGCCACCCCAAACGAAACCTACCCGAAGAGTCATAGCTGTAAGGTCGCCTCAAGCCATCACAGCCTCGGGGAGAAGGAGCATGAAGGATCTAGTAACTAAGGGAAAAACACCCTCTCCCATGAAATGGGAGCGTTCGGCACTAAGTTCTCAACATGGGTGGGGTGCGATAAAACACAAAAGATACAGATATATATATATATATATATATATATATATATATACCAACAACACAGCCCAACCTATGGATTCTAAATAGAGAAAATGAGCACGTGCCTCGACACTGCTACTACGAAGCATGCATACAACAAACAACCCCAACCCCATTTAGGTTTTCACTTTTCAACAGAATTAGTTTATTTAGTTCCTTAACTACTGGGAAACTATCCACAACCAACCACATCGATCGTTCGGAAAACATATCCCTACCATCCACAAATCAAGTTAGGAAAACACAAGCAGCACAACCAAGTCCTTCTTATTAACCAAACAACCCCATTGATTATTAATCCCGTTCCATTACCATGACCCACCATTCATTAACTCTTACAAATTTTATTTATTATTCACAGCCCATTGTCCGTTCACATTCAAACCCAACCCTGCAGCCCCGCTACCAACTTCCATAACCACAACTGCTCCGTACATCATTATCCCATTAGTACCATTTATCGCAGCCCCGCTGCCCGTTACCAACACAACATTAACACCAACCCACAACCAAGCCAACCGCATCCCCGCTGCTCACCCAAACCAAAAAAACCCACAAAACACCCCCATCACATACCACGTATCCATGAAAACACCCACATGTTCATTATTCTGTTTTTGTTTAACTGGGGTGATCACACAAGGGTTCCAGATTTTAAACAGCCAACTTTACGTGATTAACCAATTTCCACATTCCACAAAGTTCCACCCAGAAAAACGGTCTAGAATGATAGGGAAACATTTAATTGCGCAAACAAAGGCCCCCAACGACCATGATTTTCAGTAGGTAGAAGCTCATTCAATTCACAACATAATATCACAGGATATAAAGTAACAGCAATCAAAAACTTTCCAACCCCGTTATTTAACCAGTTATTATCTTTATTTAATGGTTCAACTATTTCTCATGAAAACAAAAGTATACCCACCACGAATGATGCCCAAATTAGAGAGACGAAGGTAAGATCCCTACCTCAACAGGTTCTGATCATAATACTCCCTCGAATCAACTTTAGAAGATGTCCGTCGGCGTCTGTCACTTCTGTCGAGTCCCGGTGAAACCTCCTTGGGTGGAAGTCGGAAATTAAAGGCCAAAGGAAAGACAACGGATCCAAGCTTGGAAGTTCCTTCTCGTCGTTACGATCACGTGGCCGCTGACGGACCGTAAATCAGAGCTCGGACGAAGAAGTTATGGAAGAAAAGGAGCCTTCGAGTCTCCTGGGAGAGCTCTGCTCAGAGGAAAGGGGAGGAGAGGAGTGAATTGAAAAGGAGGAGGGGCCCCTCCTTTTATAGGTGAGAAAAGGAAAAGTACACGACATGTACTTTATGGTACTCGGCCTGTACTCAGTTATTTCACACCGTCTCCACGAAGCTTTCAACACGGATCCGCGACCGTTGACTGGTCAACACACGGTTTGAGGGTAACGAATACGTGGGGTGGGACTACACGACATGTAGTTAGGACACACGGCATGTACCCATTTATTGCACATGGAAAGGACATGGCTCCAACACGGTACACGGTTGTTGACTGGTAATGCGTACGAGGGGAAGGACTACACGACGTGTAGAACTGGACACACGGCGTGCACCCATTATTTCACACCGCAAGGACACAACCTTCAACATGGGGTATACCTGGTGAGGTGGTACATGACGTGTATTTACACTATACAGCATGTACTCATTTACTTCACACGGCGAGGACACGACCTGTAACACGGGGTATACCCGGAAAGGGGGTACACGACGTGTACTCAAACTACACGGTGTATAGTTTCAAAATTCTGGAAGGTGTGGGAAAAGTCCATTTTACCCTCCAGAACACTTCGTGACCTTCTTTTTGGAAAAGGAATGGGCCAGAGAGGTCCGAGCCATTACATCAGATACCTATTAAAACATTCTCGTCCCTGAGAATTCAAAAACCAACCTAGAGGAACCCAACAAGATACCTCTTAGGGTTCTCGTTATAACAGGAACCCAACCAACAACCCTAATCATATGTGTTAGGAATTCCTTCTCTTATGTCGAGATATTATCCTCTTTAGGCTGCACTGACTCGCCTGCACGGGTTTAATCGCATCCTCATAAATGCGTCTCGATTAAGAATTGGGTCTTCACACTTTCATACATTAGGATTTTTCAACTCGCACTACCCCCAACACCACACAACCAACAAACTACCCGAACACGTGGTTTTGGGAAATTTATTCTCCCATGTTGTAAAGACCCGTAAAATTCAAGGAAAATTTTTTCTTAATTTTCTTTAGAATTTTACAAGAGCGCGGTTTCAGACGGCACCTGATTCCGAGGCCCGGAGTGCCCGGAATCAATTTCCGAAGTTTGGCTCGGGTACGTTCAGTGAACGAACGAGCGGGAATTCCTAACTTTTGATCTGGTGCTCGGAATTGAAATCCGAGGGCACCGATGAACTCGCAGCGCCGATATTCGCTTAAAGTGACCTTTTCGGGAGTTGTGTTTGTTGCGGGTTGAAAGTTAGTTTTGGGGATTAAAAGATAAGTAAAATAAAATTGTGTGTGAATTTTATTTTATTCGTGGTGGTTAGACTCTCTCATGGGAAGTTGTTGGTGGGGCCCACAACCACCCAACTTCCCATGTGTGGTTATGAGGGAGGTGGGGCCCACACGAGCCCCCACCTTTTCAAATTCCCTAACCCCTCTAAACCCCCTCTTAAATTATGTGACTCTCCCCTACATTAATTCTTGCCAACTTATCTCTTCATTTAATTTTTGTCAACTCTAGATTTAATTAATGTAATGAATTCAACTTTTGAATTTTTGAAAGGTTGGCAAAGTGGAAATAAAATAAGGTGTAGCTTATTTTATTTTGGGAGTTTCTGTGTTGTGTGGAGATTTGAGAGAAGAAGAGTTCTACACTTGAAGAACTTCATCTTCCTCCTTGAAGAACGCGAAGAACACCGACACGCCGTTCTATCTTCTCTCCACGTCAAAGAAAGGGAGACACCGCTTCCTCCTCGGTTTTCCTTCGTCGACTTGAGAAGTTTCGCCAACGATGTATCGCATCGGACGCATCCCTTCGTCAACGGATTTGACGAACGACGACCGCGACGCCCGACCTCCTCGACGTCGTCTTCCGCGGAACGTAGACAAATCTTCGAACCTTATACCAAGGTAGGGGTTGTTGATTTTCTTTTTGGTTTAACTATTTTATTCTTGATCGTGAATTTAGCAAGTCTAACGTGTGGCTTTGAATTATTTAAAGTTGCGTTATTATTTTAACGTGAGGGGGCCGGACCGCACGAACACGGCCGAACCCCCCTCCATCGTTCTTGTTTATTCTTGCGGGTGGAAGCAAGGGGCGTGGTGCCGTCGCACCACGCGGATGATCGTGCAAATATTTTACGCGGCGCCGTCGCGCCACGCCGAGGAAGAATCTTCAAGAACGCGACGCCGTCGCGCCGCGTTGAAAGGAATCAAGGCACGGTGAAGGGGCGCGGTGCCGTCGCACCGCGCCGGATGACGAACACCGCGGCCGGTTCCGGGCCGCGGCGGGACGAGGAGACCGCGGCCGGTTCCGGGCCACTGCGGGAAGAGAAGATCGGCGGCCGGGCCGCCGGCGTCGGAAGCCGAAGGGGGGACCGGAATTTCCGGTCCCGTTGGAGAAAACCGGCCGGCCAGCTGGCCGGCCGGAAGGCATTAAACCGGGGGAATTAATTCCCCCGGCCAACACACAAAACCCCCCTCATTATGAGGGGGGCGGTTCTTTGAAGAGAGGGGGGCAGCCGGCCCCCCGGTTTGTTTCCAGCCGGCCCCCACGTGCGGGGGCCGTTTTGTTGCAAAGGCGCGGCACAAAGGCCGCGCCGCTTCCCAATCAGCGGGGGCTTGCCCCCCGCGTGCCGACCACGTGCGGCGCCAGCCGCCAAGCCGCCGCGGCTCACCGTGCCGCCGCGCTGCCACGCCGCCCCGGGGGGGGGGGGGTCGGGCCGGGTCGGCCCGGACCCGGACCCCCCCGTTTCGAACCAGAATCTGTTTTTGGGCCATATCTTGAGCCTCGGACCACCGAATGACGAACCGTCTGCGGCAACGCGATCCTTGGATCGAGACGGTCGTTTCGGTATATCGCACTCAAGGTTTCGGTTTACTTTGAGTTCGGCCGGGTTGGTTCGTTCACGAAACCAACCGGGCCTTCGGAGCGGAAACACTCATATCTTGAGCTACGGACGTCCGATTGACGTGTCGTCAGCTGTGTTGTGTCCCTCTTAGTGAGACGAATCTTTTGGCATACTCCGCCCGAGGTTTGGACGCAGGTGGAGTACGGTCGGGTTGGTTTTGCCTTAAAAACCAACCGGGCCCCGGAGACGAAAATGCCAATAACTCTCAGACCGGGCGTCCGATCGACGCGCCGTCTGTTGCGTTGAGTTCCTGTTGTCGATACGGAACTTTTGGATACATCAACCCTGGTCTTCGTGACAGTTGATGTATCAGCCTCTCGGCTCGTGGAGCGGACCCTCCGAACGAGCTTACTGTGTGCGGGAACCCTAGTGCTGGCTGCGACTGTTCTACTGCTACTACTGCTACTGTGACTGCGACGACGACAGTACATAGATCCTGTGTGGATTCGACGACGACGACTACAACACTCAGCGATCCTACGTGGATCAGTGCTACAGGTCCTGTGTGGGCCCGATCCTGTGTGGGTCCTTGCGCTCAGCGGTTCTGTGTGAGCCAGCGCCTACAGGTCCAGTGTGGGCCCGATCCTGTGTGGGTCTTTGCGGGGGTTAGTTACCTATCGATCCTTCGTGGGTCCGACGACTTAGATGGATCAGTGATCATCTTTATCGTCCTTGAAGAAGTATACATGTGTGAGCTGAATCCTGTTGCTTTCCTGTGTGGATTGTGTTGTGCAATCCTGTGTGGATTATGTTTTGTTTTCCTATGTGGAATACGTATACTTTCCTGCGTGGACTGAGTTGTACTTGGGCTCGGAGGTTGGAGCGTATTTGAATTGATGACTTAGGTATATGTATGGGCATATACCTAAGCAGTGTCGGTTGTTACTTCGTGATTGTACTTTTCTTCGTGGTTTATCCTTTGTGGATTTGAGAGACCTTCAGGGGTCTCGGGGTCCCTACTGAGTAGCTTGTACTCACCCCTGCACGGGCTTTGCCCGCACTACGTTGTGTTGGTTGCAGACGACGGACAGCGTTGACCTTAGCTGAGGCTTGCAGAGCGGGACGGTACCCGGAGGTGGACCACTGGGCGGGACGTGCTCGGAGCGGACGACGGGACCCATGGAGAAGAGGAGCTATCTGTACTCACCCTTCAGGTGGGATTTCCAGTGGACATCTCGGAGTAGCGGCTTTTACTTTTCAGTTGCTGTTTTCCCTTTCGAGTTGTACTTTACTTTCAGTTTGGGTTTGTATACTGGCCCATTTACTTTTCCGCACTTTCAGTAGTACTCTGCTTTTGTTTAGTGTTTACTTTCCGCTTGCTTACTCTGTGGTGTTTGTTTACTTTTCAAAGGCAATGCCTTCCCTTTTTACTGGGATTTACGCCTTGGTGCTAGTCGCCAGCCCCTGGCCTATGGAAGGCGGGCTTGGGGTAGTCACGGCACGGACCCCGAGGGCGGGTCGTGACAAATTGGTATCAGAGGAGTTCGGTTCTACCGCGAACTCTGATCTTTTCTATGTGAAGCAATAATGTTTAGCGTATTGAGTGTGGTTATCAGTCCAGGGAGTCCAGTGTTGGTGCGGCGGCCGACGTATCCGTACACCAGGACCCTGAACTCTGATTTCCGACTTAATGCATGAAAACATTGATTGCGTGTGTGTTTCAAAGTTTTCTTTGTGATTACTTTTATCAGCTCACCAGGTATACTGTTCTAACCGTGGCGCACCTGTTTCCTTTTCAGGATGGCCCCACGACGGCAGTCAGCTAGGGTTCCGAGAGTCGAGCGAGACGACAGCCCACCGAGCGACGAGGCCTCGGTGCAGGGACCTTTTCTAGTAGTGGCACCGGCGGTAGCTTTACCCGCCGATCCCCCGATGCTTCCAGCAGCAGCCGCTGACGATGCACGTCACCTCAGCGCACTGCATGAGTTTCAGCGCCAGCGACCGCCCAGGTTTCGCGGGGAGACGGATCCCCAGGCAGCAGAGGACTGGCTGGAGGCAGTGGTTCGAGTGTTTAGGCTAGTGAGGACACCAGCAGACCTCATGGTGATCCTCGCTGCGAGCCTACTACACGCAGCAGCAGGACGATGGTGGAGCTTGATGCTCCAGGTGCACGATGAGGCATCTCTACTTTGGACGGACTTTGAGAGCCTCTTCCGCTCGGAGTTCGTCCCAGCCACCCTTCGTGCGGTGCGTATCCAGGAGCTTCTACAGCTGCGGCAGGGCAGCATGACGGTCGCTCAGTACTCGGCGAGATTTACCGATCTCTCGCGCTACTCGACCGACATGGTACGAGACCCATTCTTTCGGGCCCGGGCCTTCGAGCAGGGTTTGAGACACGAGATCAGGGCATCGCTGATCTCCCTCAGCATACCGACTCAGACAGGAGTACTGGGGCGGGCCCTTCTGATCGAGAGCTTCCTTGCTGAGTCTACACCAGCACAGCGACCCACCGCAGGGCGGCACGTGGCAGAGTCATCTGCAGCAGGCAGTCGACGGATGACTCAGGGGTCCAGACAGACCAGACCTTCGGGCAGACGACCTCAGGATACTGGCTCAGCAGTGCGGGGCACACAGCGCGGAGCCAGTCTTACGAGAGGCAGACAGTGCTACTCGTGCGGCGGGCAGGGCCACATGGCTCGTGACTGCCCGACCCGCCGTGCCGAGGAGCAGCAGACGGTTGAGGGACCACCGAGGCAGAGGCAGAGGGTCGACCGTGGCGGTCCGCAGGGAGGAGGCGGACGAGGCAGAGGAGCTGGACGAGCAGCCGGTGGTGGCCGACGCTTTGAGGCTCTACCACCACCACCACCAGGAGGTCCACCCCGACCACAGGGAGCTGGCGGGCAGCGACAGGCACAGCTCCAGGTAGCAGAGGCCTACGACCACGGCGCACCCGAGATGATTCGAGGTACTATCTGTGTCTATTCCACCCTTGCTGCAGTTCTTATAGACACAGGAGCGAGTCACTCTTTCATAGCCGCTGCCCTTGTCCGGAGCTCGGAGATTCCGACAGAGCCGTTGGCTCGATCCTTACGGCTAGAGACTCCTACGGGAGCAGACTCGACGATTACGCACTGGTGCCGGCAGTGTGGGCTCACTCTAGGAGGCGAGAGCTTCGGCTGGGATCTTCTTGTAGCAGCGTCGAGGCCTTACGACGTCATCTTGGGCATGGATTGGCTATCTACGGTCCATGCACAGATTGAATGTTTTAGGCGCAAGGTGCGATGTGTACGCACCGACGGGAGCAGGTTCACCTTCACCGGCGAGAAGGGAGCCTTTGCAGCACAGGATGGACTTCCGCGGAGGAGAGGACAGCCCATCACTCATCAGTTGGCTAGCCTCATCCTTGGAGCAGTTGACGTGCAGAGTCCTGGTTTTCCTGCAGTGGTGGATCAGTTTGTGGACGTTTTTCCCGACGACGTTCCAGGGCTACCTCCTCGCAGAGAGGTAGACTTTTATATTGACATGTACCCCGGGACAGCCCCGATATCCACTCCAGCATATCGGATGGCCCCCGCCGAGCTTCGAGAGCTACAGGTACAGTTGGAGGACTTGCAGGGCAAGGGGTTCATCCGACCAAGTGTTTCACCCTGGGCTTCCCCGATATTGTTCGCCAAGAAGGCGGACGGGAGCTTGCGACTTTGTGTTGACTATCGTCGCCTGAACCAGGTGACAGTGAGGAACAAGTATCCGCTACTAAGGATTGATGACCTCTTTGACCAGCTCAAGGGAGCACGGTGGTTCTCGAAGATAGACCTCAGGTCAGGCTATCATCAGCTCAGAGTCAGAGACGAGGATGTGCAGAAGACGGCCTTCAGATGTCGGTATGGCCACTATGAGTTCTTGGTTATGCCTTTCGGTGTAACCAATGCTCCAGCAGTGTTCATGGCTCTCATGAACATGATCTTTCAGCCATACCTCGATCGGTTTGTCGTGGTCTTCATCGACGACATTCTGATTTACTCTACGACAGAGGAGGAGCACGCCTATCACTTGCGAGTTGTTCTTGACACACTCCGAGAGCACCAGCTTTATGGTAAGCTCTCGAAGTGCCAGTTCTGGATACGTGAGGTCCACTTTTTGGGACACGTTATCTCTGAGGCGGGGGTTGCAGTGGATCCCGCGAAGATTGAGGCTGTGTTAGCTTGGGAGCCACCCAGGAGCGTGACTGAGGTTCGGAGTTTCTTGGGACTAGCTGGATACTATCGGAGATTCGTACCAGACTTCTCTAGAGTTGCAGCATCACTCAAAGCTTTGACGAAGAAGGGGAAACCCTTCGTGTGGACTGACAGATGTCAGCAGAGCTTCCAGGAGCTGAGACAGAGATTGACTAGCGCACCTATCTTGAGGTTGCCTGAGGAGGGAGTAGGGTACGTAGTCTACTGCGATGCATCAGGGACCGGACTCGGATGTGTTCTGATGCAGGAGCGGGCAGTGATCGCCTATGGATCACGACAGTTGAGGCCGCATGAGCAGAACTACGCTACCCATGACCTGGAGTTAACAGCAGTGGTCTTCGCTCTGAAGACATGGCGACACTATCTGATGGGCGAGCGCTTTACAGTCTTTTCCGATCATCAGAGTCTCATGTATATCTTCTCGCAGAAGGACCTGAACCTGAGACAGCGGCGATGGCTCGAGTTCCTCCAGGACTATGAATTTGAGATAGTCTATACTCCTGGGAAGGGGAACGTAGTAGCCGATGCTCTCAGCAGGAGGACGGGCATTCGGCTACTTGAGGAGGCGACGGAGCAGCTAGCCTCTTTGCAGATATCCTTCGTGGATAGAGATGGAACAACCTTCCTCCAGTCTCTCACAGTCACCCCTCCACTACTGCAGCGAGTCAGGGAGGCACAGCATGGGGATGTTGACTGTGAGACGCGACGTGCACAGATATCCTCGGGATAGGCACCTGATGGTTTCTCCCTTGGAGCAGAGCACGACATCCTTTTCAGAGGACGTACCATGGTACCAGTCGCTTTGCGAGAGGAAGTGCTGAGGGAGTTTCACACTTCTCCTTTAGCGGTACATCCTGGAGTGGCGAAGATGTACCAGGACCTCAGACGACAGCACTGGTGGCCGGGCATGAATAAGGCAGTAGCAGAGTTCGTTTCTCGATGCCTTACCTGTCAGCAGGTGAAGGCAGAACATCAGGTACCAGCAGGCTTGGTACAGCCCTTGGAGGTTCCGGAGTGGAAGTGGGACGTCATATCTATGGACTTCGTGACTGGACTTCCACGCACTTCCAGAGGTCACGACTCCATCTGGGTGATTGTTGACCGACTCACCAAGTCGGCACACTTCTTACCCATCAGAGAGCAGGGCTCAGTAGAGAGCTTGGGACGTCTCTACGTTCAGGAGATTGTGCAGCTCCACGGCGTACCATCATCTATCGTCTCCGATCGAGATGCCCGCTTTACTTCCCGGCTTTGGAAGGGGTTGCAGGAGGCGTTCGGGACGCAGCTACGTCTGAGCACAGCTTTTCACCCTCAGACGGATGGTCAGACGGAGAGGACCATTCAGACACTCGAGGACATGCTCCGCGCATGTGTCCTCGACTTTGGTCGTAGCTGGGAGGACCACCTACCCTTGGTGGAGTTCGCGTACAACAACAGCTACCACTCCACTATCGGGATGGCACCGTACGAGGCGTTGTACGGCCGACCATGTAGATCTCCTTTGTGCTGGACAGACCCTGGGGAGTCAGCACTGGTGGGACCGGAGATGGTCCAGGCCACGACAGAGAAGGTCCAGGTCATCCAGGAGCGGATGAGGACAGCTCAGAGCTGGCAGAAGTCATACGCTGACAGGAGGCGGAGGCCACTAGAGTTCGAGGATGGCGACCACGTCTTCTTGCGGGTCTCACCTCGACGTGGTATTCAGAGATTTGGCCGAGGCGGCAAGTTATCTCCGCGCTTCATCGGACCCTTCCAGATTCTCAGCAGGATTGGTGAGGTGGCTTATCGCCTGGATCTACCACCTCAGTTGCACCGGGTGCACGACGTCTTCCACGTATCTCAGCTGAGGAGATACGTGCACGACCCGACGCACATCATTGATCATGGGGAGCTTGACGTTGACGATGGGGCGACTTTTACGGAGGTCCCGGTGGAGATAGAGGATCGACAGGAGAGGGTCCTGCATGGGCGATCGATTCCTCTCGTGCGCATCAGATGGCAGCACGGGAATCTCCAGGAGAGCACATGGGAGCGGGAGGCTCAGATGCGTGCTCAGTACCCTCATTTGTTTCCCTAGTTTTTGATGTAGCTTTACGGGGACGTAAAGCCCTGAGGTGGGAGTAATGTAAAGACCCGTAAAATTCAAGGAAATTTTTTTCTTAATTTTCTTTAGAATTTTACAAGAGCGCGGTTTCAGACGGCACCTGATTCCGAGGCCCGGAGTGCCCGGAATCAATTTCCGAAGTTTGGCTCGGGTACGTTCAGTGAACGAACGAGCGGGAATTCCTAACTTTTGATCCGGTACTCGGAATTGAAATCCGAGGGCACCGATGAACTCGCAGCGCCGATATTTGCTTAAAGAGACCTTTTCGGGAGTTGTGTTTGTTGCGGGTTGAAAGTTAGTTTTGGGGATTAAAAGTTAAGTAAAATAAAATTGTGTGTGAATTTTATTTTATTCGTGGTGGTTAGACTCTCTCATGGGAAGTTGTTGGTGGGGCCCACAACCACCCAACTTCCCATGTGTGGTTATGAGGGAGGTGGGGCCCACACGAGCCCCCACCTTTTCAAATTCCCTAACCCCTCTAAACCCCCTCTTAAATTATGTGACTCTCCCCTACATTAATTCTTGCCAACTTATCTCTTAATTTAATTTTTGTCAACTCTAGATTTAATTAATGTAATGAATTCAACTTTTGAATTTTTGAAAGGTTGGCAAAGTGGAAATAAAATAAGGTGTAGCTTATTTTAATTTGGGAGTTGCTGTGTTGTGTGGAGATTTGAGAGAAGAAGAGTTCTACACTTGAAGAACTTCATCTTCCTCCTTGAAGAACGCGAAGAACACCGACACGCCGTTCTATCTTCTCTCCACGTCAAAGAAAGGGAGACACCGCTTCCTCCTCGGTTTTCCTTCGTCGACTTGAGAAGTTTCGCCAACGACGTATCGCATCGGACGCATCCCTTCGTCAACGGATTTGACGAACGACGACCGCGACGCCCGACCTCCGCGACGTCGTCTTCCGCGGAACGTAGACAAATCTTCGAACCTTATACCAAGGTAGGGGTTGTTGATTTTCTTTTTGGTTTAACTATTTTATTCTTGATCGTGAATTTAGCAAGTCTAACGTGTGGCTTTGAATTATTTAAAGTTGCGTTATTATTTTAACGTGAGGGGGCCGGACCGCACGAACACGGCCGAACACCCCTCCATCGTTCTTGTTTATTCTTGCGGGTGGAAGCAAGTGGCGTGGTGCCGTCGCACCACGCGGATGATCGTGCAAATATTTACGCGGCGCCGTTGCGCCACGCCGAGGAAGAATCTTCAAGAACGCGATGCCGTCGCGCCGCGTTGAAAGGAATCAAGGCACGACGAAGGGGTGCGGTGCCGTCGCACCGCGCCGGATGACGAACATCGCGGCCGGTTCCGGGCCGCGGCGGGACGAGGAGACCGCGGCCGGTTCCGGGCCACGGCGGGAAGAGAAGACCGGCGGCCGGGCCGCCGGCGTCGGAAGCCGAAGGGGGGACCGGAATTTCCGGTCCCGTTGGAGAAAACCGGCAGGCCAGCTGGCCGGCCGGAAGGCATTAAACCGGGGGAATTAATTCCCCCGGCCAACACACAAAACCCCCCTCATTATGAGGGGGGCGGTTCTTTGAAGAGAGGGGGGCAGCCGGCCCCCCGGTTTGTTTCCAGCCGGCCCCCACGTGCGGGGGCCGTTTTGTTGCAAAGGCGCGGCACAAAGGCCGCGCCGCTTCCCAATCAGCGGGGGCTTGCCCCCCGCGTGCCGACCACGTGCGGCGCCAGCCGCCAAGCCGCCACGGCTCGCCGCGCCGCCGCGCCGCCCCAGGGGGGGGGGGGGGGGTCGGGCCGGGTCGGCCCGGACCCGGACCCCCCCGTTTCGAACCAGAATCGGTTTTTGGGCCATATCTTGAGCCTCGGACCACCGAATGACGAACCGTCTGCGGCAACGCGATCCTTGGATCGAGTCGGTCGTTTAGGTATATCGCACTCAAGGTTTCGGTTTACTTTGAGTTCGGCCGGGTTGGTTCGTTCACGAAACCAACCGGGCCTTCGGAGCGGAAACACTCATATCTTGAGCTACGGACGTCCGATTGACGTGTCGTCAGCTGTGTTGTGTCCCTCTTAGTGAGACGAATCTTTTGGAATACTTCGCCCGAGGTTTGGATGCAGGTGGAGTACAGTCGGGTTGGTTTTGCCTTAAAAACCAACCGGGCCCCGGAGACGAAAATGCCAATAACTCTCAGACCGGGCGTCCGATCGACGCGCCGTCTGTTGCGTTGAGTTCCTGTTGTCAATACGGAACTTTTGGATACATCAACCCTGGTCTTCGTGACAGTTGATGTATCAGCCTCTCGGCTCGTGGAGCGGACCCTCCAAACGATCTTACTGTGTGCGGGAACCCTAGTGCTGGCTGCGACTGTTCTACTGCTACTACTGCTACTGTGACTGCGACGACGACAGTACAGAGATCCTGTGTGGATTCGACGACGACGACTACAACACTCAGCGATCCTACGTGGATCATTGCTACAGGTCCTGTGTGGGCCCGATCCTGTGTGGGTCCTTGCGCTCAGCAGTTCTGTGTGAGCCAGCGCCTACAGGTCCTGTGTGGGCCCGATCCTGTGTGGGTCTTTGCGGGGGTTAGTTACCTATCGATCCTTCGTGGGTCGGACGACTTAGATGGATCAGTGATCATCTTTATCGTCATTGAAGAAGTATACCTGTGTGTGCTGAATCCTGTTGCTTTCCTGTGTGGATTGTGTTGTGCAATCCTGTGTGGATTATGTTTTGCTTTCCTATGTGGAATACGTATACTTTCCTGCGTGGACTGAGTTCTACTTGGGCTCGGAGGTTGGAGCGTATTTGAATTGATGACTTAGGTATATGTATGGGCATATACCTAAGCAGTGTCGGTTGTTACTTCGTGATTGTACTTTTCTTCGTGGTTTATCCTTTGTGGATTTGAGAGACCTTCAGGGGTCTCGGGGTCCCTACTGAGTAGCTTGTACTCACCCCTGCACGGGCTTTGCCCGCACTACGTTGTGTTGGTTGCAGACGACGGACAACGTTGACCTTAGCTGAGGCTTGCAGAGCGGGACGGTACCCGGAGGTGGACCACTGGGCGGGACGTGCTCGGAGCGGACGACGGGACCCGTGGAGCAGAGGAGCTATCTGTACTCACCCTTGAGGTGGGATTTCCAGTGGACAGCTCGGAGTAGCGGCTTTTACTTTTCAGTTGCTGTTTTCCCTTTCGAGTTGTACTTTACTTTCAGTTTGGGTTTGTATACTGGCCCATTTACTTTTCCGCACTTTCAGTAGTACTCTGCTTTTGTTTAGTGTTTACTTTCCGCTTGCTTACTCTGTGGTGTTTGTTTACTTTTCAAAGGCAATGCCTTCCCTTTTTAATGGGATTTACGCCTTGGTGCTAGTCGCCAGCCCCTGGCCTATGGAAGGCGGGCTTGGGGTAGTCACGGCACGGACCCCGAGGGCGGGTCGTGACACATGTTGAGATATTATCCGATTTAGGTGACACTAACTCTCCCGCACGGGTTCAATCGCATCCGCATTAATGCGTCTCGATTAAGGGTCAGATTTTCCCCTTTCCCACACATCCGGACATGTTACACATTACCAGGGAACAAGGAAACAAAAGGTCTCACAACTGATAAGACAAGAATTCCATATATCAAAGGTACAAAGTACACCATCAACACAAAGCTCAGAAGAACAAGGTAAAACACAAGTCAAAACAACTCCGGGTACTGAGCGTGCATCTGGGTCTCCCACTCCCAAGTTCTCTCCTTGAGGCCGCCATGCCTCCACAACACACGAACCAACGGAATGGTTCGTCCATGGAGCACCTTCTCTTTACGATCCTCGATCTTGACTGGTTGTTCCTCTAAGGTCGTGTCGTCTCCCATATCTAACACTCCCCGGTCAATAACGCAGTAGTCGTCATGTAAGTACCGACAAAGCTGGGAGACGTGGAAGATGTCATGAACCTTCTCCAACTGAGGTGGCAGGGCCAGCTGATATGCCACCTCTCCGACTCTCCTCAGCACCTCAAAAGGTCCGATGAACCTAGGTGAGAGCTTTCTCCCTTTCCCGAACCTCCGCTTCCCCCATCGAGGGGAAACCTTCAAGAACACATGATCTCCCACCTCGAACTCCAAGGGCCTCCTCCGATGATTAGTATAAGACTTCTGTCGGTCCTGAGATGCTTTCATCCTCTCACGTACAAGATGGACTCTCTCTGTGGTGCTCTGCACTACCTCTAGCCCAAGAGCACCTGTCTCACCAACCTCTGCCCAGAAAATGGGTGAACGACATGGTCTTCCATACAAAGCCTTAAATGGTGCCATGCCAATAGTAGAGTGGAATCTGTTGTTGTAGGAAAACTCTACTAAAGGCAAGTGTCGTACCCATGATCCTTCGAAATCCAGAATGCTTGATCGCATCATGTCCTCCAATGTCTGGATAGTCCGCTCTATCTGCCCATCGATCTGGGGGTTGAAATAAGTGCTAGGGCGTAGCTGGGTGCCAAAAGCATGCTGTAACCCCCTCCAGACTCGTGAGGTAAACCGAGTATCCCGATCTGAGATGATAGTCTTCGGGACTCCATGCAACTGCACAACCTTGTCTACGTACCTTTGTGCTAAGGTACTCACCGGGACCGACTCCTTAATTGCTAAGAAGTGAGCCGATTTCATTAGTGGATCCACCACTACCCAGATAACATCATAACCACCCTAAGCTCTGGGTAGTCCTGTGATGAAGTCCATTGAGATGTCATCCCACTTCCACTCGGGGACATCTAAAGGATGCAACAAACCACTGGGTACACGGTGTTCAACCTTCACTTGCTGACACACTAGGCATTTAGCCACAAACTCCGCCACTTCCAATTTCACCCCGGGCCACCATAACTGTTCCCTCAGGCCTCGATACATTTTCAAAACTCCTAGATATACTGCCAAGGCTGAGCTATGGAACTCATGGAGAACCCCGCCACGCATTGCCTCCGGAACAAACAACCTTCCATGGAAAAGCATATGATGTCGGCTGTCCTCTGACCATACTTCTGCAGCGTTCCCCTGATTGACACGGTCCTACATCAATTCCGCCTTGGAGTCCCCCCACTGGGACTCTTCCACCTGCTGCAATAAGGAGGACTGCACCGTCATCTGAAACAAACAGCCTCTAACACCTTCTACCCTGCCATCCAAGTGCAAGGAAACCAACTCTCCCATTGCCTTCCAAGAAACAGTGGATTACTGAACTACTTCCCGATGCGACTTCCTGATCAGGGCATCAGCCACAACGTTGCCCTTACCTTTAGTGTAAGAGATCTCAAAGTCATAGTCTTGGAGAAACTCGACCCATCTCCGCTGGCGTAAGTTCAGGTCACACTAGGAGAAGATATAATGCAGGCTCTTGTGATTTGAGAAGACCACAAAGAACTCCCCAAAGAGGTAATGTCGCCACAACTTTAGTGCGAACACTGCTGCTGCAAGCTCTAGGTCATGGGTGGCATAATTACGATCGTGAGGGCGTAACTGCCTAGACCCATAACAGATCACTCCCTTCTTCTGCATCAGCACGCACCCCAGACAAAGGCCAAACGCATCACAAAACACCTCATACAACGACCCTTCCTCTGGAAAACTGAGTACGGGAGCACTGACCAACTTCTCCTTCAGTTAGTCAAAAGCTTTCTGGCATTGCTCACTCCATAGGACGACCTGGTTCTTCCTCGTCAAAGTTGTCAATGGAGCAGCAACTCAAGAGAAGTCCGAAAATAACCTCCGATAGTAACCTGCTAACCCCAGAAAACTACGAAATTTTGCCACGCTCTTGGGTGCTGCCCAAGAAACAACTACCTCCACCTTCGACGAGTCTACATACACTCCATGTTGAGACACTACGTGCCCAAGGAAGTGTACTTCTTGCATCAAGAACTTACACTTCAACAATTTACCATAAAGCTGGTGGTGTCGAAGGACATCCAAGACTGCCCTGAGATGCTCAACGTGCTCCTCCTCTGAGCTTGAGTAGATCAGGATGTCATCGATAAACACAACGATGGACCGGTCTAGAAACTCCTAGAAGACAAAGTTCATAAGTCCCATGAACACAGCCGGTGCATTCGTAACTCAAAATGGAATCACCATAAACTCGAAGTGCCCATACCTGCACCTGAAAGCCATCTTTGAGATGTCATTTTCTTTTACCCTCAGCTGATAATATCCAGATCGTAGATCAATCATGGAAAACCAACCTTCTCCCCTAAGTTGGTCAAAGAGATCATCTATCCTTGGGAGGGGGTAACAGTTCTTGACCGTTACCTGGTTCAACCTTCGGTAGTCTATGCATAGCCTGAGACCACCATCTGCCTTCTTCACGAACAAAACTGGAGCACCCCATGGCGATACGCTGGGTCAAACAAAACCCTTCTCCATCAGATCGTCAATCTGAATCTGCAACTCCCGCAACTCCGAAGGTACCATCCGATAAGGGGCCATCGAAATCAGATGGGCACCAGGCTGTCATTCTATCCCAAACTCATCGTCACATCGGGGGGGGGGGGGGTAGAATCACAACCTCCTCAAGAAAAACATCGAGGAACTCCCCAACAACCCCCAGGATATCCATCATCTCTGTATCAGCTGGAACCACTGATAGCCCGCCTAACAAGGAAAGGAGAGGCTCCACATGCCGACTTTCTTCCTGATAGCTCCTCTTGCCAACAAAAGATACGCGCTGCTCGTCTATGTCGGAGAACACGACTCTTTTCCAGAAGCAGTGGATAACGACACTAACAGAAAACAACCAGTCGATGCCTAGGATGACATCGTATGACTGCATCTGTAACAGAAGAAGGTCCCCACTAGATCGATGTGGTCCCAACGTTATACCACATCCCCGACAAACACAAGATACGCTGGTCTGGCCTCCAACTGGTGTACTTAGTACCAGTGGAACGGAAAGTCTCTCTAAGTTTAGTCCCAAAGCATGGGCTAGACTAGGTGCAACGAAGGAGTGCGAAGCTCCCGAATCGAACAAAGCAGAAACAAGAGTGCTGAACAAACAAATCGTACCTTGCACCACATCTGGTCCTGCTGGAGCTGTCAACTCTGCTGTGTGCAACTGTCCACGCCCAGCTCCTCTGCCTTTTTGATGTCATCCACCTCCCCGACCACGCCCTGGTCGAGGTCCCTAAGGAGCACCCTAAGGCCGGCCTCCTCCCGCAAAGTCTGCCCTCGGAGGAGCATGGTCCCGCTACTGCTGGAAGGGCCCCACTGGCAACTGGTGCTGCTGAGGTGGGTGATGAACCTTCCCACCTCCACCGTACCGAGCTCGGGTCGGGCACCGACTCTGAACGTGCCCGAAACCTCCATAAGAAAAACACTTAGGTCCTGGGCTCATGAAAAAGGGATGAGGACCTGAAGATCTGAACTGGAACTACTGGGGCCTGCTCCCCACTGGCCTGAACCTGGAAGGTCTCGTCGCAGGAGACCTGCTGCTAACTGCCTTCCCCTTCGATAATCCTGGCCGGTTCCCCTCTCGGGGTGCACCTCCCAGTGAGTTCATCTTCTCTACCGCCTCTGCCTTCTTCTGTACCACCAAGTACGTCAGAAGGGTGAAGGGGGTGACAACATACTAAAGCGAAGGATGAAGCGCCTCCTCCAGATGTCTCGCCCAAGACTCCTCATACGTAAATAGATCCAGAGAAAAGCGCAGGAGATCCTTGAACTTGATCCCCAACTCTCGTACTGACATACTCCCCTGCTGAAGGGAGAGTAACTCCTGCCACTTCTCCACCTTGATCATGGAAGAAAGGAATTTCTCTCGGAATTCCTTCTCAAAGTCAGCCCATGGAATCTCTGCCTCTATCCTCTCTACGAGGTAGAGTGTCCACCACTGTCGCGCCGCACCTCTCAGCTGACTGACTGCTAGGGGAACCCAATACTCCCTCAGATCACAGATCAAGGTAAAAGCGATCCCTAGCTCCTCATGACACCCCTCCATCTCCATATCCGAAGTACTAACCTCATACTTCTTGAGGGTCTTCCGCTGGAAAGAACGGAGAGTCTTCTGCCACTGGCTATCTTCCTCCTCTCGGTCAATCCTCAGCTGATCGACCGCCTGAATCTGCTGGGCCTCGGCCGTCTGAGCCACTCGAGGAGGACGTCCATGTGCCATTGCTGTACGGTAAACAAGGATCGCCTAAGCCCAAGTAGTAAGGAAAAGCTCAAGGTTTTATTTTATCATTTTATTTCAATTTCTTTCCCAGAACGCCCAAATCCAATAAAACACAATCATGATGATGCATATACCTTCCCTAGGGTCCCTACCCTGCAATCAATGTAGTTTCACTTGGTCGTTCGGTAGGCTCAGAGTCCTTGGATCAGATCAAGGGGGGCCCTAAAATCCCGTGTCCTAGCTGGTCTTCCCTGGCCTATGTCACCCACCAAGATTGACTAACATTGTCACCCTACCATCCCATGAAATCCACACTGTTCCTAACTTTAGACTCTATCCTATCTCTCAACCATCAGCTCTGATACCATTTTGTCACGACCCCCTCCCACCAAAGATGCCCCTCCTGAGCTGGCAATGGTGAAAGGGAGATAATGACCCCCGAGTCCCGCCTCCAGTAGGCCCCGGGGAGGCGACTAGCACGAAGGGTATGAGTTTTCAAAAATATGGGAGGCATTAACCTTTTTATTATTTAGGATCGGGAAATAGGACAAGTCAACCACCGAAAAGGAAAAAGAACAAGTGTATAGAAATAAACCCAAACTAGCCCACATGCATGTTTAAACAATTTTATAACAAGGTACAATTACAAGAAAGATCAAAGTACAATACCAAAAAGAAACAAGTGTACAAAAACTGCAACAACTCCAACTGTCCAACTAGTAGGGTCCCGCACGACCCTGGTAGTCCTCCTGGAAACCTGAAAGTAAACGTTGGGTGAGCATACAAGTAAACTCAGTAGGGAAACCTAAAGCTATCGTGCACAAGTGGGGAGACATCCTAATGTCCCGTGAGAACAACAGAAGAAACCCAGCAGAGAATTCTATCCACCCAACCTCACTTGCCACACTCAACAAAAACACAAGCACAACAGGTAGTAGTATATAAGAACAAGAGTATTGGGTACCCTGCACCATTTCCCTTTAGTTAGATGCTCTTCCTAACGGCGAACGTCCTAACGCTGCCACACTCTCCCCGCACGCACACACCTGGGCCTCACAACCACATATCCCGCCCACACACACCTGGGCCTCACAACCACATATCCTTCTCGCACACACCTGGGCCTCACAACCACGTATCCCGCCCGCACACACCTGGGCCTCACAACCACGTATCTCGCTCGCACACACCTGGGCCTCATACCGAATATTCTTGGGAAATAGTAGAACCTTCCCGTAGAGTCTTGGGCTAAAGCCACACCAAAATAAACCTACCCGAAGAGTCTTAGGTGTAAGGTCACCTCAAGACATCACATCCTAGGGGAGAAGGAGCAGGAAAGAGCTAGTAACTAAGGGGAAAACACCCTCTCCCATGAAATGGGAGCGTTCGGCACTAAGTGCTCAACATGGGTGGGGTGAGATAAAACACAAAAGATACAGATATATATATATATACCAACCACACAACCCAACCTATGGCTTCTAAAAAGAGAAACTGAGCACGTGCCTTGGCACTGCTACTACGAAGCATGCATACAACAAACAACCCCAACCCCATTTATGTTTTCACGTTTCAACAGAATTAGTTTATTTAGTTCCTTAACTACTGGGCAACTATCCACAACCAAACAAATCGATCGTTCATAAAACATATCCCTACCATCCACAAATCAAGTTATGAAAACACAAGCAGCACAACCAAGTCCTTCTTATTAACCAAACAACCCCATTGATTATTAATCCCGTTCCTTTACCATGACCCACCATTCATTAACTCTTCCACATTTTATTTATTATTCACAACCCATAGTCCGTTCACATTCAAACCCAACCCTGCATCCCTGCTGCCAACTTCCATAACCACAACTGCACCGTACATAATTATCCCTTTAATACCATTTATCGCAGCCCCGCTGCCCATTACCAACACAATATTCACAGCAACCCACAACCAAGACAACCGCAGCCCCACTGCTCACCCAAACCACAACAACCCACAAAACACCGCCATCACATACCACATATCCAAGTCAACACCCACATGTTCATTATTCCTTTTTTGTATAACCGGGGTGATCACACAAGGGTTCCAGATTTTAAACAGCCAACTTTACGTGATTAACCAATTTCCACATTCCACAAAGTCCCACCCACAAAAACGGTCTAAAAAGATAGGGAAACATTTAATTGTGCAAGAAAAGGCCCCCAACGACTGTGATTTTCAGTAGGCAGAAGCTCATTCAATTCACAACATAATATCACAGGATATAAAGTAACAACAATCACAAACTTGCCAACCCCATTCTTTAACCAGTTAATATCTTTATTTAATGGTTCAACTGTTTCTCATGAAAACAAAAGGATAACCACCCTGCATGATGCACAAATTAGAGAGACGAAGGTAAGATCCATACCTCAACAGGTTCCGATCGTAACGCTCCCCCAGATCAACTTTAGAAGACGTTCATCAGCATCCGTCACTTCTGTCGAGTCCCAGAGAAACATCCTCGGGTGGAATTCGGAAAGGAAAGGCCTAACGAAAGACAATGGATCCAAGCTCAGAAGTTCTTCCTCATTGTTACGATCCCGTGGCCACTGAAAGATTGTAAATCGGAGCTTGGACGAAGAAGTTATGGAAGAAAAGGATCCTTTGAGTCTCTTGGGAGAGCTCTGCTCAGAGGAAAGGGGAGGAGAGGAGTGAATTGAAAACGAGGAGGGGACCCCTCCTTTTATAGGAGACAAAAGGAAAAGTACACAGCGTGTACTTTATGGTACACGGCGTGTACTCCGTTATTTCACATGGTCTCCATGCGGCTTCCAACACGGATCCGTGACTGTTGACTGGTCAACACATGGTTTGAGGGTAATGCATACATGGGGAGGGACTACACGACATGTAGTTCGGACACACAGCGTGTACCCATTTATTGCACACGGCAAGGAAACGGTTCCAACACGGTACACAGTCATTGACTGGTAACGCGTACGCGAGGAAGGACTACATGACGTGTAGAACTGGACACACATCGTGCACACATTATTTCACACAGCAAGGAAACAACCTTCAACACGGGGTATACCCGACGAGGTGGTACATGGCGTGTAGTTACACAATACAGTGTTTACTCATTTACTTTACATGGTGAGGACATGACCTGCAACACGGGGTATACCCGGAAAGGGGGTACACGGCGTGTACTCAAACTACACGGCGTGTAGTTTCAAAATTCTGTAAGGTGTGGGAAAAGTCCATTTTACCCTCCAGAACAGTTCGTGACCTTCTTTTTGAAAAAGGAATGGGCCAAAGAGGTCCGGGCCATTACAAAATCATATGATCTTATTTTATTAAACCATATATATTTTCTTCTACTATGGTTATGAATGTGGTTCAAATGTTTAATCTCTACTTCCTCCCTTGTTTTTTGAATAAATATCAAGAAACTTATCAGTGAGTGATACTGATCTTATATCTTTCTTTTAGATTGGGAATATTTCTCTTCCATATCAATATTTTATAATTTTTTTAGAAGTTTAATTTTATAAACATAAATAATTCCCTAAAGTTATTTTTCATTATCTTTAACCATATTTTGAAAGGGTTTAAGAATTAAATTTCTTAATAGTTTCCAAATGGTTTACTGATGAATAAAAAATAAATCATTAAATCCTCCGACATAATCAAATTAGAAATTTATATGTTCCCAAACCACACTAAATATAAAGGTATAGTAAATTGAAAGTATGGGTTCTAATACATAGAGAGCAGGGAATGTAGCAGAAGACTTTTGAACAAAGGTTAGTTTTCTACAATTTCAATTTTAATTTATTTAACTTATTAAATGACACAAATTAAATAAATTAATTTAAATATAAAAGCATAAGAGAGAGGAACTAGTTTCTAGGGTGGTTTTACTAAATAAATTATTTCAAATTCTCTTACAAAAAAAATCATATTAAATATATTTGAAAACAAAAAAATTTATTGATACTAGAAATGATCAATCCTAATAAATCTACCCTATAATCCCAATCCATAGTGGCATGATGAATTAAAATAGATAAATCATATTAAGTTTATATTTCCAAAATGAGAATAATAATTCAATTCAATGGTTAGGAATAAATTATCTCAATCATGTTGGTGTTCATTTGTTATTGAAAGCATTTTTTCTATGAATCAATTATGAATAAAATAAACATGCATGCAGAAAATGATAATATTGAATAAAACAATATTACAAGTGAAGGAAATCAGGATTTATTGATACAAAACCCATTTAAATAATTCTGGTTCCCCTATGGGGTTTAACCAATCATCATTGGGTGGTCTTCCATGATGAATAAACCAATACCCATAACAGAGAGATTTGAATGGAATGATTATGAAAGGGAATAAAGAAAAGGGAGAGATTAGAATTAAACTAAATTTAATTAAATGCTACATCAAATAAGAGTAAGTAAAATAAAATTGGAACAGAATCACCTATCTATAATGAAATCTGGGTTAGAATACTAGTAAAAGCCTCCCGGTGATCAAATCCCTACCTTGAATGGATCCCCCTTTTCTTTAGAAAACACATATTTATGATATTTTATGTCTTAATCCATCTTCATTAGGTCAATATCGGTGTTTAATGACTCTTTGGGTCAAAGGAGATATTCCCCCATTGAAAGATATGCTAGAAGTCACTACTTTTGTGTTTTTTCTGAGGTTTTTACATCATTTAATATTTACAAAACGTGTAATGTGTAGGAAAAAATTTCTCAAAGCTTATAATGGATCCATGAATTGTATAACTTACATGCCATGAACTTGATTTACATCATGAATCATGTACTTCCATCACTAAAAGGCTCATTTTTACTATGATTATTCATTTTGGGCCTCCCGAACATCTTGTGATAATCCAACACCACGAAAAACCTTCCTTTGGATTCAATCATAAATCCTAGATTCATCATCAATTTTCATTGTCATGACGAGTTGTGAAGTGTCTCGATATGAAGTAATTTTATGTTTCTTTATTTCCATGTTTTCCTTCATATTTCTCCACCTGTTGGTCCTACCATAAGAATACATAAAACATTAATATTAGGCATGGATATCATATTAAATCAATAAATATTCAACTGAAACATATATAAAACACATGAATATATAGATACAAAATAAAGATATCAAATAACCCCCCCCTGGAATCTTTTCTCATCCTTGAGAAAAATCTTAACATCAAAACACAAAGGGTCTATACATCAACAAAGGAATTTCCAAATTATTATGCTAAAAACAAGTTACAACTAAAGATTATAAAAACAAAAAACATGCTCAATAAGGAATTAACAAATCACGATTCATTTAATAAATTGAAAATACATTTACCATTTTTACAAACAAATTTCCACCTTTCACCAACACCCATTCCATTAATGATTTACCCCACTATGATTTTTCCTCTCATCACTCAAGGAAATCATTTAGTGGAGTTATGCTCATTCCTCAAGTACATGATACAAACCATAAGCTTTTATCGAATCTAGTTTCTCCACCTTATAAAGTCAAATATCACAATTAATCATGTGGGATTTCAAATTAGGATCAAAATTTTCTGAGGCTGAGGGTAGGTGGGTATTAATATTGAAAATCAAGTAAGGTTCTAGGAGGAGGCTGAAATCTAATGTATAAAACATGATATTAAAAATAAAATGTCAATGAAATGATCCTCACAAAAACATAATGTCATCTCACACACCCCCAAAGTGAAAATTAAAGTCTCATGGAAAATTTAATCATATTGAAATATTACATCTCTTGTTTCCCATTTTCTCTCTTTTTTTGAAAACATTACTCAGGATAAGTCTCACATCCACCAACTAACCACATATGATTTTGAGATCATCGATCTTGAAGTGGTGATTTCTCACCTACCTGAGAAACAAAACAATTTTTTGAAGGTCATGATTGGAATAAACCTCACATAAACCACCTTACCACATGTGATAAAAATCATCAATCTAGTAATGGTGATTTTTCATTATCACAAGTACCAACTGCTTTTTTATTATTTTAATTTTTTGACAACATGAGGGATAAATAATTAAATATAATGAATTTAAAAATGAAACTTACCTAAAAACCCCGTAGAAACATTATGTAGTCTCCTCTTAAGATACAAAATCCCATCTCCACTATGAAAACCCCTCCCCCACACTCATTCAATTGAATATCATGCAAAATAAAAAGAGTATGGTAGGAAAAGAAAATAATGTCTTGTAATGTGGCTCAATACTAACATGTATATCCATGGATTTTACGACCTAAGAGGGATAAATTTATAGGTGGGTCTCAGGATAAATGGACTGTGAATAAAATTCCTCAATCATTTCAAAAGTAAATTTGTTCAGTCATGAATTTTACAAGATAACAAAGAAAGTTCGAGAAAGTTTACATGATATAAGTTTCACTTAAGAAATATGTTTAGAAAAATAGGCAATATTTAGTCTATAATACTCTTGGAATTGGGAACATAAAACAATTAAATCAGGTTATGGAATGAAAGTAATTAATCATTTTACTAAATACAAGCTTTAGGAATTAATATCAAGAAAATAAATCATACCAATAATCATTTTAAAGAACATCCAAATTGAATTTATCAAGTGAATTTTAAAATGTCCATTTATATATTTTTCATCCTTGGGAATTATATTTATAATATTCCTATATGTAAACATAATTATCCTATGTTCTGATGTCTCATAGATCAATGAGTATAAGAAACAAATTCATGCATTTTTGTTGGTGAATATAATTCAATTTAGTTAATGAAAAAATTTAATTCATTTTTTCTTTTATTTTTTTAAAAACCATGTAGTTCAAAAAACCAGTGGTGAAAAAATATAAAAATGTACAAATTAATCCCCTACCATTGATGCTTTTGAATGAGTTACTCAAGTTTTGTCTGATCCAGGTTCACAACATGAACTGTGACCTCATGACATGAATTAAACTAATGACATGAATTGGACGCACAATATGAGTTGGTCTTGTATATAGAACTTCATTTTCTTACTACTTCTTATATCCATGGGCCTAAAAAATAAAATTAAAAAGTAAACTTACAAGCCCTTTTAAAAATTTAAATTAGTTGGCTCAAATAGATAAAGTGATTGACCATAGGGAGAGTTATTAAACTAAAAAATAAAATTACTCTAAGTCTTAGAAGGAAATTTTAAAATTTTGGTTTTCTTCCAATAACATTGTTTTATTGTCTATAGCTAGACATTTTACCTTCGTTAGCTAATGGGAACATGATATAGAGCTATATATCATGGATTTAGCTAATCCCAATTATCTTGTGCTTCTGGGGAAGTTCTTATCTTTCCCCTCTACTGTTCCTTATTAACTAGTACTCATAGTGCGTTTAATATTGAGAATAAATTTAATTAAAATATAGAGAAATCAAAATCTGATAAGAGTTTTCAGTTATCTTTCTCCACCATAAATTCTTCCTTTTCTTTAGTTGGTTCACATTCTCGAATGACTTCTTGAGTATTGAAATTATAGGAGGGAGTCCTATTATTATGCGGTGTCTATAATACCTATGAGTTCAATGTATGTTTGATCAACATAACCTTCCTTCACATTTTCTTTTTCTTTCAACTCTATGTCTTTTTTTTCTTTGACTTAATTCTCATATTTCTCCTCATCCATCCGATCAATAATTTCCATCATGTTTCTTTCTTCTTCTTGCTGTCAAAAAAGGTCTTCTATTTTTTCTTCTTGGTTTTTTATACGTATAAGGGATACATCGGGCTTTGATTCTTCTTCTTCTTAAGATATAGGTTTACCACTATGAGAAATTTTAGCATGCTCCAAATACTCTTCTTTGATATCTTCCCCATCCTTTAATTATTTTGTTTCTTCAATAGCTATAACATCCTCTACTTCTTGATATTGTTCATATTCAAACCATTCCATATAGATATTATAAAATAAAGGTTGATTTTTCACAAGGGAATTTAAAATTGAAATTATTAAAGCAAGGTGAATAGTCAATTCTCTATTTTCTTTGAGTTTTTCCTCATTTTAATCGATCATATTTTCCAATACTAGAATATAATTTGTGAGTAATTCAGTAAGTCTATCTTCAAATATTTTTTCAGCATATTTTTCGAATTAACAATATTCTTAAATGTATTTATCTTTAGGTTACTTCGAGTCAAAAACATTGAATTCCTCCACGTGATATTATTCTTCAAACCAACCTACAACCAAATTATGAAATATTAGTATGTTTTTAATAATATAATTTAAATTTAACATGAATTGTGAAAGTTTAGTTGAAAATTATTACTATTCACTAATCCCAACCACATTATAATATATCCTTTTGTCCATAACTTCAATGTATTTCACGAGAAAATTGATAAGTCTTTCTTCAGAGTACCTCTCATCCCCAGATTTATATTGGTAGTTTTAGAAATTGGTGTCTCCTCTATAGGGATAATAAAAGGTGTTTCTCCATTTTTTATGTTGGTATTCCTAATATTCATGAGAATGCGAATCAAATGATATGCTTTATTGATGCCACCACCCTTCTGAATTCAGTGCTGCCCATGTGGCCGGATACTCCTAGAATGAATTGTACACTAATGGTAGGGCATAATATTGTTTTATATGAAAACATATCCTTTACACCACCAGAAAACCACAATAATATAATAAAAAAAAATGAAATAAAAACAAATAAATAAACTAAAATCCGTAAACAAAAATGAGATTAGAAAAGACTTTGACCTAAGAAATAGGTCACCAGTTGTTTTCTATACTCTGCTACTCTTTGACAACGATGCCAAAATTTGATGAATCTGAAAGACACTATTAAATCATTTGGAAGAATAAAATTAGAAATTTATATGTTTCCGAACTACACTAACTATATAGGTGGAGTAAAGTGGAAGTATAGGGTTGATCCCACTGAGAGTAGGGAACACAACATAAGACTTTTGACCAAAGGTTGGGTCACTCCAATTTTAGTTTGATTTTATTTAACTAATTAAATGACAAAAATTAAATAAATGAATTCAAATAAGAAATCATAAGAGAGGGGAATTGGTTTACAGGGTGTTTTACTAAATTAATTAATTTGAATTTGGTTAAAAACAATCATATTAAAGAGTTTCACAACCATTAGATTTTATTGATATGAAAAATTACCAATCCTAATAAATCTTCCCTAGAATCTAAATTATTCATGGTCCATTGAATTAAAATAGATAAAGTTCATTAAGGTAATATTTCCAAAAGTGAAATTATAATTCAATTCAATGGTCATGAATAAATTATCTCAATCATGTTGGTGTTCATTCATTATTAAAATCATTTTTTCCACAAATAAATGATGAGTAAAATAAATATTCATGCAGAAAATGATACTATTAAGTAAAAAAAATCTTATGAGTGAATGAAATTAGTTTTTGTTGGTACACAACCCCTTTAACTAATTCTGTTCTCCCCTA
Source organism: Viscum album (assembly GCA_963277665.1). Taxonomy (NCBI): domain Eukaryota; kingdom Viridiplantae; phylum Streptophyta; class Magnoliopsida; order Santalales; family Viscaceae; genus Viscum; species Viscum album. Next base: position 333,143,518 of record OY728145.1, on the reverse strand, counting down.
TGGGGTTTATCCAATCATTATTGGGTGGTCATCGGTGATGAATAATCCAATAGACATAACAGAGAGAATAGAAAATAATTTATGAGAAAGGGAATGAAGAAAAGGTGGATATTTTAATTAAACTAACTTGAATTCAAAGTTACATTAGATAAGGGAAAGTAAAATAAAATCAGAACATAATATCTTATCTACAATGAACTATAGGTTGGAAACCTAGCGACAAACTCCTAGTGATCAAGTCCTAACTTTAATAAACCCCCATTATCTTCACTAAAAACCACATTTATAATATTTTAAGTCTTACCCTTGCTTCCTCAGGTCAATATCAGTATTTAATGGCCATTCAGGTCAAAGGAGATATATCCTCATCGAAAGATATTATGAAAGTCATCACTTTTGTGTCTGTTCAAGGTTTTCACAGCATGTAATGTGTACACAAAATGTAATGTATGTGGCATAATTTATCATGTATTTCAATATATTCACTACTTATATAATTTACACATCATAAAATTGATTCACTATGTGAATAATGTACTTCTATCACTGAAATTGACATTGTTTCTCCGATTATTCAGTTTTGAGCTTCCCAAACATCTTGTGATCATCCAACATCATGGTAAACCTTCATTAAAATCAAATATTCATCTATTTTTATTTAATCATCAATCCTAGATTCATCATAAACTTCCATTTTTTTTCCAATTCGTGAAGCGACATGGCGCAAAGTTCTTCTATATTCATTAATTGCCTTATTTCCTTCAAATTGTCCATATATCGGTCCTACCATAATAATACATAAAAAATTAATATTAGTCATGAATTTTATATTAAATCAATAAATGTTAAATTAAAAAACATATAAAACACATGAATATATATATATATATGAAAATATAGATATTAGTCAGTTTGACTCCTTTTACAAAATGTTTGAAAAGAATGTTTATTTTTTAACATTTAAAACATGAATAGATTTTATCATCATTATGACCAATCAATGTTTAAAATCTTAATTTTTAAGTATAAATGGTTATTTTCATTGAAAATTATTTATTTAATGTTTGAGATGGTTTTTGATTAGAAATAATTGTTTTAAAAATGGAAATAATATTTTTCTTAGGAAATGTTCCAAGTGATCTTTCAAAATCATTTTCCATCTAAGTTTAAATCCTTTAATGCAACTCAAGTGAAAAAGTTATTTTACTAAAGAATGATTTTGATGATCATTTAATGGTATTTACAATAATCAATTTCAATAACCCTTGATGTTACTTATGATCCACTGAGATATGTTGAAATGATACCATCCTTATTATTTCTCTGGATAGATTATAATTATTTCAAAGAGATTTTGAAGGAACCCATTTCTTTCCTATAGGTTAATCATGTTTCAAGGATATTTTCATGGAAAACATTTATTTTCCATAGGTTAATCAATTTACTAAAGTAATAATGGATGTTTTTATAAGTTTTATGATGTAATTAAAGTTCTATTTACTTTATTCATGTTATGATTCTTTGAGATTTTTTATGAAGGTTTGGGCCCTGTTATAGCTCACAGATGAGCCCGATATAGATTATACAATGGGTGAACCCAGATAGCACTCCAATTCATTGGGTATGGAAGTCAAGCATATGGTTATTACATTTTAAGTGTAATTTAAATTTATATAAGGGTTATATAAGGGTTCTTTAAAGATGATGTTCCAAGATTCCAAGAGGTTTTCATTATGCTTTTTATGGGTTATAAATGTTTTATTGATCAAGATCAACGTCACACAACTCATGATTATTTATTCTTATGACACTTCCCTTTGATAAATATTTATTCCATGTTTAAATATTTATGATCTAGGTATTGATGTGTATGACTTCTTTTGATGGGTATGATTATCATACCATTATTCTCATATTTTTATCACTGATGAAATTCAGTTGTTGATGCTTATGTTTTCCCTTTATAGGTAATTAAGCTCAACCTTCTTATATTTCATATTCCCAAGGTTATTAAGAATGATGATTAATTTTTTTTGTCTATATATTTTTCTAACCTGATGAATTTTGTGGGATATGTTGAATACTTAATATAAAATATGAAAAGTTGGGTAAAGTGGAAAAAAATACTCCCTTGAATTCATGTGTATTTTTTTATGTATGAGTTCTTAATAATTCTCTAAAATTATACAACTAAAATTTCCTTTGGTATTTAGGTGATACAATATTTCCTTTTTATGTTGTATGGTTTGGATGAAAAAAATTGTGTCAAAATTATCAATATCAAATATTTAAATGTAAAAATAATGTTTTTAGTATCAGACCTAGGAGGGAAGGTTTTGGGGCAGTTATAGTTGGTAGCAGAGTGGGGTTTAGATAAATTTTGAGATTATGATTTTTTAATGTGAGGTTATCTTGAAATTTATGGATACCATAATAGTTCTATAAGATTATGGTTGATCATAAGTTCAAAAGTATTAGACACTACATTTGATTTTTGAAGTGGTGAGATCATAAAGTGATTATTGAAATTTTAGGATATTTTTTATTGGGTTAAAGTATATGTAAATGTTCAGTATAATGTGAAGGATAACTTTAAATTTTGTTGGAAACATTTTTAAGGTATTGATAAACTTTAGGGTTTTAATGATCTTGGATATTGACATAATTATAGAAACATGGGTTTTATCATATAAATAACCATGAGATTGAAAATTGATTTGGTGACTAAGTGATTAATGTTATTTTTGAATAAGATCACTATATTTTTGTGAATATAAGATGAAAGGTGTAAGGACCCATGTTTCTAGACTGGATAAAAATCTAAATGATTTTGAATTTTTTGTATTAATTGGACAATCCAACTTTAAAACTGAGATTTGAAACATAATTACAAGAGTTGGAACAAATCAATGTGTTTTTTAGACTTGGGTAAAGGCCTGAGAGGTTTCCAGAGTGTATCATTGAGTTTTAGGAGTTCCATACCCCAAAAATCAAAGCTTTGGATGGTCTTAATATAGTGCAAGGATTGTTTAAAACTGTGTGTCCCCTCAGAAAAAAATTGTGTGGTTTAAAAAAAGGAGAAGAAATACCCCAAATAGGTTGTGCATGATTAACCCAAACCATGCACGAAACTCACACAGTTATTGTATTTTTGGGTAGTACCTAAGAAATATTCATCGCACGGTTGGCGCACTGTTAGGGTAACCGTGCGACAAAAACCATGAACGGTGGTTTCTTACGAAATTGACTCCGCACGGTTGGCACAAAGTTTGGACAAACCCTGCGGCTTTGTTTTTGGGGTGAAATTATCAAAATAACCTTAATGATCTTAAATTATTTTTTTCCTTTTTTCTTCCTCACCTGGCGGCCACGTGAGCCTCTCCTCTACCTTTGTGGGTTCTTCCTCAAGCCTAAGATAGGATTCTCAAATACCCATCCATTCTACGTCTGATTCAGGTGTCTTTGGTCTTTATGGATCCATATAAGTAAGCTCTTGAATCCTCTCTAATATATTTCAAGTTCTTCGTTCCATTAGCTGTGCTATTTTGTGTATGCTCATTTTCCCTATTTTCAAGTTGAATGTCCATTTGTTAGATCTCTTGCAAACTAGATAAAATCAGAGCTTGATATTGGAAGAGTAGACCATCCTAAGTAGGAGGTATGTGGTCTATGACCTTTTCCTTGAATATTTCGTCATTTTATAAATAGTTCTATTGTGCTACATGTCGGCCTTTACTGAGTGTCACCTTTAAATTAAGATCTTCATATAAAAATGATCTATGAACCTTATAATACCCCGATTAAGTGTTATTATATACCTTAAGGATGTAAAACTCAACTGCATTGTCAAACCCAAATATCCGTTCCAACTTATATTTTGGTTTTTGGGTTTTCCTTCAAGTTTTGAGCGTTCCATATTTAAATTTTGAGTTTTGATATATTTTTCTCTAGTTGCCCGGTTTAGGGGAATGGTTAGGGGAAACCATGTTCCATCCTCCAGGAAACAATGAGAGCTTTGGGGTGTATTTAGTTGAGGGAGAAAAACCTAAGAGCGATTAGAAAAGTCATGAGGAAGTCATGCACATGGTTCTACCATTTTGGATAGAACCATGTCACATGGTTGGTGAAAAATTTACCAAATGATGTGGCCAAACCATGAGAGTGCCCAGGTTGTCTAGTAATGGGTGCATGGTTGGAATATGATTTGGTAAACCATGTAACCTTACTATGAGTGGTGACCAGGTCATTAAAAAAGTGATTTTACTCTTCTACCCTCTTCAGGATTTAGACCCAAAGTCCTATTTCTATCTTTCCCTAGTTTGTGTGAGGCAAAGGGATCCTCTCCCTTATTCTCCAAGCCTTCTCTACCATGGTGAGTATATAGGATTTGTTCAAGGTTTTGGGGTGATTTCTCAAGGTAATCTCCTCCTCTATTCTTCATCTTCATTATTCTGCCATTTTATCTAGAGTCATTCTTATCCCTTGTTATTCTGGATCTAGGGTTCATGTTTACCATGGTTTATGTTTGGGGATTGTCTTCTTAGTGTTTATATTGGTTGTTCTTTCCACTTGTAACCATTGTGGAGTTTTTTGGGTTGGAATTGTTGAAGTGCATGATATTTGAGTTAGGTTTCCCTTTTCACTTGTCTTTTTAAATTTAAGAATCATTGGTTTCTTTTTTTTACTCCTTCCTTGGATGTTTAATTGTGATTTATGATTTTTATAACAATTTTTTGATGTGAAATGAGGTGGTTTTCATATATTTTTAATGTATATGAAATTTTTTGTTAAGTTATTAACACAAAGTGTTTGATAATATGGTCGATTGGATTTTGTGAGTAATTTGTGATTTTGAAAGCAATATTTAAATTTTTAAATGTATTTTGGGAATTTGAAATGATGGTTTGGGTTTATCTAATGGGTTATTACAAGTGGATTTGGATTTAAAAGAGGTGTGTGTTTTTCTTATGAAAATGTTTTGACATGTGTAGAAAATGTGTTGTTTTTCTTTTTGGAAATGGGTGATTTATTAATAGTGTGTGGACCATTATGCATTTTGATGAAAGAGGTTTTGGTTTTAAAATTTCCCATGGGTTATTAAATGTAATTTTATAAATGATTTTGAAATGAAAAATGGTGTGCTGGAACCTTTTTGGAAAGGTGGATTTAGTTCTTCGAAAAAGGGTGGTTTCTTGAAAGGTGCTTGAGGCTTGTTTGGAACTTTTGTCAAAATGAGTGATCCTACTTGGATAACTTTCTTTATTTGGTTATGTTGGTTGTTGCGGGAGGTCCATGCTGAGATTCTCCTTTGTGATTGGATGGTTCAAAGTCAAAAGGTTATTCTTTGGGGTGACTCGAGGGTGACTTATTATATGAATTGATTGTGTGTGATCTATCTGCATGTTTTGGGATTCTTGGTTCGAATTATTGGATCACCACACTTTAGAATTGACATGGTAAGCTAGCAAATATAGTAGATTTTTTTGAACGATTAATTCACTAACTTAGGATTTTTCTCTAGATAGTGGCTCATAGAAGGGGATTTGGTTTTTTATTGCTATGTGATAATGCACCTCAGTCAGATTAGGCAGGGTATGATCGAGCATGTGGGAAAGAATTTATTTCATCAGGTGAGGCATGCCTTTGGGATGATTCAATATGTATAGTATATTCTATATTATTCTAATAATTTCCTAGGTCCTCCCATGTATTTTGGAACTTAGTTATCTACGGTGGATGATTTATATTCTTCATTGGTTGGTTACTTGTGCATTTTATATTTACATTTCCCTATTATGTGAGAATTTTTATTGCTTATTTGTATAGTTTACTTCTTGGATAAAATATTTTTGTTGGTTTTAAAAGGTTTCTAGAATTTTTTTTGGAAATTCTTTTCTCTCCCTTTACCTCTTTTTAAATGAAAACATCATCTTGATCCTCAAAAATGTTAATGTATTCTTCTTGGAAAATAATTTGGTTTTTAATTGAAAAAGGGGAATGGAACTTGTTTGGTTTTAAATAGAAAGTGTGTGTGTAAAAATCCTAGTTTTATAAATTTTATTTCAAACATGAAATTGACATTGCTTTTATTTAAAGGAAGTTAATTGGGAATAGACTGTTCAGGAATACCTACTGAGTTTTAATACTCCTAACTATAACTATTTGTTGTTTTTATCTTTTTGTATAGGTTCTATCTTGGATTTGATCACCATGGGAAATTGGTTTTTTGGTATCAGAGAGTGACCCTTGGGGTTACATGGAGACGTTGTGGTCATCAGGTTCAGTTTGTGTTAATTTGTATTTTCAGTTGTATATAAATGATGTTAAATTTTGAATATTGTATTTATTTGGGATGTTTTGGTTATTTTACACTATTCAGTTTATTTTATATTGGAAGAAATCATTCCCTTGGTTATTTATTGATTCCATTAAACTATTTTCTAGCCCAAGTGGATCAGGAACACCTATCGGGATTTTCCATAGATCGAATTGGGTGACTAGTTTGGGGTTGTACTGGGTTAGTTCATGAAAAAATGGTAATAGAAAAGGTTGGTATTTTAAAGGAACCAACTTCTAGAGCACCCTTTTTTATTTGGTATGTCAAGTTAGATGGAACCAGACTATCAGAGCTTGGGGTGTAGCTCTGGGGGAGTATCTGACAAACAATTTTTGGACCGAACCTTGAGTTTTCATGGGAAGTCACATTTTATTTTTTTAGTTCTTGTGGGATTTTTTGTTCTTGGGAAATGAATAGAGAGTGGTGATAAGGGTCTCAGTGAGCATTCAGGGCCTAAAAATCCATGTAAATCTAGGGACATGGTCCAAAAAGACTCTCTGTGATGATGGAGTGATTGGAATGTGGCTGCCAACCATATGGACAAGTCAACCATCGACACTAGTATCCCCTTGTTAATTGTTCTAGGTCTTCTTTAATTCTGATTTTTTTTGAAAATGATTGACTTGGAATTGTGAAAACTGGATTTAAAGTAGTAATGGTTTGGTTTTTGGAAGATGAAAAATGATTTTTCAGATTTTTTTAAAGAAACCTTTGGAAAATATATTTTTATAAAATTATTTTTCGGTGAAACAGGGATGAGTTTTTTAAGATAGTATTTCTATAATAAAAACCTTATGTTATTTTAATTTTTTTTGTAAAAATATAAATTTATGTTAAAAAGGGTTTTATAAATTTGATTTATATCGGAATAAATTTGTGATAAAATGGGTTTTAAAAAAATGATTTTTGATGGAATGAGATTTTTTGAATTGATGGAAATATTTTAAATGGGATGAGTTGGTTTTTTGAATGAAACTCATGAGTTTTTTATTTTTGAGTGGAATAAAATGTATTGAAGTGTAGAGTTTTGAAAATGGGTTTTAATTAGTGGTTATTAGTCTTTTGAGATGGGTTTTGTGAATTTTTAAAGGGAAATTTGTTTTAAAATGGAGTAGTTTTTGGATAGGTGTTTTGGGGGATTTTGAGAATCTTTGTGAAAAAGTAAAATGGGAAGTAAATTAATTATTTAAAATGAAATTTTAGCATTTTTATCAGAAAGTGAAAAGGTTTTTTTATCCTTTGGTATATTCATGATATTCTCACATGCATGCATGTTTTTGAGGAAGTGGGTCGTTGATGGCGTGTGTGGATGAGTGACTAGATTAGTATGAGTGGATGGGTGCCTAGATTGGAACGGGAATGTGAATGTGTGTGAGGCTCTAGAGAATGCCATCTGTGATTGTGAAACTTATCAAGTTTGATTTTTTAAAAAGTTTTTTAAGTGGTAAAAGAGATTCTTGCCTTTTTATAACTGGTAGTTGTGTAGCTTATTTTCTTTTGATTTGGGAGTGTGGTTTGAGTGGTGTTTCCTATTTGAGATGTCATTAGTGAATTTATTTTGATTGGGTTATTGGTTTCTTTATTGTTTAGTGTACACCCCCACCAAGGATTCAATAAATATTCAATGTGCATCCATAGGTTGTTCACCATTGGCTAACCCAAGAGTCGATCAATCCATAGACTTCCTTCTTTCCCGAATGGCCCGAAGGCCTTATTTTTATTTTTTTATAGATAATCCCCCTTTTAAGGGTTGAAGGGGAACCCGTACATGGCCCGTAGGCCCAAGGAACAAGGCCCGACATGACCCCCAATACATGACCCGAAGGCCCAGAGGCATACCATGCCCATTACATGACCCATAGGCCCATCCCACTAGAACTGCCCCTCCCTAGCATCTTGAATCATTAATCTCCTTAGCTCCCCACCTTACATTGCTGATCGACTAACATTGCCCTGTAAAATGATGCACGATGCCTGGTCCCGATGGCGGATGCCATACCCTCTCATTCTTCCAATCCGGTGAGCTCTGAATCTAGTGGCTACTACTACTGTTGCTCTGATCCTCTTCTTGGGCCTGTTCTGTGTGAACTAGACTACTCCATGGTCTACTTGACCCGAAGGCCCTGCGGGTCTAAGGCCTTTGATGACCCGAAGGCCATGGAGACCCGTAGGCCCAAACTGGTGGCCCGAAGGCCCAAATTGGGTGAATAGTTCTGGCTGCTACAGTACCGAATAGTGATTGCTATAGTACTGCTACAGTGCCCTGGAAATTCGCTTCCACCTGGTTTTGAACCTGGGTCTCTTGGATGCCATGCAGGAGCCCTTACCACTCGGGTACAGGCTCGTTGGCATAGACTTCCTTCTTGAATTTCATAAGTTGAACATTCCTATCCTTTATGGTCAAGCATATCCTCACTACGAAGAATATTAGATGTAGAAAATTGAGAGAATATTGTGTTTCCTTGAGTCTTATGATTTGTTAAAGGTAAAAATTTCTACCTTTATGCTTGAAGGTATGACCTGGAAGTGGTGGAAGTTGGTCTCTCAAACCAAGCCTTGAGAAGATTTTACTTGGGAATTATTCAAGGATTTTTTCATCCGATAGTATTTCTCTGAGATATTGAAGGTGAGGAAGGGGATAGAGATGTATTGTCTATAACAAGGTGATGGATCAGTGTTGTCATTTTTTGGATCTAGTTCCTTACCTTCTAGAGTGGGATGTAAATGATTCCTTGAAGGCTCGACGTTTTGAGAGCGGGCTTCATCCTGATCTGTAGTTGAATATGTTAGAGTCTAGTCCAACCTTATTTTCTAACATGGTGAGGAAAGCTGTTTGGGTTGAATCTATTCTAGCAGGAGTGCTTAAGGTAGTCAACCTTCCTACAGTATCTGAAAGCGATGAGGGTAATTCCAGTAAGGGGACTAGAGAGTGGCTGGAAGCTGGTGGCACCAATATAAAAATTAAAAGGCCTCTAGATCTCTCATCAACTTCCTCTAAGTGAAGGATCATGGTGTTTCATCAGTTTGGAAACATGAATCATAAGTATTCATCCTGTCCGAGTTCTTCAAATACCTTCCATTTTTATATACTCCTAGGTCACTTGCAACAGTTCTATCAAGGAATTTCTAAGAAGCATTGTAGAGTGAGATCCACCCCTTTGAAAGACACCCCAACTCGGTTACCAGTGTAAGGTGCTGTTTTGGGCTCAATTTAAAGACCCTTTCTCTATAATGCATATTCTGTTACGGTGGTTGTGTTCGGTGGTGTTTTACAGTGTTCTATATTATTTAGATTGTAAAAGTGGATGTTTTGGATCTCTTGAGAACTCTTATTTTAATGGATGCTTGTTTTTTTAGAATTCTAGATTTTTCCATTCTATGTGGAGGTGTGTTATGTAGGTACCATGTACCTACTATTTCACATTTAGGGTAAAATCGGATGATGCATGTGAATCTTCTAAACCCGTATTTTGGTGAAGTACCTTGTTGAAGTGAAGTGATTCTAATGGTGTGTCTTATTCTTTTGGTTCTACCTTGGGGTGTGGGGTGGATACTTGTAACACCAAAAGAAAGAGTTCTGATCAGGAATTGTCTGCTCCTGACTATAGTATAGAAGATGCTTTAAGACATCAGGGCTCTATCTATATGTCCCAGAGTGAATATCTTCGTGCAGTTAGGAATCACCAGGGGTGTAGAGAACCTTGGATCGTCTCTTGTATCCACTATTGACATGTTGGAACTTTAAGTGTTCTTATTGTATTTTTCCTTATCATTGTAAGTTACTCCTTGTGTATTGGTTCTTGATCTTTTGGTGATGGTTTCATCTTGTGGGGACGATGAATTGTGGATTCGTTTTCCTCTTGGTTTAGAGTCTCTTTTGTTGGGACCCCTCCCCCCATCATTGTGGGAATGGTTAGTCTATGTGGAAATGTTTTTATTTGTGTGAGGGGTTTCTAGGTTAGTCCATTGCGGGTTTTCCATGTTGGTGTGTTCTGGATGATTTAAGATGGTTGGTACATAATAGCGGGGTGACCCACTATGGATCTAGTTATGGTTTCGTCTAGAGTTGGTTGGTGATAGTTGATTTCTATTAGAGGGGAGTATGTTCCGGACTTCGATGTTGGTAAACTAATTAATTATTCATTATTGGTCTGGAACCATGTTTTTTTATTTAAGTTTTTGTTTTAAAGTCTTTCCTCTGGAGTGGATGTTAGGATTTTGGAGTACGTCCGATAGTTTCACTTGTGGAAAGGTTTTAAAAGTTGTAGTTAAAGTTTTCCATCATTTTTGAGATGTGGTTTTGGTTCACTGGTTTGTTTCGGATAAGAGGTATGAGTTTCATTTTGTTGGTGGTTGAGGTGTTCTTGTTTTGAGAGTTTATATCATGAATTTGTGAAAATAATTTGTCTTTGATTGATCAATTGGAAAATATTTTTTCTTTATGGGGGAAAAAATATAATGGTGGGGAGAATTTTCACACTTGGATTTTTATTTTTGTCCAATGTTCCAGCTTATCCTTTTGTATTTGGTTTTTCCCTCTAGTTTCAGGTGTTCCATATTTAAATTTTGAGTTTTAGGCTATTTTTATCCAGTTTCACAATTTATGTGCATGGTTAGGGTAAACCATGTGCTATCCTCTAGGAAACCATGTGAGATTTGGGGTGTCTCTGGTCGAGGGCACATGACCTAATCATAGTTTTGAAAACCATGCTGAAGGAATGCACATGGTTCTGCCATTTTGGAAAGAACCCTGTTACACAGTTGGCACATGGTTTACCAAACTATGAATCCAAACCATGCGAGTACCTAGGTTGTCCATTAAGGGGCACACAATTGATGCACAGTTTTCTAAGCCATGAGGCCTAACCATGTGTAGTGCCGGGTGTAAAATGTGATTTGATTCTTATACCCTCTTTGGGATTTAGCCCCAAAACACCCATTTCTCTCTTCACCTAGTTCGTGCGATTCAAAGATAGCCTCTCCCTTCTTCTCCAAGACCCCTCTCCTCTCTTATAGTGTGTATATAGGTTTTCTTAAAAGTAATATCCTTCTCTCTTATTACTATCCATTCTTATTCCATTTTATCTTGAGTTATTATTCTCCTTCGGTCTTGTGGATCTAGGGTTCATGTTTCCCTTGGTTTATGTTGGGGGTTTTATTTTCTTAGGATTTATCATAGTTGTTATTGCCTCTTGAAACATTCACAGAATTGTTTTGGGCCATCTTTGTTGAAGCACATGTGATTTGAGGTAGGTTTATCATTGGAATTGTCATTTAAATTTAATAATCAGTGGTTTTATGATTTTTAAACCTTCTTTGGATGTTGAATAGTGATGTTTGATTTTTAGAATAATATTTTTATGTAAAATGAGGTGGTTTTCAAAATTTTGGGAATTACATGTACTTTTTTTGTTAAGTCATTCACACAAAGTGTTTGATAAAATTCTCGATTGGCTTTTGTGAGTAATTTGTGATATTGGAAGCATGGTTTGGATTTGTAAATGTATCTGTGGAATTTGAGATGATGGTTTGGGTTTCTTGAATGCATTATTCCAAGTGGATTTTTATGTGTGTTTAGATTATGAAAATTGTTTGACATGTGAAGAAAATGTATTGGTTTTTTTTCTAAATAAGCGATTTATTGATGGTGTGTGTCCTATTTGGAATTTTGATGAAATTGGTTTTGATTTTAAAATGTTCCATGAGTTCTTAAATGGAATTTTATAAATTATAATGAAATGAAAAATGTTGTGCTTATACCTTTTTGGAATGGTGCATTTAGTTCTTTGAAAAATGGTGGTTTCTTGAAAGGTGCTTAAGGCCCGTTTGGTACTTTTGTGAAATGAGTAATGTTGAAAACTCTCCTTTGATAATTATCTTGACTTGGTTATATTGATTATTTTGGGTGGCCCATGTTGAAAGGATCCCATGTGATTCGATGGTTTAAGGGCAAGATATTGTTTCTTGGGGTGACTCAAGGGTGAATTGTTGTGTGAATTTCTTATTTGTGATATATATTCATGTGGTTGGATGCTTGGTTAGAATTATTATATCACCCCACTTTATTCCTAAAATGGGAACACGACATAACAAGTTGATTTTTTGTGAACGGTTGCTGCACTAGCTTAGGATTTTACTCTGGCTAGTGGCCCATATAAGGGATTTGTTTAGTTTTTTCAATGGGATAACCCCCCTCTGTCAGACCAAGTAGGGTGTGATCAAGCATGTGGGAAAGAATTTATGTCATCAGGTGCACATTCCTTAAGTATGAGTCAAGATTTATAATATGTTCTATATTATTCCATTGATATCCTAGGTTCTCCCATGTATTTTGGCACTTATTTTTATGTGGTAGATGATTGAGATGCTTCGTTGGTTAGTTAGTTTTTCATGTCATATTTTCATTTCCTTATTATGTGATAATTGCTATTTCTTCTTTGTATGATGTAATTCTTGGCCAAAATATTTGTGTTGGGTTTTAAAAGTTTCTAAAAATGTTTATGAATTTTTTTAGTCTCCCTTTCCCGATTTTTAAATGATAACATCATCTTTATCCTTGAAAATGTTATTGTCTACTTATTATAAAAGAATCTGATTTTGAATGGTAAAAGGGAAATGGAGAATATTTGGTTTTAAAGAGAAAGTGTGTGTGTGAAAAGACTAGTTTTTATATATTGTATTTCAAACTTGAAATCAATGTTTCTTTTATTTAAAGGAAGTGCATTGGAGATAGATTGATCAATAATGCCTACTGAGTTTTAATACTCTTTCCTATATTTATTTCTTGTTTTTATCTTTTGGTATAAGTTTTATATTGGTTTTGATCACTGTGGGCGATGGTTGTTTTTTGTATCGGAGAGTGACCCTCAGGGTCACATGTAGACATTGTGGTCATTAGGTTCAATTTATGTTTTTTATAGTTTTGTTGTATTTTTAGTTTTGTATACATCATGTTCAATTTGTAATATTGTATTTATTTGGGATGCTCTATGTATTTTCTATTTTTCTGTTTATTTTATATTGGGCGAAATAATTCCATAGGATCTTTTTTGATTCCCTGATACTAGTTTCCAGTCCGAGAGGATCGGTAATGCCTCTTGGTCCTTGCCACTGATCGACTTGGGTGACCCGTTCGGGGTCAACCTAGGTTGGTTCTTGACACACGGACACCCCATGGGTGTGCCGACTTGATTTTACATTTATAATTTAATGTTTTAAATTTCTATAATTCTTTTTAAGCATTCATCTTGAATTGATAATAGTTTTACCCTTGTTGACACTTTTCCAGGAGATAATGGCACCTCCTAAGTGCCATGTTTAACTTTTATAAATTGAATTTCCATGTTGGGCAGTTTTTCTAAAATGTCTCCTTAATAAATTGAGTTATGATATTAGAGTTGGATATTATTTATGAAAAATGAATTGTTTATAAAAAATTTCATGTTTTTATAATAAAACACCTTAGATGAGGTGTGATATCTTAGAAATTAAAAAATTTTAATTAGTGATTTAATTCATGCTTGTCCATTTGGCATTGGTGTTTTTCTTCTACATTTATTATGTTAGCTATAAGGCATGGTTGTGCATTGTTTCTAATGACCTTGATAAATAGAGTGGACCTTTACTATATAAATGTTCATTTAACCATGGAACATCCTTAGTGAATGGAATGACAAATTCTATCTAAATAAATAACAAAATAATCTCTTTCTATGGGCTTGGCATGTTTAATAAGTGGGCTTACCCATGTGGGTAATTTACCAATGGTCCAAGGTACATTCTCAATTCCTCCTTGAGCCTCGAAAAATGAATTCTAATGTTTTGTTCAATTAGATGGAATGAATTAATTTGAATAGCTTGTTTATGATGGATTTCACCAATTGAATATATTAAATGGTTTAAGTTGAAATGAAAATGAATTGGGTGGTATGACCACTCCTTTTATTGTAATATAATAAGCACGACATACGTAAATTTAATTAATTGTTTAAAATGGAATGAATTGAGAAAGTATGGCAAGGACACACCATTTATTCCATGCTATGTACATGCCATAATTGAAATTATATTACTTGTTGATAATGGATTAATTAATGTAGATAATGAGAGGTATTGCCTCACGGTTCCATTTATTATTATTATTATATTATTATGCCTTAAATGGGCATGTTAAATTGAAATCATGAGAGGTATTTCCTCATGGATTGTATTATAAACATGATTATTCCTTTATAGAGGCCATGGAATTATGGTAATGGTTTTGTTGAGTATGGTTATATCACGGTCTCTTATATCGGGTGTTGAGTTCATGGCATCTCACACCAGCGATACTATATGGATGATGGGATTTATGCGGTATGTACTATGATTAGAGTGATGCTATGCTGGATCACTCACTATCATGAGTGTTGTTTCATGGTGTCTCCCACTCTATTGGGATTTAGGGAATGTACCCTATTTCTTGAGATTTTAGGCTCGTTTAGACTGGTTATGGATGTTTGAGTTACGACCCAGACCAACCAACAACTAGTATTCCAGGTACATGGACACTTACGTTCACATGTACTTGGTTCTTATAGGTGGATACAGTATATAACTAAAATATATATACAATTATTAATATATATATAGTTACTGGTTAGACATGTTATTCCAGATATGAGAAGAATCATGTATAGCTACCAGTTGTCCCTTAGGAACATGGGTGGATTGTTGTTTATTTATTCTGCATGGGTTATTTATCTTTCCACTTATACCTGCCCACTAATTTACATTGTATTTCATGGACTTGATTTAGTTATAGGCTCCATGGATGGGGACCTGTTGGGATTTATATCTTAAACCCTACTCAGGATTCCATTGCACTATGGTACCCAAGTAGATCTTCTATTTGTAAGACCTTGGTTGATCTGTTTAGCTAGTACATGGGATTTAAGAGCACATGACCAAGCTAGAGATCAGGATTCTCGTGGATATCACCCTTGGGGATTTTCTTTTAGTTTTTTTCTATGTGTCTATATTTTACTGTATATTATTACCTGAGGCATGTCTGCTACTTTAGTTATTCATTTTATGGACATGCATGTATCTGTTATATAATGGAATTGTCCATCATTTTATTTTAATTTTATATTATTCCTTCTTTGGTCTATTTTATATTTATTACTGCTTCCAATGTTGTCTGTTATTTACTATCTGTTATACCACTATGCTACTCTAACCATAAGGGTATAGTGTCCCCACTACCACCTCCATACACCCTCGCTACCAATTGGAAGCCTTTGTAATATGGGGAGGCATGCTTGGGGCCATGTGACCCACCAGTCCGGATACCGTATTAGTGGTTAGTTGGGTAGAGATGTTACGAAGTAGTATTAGAGGTGATTTTTCCTTTATTTTACTATTTTGGGTTGGTAGAAAAGATAATAAGAACGTGTCTATTCTTGGTAAATAGTTGTGTCTAGGACTGATCAACCTGCCATAAGGAAAAGTCCAAGTGACTAGAGATGAGATCGTTGTTCATGATGTTTTCAACTACAATTGATTATGATTTCACCATGAGTAATTGGATTAATTTCTATTGCGTATTGATTTATAAAAATTTAGTATATATTACCCTTGGCTTGGTATGGAAAGGATGAATCATTACATGCATCAATATATGAACATGTAAATTTAAATTCCATGAATATGACATGCAATATAGTTTCATTTATAGGTTTCCAGCTAATTTAGTTATGTGCCTTGAGTGATATGCCATGTTTTTTATTTTCTTTAGCATTCCTATTAGTATAACATGCTTAGGTGATTTAATTACCATGTTAACCTACATCCATGATTGAGTGACATGTCATGATTTTCTATTTTCTATTATTTTTATTTATATACCATTATTCCTGACTGTTTATCATGCTCTTCTGTGTTTACAACTTACAATGACATATAATTTTTTTGATAAATATAAATGGTTTCTTGGACTAAATATAGTGGTTCTGACTAAACAAGAACCATTTTTTAGTTATAATGTGTATGAACACATTATAATTCGGAAAAGGTAACCTATATAATCAAACCATATTTGATATTTATACATGTTTAGAAACACTTGTTAAAATGTAAAGGTTTCTAAAGTGTAATATTTAAAGTGAATTAGTTTTTATAAATGAGATCCAAATTCCAAACTGTAAAGTATATGGTTGCTTTATGGATTGGTAGGTGGTGACCCATATGTTTGAAACATTATATATGATCATGTTATATTCTTAAATGGGATTTTTTTTGATTAAATTGGATCCAATCTTTTGTCTATAGAGTGTATGGGTGCTTTATATATTAGGGTGGTGGCAACCCATGTAATCAAACCATTGTTTATATGACCACATAATATTTTGAGATAGTTTAAATGTAAAATTAGTTTATTTCTCATCTGAAATAGGCTGGTTACTTTCTAAAATGCACAAATAGACCCAAGTAGGTCAGTTGGGGCATGTATCATATGAGATAACCCTCTACGGGTGTTTTTAAATCTTAAAAATTAAGAAACTATTATTGGTTTGAATTTTAATGAACACTGGTTGGCTTAATGAGACCATCTTAGTTCATCTTATCCATTAAAAGGAATTTAAGAGATAAATTTTCTAATTTATTATGGGATTTCAATGAATGTTTAATGTTTTGAAAGGAAGTCTTATGGGACTTTCTTGTTATGCCTTAGATCTTTAGATAAAACAAGTGGCAAGTGATTTTGTTTTATAAATGGTAATTGATTTTTTGAATTAATTATTTTAAAAGTTTAAAAAGATTAATGTAAATTAGTATAATGACCTTTAAAATGGAACCTTATGTCGTACCCTTAGTTTTAAACCCCCAGTTAAGGGTAGTTTGTCTCTTTGAGTTGCCTTGGAATGGAAGTGTGAGTGTTTTCCATGGGCATTCTCCTCCTTTTTAGCAATGGATTAAATGATCATATCTTTATCCTAGTTACTTATATTTGGAATGAACTTGTGATGATTATTCTTCATAAGGGGTTGGCCTATGGAAGGTAGCACCCTTAGGGTTAAGTTCCATGCTAACGCTGTGAGTTTCTACCGTTTGGTGTCATTCAGGTGTCGTTGTCCCTAGTAGGACTCTTAGCTTCTAAAAGGAACACTTGTTTGGACGGGTGGTCATGGTATCCATGAACTTTTAATGGGTATGGTCATCAGTTAATGTTTGGTTTCATCTAGTTAGGCATGCCTTGGGCATGGTCAGCCGCTTAGCAAGTCATGTGACCCTTTCTTCTTTCTCAGTGATGGATGACTTGGTACGTCCTCATCATGGTTAAAGGTTATATAGGGAAATAAAAATCTAGAATAAATTTCTTGTATGGTCCATAAAATAATTGAATATATTGGGTTATTAACCTATGGATAGTATTTCAGATGTACCTAATTCTTATGTAATCTTGGGGTAGTATGCGTTGATATACACGGTACCCATCTAATGGTTAAACAATATAACAAAATGGTTGGGTTCAATAAAATTATTGAGACTTGAGATATTAAGTACATTATAGAGTCATATATGAAGTATAATTACCTAGGTGTTAAATGAATTAAGTTTATCCCAATTTTTAGGATTTCTTTCCAAAAGGATCAGGTGTTTTGACATGCTGGTCAGTTTAGTTTTGGCTTTCATGCTAAATGATTCTAACGTACGTGAGCATGGATCAGAGGAGCTACATATGTATGTTTAAGTTTTTTCTAAACTAGAGTGGTATTGATTGTCTATACTATCTCTTCTCTTGATGAATAATACACTCCTAAGGTGGGGGAACATCACAAAGGTTCTGGTGAAAATGTGTCCTTCAAAGTAGAAGGAACACAATCGAAGAAGACCATTAGAAAATGGTTGGTTTTTCTTGAAGGAATTGAGGGCTGATGAGTTTTTTAAATGTCGGTGCTTTTTCATAATCACAACATTGATGTGTTTGGATATGTATGAAACCTTTGGAAACATTGTTGGTTGTGGGTGGACTTTGGTGGTTTAGTTTGATCAATCACGAAATTCCTCAGGCGGTGAAGGCTTGTGATGGGTTTGTGTCGGTGCATCGGTAGGTGAATCCGAGTTTCTTCTAAGAAGTCGACTAGTAGTGGTCTGAATGTCCTTATTTATGAGATTTGTGTTTGGTTGGAAAAATTTCAAGTCCTCTTAGTGTACACTTTTGAAAGAGACAAGCATGTCCCCTATCTTGACATCATCCTTGATGCACCAGGATAACATTGGTATTACGCCACACTAAAGCTTTAAAATCCATTGGGCTTGTTTGGGTGGTTTTCTCAGTGTTGAACACTGGATGTGCGGTTTTATTCAAGTATTAGTTAGTTAAAAGTGATAACTGGGTTCCCATGTAGTAATTCCTTGTACGAACTCTTGGACACTAGCCATTACTTTTGACTTAAACACTAGGAAGATGCTGCTCTGGGCTTAGTCGATGATCTGAAGTGGCATTTTGGATTTGTACCAATGTATCACTTATAATCATTGGGTGTGGAATAACTTTATTAGTTCCTTGGACTCTAGTTTAATGAATCCATGGTTCTACTAGACTTTGTTTTGGGATCAGAGGTAATGATTAAAAGGGTAATGATTCCAGTGGTATAGATCTATATTACACCCTTGTTTATGCTAAGGCACAATGGTTTAAACGACCAGTTGATGGTTGGATCATGGAATTTTATTAGAAAATGGTTATGATATTAAGTGAATATGTTTGTGCTAAAATCATGATGCCTTAGAGGAGGGTATTGCAGTTCTATTTGAAATGCACCGACCATTTAAGCCGAGAATCTTCAAGGAAGGTCATCTGGAGGTGGATCAAATTTTTATCTTTATTGTTTAGTATGTATGACCAGAGATAAATTGTTTTAAATCATGCCATCAGGTTAAGGAGAGTGTTTTATAGGGATCAACCATGTCTTTCATGGAAATCCTGTGTGACCGGCTTCAGTTTGGTCGATTGGGAATCAACTATTTCTTTAAGATAAGGTTCTAGTTGTGACCTCAAATGAAATTGGGTTCAACTAGATAAAGATAACATGTCAGGAGCATTGTTATAATTATTAGGACACACGTTTAAGGAAATTATGATGGTGGAGGTACCATGGTTTAGAATTGGTCCCTTATGATGTTAAAAGCCTCTGGTGGGGAGCACCCTTGGTCAAATGTTTAACGATGAAACGACATGATCATGTCTCTAGTTAAGCGGGCTTGGATAAGAACCATATCGTTGTTTTGGTTGGAAAATAAGAACTGGATTGAGTTTTGATATCTTAAGTGTCATGTGCTTAAATGAATTCTCAGAGGAGCATTGGGTGTTTAGAAATGCAATTCGGCAATCTGAATGGGACTTCACAACCCTTATAGTCTGGGTGTTGTTTTAGTTATTCACAAAGGCTTCTTAAGGATGACAAGTTCTAAGGTGGGGAGGTTATAATAAATCATGTTGCTGGAATGGATGAAAATCTAAAGGAGTTTGATTTTTTGTCATTTAAAGGACATGTTTATTTTAAAATAGAGCATTGGAATGTAATTCAGAGAGTTAGAACACTTAAATATGTTGTGTTTTCACTTGGTTAAAGACCCAAGAGGTTTCCCAGGTGTTTCATTGAGTTCTAGAAGTTCCATATTCCAGAAATTAAATCTTTTGAGGGTCTACACAGGGCATGTGGGTTGTCTGAAACCATGTATCCACTCAGTAGTAAACCGTGTGACTATAGAAAATGAGCATAAACACCCCGCATGGGCTGTACATAGTTTACCCAAACCATTCTTCTATCCCTCACGATAAGTAGATTTTTGGGAAGTACCTAATCACTATTCATCACACGTTTGGCGCATGGTTAAGGTAATAGTGCAACAAAAACCATGTGAGTTGGTTTCTTAAGAAATGGGTGTCGGATGGTTGGCACACAGTTTGGCCAAACCGTGCTTCCATGCGACTTGCTTTTTAGGGGTGAAATTACCAAAATTCCTTTAATGATCTTAAAGATTTATTTTTCTTTCTTCTTCCTCACCTGTAAGCTATGAGAGCCTCTCCTCTTCCTCTGTGGGTTCCTCCTCAATCCTAACATAGGATTTTTAATCACTCCTCTATTTATTATCCGATTCAAGTGACATTGGTATATATGGATCTGTATTGGTAAGCTCTCAAATCGTATCTAATCTATTTTAAGTTATTAATTCCATCAGATGTTCTATTTTGGTTGAGCTCATTTTTCCTATTTTTTAGGGAGAATGTCAGTTTCTTAGATCTCTTCAAAACCAGATCAAATCAGAGCTTTATATTGGATGAGTAGGTCATATTAATTATGAGTTAGGTGGTCAATGACTTTTTCATTTAATTTTTTGTTATTTTATAAATATTTTTGTTGTGCGGTGTGCTATCATTTTCCGAGTATCACCATTAAATTATGTTCTTCATATTAAAATGATCTACACACCTTGTACTACCACCATTGAGTGTTTTTATTTACCTTGAGGATGTAAATCTGAATCATGAACACCTGATGGTTGTGAAAGATTGATTTTCCCTTTATAATCAAATGTTTTAAATGCCCAAAATTCCTTCTAAGCACTCATCTTGTATTGAAAATGGGGTTTCCCCTTGTAGACACCTTCCCAAGAGAGAATATCACCTCTTACGTGTCATGTTAAACTTTTATAAATTGAATTTCTATGCTAGGTAGTTTTTCTAAAATTCCTCTTTAATGAATTGATTTATGATATTATAATTTAATATTATTTATGAAAAATGAATTTTTTATAAATAATTTCATAATTTTATAATAAAACCCCTTAGATTTGGTTCACTATCTTCGAAAGTAAAAATGTTTATTAGTGATTTAATGCATGATTAGCCATTTGGCATTGGTGTTTTACTTTTACCTTTGTTTTGTTAGCTATAAGGTATAGTTGTGCATTACTTCATATGAACTTGATAAATGGAGTGGCCCTATCCTATATAAATGTTCATTTAAACATGGAACCTCCTAAGTTCATGGAATGACCAATCATATCTAAATAAATAATTAACCAAGCTCCTTCTAAGGGCATAGAATGTTTAATAAGTGGGATTACCCATGTGGGTAATTTCCCAATGGACCAAATCACCTTATTAGTGCCTCCTTGATCCTTGAAAAATGAATTTTCATGTCATTTTCAATTAAATGGAATGCATTAATTTGAAAAGCTTGTTCATGATGGCTCTCTCCCATTAAATGTATTAAATTATTTAAGTTGAAATGGAAATGAATTGGGTAGTACGAACACCACTCTTCTAGTAATATAATATGCAAAACAAATGTGAATTGAATTAGATGTTTAAAATGAAATGAATTGAGAAAGGGTGGAAAGAAAACACCATTTATTTCATGTCATGTACATTCCATAATTGAAATGCTATGACTTATTGATAATGGAATGATAAATATAGATCATGAGAGATATTGCCTCATGGATCTAGTTATTATTATTATCATATAATTACACCTTAAACGAACTTGTTAAATGGAAAGCATGATAGGTATTTCCTCATGTATTGTATTATAAATATGATTATGCATTTATAGAGGTTGTGGAATGATGATAAGGGTTATATTGATGATGGTGGTATCATGCGCCCTTATATTGGGTGTTGAGTTTATAGAATCTCATGCCAGGGATACTATATGGGAGATGGGATTTACACACCATGTTCTATGATTAGAGTGATGACATGATGGACCACTCACCATCCCGAGTGTTGTTGCATGGAATATCTCACTCTCTTGAGATATAGTGCATATATCATATTGCTTGAGCTTTTAGGCTCATTTAAGCTGGTTATGGATGTCTAAGTTATGCCCTGGTCCAACCAACAATAAGTATTCTAGGTATACAGACTTAATTGGTTCATATAGGTGTATGAAATATATAACTAAACTATATATATAATTACTAAAATATATATAGTTACTAGTCAGACATATTATTCCAGCTATGATCTGAAGCAGGTATAGCCACTAGGTGTCCCTTAGGAACTTGGGTGGGTTACTATTTATTTATCCAGCACTGATTGTTTATCTTTCCTCTTATACCTTCACACTAATTTACATTATATTTCACAGATTGAATTTAGTTGTTTAATCCATGGGTAATAACCTACTGGTATTTATATCTCACACCCTGATCGGGCCGCCATTGTATTGGGGTACCTGAGTAGACCTTCTATTCAGGGGAACTTGGTTGATTGCCTGAACTATTTATCTAGTACCTAGGATTTAGGATCACATAACTGAGCTGGAGCTAAAGATACTCATGGAGATCACCCTTGGGGATTTTCTTTTACTTATTTTCTCTCTATATATATTGTAATGTATATAGTTTTCTGATGTATGAATGGTTCTTTATTTATTCACTGTCTGGACATGCAGGTGTCTGTTTTATAATGGTGTTGGCCATCATTTTATTTCGAGTTTATACTATTCTTCCACCGTTTTGTCTTATATTTATTAGTACTTCTGCTTTTGTCTATTATTTACCATATGTTATACCACTATGATACTCTAGCCATGAGGGTATAGTCTCCCCACTATCACCTCCTTACACCCTCATTGATAGTCAGTAGCCTCTGACATATAAGGAGGCATTCTTGAGGCCTTGTGACCCACTGTTCTGACTACCATATTAGTGGTCAGTTGGTTCAGGACATTATAAAAGCTATGGCATAACCTTTTAGTTTAAAGAGTGATTTAATGTTAAGCTTATCAAGGTTATTTGGGATGTATGCTTATTTATTTATTGAATGATTTAGTTTGAAAATTGGTTATTACTATTGAATTTTGGATATTAATGTATTATTTCATCATATTAAGGTTTATTAATTTTGGGAAACCTATTACCATATGATAAACATTTTGGTTTTTTTAATTACTAAAGGAAGGTGGAATATCTTTATTATCCCTTTTATGGCTGTGTAGTCCTTTAAATGTTGATTTTAGTTCTTTAAGAATAAAAAAATCATCTTCAATACTCATTATTTTGAGTAAAATATGATATTGTGGTGGAAATTGATTAAAGGATGAAATTATACTCATCAAGTAAGTATGTTTTCTTATGATCTTAGTCAAAAGAAATTCCTCAACTCTAGGAAAAGGATCTTGAAACAAAATATTGTACCATCACCATCATTTTTGATGAAATCAATGATCTTTTTCACACCTCTCTTGTTTAAGATTTTTTGTTTTTTGAATTTTTCATTATCATTCAATTTCTTATGATCAATGATCTATATCACTCTCCATTATTATTTGGGCATTAAGTTTTTCTTCCATGTACATATCTTCACTTACCACTAATGTTTTACTATTTGGGAACCCAGTTATATTTCATTTCTAATGATCTTAATACTTTACATTTTCCCTTATCAAGAGTATTTTTTAAGCCTTTTAGAATGTGGGTTTTTAATAAAAGTATTTTCAAATTTTAATCAATTAATTGTTGATATCAAGTTCAAATTACAAGGGAAAAATTTATTAGGGGGGATGTAACACCTTGAGATTTTAAAAAATAAATATATTTTTGATATCATATTTTAAATGAGACACAAATATTAAAAACACCACGAAATATTTTTTTAATCTCTTTGATATCTTGTGATACATGCAACCCCAAGTATAAATGAACCACAATATAGTATGTCGTTATAACCGAGCAGTTAAATTGATAGGTATTAATATGAATAAATAAATTATGAAAATTATATGGTTTGAACATGTATAAAATTAATCCTATGTTTTTATATATTTATCAAAAAAATAAAAATCATTTGAAAAAATAAATATTTCTTAAAAAAACAGTATTTTTCTAAAAATAAGTTTCGTTGTGCTTTGCATACATACATTAAAAATAATTTTTAAAATTTTTAGAAAATGTATTTTAAAAAATTTAATTAATTTTTTAGTTCATTATATAGAAATTATCTTAGGGTGAAATGTTTTTTTTCAGAAAATATTGGTTTTTCAGTGAATAGTGAAAATACAATCTTTTGTAAAAATGTAATTTATTTTCAACAAATTAAGTAATTTTAAAGTCACATTATGTTTTAAATATTATTAAATTAATATAATATTTATTTATTTATATTAAACCCACTTAATTACTTTTTAGTTAACCTTACATTGGATTTTAGTATAATTTAATTTTCTGGGTTTAAAAATGAGATTTTTCTGAAAAATGTTTTGAAGTGCATAATGTTTCTCCATTTTAATTAATTAAAAAAACACCTAATGAGAAAATATTTAAATTAAATTTATAGAATATATATCTATTTATATTAATTTAAATTCATATAATGATTATTACTGGTCATATAGTTAATATAAAATTATATTTTCTTGAAGAATACACTTTTTGAAAACATGCTTTTTCATCACATCCACATGTTTAATTTTAAATTGAATTATACAAATTTTTTGAATTGAATTTGGTAAAATGGATTAAATATTTTTAATCATAATAGTATATATTATCCAATAATGTCAACTTAATTTTTGGTCATACTAAATAGTGAGAAAATTAAAAATATTTTACCACGGTTAAGGTAAAAACAGATTTATCAAGAGTTAAACTAAACATATAAGTTTAAAAATGAACTAAGAAACTATATATAATATATTTTATTTATATATTTCGACATTATATGGTATAATTATATAAATGGTCTATTTTGGATCCATTCAGCATGCAAAAAATGTGGGTATCACTTTTTTCCTTTAAACAATTACAAGTGTGCCAATCACCTCACTTATAAAAGGTCACCCCCTCTAATATATTATTTACACCTTAAAAATCCTTTGGTTTAGAAATTAAAACCCAAATACCTTAATCACTTACATAAAAACTTAATATAATCCTTAAAGTGATTATAAATATATCCTTGCAAGTAATTTGGTGCTAACCTAAGGAGGTTGTCTGAAGAAGAGGTGTCATGCTTAACTGAGAATTTTTATTTTATTTCTTCTTACACATCCTTTAAATATTATTAAATTATATTTATATAATAAACAAGTATCTAAAATATAATTATATGTTATCATTTTAATTTAATGACATAAATCCATCTCGTCTTCAATCAAATGGAAAATGAAACCATCATTCATGTGTACGACAGACTATTGCCACCCGAACAGATGTAATTTGATTTACATCATCACCTCTCATGAATTTTTATAATTATTTATTTAATGTATATATATTATATTTTTAACATAATTATAATTAATTAATTATTATATCACATATTCCTTCTTACATTACATTATTTGTTGGATATAATAACGTCGTTCGTGTGTACGACGGACAACCGCCTCACAAAGCAATGTGATTCATTTTTCACCAACTCTTTCATGGAAGATAGAAAGGATAATTTAATGATTATATGTGACATAATTATGATATTAATGAAATATTTATCAATATTAAAAGGTAATATATCATTTTCTTTACAACAGTTCCACTTACTGAAAAATGATAACATTGTTCTCATGTACATGTAGACTATCGCCTCTATGAGGAGATGGATTATTTTTTCATCAAAAAATAACATGGATGATATATATAAGTATATTTAATAAAATAATATGGTATTTATGATATTATTTTAATTTTTATGAGATAAAATATTACTTACCATTTTTTTATAATGATCATTGAAAAATGGAAATATTATTCTTGCGTACGTACAACCAACATCTCCATGATTATAAAATAATTCATTTTTCATAACCATATTTATTGATTGATTTTAAAACTATAATTGATGAATAAATATGATAACTATTTAATCATAATTATTATTTATATTTAAAATAATGGCTTCTTTGACCATGTTCAACACACCGAAGCCGCTTTAAAACAATGAACCGAACATCCTCAAAACACACGAGGTGGGTTTAATTGATTAAGTATTTAAACATGTAATTAAATAAAATAAAATAAATAATATAGGAATAAGGTGTTAAACATAGAAAAAATTATTAATAAATAAAATAATGGATATAATATTATTATATATCAGTTAAAGGACATACATGGAAGGTCTGGACTCCAAGTAAGGGATTTTGTATAAATTTTCCTTAATTGAGGAAAATTTTAATGTTATGAACCTAATTTAGTTTATATAGTGTATATTATAACATATTTACATGTAATATCATTAATAATTCATACATCATGGTATTTTTGGTTTCTATTTGAATTATTTCATACAAGGGTATTTGACTTGAAAGTTACCAAGTGGTAAAGAATTTCATAACTCAATTTATTATCCTTAAGTTATGTTACTTCTTAATTATCTTTGATATTATAAGATTATATGGGTAATTGATCTTGATTATCTTATTTTTTATTTACACTTTTTAATGTGGATTTAAAATTGATACACATAATGAATTCATTGATTAATTTTCACTTCAATTTATGATCATTTTAAAGGGTGGATCGTCTCAAAATGTCTTCTTTGGGACAAATGTTATGTTATAAAACTATATTGTTTTATGAGGTGAATATAATGCCTATTTTACATATTATATAATGAAACTCCTTATGATTCTGATATTTAAATTATCATTTTAAGTTATTATTTAACAAGTCTTGTGATTGAAGAGTTACCAAAGTGGAAAAGGATTTACGTTACAATATCATTTCTTTCATAATTATTTATGTTTAGGTTCCTTTAAATGAAAACATTTAATATTTTTTCATTGAACCGAATATATTTTATTATCCTATATTAATGATTATGGTTTTCATATTTAATTTCCATTCCCTCCCTTATTGATTAAAGAAATATTAAGAAAGTCGTTTTTAAGTGATAATGACCTTATATCTTTATTTTAGGTTGGGAATATTTATCTTCAATATCAATATTTTCTAATTTTTTTTCAAGTGTTATATTCTACACATGAATGATTTCCTAAAGTTATTTTTCCTTATGTTTTACCTTCTTTTAAAAGGGTTTAAAAATTATATTTCTTTACATTTTTCAAAGGGGTCAAATGAATCCCTTTAAAAAATGTTTGAAAAGAATGTTTATCTTTAACATTTAAAACATTATTGGATTTTCCCCAATCATGACCACTAAATGTTTTAAAGAATAATTTTAGTTTACAAGGATTATTTTCTATGAAAATGATTTTTTTAATTTTTGAGAAGGTTTTATATTATAAATAATTGTTTTCAAAATGGAAAGAATATTTTCCATAAGAAAATTTTCAAGTGATATTTAAAAATCATTTTCCATATAAGATGAAATCATTTTATGTTACTAAAGTTAATAGGTTATTTTCATCAATTGTTTTAGTGATATTTTAATGGTATTTCTATTCATCAATTTCAATAGCCCCTAATGTTACCTATCATATAATGGTATATTTTAAAATGATATCAATCTTATTCTTTCTCTAGATGGATTTTGATTATTTCAAAGATATTAATAGGGAACCCATTTATTTTAAATGGGTTTATAATGTTTCAAAGAGATTTTCTTGGAACTTGTTTCTTTTCAATAGGTTAATCAAGTTATAAAATTTAATAATGGATATTTTTATGTTTTTTTAATGTGATATTGGTTCTATATACTTTCTTCATGTTATGGTTTGTGGATATTATTTATGAAGGCTTGAGCCCCATTATAGCTCGCAGGTGATCCCAATATAGCTTGTATGATGGGTGCACCCATATAGTGCCAAGTGAGCCCTATATATATATATATATATATTATGATGGGTTCAACTAGATTTCATTCTAATTCACTAGGTATGGAAGTCGACCATATGGTTATTCCATTTGTAATGTTTCATTAAGTGATCTATGAAAATGATGTTCCAAGATACCAACAAGTTTTGGTATGATTTATATGGGTTATAAATGTTTTTTTATCAATATTGATATCACATGGGTCATGTTTATCAATTATTATAAGTATTTCCTTTTTAAATATTTATTCCATGTTTCATGATTTATGATGTAGGTATTGATGAGTATTACTTCTATTATGATGTGATCATGCACTTTTATTTTTCCATTATAGCCTTATATTAATATTTTTATCACAGATGAAATTAAGTTGTTGATGCCTATTTTTAACCTTATTGATCATTTGAGATCACCCTTCTTAGGTTTCATATTCTCTAGGTTCTTAAGAATGATAATTAAATTATTTTTTTTTCTAGAAATATTTCTAACATAATAAAGTTTGTTGGAGATGTTGAAGGCTTAATATGGACTATGAAAATCTAGGTAAAGTGGAAAAAATAATCCCTTGAATTCATGGGTATTGTTTATGTAAGATTTTTTCCTAATTTTATAAAACATATACATAAAAGTTCTTTGGGTATATAATTGATCCAATATTTCCTTTTTATGTCGCAAAGTTTGGATGAAAAAAATTGGGTTACAATAATCGGTATCAAAGATATAAATGTAAAGATAACATTTTAGCATTGTATTCAAGAGTGAGGGTTTGAGTTTATTATACCTTATAACATCCACTTCCTCCTTCAATTGATAAAATAATATTTTATCAAGTGATATCATCTTAGTATATTGTGTCTTTAGCCCCCATTCCTTGAAAATAATTCATTTCATCCCTCATGGATAACTCTCAATGACTCAAGTCACTCGAAATTGAAGCATATTCCAAAATTTTAGGTTATACATAATCTATGAGAAGAAAATAGTATAAGCCACTTTCATTTATATGAAGTTTGTTACATATCCTAGTATACATTTTCAACCGACCCTATGACTCAACTCCTTCTGAAGCCACTATTTTTGAAACATCACCTTTCAGAGATCACCCTAGATCTTATGTAGTCCCCGATATTTTTGATACTTTTATCCTTTGAAACACCATCAGAACTTAACTTCCATTTGAAATTGCTACTTGAAATTCTGGTGTTTTGGGAACTGATATACTCCTTGAACATTTTGGAACATTCAAAACTTCCGTATTTCGATTTATTCAAACCTTATCTCATGATTATACTTTGATCAAAACTATAACTTTTTCTTGGTTATGATTTCTTCATAAGTTATATTCATTAAAGATAATATTCAAAATTTTATAATTTATTATCCTAGAGTCAAAATCAAAAGTCTCTATTTCCATTCCAAACAAAGTAACACACTCAGGACTTAGCCTATAACTTTTTCCTTTATTTTGAATCAAAATGAATATAGGTGAGTAAACCAAATACTTTAAGATGGGAAATATAAATATTTATTCTGTACCAACATGAATTCCCATGCTTAAATAATTATATACTAAATTTTGATTAATTATATCTCTAAATATATGTTATTATAGGGTTTTGGGTAGATTTTTCTTAAATCATATGCCTTTACTCTGAAAAAACCTTTGGAATTCCCTGTTCCTATATCCCCAATCATTTTTAGTAATTAGACATTTCAGCTTTTTGTGATATTCTATTTCAACATGAATCTTCATAAAAAAGGTCCCAAAATATTTAGAATTGTACTTGATAAATAATACCCAAAATTTATATGTCACATAATCAATTAATGTAACATATTAGTGTTAAAATCAATGAAAATAGACTAGATATGGCCCCTATACATCTATATGAATACGCTTTAACTTCTGTTCCTTGTGTGTATTACCTTCTATTTAGAAAAAAGTCATATGTTCATTATCAATGATTAATTATCCACATGTTTCATAATACATGCTTATAATATTAAAAATTCCTTTATAATTAAGAATTTTCATCCCTTTATCACTTATGTGACAAAGAAGTTCATGCCATAACCTTTTGATAATTACTTGTATGGTATGCATTTCTCATTCTAAAACTCCGATCAGGTACAATACTCAATATTTAAATCATTTGGCCATCACTATGGAACCAAATTTAATTTTCCATGATCCATCCATAAATTTTGTATATAAACAAATATCTTATAACTCTCCTACCATAATTAATTTCTTTTTTAACCATGTTATGTGTTGTACTCTTTGAAATTCCAATAAGCTCCCTTTATTTATCCAGATGAAAACATCACCCTTGTCCACTATCTTGAGAGTTTCATCATTATAAATATGTATATTTATAAATCTAATATAAGTATAATTATTAAAACTTATTATCTTGAATTTGGAGTGAAACTAAACCTCAGAGTCTATAATTTAAAACTTAAGTGGATTGGAAACACTCAACACTACACCACTCATATCTTCTAAAATGGGATTTTTGGATATACTTTTAGAAGCATATATTATAGAATGTACTCTTATCCCACTATAATATTTCATCATATAGAGTTTATTCCCATAATTCCATTACATGATACCACTTTTATCCAAGATAATATAGATTCCAATTCTTCTTTATTTTATTTTTTTGTGACTTTTCCATGCTACAGAATGTCCCCTACCTTCCGTACTATAGGAATTTTTAATAGATTCTTAGATCTCCTTAAAAAAAATATCCTCATCTAAAATTATATATCAAATTTCAATAAACACTAATTTCTTCTTACCTCTTGAATTAGTCACCATAGTAACCATGGTAACCATAATATCACATTATTCTGAGAGTATGAAAGCAGTAACCGTACCTATTCCAGATCTATGAAAACAACCTTTATTGATTCCAACTAACTATAGATCATGTTTAAGTCATTGAAATGTTTATTAAAAAACTTCCCCTATAACATTAAAATATAAAATAGCCTCCAAAGTAGAAATAATTTGTTCATTATAGTTGGATTCTCATACGTAATGGAAAAAAAGAATCACAAGTTCAAAGTTTGTTTTCTCTCTTTAGGTATACTTTATGCCACATTATGAGATATTGAAATATAAATTAATACAATTTATTTCTTTTCTAAACTTGCCATTATTATTTTTTATTGATTTTAGTTTAGTTCTAGTCAATGAAATATCAATATCCTTCTAAAGAGTAAAATTTACCATCTGCATCTTCTAGAATCCAAAATCCATTCCATCCAACTTCTCCACCTAGACCTTACCCTCATCCAATGAATTTTTAGAAACAAATCTCCCACTAAATCCAAAGAACATAAATGGGATCAAGAAATGATTACTGGAATTCACTTATAAGGCCGATGAAAAAATAATTCTATTGAACCAATCCTGAAAACACTTTAGTATGAGTTTGTTCATTTTAAACTTTGTAACCAATCTAATATCACTTTTTGGGTCTAGGACCTCCTAAATAAAAGTAATCCTTTATAAATTTCACAATATAAACAAAGTACTAGAACCATAAAATCAGAATGAACCTTTATTAATTCTATATTAGGAACTGGGAATAGAAGTCACCCTAGACTTGTATCTCAACACACATGTACAAATCATATAATAATTTGTGAAGGAAAATGATTGAAATAAACAATGTCAAAAGAAAAACATAAGTTTTATATGGTTGAAAGTAATCCCCACTCCATGGGGGGATATTATAATAAATTTATTAAGGAAGAGGAGAATGATTAAAATATAGAATAATCAAAGTCAAAATCCATGGAATAGATATACCCACCCTACTATTTATCTTAAGTCTTAGTCAACACAAAATGTTTTATCACCTCTTGATCTTCACAAGGAGTATTTTTTCTAGATCTGATCTCCAAGAGAGTCCCATCACTTCATTAAATGAATCAAAAAACTAAACACCTTCTTCCAATGAATAACACATGCATTTGAAAACTCTAGGAGTTCAACCTTACTTAATGTTATGAAAAGGACTTACATATCCACTATAAATGATGAGAAACCTCACATAACTTCAGAAGTGACTATTACATATCCCCATATCTAACCCTTTTACAATTACTTTATGTCTATATGATTCTCCCTCTTAGACTCATCAAGGAAGCTTCAAATTGAACTTCTTTCAGTCTTCATACTTCTAAACTTCTAGTACTTTTCACTATTTTTCTACAAAAATCACCTGGTTTTGGAAATTAGACTTATTTTGAAACTTAACCTTTTTATTATCAAAAACACTTTTAAGGAAAATTTGAGAAACCATAAGGTTCACCCATAACAAACACTAAACGAAACCACATAGTTATTGAAAGATAACTTAAGTATACTAGAATAATTATCCTCAAATGGTTTTAAGGAGAGAGAAGTTACATATGTTTCTAGATCATCCTTTATTAGGTCTTCAATGTGATACACCAACTTGTCCAAAGTTTTAATGTTCTTTTCTTTGTTGAAATTTCCTCCATTATATCCTCTTATGAGTATAAGTCTTTCTTGTTAATCCATGAACATTGCTAAATATTAGTATCCATAAGAATAAACCTCCCCATTACCCAATTATCATCCCCTATTACGAAATTAATCATAAGAAACTACTCCACCATTTCTTCTCCGGAATGCATGATCATATATAGAGTATGAAAAAAAATCCGTGCTAACCTCCTGCTACTTTTCAAATGATCACACCTGGGGAAAACTACTCCATGTTCCGCAGCCATAACTCAATCAGAAGTTCCAAGAACCATGATATCACCCTATATCACTTTGTATTTATAAATTTTTTCAGAATGTGCCTCTATTGGTAGGGGTAAATAGGAATAATCCTTTTAGCCTTTCCCATTTCCTCTCTTTCCCTTCCTTCTCCTTGGGATTAGAAACCATCTTCCTTGAAAACCTTCTGCACTGTCGCCTAAAAACTGACATGATGACTCATCACTACTCTCATTCCCAGGGATTTCCCTCTCACTATTAAAATTCTATGTCTGAGTTTATTCAAACTCCCGGACTGGCCATTCACTATCCAATACTTCAAAGTGGTTTCCCAACTTAATAGTTGGAAAATACCCCCTAGAAGTTGACCTGATCAAGACCCCACCCCTATTACCTACTCAGGAACATTACCACATGTTAGATCGAACCCCTTGCTACATTAGGCACCAATTCCTCCTATGATCCCTCTCTTACAATGTTTATAAACCCTGAAAGAACTACCTCTGTGTAGGAATTAGCCTTGGGAGACTTGAACCTCTATTTTCTGCCGCTCAAGATTCTACTTCATGTTTTATTATACTAACAACCTCACTATGGGAGCCCTCAATTGGTATGCAAGGTAAAGAATTAAAAACACCAACCGTTATAGAACTTTACACCTCTGTTCTCTCTTGTCTTGAAGGACCACGAAAAGAAGGCTTAAGATCTCATAGATCATTCTATAGATGATTGAATATATTATCTAACAAAGGATTACCCTCTTGTGCATTTTACTGAACAACCTTTGAAAATCATGGATTAGTAAGTAAACCCATATTACTCTGTCCGTTCAGGCCTTCACCAACACTAGGCCCCAATCACTTTCTACTGCTTCCTTGGACCACATCCATTTTTTATCACTTTTCTTGATACCATGCCTACATACTGACTTTGAGTGGCCCAAATTTTTATAATAGGAGAAGAAATCAAACCCTGATTCAAACACCACAACCTTTTTGTAGCAGAACTATTCCTCACTAAAATCCGAATATACCCATGTGGCAATCTTGAGACATCAAATTACACAAATATTCACGGAGAGACTGGGTGGAAAACAAAACGTGTTATACTCTCAGAACAAGAATACCTTTCAACTAGGTTCCATAACATATGCATAATCACAGGATTCTAAAACATTAAATAATGTTTAGGGAATCTTACCCAAATTGCCACCGTTGGGGTGCCACACTTCTTATAAAAGTCATAAGTCCATCTGAAGAGGTATAAATGAAGACCATTACAACTACTGGGGGGTATTGGACCAAGCCCTAATCAAGTCTTCCTATGATGTAAATTGAGCTATAAAATTCTTGTTTTAAAGTAGAAAAACCAGAGCATAATCCTATAAACCCCAGGACCCAAAAATAAACCTATCAAATGTATCCACCAAGTGACGACACTACTTCAATTGAGTGAACAATGTAATATTTAGAAGATTTTAAGCCTCATTTAACTATGAGGATGAGATTGGGAGGTGAGGAAATCCACCAAATAGATTTGGTACTTTAGGGATAAGAGAGATTTTAGAAAAAGAGGGGAGGAATTCAGGGTTGGAAAGAGGGGAAAACAAGTGAGATGAAGCTCTTTAGAAGGGTGGTAGAGGTCCCTCCCCCATCAGAGGAGGAGGTATTAGAACATTGACCATCACCCTCATAAAATGGGTGCCACCATCATAGAAACCCTCTATTTATCTTGATGGACTTGGAAACTAGACTTATGAAATTACTCATTTTGTAAGTTGTAATACTTATCCAGAAAATATTTTTCACACTACTAAACCTAGAAAAATGTATAATAAACATATCCAACCTTTTTTTGGGAGATAAAATAAGATTCCAATCATTTTTTGATAAAGTGTTAGATCAACCACTCTTCATTTTTCATATTTTATAAGCTTGGTTCCAACTATATTTAGTGTTGAAACTAGTTTTATATCTAGTATATCAAACTTATTCAGATGAAACTTCATATATTATTTTTGTTAAAAAAAGTGTACCCCCCCTTTCTAACTAACTTGCAGGCTGATAAAATAAATTGGTTCTTTGATCAGGGAAATTTTGAACTCCAAGCTCATCAACTAAGAAAATTAATCCACTAAATTCATCTTTATTCCTACGAATATCATGTATTAAACATATATGGGAACTATAAACTACTCCTATTTAGTAAATTTTATATAAATATTATGATTTACTCCACCTTTTCTAAATTATAGGTTATTCAATAAAGTGTCCAACAAATCATACCAAATTTTAGGTTATTATTTAAATTAATACATGGATTTTTTTGACATACACAATGTTTATTCATCATTTCTTAGAAATATCATTAAATAAATCCATTTAAGAATTATATGTTGAAATATATTTGCAATATTCTATATTTCCTTTGAATCTCTATAGAAAAAAGAGTCTAATAGACACAAGTATCACCACAGGTTCAAAGGTTTCTTCAAAATCAATCCCTTATACTTGTGAATAACACCTGTTCACA
This sequence comes from Viscum album, assembly GCA_963277665.1. Taxonomy (NCBI): domain Eukaryota; kingdom Viridiplantae; phylum Streptophyta; class Magnoliopsida; order Santalales; family Viscaceae; genus Viscum; species Viscum album. The sequence continues at coordinate 333,108,110 of OY728145.1, read as the reverse complement.
AACCTTTCTTTGTTTTAGATCAACTTTTTTATCCCCATCATATTTATTTATTTTCACCCACTTTATACCTATGACATTACAATCCATAATCCTCTACACAAATTATCAAGTTTTTTTTTCTTTATTTTTTCAAACTCCACATTCATGGACTTGACCCCCGATTCATATTTAAATGATTATTAAAATGAGGATGTATCCCCTAGTGATAATAGATTATTATTCTATATATTTCTCATCCTTTTATTTTATATTGGATTATATTTATCACAAATAATATTTGAGTCATAGATATAATCTCATATCTGTATCTATTAGGTCAGTAGTTGATCACATTTAGCAGCTTCTTTATCCACTAATTCAGTTTCATAATATTATTCTCATGTGGGATTGTGTATTCCACTATAATTTTTATATATTTATTCTTCTTTATCATAGAACTAGATCTATTATGGAATACTATATCTATTATAAGATTTATTTTTAAATTTTTTAACATCAATACTTTCCAAGATCTTGTTTAGACACTTTTTGAGACACTTATTAGCCTATCCATTGAAAGAGTAGCCTAAAAATATACCTTATTCCATTGAATCTCAATATTTACCATGATTTAATTCTTTTTTTCAAATATAACACTTACAATAAAAAAATTTGAATTTCTTCAATGTTTTATTTCTTCTAAGAAATATTTTTCATTGATACTTCTTCTCCACGGGGCTTAGAAATGCCTGATTTCTCATATAAAATGGAACTTACATGGATTCCTTCCATTATTGATGATATATTCCACTCTTAATGATTAACATGTTTTCTAATTTTTTACTATTTTATTTTTTCAATCTATGAAACTATTTGGTTATGGTGTTCTCACTGATGAAATTTCTTACTTAATTCTATACTTCTTCAAGTAGTTTTCTACCACATGAGAGGTTTACTCCATGACATTGTTAGACCATATAAACATTACCATTCTCCCAATATCATTCTCATATATTATTTGAAACCACTTAATACACTAAATCACTTCTATCTTTTACTGTATGAACATGATACAAAAAATTGTACTAAAATTATAAAAAGATGAATTAGTTCTCACTGTATATTCTGGGAAAGTTAATGGGACTACATAGATATTTTTATATAATATTTAGTGGATATTAGGCCGTCTTCTTCTTCGATTGATAGATATTTATCACTATTTTCCTTCTTATACCAGCATCACATGTCTTATCTAAATTTTTTCTCATATTTGGAATGTCAATTTTAGATTCCAATTTTGAAAAAATATTCTATTTTTTATGAATATACCTATGACTTCATTTTAAATGGCTCTTTTCTTCTTCAACTATAAGTAAGGAAGTGTTATTGAAATCCACTTGATATATATTAACATTGTATATCCATCTCTTTATCAATGTGTTTCCATTTTTTCCTTTAAAAAAACAGCCCTTCTAATTAAATTTTACCTCAATCCTAGAGTCACAAAGTTAACTTATGATAAATAGGTTATGTTGAAGACCATACACATAAAATAATTATATATTCCTTAGATCATATACAACTAACTTTTTATTTTCTATTACATTTATTTTTAGAGTACTATCATTACCTAATCTAACTATACCATCAACACGAGCCTTCATATTCTTTAGGATATTCATGTTTCTATTCATATGGAATAAAATCACACTGTCAAGAATCCAAGTGATGATATTTTAGTCACATTGAGAGAAATTTTAGCTATGATATCATTCTTAATAATTCTATTTTCCTTCCAAGAGTCACTTATTTGAGTTGAGATGAAAAGATAAATCTCCATATTCTCTTCAGTATAGGTTGTGAGATCATGACATTCTTCGTAAAATTGATCGAAAAATATTTTTTGAAGGTATTTAATTTACTTTTATATAATCCACCCTTTATTTGGGTTACACATGAGTAATTTGTAATCCTATACTGCCTAAAATTTATAGTTTTGTGGAAAACGTTTGAGAAATATTAAAAATATCCATATAAAGAGTTTTGTATTCATGTTTTTGGATATGATCTCATCATCCATTGTTGAATTCTAGGAGCTTCTCCCATCAAGTAGACTCTACCTACTTGCCTTAGGTTATGTATAACCATAATATCCACAAAATTAACATTTTATAAAGATAAAATATTTTACCACTTCTTCCTCTTCATATATTTCTATCCTATGGTTAGCCTCTTGATTTTTAAAGAGTCATTGGCGATTGAGTGCTATCAATATTTTTTTCTTTCTTTGTCCATTAAATCAATTTCTATATCCATACATATCTTATCTTAACAACCTATTTCACTCTTCCTATAGGCCCATGATTTTTCTCATTTATTATTTTATCAATGTCCCTTGTTCATTTTATTGATATTTTTATCAAATTTTTATTAGAAAAATATCCAAAATGTATCTTTTTCCACCATCAACCATTTCCCCAACCTTAGTCTTCCATTGTAAAGAAAAAATTACTCTTAAAGTGATTCAAGCCTTTTCATTCTCTATTCTATTCAAGTACTAAGATCATCAATAATTTATATTCTCCCTTTCATATTTATCTTGAAATAAAAAAATTGATTTGAACTTTCTTGAGAAAGCTCAAGATCTTCCCCCAATTTTTTAACTAATTACATTCTACTTAGAGTTGATAAATGTATTATAATTATTACTTTATCAATCCATTGATATTTAGTTTTTTCTTATGTTGAACATCTAAATCTTAAAGTTCTTCTTCAAGTTCAAATCTGAGGTCAATGAACCATTAAGGATATTTATATTCCTTAATTTAGATTTATTTTTTTGAATATTGAAATTATAATTTATTTTATGCCTAAAACAAATTTAGACTCATCATCTTCAAAGACACTTTCATTATCTTCTTCTTAACTTTAATTTTTTTTTCTATTAGAACCTCATTTTAGTTGAATTTACTGATTTAATGTTTCTTCATGGGTAAAGGTTTCTCTAATATATTGATATAATATCATTCTAATCTCTATTATCAGCCTTACTTGGAAATATTGATATGGTATTACCAAAATTTACAGAATTAAATCTTGCTAATGGTATCTTACCTTCACAACTTTCTTTTCCACTATTGAATTTTCTTACTATTAGTTATAAAAATTCATCACTGACATCTTCATTGATGCTTCCAAATTCATATATCTATAGATCATCCATTTCTCTAAAATAAATATCATTTTATGATTTTATTGATACAATTTATAGTCTCACACACATTTCATAATACACAATCTTTTTATGAATATTTTTAAGAGACAATTTTGTGAGATCTTATTCTTTAAGATCCAACACCTTGGATTTTTTAAAAGGTAGTAATATTTTGAAAATTTTATTTATAATTTCAAAATCATTAATTTGTTCACCAAATCCATGAATATATCCCATAACTTCAATGAAATGGTAAACAAAACTGTGAATATTCTTATTCAAGATCATCTTCAAATCATCAAATTTATTATACAAAACTTGTAATTTTTCCTCTTTTACCCTAGTGCCACTTTCATAAATATTGTTCAATTTTTCCCAAATGGATTTTACTGATGCGTATTTCATCACCTTTATGAAGATTTTGTTTGAAAAGACTCCAGATAAGGTATTTTGTGCCTTTATAATGGAATCAATAAGTTTCTAGTCATCTTTAGTCATTAAAATTTCTAGAAAATATTTAACTTTTATTCCATGAATTGTAGTAACAAAATGTCAAGAACAAGAAATCATAAGTGTTATATCATCCAATTCATCCAGATCTAGAAATTAAAACCATAAAATAAAGAAAATAATTTTTTATGAACCATGTTCTCCATAAGAACAATTTTTTAATGATATATTCGATATAAAAAAACCTTGTAGATATAATACCACTTGTTTCAAACACAATCCCAATACACCTGGGGGGTGGGGTGAATTTGGGCGCTCAATTCTTCTGGTCTTCCATTGTATCTTGTTTTTTAGCAAGAAAATCTCAATCCTCTCAATATTTAATCACACAAAATATCTAGATTTTGCAAATAAATACATGGAAATAAAGATTTTACTTAGTTAACCATAAATGGATAATCCAATTTGAATACACTGATGGTGTGTTGACATACTAAGGGATAACACTACTCACTGTATGTATTGAATATATTCAAGAAAAGATGCACTATCAAACCTCAGCACAATCCCTCATCTTATCTCTTTATACACCGATTTGAGACCAGAAATACAAGAAAATGGGACATGATGATCAATTAAAATTATTATTTAAAATGTATAAACACAAGAAAAATAAGGTTACTATTTTTATAATTTTTTTCCTCCTTTAACTCAGGACTTTTGATAGAACTTTTCCCCATGGTTACAATTCTATCTATTTTTTCTTGATATATCGATTATGTTCTATAAAAATCTTTTAAATCCTTCTCTATATCAAAGATTAATACTTTAAAATAATCTTCAATGAAATTTACTCTTGTCACCCACTAACTAGGTCTTCAAATGACCAATTAGTCACTAATTAAGTTGACCAAGGGAACTATATTCCCATGAAATCTGGGATGAGTTTGGACATAGTGATTTTTCTGGGTTTACCTTATTTATAGTGTGACTTAATTTATAATAGAATGATATAAGAAAAAAACTAGATCTAAATAATATATCCAAATTTCATATTTATTTACCTAAAATATCTTGTAGTTATCTCCTAAAATCTTTTCAAGACATGAACCAGTTACGACGTGGTATTCTTGATTACGGTGTGTGGTATTATTTCTTAGAAAATATGATACTATAAATTTATTATTCCATAGCATAGAGATTATTTAATTTCCCATTTCAATCACTATTATATACAGTTCAGAATATCCTTCAAAATTACCATTTTGTGTTTCATTATTCTTATAGGGATCTTGTAACCCTAATATGGCTTCTACTACAATGTGGTCATCCTATATTTCATCACACTCATTTTTTTGATAATTTTTTATTTAAACTTATGTATCATTCATATAAATCCTTAAAATATCATCCATATCAAACCTTACACATCATCCAGATCCACCCTTACATATCTTCCTGATCAACCCTTACATATCATCTAGATCAAACTTTACATTTCATATATACCAATTTTATAATCCAATTATATAAATCCTTATATTTCATAGAATAAACTTACACATTAGTTAATGATCCTTATGAATCAATATTTTAACTTTTACTATAAATGAAAGACTCTTACATATCCAGAGCACCAATGATGTAACCTTTATACATTATGGAGCTTGGTGTAGTAACCTTTATATATTCCTTTTCATGGTAGCATCTATACTTCATTGGTTCACCCTTACTCATGAATTACGTACCCTTACATATGTGGATTTTACTAATTTTTCAATCCAACCATGCTCATAACCAAAAACTTATAGGCTATATCCTAGCATTCAATAAACAACTCCATACTTATAATTGAGAGAAAAAACATTATAGACCATGGTTTCAAAATATACTAATAATATGGGTACTAACTCTCTTTAAATCCCTCAAGAAAACTACTAGAGTAAACATGAATTAACTTATATGTCATAACTTAATGCATGCAGTTACAAGTACTATAACCCTCATCCATTCCAACCTCCCAAGTGTTTCATCCTTTGGAAATGTAAAATTTAATGATATCCAATATAGGAAGATTTGAATATTAATTATCTAACACTCGTTTTATATGACAATCATAGTCTATGGAATGGTACCGTATACCATTAATTATTATTTGGGATCCATTCATACAATATTACTTCAGAAACATTCATGTAATACCCTAATACATGATCATATTGTATGATATGATATGGGATTTAGAGTATATCTTCTTTAGAAACTTATTTGATATATTATTTTTAAGTGAAATACATTAATTTTCATTTATGTTTTCATAAAAGCATAGTGATAAACACAATCCACTGAAAAATAAAAATTTAATCTTTATTTAATTTTTTATTGAAGATATCAGTAAAAAAAGAAAAAGAAACTAATAATAAACACCTAATAAATTGAACATAAAAAATATGAACTAAATGAATGGAATATAAAATAAATGTAAAAAAAGAAACAACTTAAGACACTATCTATAAAATTTAATAAAACGATCAATGAATAATTTAAAAATATTCATAAATTAAATATAAATAATTATTAATTAAATGGTCAAAAATGAAATTCAGTCATTTGATTCAATTTTATTTACATAATGGATTTAAAAAATAAATATATTAAACAAAAATTAATTGAATATTCTTTAAATGATCAATGATAAAGATAAATTAACAACTAAAAAAATCATAATCTATTTTTTTTCTTCAAATTAATCATTATAGTTAAAGAAATATACACTTAGAATAAAATAAATTGTAAAGAAAAATAAAATTTGATAAATTGGTTGATTACTAAAATTATTAAGATCATTTACTAGAGGGATATAATATAATTTCCCTTGTATCAAATTAGATGGATTTAAATCAAATATTATTACTAGATTGATTAAATCATGTTTATTTTTTTTATTAAATATGAATACTATTAATCCAAATAGGAGGAATATGAGTAAAAAATGAATGGATGTTAATCTTATAAAAAAAGGGCATGAGTACGGGTAAAAGAGTTCTTCAAGTTTGTAATAGTGTGTGGAAATGACCCTTATCAAATCATTTTTACATGTTTAAATTATTTTAATTTTAAATAATTTTTTATAGGAGTTATAAGAACACTTGATCTATCATGGAATAGATTGAATTTATAAATGTTGAACTAAACATGTGGAAGAACTAAATGACTGGGATACCACTGTGGTGTATTGATAATATGGTATGAGTATAATAGTAAATGATGATAGAGATTGTATTGATAAAATGAAAATGATAGTTGAAGATGACCTTCATGATTTCCTAAAACTGGTTTAGAAGTTAAAGAGCCATGAAAAGATGTAATTGTATACTAGTTGTACTAATTATACAATAAGTTTCACCTTAAAAAGGATATATAGTTTGAAAGAAAAATTCCCTTCTAAATGACTATATATTGTTTCAAAAGGATCATGAATCACTTAAAAAATTACCTAAGTGAGGTGAAAATCGATATAAGAAAGAAGAATCAAGTCCTTTGAAAGTTCTATAGAACTTTACTATCAATCAATGGATTAAACAACTATATGGATGTAATGATACTACAAGGTAATTAACATGAAACAAAAATACAAGAATTCATGATGGGATACTTCATCACCCATTCGACCCTACTCAATGGAATAAATTTGAAATTGAGTATCCTAAATTTGTAAATGAGCCATGAAACCTCTATTTGACACTATCTACAGATGGAATGAGTCCTTTTTATATTTAACATATCACTCATAGTACATGGATTGTAATTTTAGTAAATTATAACTTTCCACCATGGTTTTTCATGAAGTCTAAGTATGTTATATTGTATCTACTTATATCAAGAACAAAACAACCTTGTAATGATATTGATGTTTATTATAATCCATTGATCAAAGATATGGAATTGACAAGGGATTCATGAGTTATATTATATGATGATCATAGAAATGAAGAGTTCACATTGAGAGATATGTTGTTCAATATAATAAAGGTATTTCCTACTAATCAAAGTTTTTTATGATATAACATTAAGGGAATTTTAGGGACACTAGTGCAGAAAACGTTTTTAACATCACCATTTTTTACGTTGGTTATATATAACTGACGTAAAAATATGTGATATGTGGTTTTTTATGTTGGTTATAAAATAACCGACGTAAAAAATTCTAAGAGTAAATTTTTTACGTCGGTTATTTGATAACCGACATAAAAAATGAGGTATCTGACGATTGTTTACGTCAGTTATAAAATTATCGAAATAAAAAAGGTGGCATCTGAGGCCTTTTTGATGTCGGTTATTTGATAACCGACATAAAAACCCAACCTGTAGAAATTTTTATGTTGTTTATAATATAACCGACCTAAAAAAACAACACACCGTAGTTTTTACGTCCGTTATAAAATAACCGACGTAAAACCTGTGGTTTATGATGTGTTTTTTACGTCGGTTATAGAATAACCAACGTAAAAAACCAACACGCGGCTTTTTTTACGTCGGGTATTTTATAACCGACCTAAAAAATGTAGTGTCTGATACATTTATAACATCAGTTATTATAATAAAAAACGTTATAAATGTAATAAAAAATATTTTATAACGTCGGTTATTAAATAACCGACGTTATAAAACATTTAAAAAATTTATCACGCCCCGTGGATTGTCATTTATGATTTTTCGATCGACAGACCCACGACTCGTCTCTCTCGCATGGAAAACCTAGAATCGACTCTTAGATCTCGTTTCATTAAACTCATTTTTTCATCATCATTTATTATATTTACTATCCTCAGATCTATCATCTCCAGTCACAAGACTCAGGTATGCCTCCCACGACTTTATTTCGTTCGTTTTTTTCCCAGATAGTCTATATTTATGTTTTGAAATTTTTTTGTTTAAACTAGGTAAGATTATTCGATTTCGAACCCTCTTACCTCGTTTTTCTATCCTCGTCTTATTTAAAATCACCAGATATATTAGATTGACTCACAATATTCAAGTAAGCCTCACCTACTTCTATTTCGTTTGTTTTTGTTTCACGGATGCCCTACATTTTTGGTAATATTTTTTTTCATTGAAAACTAATGATCTCATTCACCTATATTGCTGAAATTTATATCTAAACCATTGTGATACACCCATTCCATGTACCAGTGGGATTTATTTTATAAGTATATATGGTTTTTCATGGTGGAATGTTTGTTTTGGATCCTTGGTTGTTTCTATTTTGGGTATCACTTTTTGTTGTTCCATAAACTATTTACGTCGTTTATTTTCATGGACTATTATAAGCCTTAATATGCTATTAAAACCCGTTTCATTGAACAATAGAGCATTTTAGACTACTAGGAGATACAGTTCATGGTTCTCATTTTGAACAATGGCATGATACCAAAACTAACAGCTTGAGGTTAAAATCCCTAGATATGCCTAAACTAGTAGCTTGAGGTTAAAATACCATGGTTCTGGGTGGATGTCCAGAGGGTTGGGGGCTATCTAGGGTGTCCATGAAGATGGGGGGGGGGGGCAGTCTAGGGGTGTGTGTGTGGGGGGGGGGGGGGGGGTCCAAGGGGGTGGGGGGTGTCGAAGGGGGTGGGTGGGCTGTCCAAGGGGGTGGGTGGGTGGGGGGTGTCCAATGGGGTGGGGGGTGTCCGGGGTGGTGTCCAAGGGGGTAGGGGTTGGGGGGTGGTGTCCAAAAGGGGTGGGGGGTGTCCAAGGGGGTGGGGGGGGGGGGGGGGGGTGCTGTTTAGAGGGGTGGGGGCTGTCCAAGGGGTGGGGGGCTATCCAGAGGGGTAGGGGCTATCCAAGGGGGTGGTGGTGTCCAAGGGGTTGGGGGTGGTGTCTTGAGGGTTCAGGGGCTATACAGAGGGTTGGGGGGGTGTCCAGGGTGTCCATGGAGGTGGGGGGGGGGGGGCAGTCCAACGATGTGTGTGTGTGTGTGTGTTGGGGGGGGGGGGGGCAAGGGGTGGGGGGTGTCGATGGGGGTGGGGGGGATGTCCAAGGGGTTTGGGGTTGTCCCGGGGGGGGGGGGGGGTTTCAGAGGTTTGGGGGGTGTCAGGGGGTGTCCAAGGGGGTAGTAGGTGGGTGGTGGTGTCCAGGAGGGTTGGGGGTGTCCAGGAGGGGCTATCCAGGGGGTGGGGGTGGTGTTCTGAGGGGTGGGGTGGGGGGGGGGGGCTTTCCAAGGGTGTGGTGGTGTCCAGGGGGTGTCCAAGGGGGTGGGGGTGGTGTCCAATGGGTGGGGGGCTGTCCACGGGGGGGGGGGGGTGTCCAGGGGGTGTCCAAGGGGGTGGGGGGTGGTGTCCAGGGGATGGGGGGGGGGCTATCCAAGGGGGTGGTGGTGTCCAGGGGGTGTCCAAGGGGGTGGGGGATAAGTGTCAGTTGGGATTGACTATTGCATCATGGTTTGTGAGATTATGACATGATGTTTATATTGTTTCATGGATATTAGTGTTGCAATATGATTCTATTTGGTTATATATATTTTGACCAGTCATCGAATATGAGAAAATTATGGGTTATGGGGGAGACCATGTCATGGTTTTCAAATATGCATAGTTATCCTGACCCCATTGTGCCTTGATGATTGGCTTTACATTGTGATTTTCTCCATCCGAGTTTTTATTTTAAATTTGATTTGATTCTCAGGTTTACTTCATTTTCTCAAATTTTCTATCAACCATTGAACGCCCCATGGTTTTCTTTGATTCCATGGAATTTAAAACTATTATATCTAACTATATTTTCGTTTTAAAATCATATTCAAGCATATTTTTTTTTAAATATGCATAGATTTGTTTTATATTTAAAAATTGTTTTACATTCAAATTATGATTTTTTTCATATAAACATATATTTTTATTATCTTAAAAAGACATATAATTTTGACATTTGTTATAGGTAATAATGAGTCAAAGTTGGATTATGACACATTGAATGAGCAATGAATATGAGGAAGGTTATGATGCCTTTTTGGAATTTTCTAAACGAAATGTTCCAAGTAGTGAAATTTTTTTCTGTCCATGCCTGAAATGTTTGAATATGAAGAAGTTGAAAAGTAGAGAGATAAAAGATCATCTGATTTATCAGGGTTTTAATCCGAGTTACATACCTTGGATTTGGCATGGTGAAACTGGACGGAATGTCACTGATGATGATGATTCGCAAGATGGTAACTCCGATGGAATTAAAGAAATGATTCACGATATTGCAATAGAACAGATTGAGATAGAACTGACAGTTGAGAGTCTATATGGTGATGCTGGAAAACAATTATATCCTGGTTGTATAAATTTTACAGTTTTTTAGATGGTGTTAAGATCGATTAACCTGAAGGAGAAACAATGATGGAGTGACATAAGTTTTACAGAGCTGCTACAATTGATGAAAGACATTCTTCTGAAAGATAACAATCTTCCAGATTCATATTATAGGGCCAAGAAAATATTATGCCCGATGGGATTGGGATACAAGAAAATACATGCCTATCCGAATGACTGTATGATATATAGGAAGGAATTTGAATTTCTGTCAGAGTGTCCTAAATGTTGGACATCACAGTATAAGGTGAAAGAAAAATCACAGGCTGATGTAGATATTACAAAGATCCCTTCAAAGGTATTTTTGTATCTTCCTATAATTCATCATTTCAAACGTTTATTTTCTAATTCATGTGATGCAAAAAGGTTAAGATGGCATGCTGATGAGAAGTTATGTGATGAAAAAATACTTCATCCAGCTGATTGTCCACAATGGAAGAAAATTTATGAGCAGTATTCTACATTTGGAAATGAAATTAGAAATCTCAGACTAGGGTTGTGCACAGATGGAATGAATCCATACCGAACCCTTAGTAGCACACATAGTTCCTGGTCTGTTTTATTGGTAATTTACAACCTCTCTTATGAAGTTTGTATGAATCACAAATATGTCATGTTGAGTATAATGATCTCTGGTCTGAAGTAACACAGAAATGATATTGATGTTTACTTGTCACCGTTGATTGATGATTCGAAACTTTTATGGGTGGATGGTATTAGGGTGTGTGGATGTGTGGATGTGCAGTCCCAAGGTGCGGCAGCGGTGCTGCGTCCTGAGGATGGCGATGGGATTTTTTGGTGATGGGGGCGGCATTGGGTTGCTTTCCTAGGTTTTTGGTTCCTGTAATGGTTGATCTCCCTCGGCGCCTTCTGTTCGGTTCTTTTGTTTTTGGTTCAACGGTGCCTCGAATGGTTGATCCCCTAGGGCCCGTAGTTTTTATTTGTTGTTCTTCCTGTAAGGTTCTCACTTTTTCGAAAAGTGATTTTATTTGAAAATTAAAAAATAGTTTGAAGGTCAACTACATGCAGTGCTTTTGTTCACTATAAATGACTTCCCAACATATGGAAATTTGTCTAGATACAGTGTTAAAGGGCATAAATCATGCCCAATTTGCGAACAACAGACGTCATATTATCAATTGCATAATGGGAGGAAAACAGTGTACATGGGTCATCAAATGTTTTTTTCCTATGGATCACTCTTATAGAAGACTAAAAAAGGAATTCAATGGCTCACAAGAATTTTATATTGCTCCAAAACCTTTATCCCCTGATCTGTATTTCGAGAGGGTGAAAAACCTTGATGTGACATTTGAAAAGACACAGAAATCTGGTAATGATAGACATATTTGGAAGAAAAGGTCAATATTTTTTGAGCTACCATATTGGAGATATCATGAAGTTAAACATAATATTGATGTCATGCACGTGGAGAAGAATATATGTGATTTTTTATTGGAACACTATTAGATATTAAAGGAAAGACAAAATATGGGTTTAATACAAGATTAGGCTTACTATCAATGGGAATACGTTTGGATTTAGCTCCCACTCCTAATGGAAGACGAAAATTTCTTCCCCCGACATGTCATAAATTATCGAAGAGGGAGAAAATTATATTTTTTCAGTGTCTTTATGATATCAAAGTGCCTCAAGGTTATTCTTCAAATGTAATAAATTTTGTCTCATTGATAGACTTGAATTTGATAGGTATGAAATCTCATGATTGTCACGTCATGATGCAACAACTTCTACCAGTTGCATTGCATGGAATATTGTCTATCAGTGTCAGAAAGACTATAATGAAGTTGTGTTATTTTTTCAATTCAATTTGTAATAAGTCAATTGATGTGAATGCTTTGAACATTTTGGAAAAGGATTCAATTTTTATTATTTTTCAATTGGAAATATATTTTCCTCCAACTTTTTTGATATAATGGTGCATTTAATGATTCATCTGGTTCGAGGAATAAAGCTTTGGGGACCTGTATATCTTCATTGGATGTATCCTTTTGAAAGGTATATGAAAATATTGAAGGGGTATGTTAAGAATCCATATTGACCTGAAGCCTCCATTATTGAAAATTATATTTCTGAGGATGTTTTAGAGTTTTGTACGAGCTACTTGGCTGTATCGCAACACATAGGTTTGCCTCCATCTCTCCATGAATGAGTTAATAACGAGGGAAAATGGATTCATGGATAGAAAGTCAAATCATTGTCAGCTGAACAGATGAAGAAGTTAGAATCATACATCTTGAATAACATAGCTGATGATCAACCGTATATCACATTGCATATCAATGAGTTGAAACAATGTCATCCAAATAAGAAAGAAATGTGGATTTTGAATGATCACAAAAAAACATTTTTGTCATGGTTTAAAAAGACATTGCTTGGTAGATCAGATGTATCAGAGACATTAAAATGGATAGTGGGTGGTCCATGTTTAAATGTGATAACATGGTCCAGTTATGACATTAATGGCTATACATTTCATACGAAAGCTCAAGAAAACAAAAGTGAAGTTCAGAATAGTGGTGTATTGGTGTTTGCAGAAGCAATGCATTTTTTGAGTGCTAAGGACAAAAATCCAATTTATGCATCAAGTGCATATTATGGACTGATTGAAGACATATGCGAGGTTTATTACTTTAAAATTAAAGTTCCTGTTTTTAACTGTAAATGGTTTATCAGTAACAACAGTGTCAGACACGATGAATTTGGAATAAAACTTATTAATCTGAATAGATTGGAAGACACAACTGATTCTTTTATAATGGAAAGACATGAAAAACAAATTTTCTGTGTAGTAGATCAATCAGATATGCAGTGGGCTATTGTTTTACAAGGAAAAAAATAATATGTTGGTGAGGATGAACTTGATGAAGATGCTGATTTATGTGAGATCCATACTTCCATGGAAATATTAATAGAACATAATGATGAGAATTTTGAAGACTTGGTTTGTTCCATAAGGAACGACCATGGTGAAGGAATTTGGGAATAAAAATCCATTTGTACATTCCTAAAATTACAGGTAACATTTTTTTATTTCTTTTTTACATTTATTTATTTTCATAAAATGTTAGATATTTTAAGTTTTTTCTTTATTAAAACATGTATTAAAACAAAATAAGTATAATTTTTTGTTTGTTTTAAGTTTGTTTAGTTTACTTTATCATGTTTACCGTTATAGAAATTATATATCTATTATTTTTGTATAGTGAAAATTACTTTACCATGTTTACGAGGTTTACCAGGTTTACCATGTTTACCATGTTTACCATCTTGACCATCTTTACCATCTTTACCATTGTTTAACATTCTTACCATATTAACCATGTTTACTATTACGTAACTTAGTACAATTTTCTATTTTCTGATTACAGTAGTATTAAAATATTTAAATTTGTATATTTGTGAACTAATGTTTGTTTTTTTGATTTGAAGGATAATGACAGATCAATCAGTTGATCAACCACATGATTCTGGAGATGAGCATATTGGTCATACCTCTAGGGAGGAACATTCACATGCTCCTCTTGATGTTCCCCAATCTTCCTCATGTGCTCCTATTACGACAAAGAGTTCAAGAGTTGGTAAACCTGGGTGCACACATTTACCAAAATTATCACTTGACCGTACGTAGGATCAGAGGATACTCTTTGAGTTTTATGAGGATGATTTTCCTAGAGGTCCAAATTCAAAAGATATTAAGAGTGTTGTATCAAATTAGGGTAAGAGAAAAGTAAGCATTTTTTATGATGACTGGACAAGTGTGGATAAAGAGATAATCTCTCAGTTGTGGGAGATGACTTTGGTGAGATCTTTTGCTATTTATTTCATATTATTTAAATGTTTCTAGTATATATAATATGTTTAACCTCTTCTTTATCAGATGAAAATTGATTTTCTTGACACTGGAGGAGTCAGGAAGAAATGATTATCGAAGGCTGCAAGGAGATAGAGGGATTTCAAATCAACCCTCTCATATGATTTCATTTTTGGTCATAGGAGTCATGACAATACATGTCGTATATATCCTTTTATAGATGAAGACACATGGAGACAGTTTGTTAAAAGTATAAGAAAAGAGTCATTTTTGCTAAGGGCAATGTAAAATTTTATAAGATTTCTTATATAAATGATCTTATTAATGTTTTGTTAAAGATATCTTATTCTGAATTTCTAAAAAACAAGGAAAGCTCATCATGAGATCCAATCTAAAAATGTATACCCTCATAGTTTATCTTGGGGAGGGTATTCATTTTTGGAAGAAAAAATGATGGAGGAAAAATTAAAAAAACTAAGAGCTGAGTCTTCAAGATCTGGAGAGGTGTCCCCACCATCCCCTCCATATAGACATGAACAATATAAGACATATCAGATGAAAAAAAGGGCAATATCTTTCAAAAGAATTGATAATCATAGCTGAGAGGATTGTAAGATATCTATTTTATTTATTTAAGTTAACTATTTTCTTTATATAATTTCAATCATTACAGAAATGTTCAATTAATTAATATAGGACTCTCTTGAGGATCAGAACTCACTTGGGGTATGTACATCTGCTCGGAGGTAAGATATTTTATCTACAAAATTGGGAAAGCTCGAACATCCTGGTCGTGTACGGGGATATCTGGCATGTGTATCGGTAGGAAAAGTGTTTCCAGATTCTTCAACTTCTAAATTTGAGGGTGTTTATAAAAAAAATAGAATCCTTGGAGGCTGAAGTTCATAATATTAATGTGACGGTGGAGGAAAAGATTAAAGCATCGGTACAGTCTATGTTTTCCAACATGCAAAGATAATTTCAAAATGCAGCTCCCACTCCTCTACCTCCCCCTGTAGACCCCATTATTTATCCTCCACCTCCGCCAATAGCTCCCACTCCCCCACCTCAGCCTGCAGACCCCATTTTTTATCCTACTCCTCTGCCGCATCTTCCTACTTATTGCGAGTTGTATGTTGATCATCCTCAACATCATATAGTTTCATACGGGTTGGTATATTGTATAGGAGATATAGTTCATCATCAATAATTAGAGGTAGATAATTAGAGAGTCACTATACAGGATATTATAGATAGATCATCTCGAGTACCATTATCTACAGATGAGGTGATGATAGCTGGACATACTATCGGCCATTTTTTAATTTGACCATCTAGAATTCTTCGACTCATTACCATAGAGGTATGTATGTTATATCTTCTATTTTATTTTATTAAAGTTGTTTTATCATTTCAAAAGTAATATATTTTTCTATTTATTTTTATAGGAATACATCAAAGGTAAAGAAATACTATATAGACAACAACAAAGACAAACGACTATGACATCAGATATAGATTCTAGTAGTCTTGACAGATCGTCAAGATATTCAAATTTGTTGGTGGGTCATTATGAGTCTCCAATGGAAGCTCATGTTTTTGGATGTGCAATAACTAGGTGGATTGTGAAAACTGATATCATGGAGCTTGTTACTGGAGATAAGTTGGGCATCAACGTGGTGAAAATTTTTTCCATGTAATTCTTAACACCTTTTCCCTGCGTTATATTTATTAAAAATGTATACTTATGTCTATTTTATATTAGGTATCTTTATAACATTTGTGAGAAGAATGAGAGGATAGATGTATATGGATTCATGGACCCGCAATTGATTTCCCCTGAAGCATGTGCATTGGATGAGGAACAAAGAACACTTTATATTGCTGAAAGACTTGAATAGAATATAGTCACACAATGTTGGATGATGCCTTTTTGTGAGAGGTATGAAAAAAATATCTCTCAAAGAGTTAATTATCTTTTAACATAGAAAACCACTAACCATAAATTTTCTTTTATCAGTGATCATTAGATGTTAGGGGTTTTTTGACCAAGGGAGAAAACACTTTATTGGATATGCTCTGTCCATGGTGATGTGTGGGAATGTTTTAAGAATATTTTGGAAAATTAAGTATCAATTTCTCAATAGTTTTATATATTCAAATGAATTTTAAATTTACCCAATTCTTATTATTTTCTAACATGGGATGGGTCTACTTTCGAAAAAACACAAAGAGAAGGAGTGCAAAGATCAAATATGTAAATGTGAAGGTAAATATCCATTTATAATTTGTACCTTTTGATTTATTACATAAAAATAATATATTGAATTTACACTCATTCAAACAGAATTGTCATGAACAACAAGGAGTCATCGAATGTGGATATTATATGTTAAGATTTATGTATGAAATAATAACAACTGGGACAGTTGTGAAATTTGACCTGGTAAGATTTACTTTTAAACTGTGACATAATATTTCAATTTTATTTATTCATTATACATTTTAAGTACTATCCTTTTAATTTGTAGCTATTTGATGACCCTAAACCCTATACTAATCAGACATCGAACACTTACAAGTGGAATGGTCAAATTATTTTACAGGTTCGATTGAATTTTAGTTGTTTTTAGTGTAAAATGTAATTTTGAATATTGTTATTGTAATTGTGTATTTGGTAGTCATTTATGTTGGATTTAGTTTTTATTGAAGTTGACAGTGTAAGTTTTTAATGTTATATATGTGAATGTTTAATTTTTCTCTACTTCTTGTTTTGGTCTACTTATGATGGTTTTTCTGGTATGGATTCTGGTCTGGGGGGAGGGGTTCCAAGGGTGTGGGGGGTGTTTAGTGGGGTGGGGGGGTGTCCAGGGGTGTGGGAGGGCTGTCCGGTGGGGTGGGGGGGGGGGGGTACTAGGTTTCCATGAGAGTGGGGGGGGGGAGTCTAGGGGGGTGGGAGCATTTCCAGGAGGGTGGAAGGGCCGTCCGGGGGATTGGGAGGCTGTCCAGGGAATGTCCGGGGGTGTGGGGGTGTCCTGTGGGGTGAGGGGGTGTTTCCAGGGGTGTGGGAGGGCTATCCAGTGGGGTGGGGGGTGGGGGGGGGGGGGGTCTCCAGTGGGGTGGGGGGGGGGGGGGTCCCAAGTGTCCATGGGGATGGGGGGGGGGACAGTCCAGGGGGTGGGAGAGGAGGTGTCGCCATCCCTTGGGGGGCTGAACACCATTGGAAGGTACTCATAACTCCCACATGTGAAACATTTTGAGAGCTCAAGCTTCGCATGTGGGAGTGATGAGTACCTTTCAACGGTGTGCCCGCCGAGGGGGTGTCCAGGAGGGGGGGGGGGGTGTACAGGGGGTGTCCAGGAGGGTGGGGGGCATTCCTGGGGGGGGGGGTGCAGTCTAGGGGTGTGTGGGGGGGGGGTGTCCAGGAGGGTGTTTGTGTGTGTGTGTGGGGGGGGGGGGGGGTTCTAGCGGTGTGGGGACCTGCCAGGGGGTGGGGGGCAGTCCAGGGGTGTGGGGGGGGGGGTCTAGGAGGGTGGGGTTGTCCAAGGGTGTGGGGGGCTGTCCAGGGGGTGGTGGGGAAGTCCAGGGGTGGGGGGGGGGGGGGTGTCCAGGAGGGTGGGGGGTTGTCCAGGGGTGTTGGGGGGTGTCCAGGGGTGGAAGGGGGGGGGGGGGGGCAGTCCAGGGGTGTGGGGGGTGTCCAGGGGTGTGGTGGGGGATGTCCAGTGGGGTGAGGGGGTTCTGGTCTATTTTTGGCAACTTTTTGGTATGTTTCAGGGGTGTGGGAGGGCTATCCAGGGGTGTGGGAGTGCTGTCCAGGGGGTGGGGGGTATACAGGAGGGTGGGGGATGTCCAGGGGGTGGTGGTGATGTCCAGGGGTGTGGGGTGGTGTCCAGGGGTCTGGTGGGGGCAGTCTAGTGGGGTGAGGGGGTTTTGGTTTGTTTTTGGTATCTTTTTGGTCTGTTTTAGGGGTGTGGGAGGGCTGTCCAGGGGTGTGGGAGTGCTGTCTAGGGGTGTGGGAGGGCTGTCCAGGGGTGTGGGAGTGCTATCCAAGGGGTGGGGGTTGTCCAGGGGTGTGGGGGGCTATCCAGGGGGTGGTGGGGATGTCCAGGGGTGTGGGGGGCTGTCCAGGGGGTCAGGGGGGGGGGGGTAGTATGGGGGGGGGGGGGGTGTCTAGGGGTGTGTGGGTACTATCCAGTGGGGTAAGGGGGGCTATCTAGGGGGTGGTGGGGGGATGTCTAGTGGGGTAAGTTTTAAATGTTATCAATGTAAATGATTAATTTTTCTTTGGTTCTTGTTTTGGTCTACTTATGTTGTTCTGGTACGAATTCTTGGTTTGGTTTCTGGTTGTTTCTGGGGAGAGGAGATGACTGCTTTCTATTTAAAAAAAATGGTTATCCACGTCAGTTATTTTATAACCGACGTGATAAAGGAATGGGGAAGGGTTTATCACGTCAGTTATTTGAATAACTGGCATGATAAACACATGTGGAATGGTTTATCAAGTTGGTTATTTAATAAACGACGTGGTAAAAACCTGTCGCACTGGTTTATCTTGTCGGTTATTAAATAACCGACATGATAAATCCACCCCCTGGTTTATCACATCGGTTATTTAATAACCGACGTGGTAAACACCCCCGCACTGGTTTATCACATCGGTTATTAAATAACCGACATGATAAAAGACTAGGAAGGGTTTATAACATCAGTTATTTGAATAAACGATGTGATAACACTGGGGAAATGGTTTATCATGTTGGTTATTTAATAACTGACCTGATAAACACTCTTCCACTAGTTTTTCACGTCGGTTATTAAATAACCGATGTGATAAACACCGAAATGTTATGTTTTTTACGTCGTTTTTTAAATAACCGACGTAAAAAAAATATTTTTAACCTTGTTCGTATTAACGTCGGCTAAAAACTGACGTAAAAAATAAAAAATAACCGCTGTAAAAAACATTTTTTGCACTTGTGTGAGTACCATTTGTGAAGAAGGTACACATCCATTTGATTTGAAACATTTCTTAATGAAATTATTTCTGGGATATCATAAATTTAAACCTTGATGACACAAATACCAATCATGTAAAACATCATTCTATGGGATTTTGGAAGAAGATAAAATACCTTATCCATTAACAAGTAATGAAAAATATGAGAATTTAGTGGATATTTTCACCATTTTGGTAAAATATTTTTGAAAAACTATATGAAAATGAGTTGAAAAAATAAGTCAATTTTTTGAACTACCATATTTGAATATTTTATACATCATAAATTCTCTTTAAGTCATGCACATAGAAAAAAAAATGTGATAGTTTCATTGACACATTACTAAATGCACCTAATAAAAAATATGAAATTAAGGATAGGTTAAACATGATTGATAAGGGTATAAGATAATATTTAGAACTATTTAAGGATAAAAGACATAATTTTATTTCTCTAGTGGCTTGGAATCTTTCTAGGAAAGTGATATTTTAGTTTTACAACTTCCTTAATAGTGTAATTATTTTAAAGGGGTATTAATCAAATATCAAGAATATCATGATAATGAAAAATTAGAAGTTAAAGAGATTAAAATCACATGAATGTAATTCTTTTATAAAATATTTAATACTTTTGGCTTTACATTTCTTTCTACCTAAAAATTCTTAGCACACATTAACCAATATTTTATTCTTTTGAAAAGTTTTATGCAACAAAGTTATAGACCTAATGAAATTTCTTTCAATGTAAAAGGAAATATTTTTCATATTATATGAATTAGAGATGTTCTTCCCACCATTTAAGATTATGACCTTTATATATATTTAAAATAATAACTTTTAGTTACTTTTTAGCCCTTTATTAATCTTATTTTGGTTGAGTCTTTTCATGGGTGTGTTCAAGTGAGTTTTGGATGCTTTTGGTGGGTTTTTGGGTAGTGCAAGGTTGGCGCACGGTTTTCCCAAGCCTTGCGCCCAACCTAGGAAACCATTATACCCAAAGATAGTGGGATCTTCACAGTTTTCACAAAATTTAAAAAACTGTGCACCTCAAGTAGAAACCATGAGGCCCTGGATAATAGGGTCTCATAGTTAGGGGGCACGGTTTGTCTAACCGTGCGACCCTTCCAGAATACCATGTGCATGATTATTTAATACCTTGAAATTTTAATTAAAGATTCCCATAAAAACCCTAAATCAATCTAATATGAATAACTTTTATTTTATAGGTTTCCGAGAGGATTCCTAGGCTCCCCGAATATCTTTCTTTTCAAATTGAAGACCTGGTAGAAGGATCAAATCCTTTTTGGTGTGTAAATTATTCCTTTTGTAGATTCCTATCCCTCTTAACTTTACTCTCCTTTGGAGAGGAATAAATTCCTATATTGTTGATGGTTTAGATCAAGGTTTTTATAGAACTAATTTTATTGTATCTTGATCCTAGTTTTTGATCCAAGATCTTCCTCACTATTTTGATTTCGATCAATCAAGATCAAATTAAGGGATATGGTTTGGTGAGTGTTAGTAAACGATATTTAGGTAGGAGTTATAATTTATAATTCCCATAGTATTTATTATGATCATGTGTATGTAATTTTTTCATTGTGTTTTCACGTTGCGTAATTGCATTTAAATTAAAAAGGTGAATTTAGTTCCATGAAATTGGGAAACCCTTCACGATTCCTATTGGAACCATTTGAGATTATGAGACCATACTTTATGGAAACCCATGGGGTGAGCTAATATCCTTGAAATAATGATTTATGAGATGTGAAAATGGGAGTAGTGAGTTATTATAATTAAATTAAATATTGTTTTCATGTTTTATAATGGGAATTAAAGGATTGGTTTGATTAACCTTGAAGGGTTAATGGGATATGAATAATTGATAATAATTGGATTAATGGTGAACTATTTATGTTATATTTATTATTAAAGTAAAGCACCATGGTTGTGTTTGATAAATGAAACGGTGAACCATAATGTGAATGATTGATAAGAAGGTTAATGATGTTGAACCTTGGTATGTTTATGATACATGTGATAATTGTGAATGATTAATCAATGGGTTTTGGGTTAAGGAATGATTCTAAAAATACCCATGGTGTTCTAGACTAATTCTCTAAGACCTCAATACAAGCATGTAAACAATGAGTTTTTTGATAGGGACTGATGCTCCAAATACCCTTGGGGTTGTAGATCGATTCTCCAAGCCCTCATGATTTCTTCATTGGACCAATGTTCTAAGTGCCTAAGATATTAGTACATGAACTGAAGCTATAGGGTATTGGATAAAATTGAAATAAAATTAATTAATTAAATACTATGAAAGAATGAATTGTGATATCCTTATGGTGTATAGTTCATAATTCATCATTGGATAAAGTAGGTATGATTAGTTTGGGTGTCACTATGAACCTAGAGGCCTATATGGTTGATTAAAGAATAATAAATTTGAAACCTAGTTACTTTTTAATTTTTTCTTTATTCTTTATATAAATGAATACACTTTTATACACCATATATTGCTTTATATTCCATTGGTGGTGGCCTACTGAGTTGTACTCAACCCCTATTTGGGCTATCTGATCGCTACCTTAATAGAATTCATGTTTTCCATACAAGATAAGGAAAATATCCCTATGTTTGATGGATGTGTTGGGATTCAGGATGGTTCGTGGATGAGGGAACTAGACATGATGTTGGGACCTACTTGGGAGATTTTAGCATTTCTTCATTTTGGATTTTCATTTGAAACTTTTCACTTGTATAGAATGACATATTTACTAATTTGGTTTGTGGTCATTTTCAATGTTTTTGATTCATCATGAGATGTTGGTCTTATATTTATTATGATTGATTACTGGTCATTGTGTTGTCTTTTTTATTTTTATATTGATTTAAACTGTTGTGATTCTTCGATAAATATGTTATAGTCTCCCCACATTACATATTTGACCCACACTGCTAGTCAGTAGCCTCTAGCATATAGGGAGGCATGCCTGAGGACATGTTGTGAACTGGATCGGGGAACTAGTATGTGGCACTTGGGTCAGGATGTTAAAAAGTGGTTTCAGAGGTGTTTTATTTTCATTTCAATTGTTTTTTTATTTGGAAAAGGTAGAGAAGAGACTAGTATGAGTCAGGCCTTGGTCATGATCTCAGGTATGGGATTAGCTAAAATATGTGTGGAGGGGAAACCAAGTAATTAGGGTGGGATTTTTGTTCTTGATGTTTGATTTTATAATTGAATGTTATTTAATCTTGGGTGATTTCTTAGCTACTGAATGAGGCTAATATTCATTGTTAATATACTGACTGAAAATTGTTTTTTATTATTATGCAAACACTTTTAAGGAGAAAGTGATAAACCTTACATGACATCACCACACCACCAATTCACCACTTCTCTACTTAAAATCATACAAGAACAATGGCTGAAATCCATTCAAGCCTTCAAACTGAAAAACCATCACAGCTAGAGCCAAAGTCACCAGGAAATGGCCAGGGTACCATGAACTAGGGGAACAATACATTAGGAGAGATGGACAAACCTCAGAACTGGTCTTCTCAAAAGTCCACCGATGCGGCTGTCGACACCAGCCCAAATAACAACCCGCCGTGAGACTCCAGTCGGATTCCACCCAACCCTCCAGCGAAGTGAGATGGGCCCTGAAAAGAGAACATCCACAAAGGGAGATGAACAGACCAGAGCTAGGAAGACCTAACCGTCCTGACGCTGCACCCTACTTCGTAGGCAACCACAACGCAACCTCGGACCAAATGCCACTCCCAAACCCTTTCTCATCATCTCTCAAGCTGTGCAATCCCAAATCCAAGAGATCGCAACAGATCCAAATCATCATCATTGAAAACGAAATCTCAAACACCACTCCATTAAATTGACCACACTATTATATAATATTCAGGCTCCTTATTGTTCATAAACACCATTTTAGTGCATTTTACACTTTTGACATTATTTCATATTATAATTGTAATTGCTTCTTAAAATGCACTAATACATGGTACATTTGTTTTAACATCGTTCGAAGTAACTAAAATATAATTGATTTTATTTTCATGTTTTATTTTTAGGTATCCCATGATAAAAGTAATAATTCATACTTTTTAAGTATATGAAGATTCACATTTCAAGACTACCAAAATGGGCTTTCATGGCAACCCATTCTGGGAAAAGTAAACTGGACAAAAGCCCAATAAAGAGACTATAGTGGGCAGGATCCTTGGACAATGATTCTAAAAATTTAACTGAAGATATAAGAAATCATGGGGAACATTTCATTCAACTATTTAGAAAGCTAATGTGGAATTCTGAATGGAGTTCTAGGTGGCCCAAGTTTAATATAAATTTCTGGGCCAGATTCTACAGCCCAGACAAATAGGTCACCATTTTACACATATCTCATAATCCGTAATATATTTTGGGATGAAACTTTATATACGGTTAGGGGACATATGTAGATCCATTGTTTTGTTCTATGTACCACTCCAATTCGGCCATCTAAAATTCCATCTAGGCACCTCTGTTCTGTGGATGAAAGCTGTCTGCAACTTCGGGTCAAGGGTGGAAAAATATCCTCTCCCTTACTTTCCACCACCATAGGCGTACCAACATTAATTGAGGAGACTTTTACAGATGGTGGATCGATCCAAGTCTCTCAAAATTACTATTTAAGGTAGTGGTTTTGGTGGATTGAGGGATCTTTTTATCTTTCTTTCATTGTAATGTTATGTTGTGATTTTGTTATCTCAAGTTTGTTTTTCATAGGCCAGTGGTTCAATTCACCTTAGTTTCTTAATACAATTTCTTCTTATACTATTATTTTGTTATTATTTATATCATGTTGATACTTTTGGTTCGAGGTGTGAATTTATTCACACCCAAACTTGTGAAATTATCACACAATAGTGGAGTGATCATTATTTCGTTGTCTTTTTTTTACTTCTCCAATTACTCCCTCATGAGTCTACTTTCCGCTTCTATTGAAACCATAGAATCAATTGAGGGATAACCCACTTATTGGTTGATCAAAGGGAGTATCAAGGGGCTGGATTGGATGTTATTTATCACTTCATTAATTTCTAATAACTTCTTTTAATTATGAATTTTGTTTGAAGATCTTCAAACTCCTTCATCCTTATTGAATGTAAGGATACACACTTCAAGTTACAATACGAACCTTTACCTTGAAGTGCTCAAAACTTTGACCCTTCAAGTGTATGAGTGATTAGTATTAAAGTGTGTAGGTATTAAACCGGTATGTGATAATGTTGTTTGAACTTCTTAAATGAACCCATCTCAAATATAAGAAATTGAAATAGTTAAAAAAGGAATGCATATAATCCACCCCAAGTGATAACCTATGATCAACTCATTATTTTGAATTGAATTAACTTAAGTCTATCAGTTTTCACTTAAACCCATCTAAAATCAACCAAATTTGTCCACTTCATTGAAAAAAACAATCCATAGAATGTATGTGTCTATAGGTTACTTCTTAGGTCTCAGAGGATTCGATAATGCAAGCTAAACTACAAGCGTCCGCTTAACCCTAAAAACTTGGGTAAATTTGGGAAAGACCAAATTTTGGCACCATTTACAGGGACCCAAGTAAGTCATCTTAAACACCCATTATATTATCCCACATTTCTTATATTCTCATCCAAATTCTCTTATCTTTTCCCTTTCTTTTTTTTTCTTTTGGCGCATGCCCGCCTACACTCGTGACCAATAAAACCATATAGTTAGGGTGGATAGTCCTGGGGTTGGGGAGTAAAGTACACCAAGATAACTATTTCATTAGATATTAATCTTACTAATACTCTAGAGTAAAAAATTGATCCCTTTTCAATGGAAGGTCTTCAAATAAACCAACTCATAAACCTGGGTAGGAACCAAAATGGAAATCCAAATGAGGCAGCCTCAAACATGGGGAATGCAGTCGATCAAACCATGAATGAATACCTCAAACCTACCTGGACCAATACCCCCTCATGAATTATACACAATTCCCTAGGATATTACAATTACATCTTTAAACTCCATTTCCTAAACCACCTTCCCACATTCCTTGTAATGGAGTCCAAGATTCCCTACCTTCACGTCAAGGAGTTCAATGACATTGTAGAAACCATGTGTCCCCCACATCAACAAGAATAAGCTAAGATGATGCTACTTACATTTTATTTAAAGTATCAAGCTAAAAATTGGCTAAAAAATTTGAGACCATCGTCCATCAACTATTGGGACCAATTTCAAAGATTATTCTACAAAAAATACTTTCCCCACCACAAAACAATTGCACTTAAAAAGAGCATCCAAAATGTTTTTGAAAAAGAGGGAGAGTCATTCTACAAAACATGGGAGAGGTTCAAAGACACTATAAAAATGGTTCCACACCATAGTTTTTCTATTGTTTAACAAGTGATAATTTTCTATGAAGGGTTGGGTGTAGGGAAAAATCAATTCATTGACATGATGTGTAATGGATCTTTCAGAAACAAAGCCCCAAATGATGCTTATGCGTATATAAAAATCCTTACTGAACAGAATCATACATGGGGAACATCACCTTACTATGAGAAGCCACCCAAATCTGGTGGAATTCACACACTTAGGGAGGAGGAAATCCTTAGGGTGAAACATGATTCCCTCACTAGGAAGGTCGAGGAGATCGATCTTAGGAAGGTCTATGAAATTCAAACTATTGACATCGTTTTCACAATTTGTGACAAATATGACCAAAAGACTGACAACTTCCCAACCATCCCTTCCATTAAATATTTCATTCTAGTAGGACCACTAGAAGAGGTCAATTCTCTAAAATTTCAAAATCCCCAATACCAAAACACATTCAACCCAAGGTATAATGACCACCCAGGCTTTCACTGGAAAGATAACCAATAACCTAGCCAACCACAAGGACCAAACACCTACCCTACACAAAATTTACAAAAACATAACCAATTTCAACCAAAACCATTCCAATACCAACATCCTTCTATCCAATACCAATAACCCATCCAACAACCAAAGTATCCTCCTGAGATAAACCAACCAACACAATCCGCCACTCAATCTTTCCTTCTTCTAATCCTTGAACAGTTGTGTAAACAAATAGAAAAAATGAACTTAAAATTATCTTCCCTTAAAAAATAACATCAAACCATCAAAAATAGAAAGGAACTCATGCCTACTCAGGTGGTACCATCCTCAAATTTAAGGGGAGATTCATGTTGCACTCAAATAACTCATGAACAAATAAAGGATGTGACTATTTTAAGAAGTGGGAAATAAATTGAGAAACCTGAACTACAAATTTAGTACCCTCTGAATATTCAAACTCAGATGAAAATTCAATTGAACCAAATGATAAAATGAAAAAACATGATAACATTTTCAAAGAAACAAATCTTCAACAAAAAACCCCACAACCTGCACCATTTCCTCAATGCATAAGGTGGAAAACCATGCCTAAATTGAATGAAACACTGAGGGAAATATTCTCACAAGTCAAGTTGAACATTCTACTCCTTGATGATATTAAAACTATTCTCGTATACTAAAAATACCTTAAGGACCTCTGTACATTTAAAAGGAAATTCTCACATAAGAACCAAGTCCTTCTAGACACAAATGTTAGCACAACAATATAAGGAACCCTTCCACCAAAGATGAAAGACCCATGATGTCCTTACATTAATGTTGAACTACGAGAGAATAAATTTTTCAAAGCCTTGTGTGACATAGGTTCCAGTATCAATCTCATTCCCTATACTGTGTACTTCTAGTTAAGCCTGGAAGAGCGCCATCCCACAACTATCACACTTTAACTTGCTGATCGTAGCATTAGGGTTCCAAAGAGGATTTTAAAGGACGTTTTGGTAAAAGTAGAAAACTTCATCCACCCTACTAACTTTATTGTCCTTGAAAACAATCCTAACTTACTAAACAAGGAACAAACCCCAATCATCCTTGGTCGTCCCTTCCTTGCAACAATCAACTATGTTATTCAAGTCCGAAATGGGAACATGACCATCACCTTTGGAAACATGAGTCTATACTTGAACATCTATAATGAAATCTCAAAAATAGGGGATGATGAGGAAATTCATGAAGTAAACATGATAGGAAGCATTGATAATGAATCCATAGAACATCAAGGAATATTTGAGGAATGTTTAAATCAGGACGACATTAATTTCCTTTGTTCACATGAAGGAAGTTTATATCCTTAGATTGAATCATTTTCAAATTGATCTTATGATGAAGTCTTAGGTCTAACAATCATTGAAACATTTCAAGAAACCACTTTCATGGAGACCAATAAAACTTCCATCCATAAATCTGATCAAACCAATCTTGTAGCTGAATCTTCTACACATGGGGATTCAATTATATCTAAAACTCTAGGAAAAAAATCAATCATAATCCAATGTCCCAATATTCTTCTGAAATTTTAAACCAACCTGATATTTAATTGAAGAAACTTCCCACTGCACTTAAGTATGCCTTCCTAGGAGAAAATCAAACATATCCTATTTTAATTTATTCTTCTCTTAAAGCCAATCATGAGAGGTTTCTTTTAGATGTCCTTAGGAAACATAAGAAAGCCATTGGTTAGACCCTGTATAGTATTCATGGGATTATACCTCTAATTAGGGCTCATAGGATTGTTCTAGAATCTAATTCAAATCCATGTCATAAAACTTGATAGAGAATCAATCATAATCTCATGAATGTAGTGAGAAAATAACTTCTGAAATTGTTAAAAGATGGTATTATATATCCCATAGTTGAGAGTGAGGGGGTCAGCCCAATCCAAGGGGTTCCAAAGTAAGCTGGAATCCCTGTGATAACCAATAAGGATGGATAGATTCTTCCAAAAAGGGTGAGTAGTGGCTGGAGAGTCTGTATCGACTATAGGAAGCTAATCTCATTTACCAAGAAGAACCATTTCCCCTTAACATTCATTGACCAAGTCCTTGAGAGAGTGGTAGGTCATGCCTTCTACTGTTTCTTAAATGGGTACTCGGGGTATAATCAAATTGAGGTCTCCCTAGAGGATTAAGGGAAGACTACATTCAAATGTCCATTCAACACCTTTTCTTTCAAACGCATGACCTTCGGGTTATGTAATGCCCCCGAAACCTTCTAGTGGTGCATGATGGGAATATTCTCAAACATGGTAGGGGATTTTATAGAGGTCTTCATGGATGACTTCTCTGTATTTGGGGATATATTTTAGGGATGTCTAAGTAATGTAGAGAGAGTCTTGTTAAGATTTGAATAAAAGAATCTAGTCCTAAACTGGAAAAAATTCCATTTAATAGTTAAAGAGGGACCGGTCCTTGGCCATCTAGTCTCAAGTAGGGGGATTTAAGTTGATAAAGTCAAGGTTGACATCATTCGTCACCTTCCATCACCCAAAAATTTCAAGGAAGTGAGGTCTTTCTTAGGACATGCTGGTTTCTATAGAAGTTTCATTAGGAATTTAAGCTCTATTTCTCGACCAATTTGTTCTATATTGGTGAAAGATACTCCATTTTTATAGACAGAAAACTATGAGTAATAATTATCTACACTCAAGTAATCTCTTATCTCTCCACCTATCATGTCGTCTCCAAATTGGAAACTTCCTTTTGAGCTCATGTGTGATGCGAATGACTTCGCTATAGGAGCAGTCTTAGGAAAACGATGTGAGAAAACTCCATGTGTCATTGCTTATACAGGAAAATATTTAAATGATGCACAAATAAACCACACCACCATTGAGAATGAGTTACTTTCTGTTGTGTTTTCCTTAGAATGGTTTTGGTCCTACCTCTTAGGATCCCCCATAACTGTGTTCACTAACCATTCTGCACTAAAATCCCTCTTCACAAAATTAGATGCTAAGGCTAGAATGATTAGGTGGGTCATTATATTACAATAATTTGGCCTCACAATCAAGGATAAAAAGGGTGTTGAAAATGTTGTAGCTTATCATCTCTCTAGGATGGAATTCAAAGACAACTCAAATAACATTTTTGTGCTTGATTCATTTCCCGATGAGCACCTCTATTCAATGAGTGATTTCCCATGGTAAGCCTACATAGCCAACTTCTTAGTTATAGGAGTCATTACACAATTATTAGGGACTCAATATTGAAGGAAAATATCTTTCAGATGTCAAGAACTATGTGTTTGATGATCCATACTTCTATAAGTTCTGTCCTGACCTAGCCATTAGGATGTGTGTCCCAGAATCTGAATAAGAGTTAATCCTTAAATTCTGTCATAACGAGGCTTGTGGGGGTCACTTTTCCTCTAAGAAAACATTTGCTTAGATTCTTTAGTGTGGTCTCTTCTGGCCCACCCTCTCAAGGGATTCATAAATTTTTTGTCAAACCTGCCCCAAGTTTCAATAAGTAGGGTCCATCATAAAAAGGAATCAAATTCCACTCACTCCCATCTTAGTGGTTAAAATATTTGATTGCTGGGGAATTGATTTCATGGGTCCCTTACCAAAATATAGGGGATATCTATACATCCTTTTATCTATCGATTATGTCTCCAAATGGGTTGAGGCCATTACTAAAATATCCAATGATCATCAAACTAGGATTATATTTCTCAAGTAAAACATCCTCTCTAGATTTGGAATTCCTAGGGCTATCATTAGTGATCGTGGAACTCATTTATGAAATAGTCCTTTCTTAGAACTCATGGAAAAGTATGTAATCTCTCAAAAAGTGTCCAATGCTTACCAGCCATAGAACAATGGTCAAACTGAGTTAACCAATCCATGAATCAAAACAATTCTTGAGAAAACTGTTAATCCATCTAGGAAAGATTGATCGAGAAAACTCTACATTCTATTTGGGCGTATCAAAACGCATATAAATCTATTTCAGGAATGTCCCCATATTGGTTGGTTTATGGTAAAGCATGCCATTTTCTAGTGGATATTGAACATAAGGATTTTTGGGAAATTAAGAAAAATAATTATGACCTCTCATTGGACAGAACAAAAAGGAAATTATATCTCAGTGAACTTGAGGAAATTAGGATGGAGGTTTATGAAAATTCAAGGATCAATAAAGCTAAAGTACAAGCCTACCGATATCAAAATATTAAAACCAAACAAATTGTACCGGGTAAACCAATTCTTTTGTATAGTTCTAAACTTCATTTACACCCAAGAAATGTGAGGTATAGATTTTCAGGTCCATATATAGTGCATAATGTGTACCCCCATGGGGTTTTAGAAATTCAAGATCCCACCAATGGTCAAACTTTTAAAGTTAATGGTCATAGAGTCAAAAAATTCATTGAACCATTCCAAAAAAATTAATTTGATGAAAAATTTTGTGAACCAACCTTAGATGAGGAAAATACTTAAATAATTAAGGGTATAATTGGATCAAGAGACATTAAACCAAAGCGATGCATGGGAGGAAACCCGTGGTTTTCATCTTTGCAAATCATCTTTTTTTAAATAGGATTAATAAATCAATTTTATATTAAAAAAATAATTAACTCTACATATGATAGTACCACATACTGTTGACCTGATCTTCTATTATGATTATTGATGGGTATGAAAGGGGAGATCCATATTCATCCATGTCACGTGGTGTGATCCTTGAGTAATACCTTACTCAGAAATTTAAAAATAAGACAATGTATCATCAGTTTATTTTTAGGGGTTTATAGGTTAAAATAAAAATACTAAAAATAATAATATATGTATATATATATAAGGACATTCCATAGGTCATGGGGAAACCCTGTCACAACTGGTGAAGCCACGGGGACTTAAACCCATGACCGAAGGGAGACATGGAAGTGCACCAACCACTGACCTACGGGTTATAGTGCTTTCTTTTTATATATTTTTTGTATACATACTTATATTTTACTTTTATTATTATTATATATATATATATATTGTTTGTTTGTTTGTTTTTATTTTTTCCAATAGGGAACTCTACGAGTGACATGGATATCAGTGGACTAAATTGGAGTGTCACGGACTTTAACTTTAACCACCAGGTGACTTCATTCCATGATCCTCATTTTAAATTTACTTTTTGAACTCCCCTTCTATGCCTCTACCCCCTTCTTAAATTCTATTTTTTTCAAACACTGAGGGTAGTGTTATTTTAAGTTGGGTAGGGGAGATGAAATAAAAAATTTGATTTTGTGTAAAAAAATTGCTTTTGTGTGAAAAAAATGATTTGAAAAAAATGTGTGTAAATGGAAGGAAAACTTCCTTTAACTTTGAACATGATAATACACATTAAACACTTTGAAACTAAATATCAAATAATTTATCATGCCCTAATTCTAATTTTAATCCATCTATAATTACATGTGCATAGATTTTGGAAAGTGTGGATGTCTAATGTGAAATTTCACCATTTATATTTTCATCCGAATAGAATAAAAGAGATCACAATGCACATCCATTGTATAGTGGGGTATTAGTTTGAGTTCATGGGGTCCCCCAAATAAATATCATAGGTTTGGTGATCATTTTAGTTTTAATTTGAGTATTAAAAAAACAATAAATTTTCATGTAAAGAAATTAAATGACCAAATGAGTAGCTTTCGGTACTTGGGGATTGTGAGTCCACAGTTTTCTGGATTAGAGTTAGTAATTTTATCTCTATTTGTGGTAATTTGACATTGTTTTTGACAGAGTTAACTCTAGATGATGTCCAAGTATGTGGGCTTCACTTGGTGCCCTAAGGTCTTTGAGCTTGGGAGTCATCAGCAAAGTCTCGCTACATGGGTTGACTCTTTTGAGTACAATTTAAATTACCATGGAAATATTGAAAAAAAATTGAATACTCATCTTAATATTGAAATGTGATTCCACCTAGCACTTCTATCATTTCCCCCTTGAATAATGATGAACATCCCTATCTATTGTGATACACAACACATCCTCACACTTAATTGATATTGGATGAATTATGGCGATGAATTTGAACAAAGTAATGGGAATGGGATTGGGTTATGATTATGAAACTATCTTGTATTAAAAGATTTTTATGGGTTTCATAGTTGTTTGGTATATGTGTTTTTGGTGATCATTGTGTATTAATTATTTTTTGGAAAATTGAATTCGAATTTCATATTTTTGAGATACATTTTGATCGGGACTAGAAAAACTCAAGTTGGGGGGTGTGATTATCCCCTGAATGAGGATAATATTCATTGAAAATATATATAATATTCACATGATTTATTATTCATAAACACCATTTTAGTGTAGTTTACACTTTGAACATTATTTCATATTATAATTTCAATTCTTTCTTAAAATGCACTATTACATGGTACATTTTTTAACATCATTTAAAGTATCCAAAACGGCCTTGATTTTAATTTCATGTTTTATTCTCAGGTCTCTCATGATACAAGGAAAAAGTCACAATTTTTTAAGTATCTTAATATTCACATTATAAGACCACCAAAATGGGATTTCATGGAAACACATTCTGAGAAAAATAAACTGGACATAAGACCAATAAAGAGACTGTATGGGCCATGATCCAAGATCAATGATTCTAAAACCTTAACTCAAGATAGTTTAAATAATTGGGAACATTATATTCAATAGTGTACAAATCTAATTCGGATTTTTGTATGGTGTTATAGGCAGTCCAAGTTGAAGATAAATATTTGGGCCAGATTCTGCGGCCCAAAAAATAACCCACCATTTTACACATATCTCGTAATCCATAAAATATTTCAGGCTTAAATTTTATAGAGGTTTAGGGTCCATACAGAGATATATTGTTTTATTCTATGTCACACTCCATTTCGGCCATCTAAAAGGCCATCTAGGTGCCTCTGTTTAGTAGATGAAAGTTGGATGCAACTTCTAGTCAAGGGTGGAAAAGTCTCCTCTCCCTTACTTTCCACCAACCTAGGCCTACCACTATTAAATGAGGAGACTTGGATAGATGGGGATCAACCCAAGACTATAAAAATTCCTATTTAAGGTAGTGGGTTTGGAGTATTAAAGGATATTTTGAGCTTTCTTTCATTGTAATGTTATGCTGTGATTTTGTTGTCACAAGTTTTTCTTTCACATGTAAGTTGTTCAAGTCACCTTAGTTTCTTACTAAAATTTATTCTTCTACTCTTATTTTTTTCTTCTTTATATCACGTTGATACTGTTGGTTCAAGTTGTGAATTTATTCACACCAAAACTTATAAAATTATCATACAACGGTTGAGTTATCATTATTTTATTATCTTTTTTTACTTCTCCAACTTCTCCCTCATGAGTCTAATTTCCGCTTCCATTGAAAACATAGAATCAATAGAGGGATAACCCACTTATGGGTTGACCCAAGGGAGTATAAATGGTCTTGATTAGATTTTATTTCTCACACCATTAATTTATAATCACTTCTTTTAACTGAGAATTTTGTTTGAAGATCTTCAAACTCCTTCGTCCTTGTTGAATTTAAGGCCACACACTTCAAGTGCTAATACGATCCTTTACCTAGAAGTTCTAAAATCATTGATCCTTGAAGTTTATAGGTTATTAGTGTTAAATTGTGTAGGTATTAAACCAATAAATGATGAAGTTGGTTGGTCTTCTTAAATGAACCCATCTCAAATATAAGAAATTTAAATAGTTGAAAAAGGAATGCATCTAATCCACCCCAAGTGATAACCTACGATCAACTCATTATTCTAAATTGAATTCACTTCATTCACTTAGAATTAACTTAAAACCATATAAAATGAATCCAATTTGGAAACTTCATAGCCAAAAACAATCCATAGAATGTACGTGTCTGTAGGTTACTTCTTAGGTCTCTGAGGATTAGATAACCCAAGATAAAATACAAGCGACCGCTTAACCCTAAAACTTGGGTAAATTTGGGCTACACCAGTGATGAACTTGTTGTGTGATGTTATTATTTTCTATAATTTCTTCACGTACTAGTATGGTGTGAGAGTTGAGTATGAATGCATTATTCTAGGTACTCAGGATTTTATGTGATATGCATCATTTTAGGAATAAAAAAAATTATGAGTGGGTTTTGAGAAATGAAAATGACTTTATTTATTTGAGTATTTCAAAATAAAATTATAACTAATATAGAATTGAAAATTATAAATTATTCCAAAATTGGTAATTTTAAATGGATAAAAATAGGTTTTTAATAAGAAACTTATGATGAAAAAAGTTGATTACCATGTGTTATCCATATCCGAGGTTAGGGATGGTTAATGGTAGTTATACTAACTTAGTTTTGATCATGTGGTGGTGTATGAAATATTACTTGATATGATCTTATGTTAATACATCTTGTTAAAACATAATAATGATGTGTTATGTGTCCTAATACATGTGTTTTTCATTGTGAAGAAATCCATCCATGATAAAATTTGTTGATAGGAAAAGAAGAGGAAATTATTGGTAATGTGCCTCCAATAGTGGGGAAAGAGGCTCCAATAGTTCCAAGCAATGGGGCGGGATAGAAGTTCTGTGAGAACTTTTCTCACTTTATACAGTTCATAGAAAGATACCTAGTGTGGGCTATGTAAAATATGTCTGATTTGACCTGGGAATTCTAGTTGCAACATTCTCTGATGTTCACTAGAGTGGGTAGACCTAAGGTAGCTATGCTCTGGATTGAGTCTATCTAGAAAATTCTTGACCATTTAGAGACTCCTACTAAGAAGATGGTCCAGTTCGATACTTATATGTTGTAAGGATCAATGAATCATTGGTAGGATATATAGACTCATGATTATAAGTTGGAGGGAATGGTATGTAATGAATTATTGGAGAAGTTCCTGGATCAATTTTACCCATATAGGTTTATATAGGAAAGAGTGGTAGTGTTTATGCGGTTAACCCTGGGAAGCATGTCCATGATGAACTATGATGGTCTCTTCACTAATTTACAACACTTTATCCCAGCACTAGTTGGATATGAGTCAACCATGAAAAAATGTTTTTAGGATGGACTTAAATATGAAATTAAGTCTTAGGTTTACATATTCTATTTAAAGAAGTTTTCCGAGGTGGTGAATGAGGTTCTCATTTATAAGGGGAACCAAAAATAGGCTTCTAGTGGAGTACATGTTGTTTATGCTAGATGACTAGGTAGTAAATCTTATGAGGGTAGAAAGTATCACTATGAGAATGTAAATTAGAGCAATGGAAGGCAGAGTATCCAAGGGGAAAGACCAATTACCCAGGGAAATACTCGAGTTCTTTTCCATCAGTGCGGTAGGATAGGTCACATTCATAGCCAGCATCCTCAAACATCCTTAGAGTGATGATACTATGGTAGGATGATTCATCTATAGTGGTTCTACATGAACCCATGATAGATGGGTAGTGATGGGGGGAACTAGACTGAACTAGAGTATGGTAATGGGGTTATCTACACCATACAAGTTTGGAATTTTGAGTACTAATAGCCATGTTAGTTGAGGTTATAGATGTGGTACTTTAAGGAAAGAGCACCCATATCAGTAGAGTAGTGAAACTCATGGGTCGCAGACTAAAGCATAGATAATAGGGATAGACCACTTGCATGTTATTCAACCTGCTCTTATGGATAGAAAGGTGGGGCCATCAATAGTTAGAAGAACTATTCTTATAGGTTATATTATTTCTAGAAATTTATTTTATATAAGAGTCTCACATTCTTTTATATCTTCTCAAATTGTGAATATTTTGAGTTTGATAGTGGAGTTTTTAATTGGGGGTATGATGATCGACACACCACTGGGTGTACGATCAAAGGAAATATTTTTATACAGGGGTTGTTCTGTCAAGGTTAGCGAGTATCATTTCCTTTAAGATATTTAAATACTTAAAATATTAGTTTTTAACTTGATTTTGGGTATGGACTGGCTGGTATCATACCGATGCCACATCATTTTTACCATATGATAATAACCTTTTCATCTCTTAAGGGTAATAATTATGTTCATTGTTTATAATGAGATATCCAGGTAGGACATGTAGGGTTAGTTCTCCAGCAATTATGGGAGCTCACCACCAAATTTGTGAGCCATTTTCTAGATTATGGGGGTGTGAAGAAATGTTTTTTCCACCTGTAGTAGATTATTTTCAGGATATGTTTCCTAAATACTTCTCAGGGATTCCACCTAAGTGAGATGTTGAGTTCACAATTGAACTAAATCCTAGATTTGAACCAATATATATCAAACCTTACCAAATGAAACTAATAGAGCTTCAATATATTAATAATTAGTTAGAAGTGTTGATGTATAAGATATTTGTCCTTCTGGTTATGTCACCTTGGGGTTATTCAGTTTTTTTTCTAAGAAGGATGATAATAAGTTACATTTAAATTTTGATTACCAAAATTTGAACTGAATGAAAATGAAGAACCAGTATCCTATTCCACAAATTAATGATGTCATTGACTTATTAAGATGGTTTTTTGTATTATCTAAGATTGATTTGAGAGATGAGTATCATCTGTTGAGAGTTATACCTTCTGATTTACCGCAAACCACTTTTAGAAGTAGGTATGAACTATACGAGTTTGTCATGATTCCATTTGGGATGAGGAATGATCTAGCTGTGTTTATGGCCTTTATGAATTAGATCTTTCACCCATACCTAGATTAGTTTGTGGTTGTTTTTTTGGATGACATCTTGGTGTAATACAAGACTCATGATGATCATTTCTAATATCATAACATCACCCTGAGTACACTAGGAGAGTATTGTATATACTCCAAGATATCTAAGTGTAAATTTTATATTAATAGGGTAAATGTTTTGTGTCACATCATCTATGAAAAAGGTGTGTCATTATACTAAGAGAAAGTTAAAGTAGTTGTTTCTTGGGAGAATCCCAAGAATATTTTTAATATCTAAATATTTTTGGGTTTGGTGGGTTATTATTAGAGATTCACCTAAGAATTTTATTGTTTTGAAGAAATAATTTTGGGCTTGACCAAGAAGGGTACCAATTTTAATGATATGGATCATGTGATAATTCTTTCTAGGATTTGAATAAGTGGATGAGTAATAGAACAATTTTGATCCTACCCGAGTCAGGTGAATGGTATGGAGCATGTTTTATGATGTGTCCAAATTGGAATTGGGGTAGTTTTTATACAGAGTGATCAAGTTATAGTGTATAGATCTTGAAAGTTGATCCCACATGAATGGAATTACCATGAATATGTTCACAAGTTATCTGTGATGGTTTATGCCTGAAAGTGTTAGTATAATTACTTAGTGGGTGAAAACTTTATTGTTTATATTGACCAAAAAAGATTAATGTGTATATTTTCACAGTGATATTTGAACCTATGATAGTGGAGGTGGGTTTAGTATATGAAATAATTTTATTTTAATCTAGTTTATACAATGGGGAAGGTAAAAAGTGTGGTTGATGCTTTGAACCGAAAGACTTAGACTTGGGAAGTCCATGAGTGTACCTCTAAGTGGAAGACGATGGTTTTACTAGATGATATGCACATTGAGGGTCAGTACGACCAGGAGAATTTGAGCCTCATATCCATATCAGTGGAGTCTACTGTTTTGAGATGGACTGAGGAGAGGTATTATGAGGATATGGAGTGTTTTTACTTGAGGGAAATCCTTTAAGGTGAGGATTCACCTTCCGATTATACTATAGATGATGATTAGATCATCTATGTATGGGGACATGTTATTGTACCTATGTGTATGAATGTGGAGATAATACATGATATTCATAACTCAAAGTGGGAGGTGTGTCCCATTCTATAATTGAAGTGGGAAAACATTACCATGGAATTTTTGGTGGTTCTTCTGAGGATCCCTCATAATAATTTCCTGATGTGTGTAATTATGGACCACTTGATGATGGTATCCCATTTCTTTCTAATTAGGGAGACTTTCCCAGTTGATTAGTTGGGTGTTATGTATGTTTAGAAGATAGTCCATTTTCATGGGGGTTCCATAGATCATTGTTTCATATCATGATTCATGTTTTACTTTGTGATTCTATAAAGGCTTACATAAGGCATTGGGCATGAAGGTGTTTCATAGTATATATTTTCACCCAGAGATAGATAGGAAAATAAAGCATACTATTCAGGTGTTTGAGGACATGATATGAGTATGCATCCGAGATTTTGGTGAGTATTAGGATAAGAAACAAGTACTCATTGAGTTCACTTATAACAATAGTTTTTAGATGACTATTCAGATGACACCTTATGAGGAACTTTATTGTAGGCACTACAGATCACTTTTATAATAGATGGAGTCTGGTGAGTTAGAGTTTTTGGGACCCAGTCTTGTACAAGAGATGTCAGAGTAGGTTCAACTGATTTAGAAATGTATGGATATGACATAGATTATCCAGAAGTCATATAATGATAAACTTCATTAACCCCTAGAGTTTAGAGTGGGTGATCATGTATTCCTTCAGGTATCTTCAAGTTTGGGTCATCATAGGATTCAGAGGCAAGACTAGTTGGCACCAAGGTTTGTTGGACCATTTGAGTTTGTAGAGATAATCAGACCAGTGGTGTAATATTGACTATTACTTATAGGTATAGTGTTATTAATGATGTTTTTCATGTGTCACATCTTCAACAATATCATCTCGACCCCTCTAATGTGATTGAAATTTATGATGTTGAGAATGAGGCTGATGCGTCCTTTGACGGGCATCTAATTCAAGTTGTGGATCACAATGAGAAATGCTTTTTGGGGAAAGACTATTCCAATAATCTTAGTACTATAGGAACATGTATGTATTCATGTGGATACATGGGATAGGGAAGCAGAAATGTGATCCTAGTGGCCCGACCTTTTTACCTAGGAAACTTTGTGATGCTTGGGAGTAAAACTCGAGGATGAGTTATTATAATGTGGGGAGACTTTAGGATCCCAAAATTTTTGGATATGTATAATACTCGTTTCTAGGTAATTTATACCCTTTTTTTAATCTCATTTTGGTTGATTCCTGTCTTGGGTGTGTTCATGTAAGTTTTAGAAGCTTTTGGTGAGTCTTTGGGTAGTGTGCGGTTTTCCAAAACCATGCACCCACCCCAAGAAACCATTAACTCATGAGATAGTGGGATTTCAAATATTTTCACATGGTTTAACAAACCATGCACCTCAAGTATAAACTGAACACCACTGGTAGTATGGGTACATAGTTAGGGTTCATGGTTTGTCTAACCATTTGACCCTTCCAAGAAACCATGTGTTCGGTTATATAACCCCTATAAATTGTAATTAAAATTTTAAAAACCCATAGTTTACATTCATAATCACCCCATATAATACTAATTTGATTTCCTTTTCTTTTGGATCCTCCCAAGAGGATTCTTAGGCTCCTCTAATGTCTTTATTTTCAAATCAATGATATGGTGGAATGTTTGACTCCTCTTTGGTATGTAAATTCTTCCCTATTTAGATTTCTATCTCTCTTATCATTATTACCCTTTATATAGGGATAAATTCTTACATTTTTGATGGATTAGATCTAGGTTTTGATTGATCTCATCTCTTTGGTCATTGATCCTAGGTTTTGATCATATATCTTCCTCACTATTGTTATTTAGATCAATCTACATCAAATTAAGGGCTATGGTTTGGAGAGAATTCATTAACGATCTTGAGGTAGGTGGTCTAATTTATTATTCCTTTAGTATTGATTTTGATCATGTGTATGTAATTTTTACATCACACTACCTTGTGGTGAAATTTCATTTAAATTTAAAAGGAGAATTTAATTCCATCAAATTGGGAAACTGTTCACAGATCCCATTAGACCATTAGAGATTATGAGACTAGACTTGATGGAAACCCATGGGGTATACCAATATCTTTGAATTGAGGAATTATGGGATTTGAAAAGGGGAATAAAGAGTTATTGTAATTAAAATAAATCCTTGTTGCATGTTTGATAATGGGAATTAAAGGATTGGTTGAATTAAGCTTGCAGGGTTATGAGTTGTAAATAATTGATGATAATTGGATTAATGGTGAATTTTTAATGTTTTTCATTGTGACTAAAATAAATAACCCTGGCTGTGCTTGATAGATAAAATGGTGCATCGTGATGTGAATACCCATGGGGAGATATACTAATGTTCTAGGCCCCCAAGATTTTGGAATTAGACTAATGTTTTAATTTCCAGAGATACTAGTACCTAAACTAAACCTATAAGTTGTTAAATGAAATTTATTAATGAAATACAATGAAATAATTAATTTTTTATATCCCTATGGATTATGTTTTAGACTCCATCATGGGCCGAAGAAGGTATGATTGGTTTGGGTGTCACCGTGAACCTGGGGGCCTATGTGGTTGATTAAAGAATAATAATGGTGAAACCTATTTACTTTTTTCATTTGCTCTTCATTATTTATATGAATTCATACATGGTTACACACTGTATATTTCTTTATGAACAATTGGTGGCAGCCTAATGAGTTGTACACACACCCTACTCAGGATTCCTGATTGGTACCCGAATAGACTTCATGTTTGTAGGACATGATAAAAGAAAGAACCCTATGTTAAATGGACGAGTTGGGATTCTGGATGGAGCCTGGATGAGGAAACCAAACATGATATCAGGACCTGATTGGGCGATGTAAGTGTGTCTTTATTTTTGTTTTTCATTCAAAACTTGATAGTTGTATGGCATGATATATTTAAAAATTTGGTTTGTCGTCATTTTCCATGTTTTGGATTCATCATGAGATGTTGTTCTTATATTTATTATAATTAATTATTGGTCATTTTTTTATCTTGGTTATTTTTATATTGATTTCTGCTATTGTATTGATTTGATAAAGAGGGTATAATATCCTTACGTTACATATTAGCCGATCATTTCTAGTCAGCAACCTCTATTGTATGGGGAGGTGCACCTAAGTTCATGTAGTGAAATGGATCGGGGCACCCAAATCGGGACATTACACACCATCCTTATTTGATATAATAGTTCACTTGGGTAGAGACTTCCAACTATGTGGTATTATATATTATAGATAGATGTACCACATTGAATACTATATGAATATTTTAAAATTCTATATTGAAAAATGAAGTAGTCTATAAGGTTTTATTGTAGAGAAATATATTATTTAAGATTCCATTGAATTTTGTACTGACTACCTATCTGATGTGGATAACATTAATCTTCCAAAACCACATCACATGGAAATTACCATTACTAAGTGAGATCAGGGTCACATTTACATTTTTAATATTTTTTATAAAGGGTTTTACATATGTTGAAACTCACAATGTAATTATTAGTAATTTTAATCTATTAAGGACTGAAAACTAGATATCAAAAATTCATAATCCATAGATTATGTGATACTTTCAACTATATATTTTTAAATATTTTTTAGAAATTCAAATTTAATTTCAGAAAGAATTTTATGTCTAGATAGAGAGCCAAGCATTCATGTAGTACCTTACAATGGTTTTGTAATTAATAGTTAAATATTCCATTCAAATAAACATGATGAATTTGGTATGATGAATAATAATGGAGTTACTCTTTTGGTGTAAGTGATGTATGTATCATGTACTATGGAAGAAAATTCAATTTATGAAAATATATCATACTTTGGCATAATCGAGGAAATATGGGAGTTGGTTTATATAATATTTCATGTGATATTTTTTCAATGAAAACAAATTAATAATAGAAGTGTTGTTAAAAATGTTGAATAAAAATTCATGAAATTAAATTTTAGTAAAGAAGGGTATGAGGATAAATTTTACATAATGAAATTATAGGAATTAAAAGTATTTTATTACAAAGATCCTTCAAACACAAATTGTTCAATTGTTCTATTGTTGATTAAAACAACTATAAGGTAAAATAAAAATTCCTTTGAGGTTGAATCATTCACTGGGATGTCCCAACCATTTCTCAATTATACCAATATAGATGATGTATTGTACGCTAGTGGGAACTATAATGTGGAGATTTGGATACTTGGTAGAGGGGATAAATACCTTCAACCATTAAAGAAAAATATATTTCAATGAATATGTCACATTTATCTAATTAATTTTTTATATATGATGTGTTTCTGCATAATATTATGTGTTCACTATTGTATTTATGTAGTATAGATTAAATGTTAAACTAGTTTTTGCAGATAATGGATCCTGATCTAGTTGATGCTACTAATATCAAGAAACCACATATTGGTAGTGTTGAAATTGAGATAAAGTTAAAAGTTGAACAACATTTTGGAAGTGAGAAAAGGCCTGAAGGGGATTAAAAGGGAAACAATTATAAGGATGGAAAAAGATAAGTGTTGAGTAATGTGACAATATTAGTAAAAATTATTAAGGTTAAAAGAAAAGATAAAAAATATGAGGTTGTATAGAATTAATTTTTTTTAATCTATTGACCCCAATATGCATATTTTTATAAGTTACAATGGGTTTGGTACTCCAATGCTAATGAATATTGATATAAATACATGGCACAATATTGTTCTTGAATTAAAGGAAATAATTTTTGATGATATCTAGGTGAAATTATGACATACTTTCTCTATTTTACTGAAAAATATAATAATGAAAAGTTGATTTAATTTTCATTATCCTTTATAGGGTAAATTTATATTAGAATATTTTTAGATGAAATTCATACTAATGGTAACTAGAAAGGTTAATAGAGAATTCCAAATACCTATTATGAAACATTATCTTAGGGATATTGAGGGAAAATTAAACCACAACCAGATCCTATATACACACACATCATAAACCAAGCAACCTAGGATGATTTTGTTGGCCATCGGGAGGAGGAATCATTTATGGTACATTATAATTGGTATTATTTTATTTGATATTATGTATATTAATCAATTTGATTCAAAACTATTAATTTATGAAATAATAAAGGAGTCGAGAAAATAAATAATTCACATTGAAACCACAATATCTCGAGCATAAATCAAGGATGTGGTACACTTCACTTGAAAAAA
Source organism: Viscum album (assembly GCA_963277665.1). Taxonomy (NCBI): domain Eukaryota; kingdom Viridiplantae; phylum Streptophyta; class Magnoliopsida; order Santalales; family Viscaceae; genus Viscum; species Viscum album. Next base: position 333,064,273 of record OY728145.1, on the reverse strand, counting down.
TGGTATGTATTTTAAATCTATAGTAATTTATTTATATGAAATTATAACATAATTATATTTATGTTTTTATATATAGATTGATGAAGGGAAATATTAATCTATTTCCATCCCACAACATGTGATATGGAATAAGGATTGTGTAAATAAAAAAGGAAAAATAATAGATGAAAATATATAGATTTTTTTTAATCATGTGTAAGTATGACATAATAGATATTTTTTCTACTTTAAAATAATATTATATAACAATAACTACTTATTTTAATATATTTTTATCTACTTTATACATAAGAGTATTAGTTTACTGTTGTTAATAAATAACTACTTTTTGTGGATTTAAAGTGTCCTAAAAGTATGGCGGTTTTATAGGTGCATGTTTTAGAGTCTCACATTGAGAATAATTTGAGAAATCAAAGACACATGTGAAAAATTATTAAATGTAAAATATATAATCACAAATAGATAGTCTAATGCGAAAAGTTATTTGGAAGGATGATTTGATAAACCAGTGTCTTTGAAGGTATCAATAATAGGATTCAAAATAACAGTAACCATAACATGAAGAAACAAACCCCTAGTTTCGAGGTTAGTCACCCCCCCTAAAAGACCACAGAGATAACTATTCCCATTGATGATTTTGATGTTATCACGATAAAAAATTCTATTGAAACATTTATAGAATGGTTTTCTAAGCTTATAAATATACATGATGATAATGAGGCATGTATTTTATATGAAATACCTTTTAAAATTAATGAATTAAGGTCTAAAATGAGTTATATAATTACAAAATGAGAAAAATAGTGAGAAAAATAAGGTCGAGTCAGGATAATCTAAGGGATCAAATAATATATTGAAATGACCATTTGAGGTTACCTTTACCACACCAATTTCACTACTGAATTTACTAACACCACAAGTTCATTTATATATAATGTTCTAAAATATAATTATCTAACACATTTAATATAAAGAACAAATATATGGCGAGGTCATTATTTACTAGATAAATCTTAATAATGTATATGAAACTCTCAAGTATGAATGGTTAGAAGTATCGATTGTAAATGTATACATGATTTTCATTTTCATAATTTTTTTATCCAATAAATGATATACAATGTCAATTATATTTTAAAACTATTCATATTTTCTATAGTTGTTTATACCACACCAATGTAAAGGGAAGGCCTTTTGATGAAAAATTTGGATTCGTTAGTCCTTATGTAACTTATATTGAAAAAACATCTATAGAATAAGATAAAATTTTAGTAATGTTACAATTAGTAGACATAATGTTTAAAAACAATTATTGGAAGACTGTTCTTAATACCTAAAATATAATGGTAAAATACTACACTCAAATAATATAAAATATATTTTCATTTTTCTAATACTAATACCTTTTTTAGACACACTAGATGCTGATTAAAATCAATTTGGATAATACAAATTATTATTTTTTGGATAAAATTCATGGATATCTAATAAACCAACCACATGTGAGATCTATTATGATTATGTAATACACTACATTCAATATTTTATAAATAAAAATTTTATTTTATTTTTATATTATGATTTAATAGGAATTTGTTTGGATATGGTGTTATTTATTTATCTTCGAATCTATAATATGAGAATAGTCAATGCGCACTTGAAAGTTATGGATTTTTATTATTGGATAAGTGTTTGGGTATATATAATAACATTTCACTATGATAACATATTTAAAAAAATTACTTATAGTTATTAATGATTATATATTTTCTGAAACAATGTAATCACATCAAGTTTGGTTATTATATTTGTAATGTTATGAAATATATCATATTAAATAAAAAAATTATAATCCCAAAATAAATATTTGTTATGGTAATTACACTTTTATTTAAAATATATCTAAACTATATATTTATCTATAATTTTTTTAACACTATAAGGATTATTTATAATCCACATATTCAAAAGAGAAAAAAAATTTGTTTTGGAATGATTAGGTAGCTTATATAGTGTTAGGCTGTTTATAGACATCAGGAATAGGTGGTCTAATATCATTATGGGAAAAATTAATTTTAGTTAGATGTGATTAGAATCATATCATATAACCCAAAATATTGAATTCATTACAGAATTAAAAGAATACCATTGACTAAAAATGGTAGACCAATAATATGGGTGTGACATTATCAAAAACCATCTAATTTTTTATCAATTGTAACCACACACCAAGAGACTTCAGGTCATTTTTTGTATGAACATATATCCTTTTCATATTAATTATCATCATAAATAATAATTAATATAAAATAATTTATGTTCATACATGAAAAACCCAAGTTTTTTTATTTTGGTGGCTTCAATTGATAAAAATTAGTAGCTTGGTATTGAAATTCTCATATCGACACAATTGATTTAACAAATCCAATAAAAATGAATATATGAGGTATGTTAACAATTTTTTTTCTAATTATTTATGTTATATTGTTTCTATAATTTTAATGATGTATTTTTTTATTTCTGTTTTTAAAATTAAAAATATGTAGCTGCTAGAAAAATTAATTTTTTAACAAATTTAAAATTCTCCATCTTCATTATTTAAAATATATTTATCTCTAATATTTTAAATTTAATTAAATGTGATCAAAATTCATGTTTTTGATTTAAAATTGAATATTTAGTTCAAAACATGCATCACATAGTTAATACCAGGAAAACACACTCATAATTTCATGATAATTTATAAAAATGACTAGTGGTCTGTTTTTGACATTTAAGAATTAATCATATGTCAGTCTAACACATGATGTGTCCAATATGACCAAAAGTGTATGTTTTCATATTAAAAGTCAAATTTTAGTTCAAAACATATCTCAAAAACTCAAAACCTATAAAACTTGATTATATTGTCATGACACTTAAAGAAAAATATCTTCGATTCATTTATAATTTGTAGGAATTAAACTCACATCAATATAACAAACATTGTGATGGGTATGAATAAATGTGTATGATTTTAATTAAAAAAATATGTTTTAGTTTAAAAAGAATTTTCCCATACTCAAAACTGAGCGAGCATGCTTGAATTTATGTTATACTGTAGAAAAATGATCCATGGTTCATTTATGACCTATAATAATAAACCACACCTCAATTTGACACATCATGTGAATGGTAAGACTAAAAGTGAATGTTTTTTTTGTTTAAAAGTAAAATTTAAATTAAAAATACATGTCACGTACATAAATCTTGGAAATTATGCATGAATTTTCATGATACATTAGGAAAATTATAAGTTATTCATTTTTAACTATAATAATCTCACATCAATCTAATGTACAATGTGGCTAGTATGAATAAAATTATGTTTTTCATTTAAAAGTGATATTTTAGTTCAAACTATCCATAACATACACAAAATAAAGAAACGATTCTCATAAAATCATCATAAATTAGGAAAATGACTCCTATTTAATTTGTGAATTATAATAATTTACCTAACATTAATCTAACTCATGGTGAGAAAAAAATTATTGAACGTCTGTTCTTTTAGTTTAAAAGTGATTTTTTAGTTCAAAATCTGCATCACATACTCAAAACAAAGAAAACATACTTTAATTATTGTGATACTTTAAGACAAATATCCACAATTTATTTGTAAAATATAGGGATTAAACATAATTTAATATGATGAACAATGTGATTAGTATGACTAAAAGTGTCTTTTTTTAGTTTAAAAGTGACATTTTAGTTCAAAACACATGTTATATACTCAAAACTACTAAAACGCACTAGGATTGTCACTATACATTAGAACAATAATTCATGATTTATTTTTGATGTATATGAATTAACCATATGACAATATAATTCATATCTTGGATGGTATAACCGACTGTATTTTTTTAAGTTTAAAAATTAAATTTTAATTCAAAACATGTGTCACATGATCAAAACTAGAAAAAAGTGCTCATATTTTCCTGATAATTTAGTAAAAAAATGCAAGATTAATTTTTGATGTGTAATAATTAACTTCATGTCACTATAACACACAGTGTGTGCAGTATGACTGAAATTGCATGTTTTTATTTAAAAAGTGACATATTTAGTTTAAAACATGTCTCACACACCCAAAACAATGCAAAATCAATCATACTGTTATGATATTTTATAATATGTTTTATTTATATATTAAGTTATATATTTTATTTACAAATTATTATATAATTTAGTTTTTATTTATTTCGATAATTATTATTACTAAAATAAACATTTTTTTATTACAACCACACTCTAATTTTTTATGAGGTTGAGTTGATCCATGAAGACAATATCTAATGAGTTAGTTTAATTCTTTTTTATTTGTTTTCAAATTGTAATTTGTAAACAATTATAAATATCAAACACAATTGTGATGTATTGGAATGTTTCAATGTAAATTTATTTTGTATTTATATGGTGTAATGTAAAATATTGTTTATTATATATTTTTTAATTATTTAAAAATAATTTTTTTGGACTAATATTGGATGCTGTAGTGTTCCACTCATGTTTGGGCATACTGAAACAATATATATAGATTTTTTTTCCAAAAAGAACACTCCTAAAATAATTTTTTATCAGTTCTAAAAACATGATGATAAAAACCTAAGGCTAAAAATAATGCTCGCAACATCAACACTTTAAATGCATGGATAAAAGTGATTCTTCATGGTAATTAATCCTTTATCAAGAAGTAGTGTAAATTTAATATTCCTCTTTCTTCATCACTCTTGCGGTCTATGACACCATTTCCATTAAAATATTTATATCCATCATTAATCTTCATTTTTCTTCACTAAATATTAATTAAATCAAAGAGATATGAATCAACCATCATCAGTATTCATCTATCTATAACCAATCAATAATTTTTATAATATATATATATATATATATTATAGTTATGTGTGTGTATTTATATCTGTATATATTTTTATATATCTCTTCTTATATATATATATATATTGTATGTACATGAAAACATATATACACATGCATACATATATATATGTATGTGTGTATGTGTGCCTTATTTATACACACAAACCCATATTTGTGTATATATATATAAGAATTATGAATATTTACACACATAAAACACACATTTTTATACATATTTTTATGTAAATATATATTTTTTATATGTGTTCATGTTTTTAATCCATTAATAGTATGTATATGTATATATATATTGTATATATTGTTTTATGTATTCATGTTCTTGGTGCATTCATGTTCACTTTTAATTTTAGTTACAGACATGCTTTCCAAACTTGGGTGGTTGTTAAAATGGACTAATGACACTTAAAATTAAAAATTAAAATTGAGTGGATGAGAGGTGAAATCACCCAATGAAGGATCTTATTGTCTATTCCATGATCTTATAATATATTTAGGATGTATTTATTATATTTTTCCCACTAACAATACCAGATCACCATATTTTTAACATTCATTTCTATAGACATCTTTATATATGATTGGTTCTATATATCCCCCCTTATCAATTAATTATTCTATGATTTAATGTTGTATAATTGGGAAATTTGTATTTTTTCTCCATTGAGGTAGGCAGTAGGTGTTTTAGATTCAGGATGAAACCCATTTGAGGGGATCACTACATATCCCTATAAAAGGAATATAAACCTACATAGTTTAATTCCATTTAATGATACACATCATATCTTTTAGTTTTTCATGACAAGGACCACCATAGTGTCTTTTAAGGTCATTTATGCAGGTCCAAAGAAGTTCCTTTTAAGGATTTGTTTCTAGGATCAAAAAATTTCCCTTTATGGTTGTGCATCTAGAACCAAATAAGTTTCTTTTAAGCTCATACATTCAAGACCAAAGAAATTTCTTTTAAGGATACACGTACAGTGCTATTGTGTCTTGTTTTCTATATTCATATTACTATGACCATTTCAAATATGTTTAAAGTCACATGGAATGGACTACTAGGAGAAATATTCCTATAAATAGTTTTGTGTTGGACTTAAACATGAGCATACATTTCATATTTATCCTGAAAGATGAGAAAAGTGAAGGTATGTTGAGACAGACACATGTTTAGTGGCCCATTTGTGTTCATGAATTATTTATTGGACTTGGGAGTAATATTGAAGGATCAATTGGGTATTTGGGGGACATGGAATTTTTTGAAAATATCTAAGTCATGTGAGTGAAGATGGTTGATCAATAGAAAATTCCATTGGTCCCCTAAAAGGATGAGTCCTCATTACCAAGGTAATACATGATTGATTTCATCTTGATTATTTTATTATTTAGTGAGAAATATTACTAGGAGATATTTTTAGGACACCAAATTATGATCATAAAAGGAATACATGGTAGGAAATGAGCACACTGATGTGCGTGACCCAATCATGCATATTTGGAGGTTGTAGAGGAGGCTAAGTTAAGAAATTATCCTTTGTGTCTTGGCTTGGGATAAAGTGTGTCAATAAGGTTTTTGGGGAAAAAGTATAGAACAAGTAGAATACTTGGGTGAATAGGGAATTAAAGAGACCTTAGAGATTATATAACATTTATGTGGGGGGGGATCAATATTACAATACACATTTTAAAACTTTTAATGAATATATTAAACTGTGAGCAATACCAAGTTTTTTTATAAGGTTCACCATTTGAGTTGAGTGGCTAATCCATGGTGTGCAATGGGTGATACTGCACTTTGGAATAGTTTTTTTCCTTTTATAAAACATTTCCCAAAAATGGAAGTAATAGGATAATGTTGAACTTCATTTTATATAGTATCTCCTGATCTCTTATTGTGTCCTTCAAAAAATTACAAAATGTTGGTGATTTGAATTATGAAAAATAATAATAATATCAATCAAATTTAGATGTAGTATCACCAATATACCACATTCATTTTCAGAGCTCATGAACTCTAAAAATTCTTCAATATAAGAGAGAAGTTTGTAGAAATCTATCCTTTATGAACTAACTTGAATGCTTCTCAAATAATCCCGAATGAAGTGAAATTAATTTTATTCCAATATTATCTAATTTTTAAGGCATCCATTTAAAATATCTTATCTTAAATCAGTGATATAACTTCTAGAAAAGTGAAAAATATTAGGAAGCATCTCATAATCAAACTGTATTCTTTATTATAATGATAATATTCACTTGTTGAGAGTTAAAAGTCTAATCCGAATGATTCCCACAAATTTATATTTGATGAATGTAAACTACCTTAATTTTACCACAATAATTTTGATAATAAAACCAATAAAAAATCATGTAGTAATAGTGGCCATATCAAGGTTACATACCTCACTAGTCCTTCACTTACCATTTGACTTGAAAAAAACTACTATTAATCAATTATGAACTTTTTATTATAGCAACCCACACATTCTAATTTCAATAATTTATAATTTAAAAAATGTTTAAAATTAATAATCAAAATAATACTCCTTATCCTTTTCAGACATGGGTAATTTTTTTGTGATCTAGGGAAGTCAAATTCATCCAAAGGAGTTAGTGATGTGTTGTCATCCTAGAACTTTTTAAAAATAACCTCTTTGTTTTGTCTATATCTCCATCATTATTAATAAAAATAAGTGATTCCAAATTCTATATAAATATAAATAAATTTAAAAAATTTCATTATTTATAATTTGAATCTATATCAACCTCCTTCATATCCCACAAATTCACTAAATCATATCATGGAATCTACAACTTTTTTTTCTCACTACTACTGGATAACAACAATTTTTTATCATGATTTTTTATTTTGAACTCTAATTTGGGTGAGCCAAGTTTTGTTATAAATATTACATTAGTATTAAAATATTTTTATTTATCTACAAAAATGGAATAATAAATATTAAATTCCATAAAATCTTCTAAATAGATGCATTGTAATCTGTCCAATCTAGTCAGTAAACACCTTGAGTATTCAGTATCCCTCTTTCAACTATATAAAAATAATCCAAATGTATTTAAAACGAGTAAAAAAGTTTCAATCATGTTAGAAAAATATTTTTAGACATATGAAATATTTATCCATGATACATGACCACCAAAACTCCAGTTATTATATATTATCTGATTATGGAAAAAATATTTTTTTATCCACTACATGTTGAACAATATGACTTCTATTACCTCTAAAGTGTTTCAAAAATACTACCATAGATCTCAAAATTCTTTAAAATAATCATGTAATATAATATGAATTATATAAATCATTTTATTCAATAAATAATGAATATGAAATAGTAATATTGAACTAAACATACACTCTATCATTGAATGGAAAAAACATAATATGGTCACCATTTCGTCTCATAAAAAACTGTGATTGATTCTAAGAAAACTCAAATATGAAAAAACTTCATAAATATATTCAAAACTTTTATCTAAAAATATATGTTATCTTTTTAAAAAAAAATATAATACAAAATTGAAGACCATAAATCAATGCAAGACAATTCAAGTCGAAAATAAATACACCCCAAAGTTTTCTCTCTAAGGGAGAGATTCTCAACAACTCGACATAAGATAAAGTGGTATTTTATGTTGATGTGTTTCTACCTTGATTATTTTAATAGATTATGGGATAGTTTAATTTAAATTTGTATTTCACACATGATCAACAGTGGAAAATCCACTTTCACTTACATTTCATTGATTTGAAACTTTATCCATATCATTTATATAATATCTTGATACACTAACACATAATCTATTTTAGTCATGTCCAAAGTTACTAATTATTTATTTTTATAATTATATCTTACACACCTTCCTATAAGTAATAATGAACTACCAGAAGTCAAATTGTGATCTTTGGTGTTTCCAACCCAATCAACATCGGTGTGTCCATGCAATTGAAGTTTTTCATAACTATTTTACACAAGACCATAACCAAGCACGACTTTAAAATAATGAATAATTATTTTGTATTTAATTAAAAAATACTATTTTTTATTATATTTAAAACTCAAATAATGTTTCATTGAAACATTATGTCAAGATAACAAGATATAATGTAAAAAAACTACTAATCAATATTTAGAATTCACTTTGATATAAAAACATTCCATTATTATCCTTTATCAATTCCATTCCCATGAGGATAAGAGTATGAACATCCCTTATAATTTACATACTAAATTATTTTAGTAACTCTTTAGTATCATTATATTGTGAAATACAAATGTAACATAGAACTTTTTTCACTTGTATCCTTGAGAAGTTTATCATTTTTATGAGAATTTAATTCTCAAAATGTTCCTTTATTTGATTAGAAGATTCATAAAAAACAAGATTTATCTCAATAAAATATTACCTCATTAACATATATAATCAAAATGAGTGGGGTCATTTTATCCTCTTTTATATAAAAATTACCATTAAACTTTACTTTCATTAAATGCATACTCTTCAAGCATGTTCCCAACTTGGATTACCAAGCTAATGGGGCCTATTTCAGTCCACATTGGATGTTTATCATATGTTGATCATTTTTTACATCATCGTTAAACGATAACCCTGTTATTTTCTTGATATATAATTTTCTATCAATATATTCATTAATAAGTTCTAATTTTACATCTATTTGAAAGAACTGATACCTTTTTTGTGCTGCTATTGAAACAAATATTCAAGTAGTTTCTAGTATTTTAATGAGTTATGTTTTCATCAAAGTAAATTCCCTATACATATGGATATCCCTTTCATAAAATATTTTCTTTTTTCCTTTAAACATTTACTTTACCATTTAGTTTGATTTATAAAACCTTATTTTTTCAAATTAAATTATTCCCTTTTGGTTAAGGCATGAGTTACAATCTCTTATTCTATTATATTTGATCAAGAAACTTATTCATAATATAAATCTATTCTTTATGTTCAAGAGATCCTTCCAAAAATATTAGTTTAAAAATGAATAATAATCTAGTATAACCTACCATTGTAATATCCCTTTACCTGATTTCGTATACTTCTAAACTCTTGTTTTGATTCCCATTTTTTGGGTTTCATTTTAGGAATTCTGAGGATGAAGAGAATTTGTTAGGGAAAATGACCTAACGTCTGAGGATCTATGTTTGTATGAATTAATGGAGTCTAGGTATAGATGTGGTGAAGGTTTTGGAGGGTATTAGGATATTTCTAGGAGTTTTATACAAGGATTTATATTTCATACTACCCATAGGAGATATTTACACCACAAATGTCTAGATTTTGACGTATGTATACCCATAGGTCAGATCCCAAATGGTGTGTTTTTTCATTTTTGATGGATTTATCTCATGATGGAACTTTTATGGTTATTTACTCACATATTTACCTTATGGTGTATCCATAGTTTCTTATCTACTTTCTTCCATACTGGATATATTCTCAGATTTGATGAATATGGTTTGTTTTTATGAAAACCAAAGGGTGATTTACAAAATTGTTTAATTTAATGAAAATTCATTGTGAACTAGATTTGTTCCAAAGTTAGAGCTAATGAATTATTGACATTAAAACCTGTATATATTATTTGGTGGAATCCTACAAGGAATTGTGCTCACACCCTAAATGTTTCTTTGGGTAGTTGTAGATGCTATTTTTCAGGACTCAGGTATATATAAGGTCATTGTGTATCATTCTGGTTTCTCTTTTTGTCAGTGTCTTCATAGTGAGATGGTTTGGTGATTATATATTGTCACATAGGGATCTGTTTAGTCTGGTTAGGTTTTAGCTTTATGGTTTGGTTGGTCCAATTGAATTTTTATGTCTCATGGATATGTTCTCTTACTTCCACTATGTACCAAGTTTGTTTTAATTATTCAGGTTTTACATGATAAACTTTGCTTCCTCTTTGTTTTACTTCACCATGTGGAGGACCTCCTTGGGTAACTTTGTTTAGTTAACACAGGTTAGTTTGTCACACTCGCCGTCAATGATATTTATATTTTCAATACATATTACTTATATCTAATGATTTTATTAGTTTCAATGTGATTTTTAATCCAATAATATTTCATCATGGGTTGTACCATGTGTTCATTATTTCTTGAATATATAAAATCTGCATCATCATTGTTTATATATTTTCCATTTTCAATATTTTCACCATGCTGTTTGGAGTTTTTAAAATGAGTCTCTTCAATTTGATCCATTTTTTGAAGTAGATATATATTTCTTTAAGCCTATTTAACGACTTTTAAATCAAAATATATACATTAATTTATTTAAATTATTATTAAAACATCAATAGCTTATTCTATTAGACGTTTACCCAAGAAGTATTTATTCATCTTCTTGATCATCAAATTTTCCCAATTATTTTCCTTACACCTTGATCATATGAGGAATTAAAAAGGTATAATTTTTTTAGGTTGGATTTTTTTATAAAACATATCATATAGTTTCATGTCAGAATGGGGTATCAAGAGATAATGATTTTGAATATAAATAGTTGTTGAAGTCATTTTTCTCCAAAAATATCACAAGGTGTTTTGGTCAACCAATATTTTTCGTCCTATATCACCCAATATTTGATTTTTCCATTCATAAATTCAGTTTTTTTAGAATTTATGGATATATAAACTCATACCTTTTTCCATGATTCTCTAAATATTTCTTAAATTCTCTATTTGTTTATTTAGTTCCATTATCATATAGAAACTTTATGATGATATTTACTGTTTTAATTTCATCAATCCTTTGATAACTATTGAAAATATATAGTGTTTGAAAATTTAATGACTTTAATATCACTTAAGTAATGTTCATAAAGTCACTAATTAATATAATTATGTACTTATCTCTATTAATTAATTTCTTGGTTACCATTCTACACATATCATATTGAAAAATATTGAAGGGTTTTCGTCTAAGAATATCAACTTAATTGTGATTTCAATTCAAAATTTCTCCTTTATGATATATTTTACATAAAGAGATTCAATCCCTTTTTAGCTTATTGATATTCCAAGAAAAATCATAATGAATAAGCCTCACAATGAACTTTGGTTCAAGATGTTCATGACTCCAATACCACAATGTATTTTTATCATTCATGCTAATAATGTATGAGTTTTATTTATATATGACTTGGAATTTATTTTAATTTATTCCCCAACACTTGGTTTAGATTTCCCTACCGATTTTCCCCTTCATAATTCACCCATTCTTTCTAAATATTACTTCATTAACATTGGAACATAATTGAGACAAATTCAATAAGTTTTTTTTCAACCCATAAACAAAAAAATAATTATTTAATTTAATATAGTTATTTAGAATTTTAGTATCCCTAACACATTTTTATATTTAAGGATACATCATTAAAAAATGTGATAGAACCTCTATCATACCTTTCAGGGATGAAATTATGATATAGAGAATGCGCTACATGCACCTTGTTCCTCTCAACCTTCTTTGTTGGATTTTTCGGAGAACTTTGTGGTGGAGAATAATTCTATAGTGATACTGGGAGGTGATGGTCTTACCCAATGTTCTTTTTGTGTTAAATATTTCATGGAGGTTCTCACTGGTCCATCAGCTCCCCTCAACAAGGATTGTTTTCCCGTCATTTTTTCTATTCATATTGTTCCCCAATGTTTTATTAGGGTTGATGGTTATCTCACGGTTGATATATCAGAGGAGGAACTCAATGTAGAATCATCTTTCTATAATATACTATTGTTGGTGAGATTTGGTCATGAGAAACCCTATATTAAATTCTTCTTGATGTTCATGAGATCATGGGACATAAGTTATTCAGTAGAAGTTGTGGTTCTTTATCGATCTACTTTATGTATTGATTTTTTTTAATAGGGATGACTTTTTAAATGAATAGTTTAAGGAGGATTGGAATTACAGAGTTGGGAATTTACCTATTTTTCAATGGTCCTTTTCAGATCATTATGGAAAGAAGTTGAGTTTGGTGGTTTTGTGGATTAGGTTACCTAGTCTCCCCTACCCGTTTATAACCCCTCTATTTTACAATTGGTGGGTAATGCGCTGGGGTGTTTCCTTTAATCAGATGATGATACTCAAAGTCTTAAGTTTTCATCTAGTCCTTACATCAATTTTGAACTGGATATAGTATTAAATATTTAGTAACATATTCTGTTTGGGGTTGGAGAAGGTTTCTCTTGGTGGGAAATGTTTTTTTGGATTTACCCCTGTTTTTTGTGGAGTGTTGCTTCTTGGGAGATTTGGTGGAAATGTGCAGGAAAATAAGAATGGGATTCAAGGTGAATAATATTATGGGTGGATTGATTCCTAGTGACCCACCCCACTTTTCTAGTGACCCTTTATCCATGGTTATATATTATCAAGTTTCAAAGCCGCTAGAGCTAGTTTTAGTGGCTACCATATCCTCTTTGGGCATTGGTTTTGAGCCACTCCCTATGGAAGGGTTTTGAAATTTAGAGGATGTAATTCACATACTTAACACAAGACCATATATACAAACCATTGGGATTCTCGTGGTCCCTAAAACCTCCTCTTTTCCTACCTGTATGGTTTAAATGAATCCCAAAATATTGTGACCCCAACAATCATCCTCCCTTTCCACCTTGGGTTTTCCTGCTTTCTCCGGTTTATAACTCGGTTTCAATTCCTACAAATGTAAAAACTCTCATGTTTTGACGTACATAACTCTAAAAAAATATTACCAAATTTAGTGATAGATGATATTTGTGCATCTTTGAACTCATAAAAGAGGATGTTGATTGTCTCCCTCTTCTCGAAGGGGGTGCTAGTGATGTCTCAGTCTCCTTCAACATGCTCTCTAAATGGGTTTCTCGATCTATGGGAAATGGAAGATGTAATAAAGGATCGAGATTCTACAGGTGTTAAGGATGGGAAAAGTGTGAGGATTTATTCTTATGTTGTTGATAGTAGACGTATCACCCAATCCAGGGAGAGAGAGGGGCCAGTCACCGTTTCATTATCCAAGACAGGTATCCTAGGTTTCAAGGCCATTTCACCCACTATATAATAATTTCTCTATTAATTTGGAACACTTGGGACTTGGGGGTTCTTGTAAAGTGTTCCTTTATTGGCACTGTTTCTAAAAGACATCATACTTCCATAGTTTATATTTTGGAACCCAAACATGTTGTGGAATTTATTTCCCCTTTATATAGGAGTATGGGATTTATTGGATGAATTCATGAAAATATATTCAATAAGTAGATTTTGGTTTTCTTAAAGAAAGTATGTTTTTTGGAGTATGTCGATTCTTTTTCATAGAATATTACTATAAAAATAAGTGTGGGGGGCAATGATATTTTATTCTCCTTTATTTTTGCTAATTTTGATCTTTATGAGAGAATTTATTTAAGGAAGTAGTTATATATGTTTCATCTAGGGAACTTACCATTTTTTTAGTTTTGTTTTTTATACAATTTTTGAGGCTTTAGAGAAAAGTTAGGAGAGTGATTCTTTACCAACACAATGTAAAACATTAAAGAGTTCATGAAATATAAGGGTCTTATAAATATGGGTTTCATTAGAAGTAAATACTCATAGTGTAAAAATCAAAAAGGGACCATCATAATCTAGAGTAGTATTTATTAGAACCTTTAAAATATTTAAATCCTAGATGCATTAGGTTAATCCATTGTCACCGTATCACTAGACACTGTTCAAATAATTCTCTACTTCAGGTGCTTCTAAAGAATAAGTATTAGAGGTAAAATATTTTCTATTATTCCATACACTATCACCTGATGGATATATTTTGGAAGATGATAAAAGGTTCATTGGAGAAAATAAAGAGGGTTACTTCTTAGTTTGACCATATGAAATATCTTCATCATCTAAAAAGGGACATACAAGAGTGGCTCCCTAATTAAATATATTAGTATTTCAATTTGTAGGGGATCAAATAAGACATTGAAATATTATAGGAGATGCTCCATGATAGTTGGGATTATGACATGTTCATTTATTTTATTTAAAAGCTAAACATATTGGAAGATAAACTCTTAGAGATTCAGAGGGTGTGTAGGAAAAAATATAGAGATATTTGAATAAAAGAGGGGGATACAAATACTTCTTTCCTCCATGCATTTTTGTAAGAGAAAAAATTAACCAATAGGATTAACTTAAAACTTGAGGATGGATCATTCATAGTAGATGTTGAAGTGGTGGGGAATATGGAGTTGGGTTAATTTGAGGTTCCTTTTGAAGGATAGAATATCTTCAATGAAGGAAGAAAAAACATGGCTAATGAAGAGGACTTATTCATGATATGTATCCCAAGATTGATGGTGGATATGGAAAATAGTGTTTTAAAATATATCTTTAAGGAATAAGAGATCAAAACAACTATGTTCAACATGAAGCAGTAAAGTGATCTTAGTTCTGATGGATATCCATGATCCTTTTATGTGGCTTCTTGGGATATTGTCAATTCCCAAGTGTGGGAAGCAGTGCATGATTCTTTATATTTGAAGTTCTTAATAGGTTTGTCTATTTATCCAAGGTGGTTCTTATTCCAAAGGTGAAAGATAATATTACTCTTGACCAATATAGGAAAATTTTAATATTAAAATTTTCATATAATATTTTTTCTAGGATCCTCAATAGGGGAATTAGTTGTGTTTCTCCATGATTGATATAAGAGGAGCAACATGGTTTTGTGGAAGGGAGATGTATCCAGGGAAACTTTGTATTTCAAAATTAATAGTAGAGTATATAAATTAAAAGAGAATTGGATCAAATTTTATGATCAATATGGACATGGATAAGTATTATGATAGGTTGGAATGGAGTTTCATTATAATGGTTATGAGGAAATTTAGATTCAATTAAAGGTTTTGTGATTTGTGCTTCAAGTGCTATACGTCACTATGTATTACTATACCTGTAATGGTAAAGAGATTTGGATTCTTCTAATATGTACATGGTGTAAGTTAATGAGACCCTTTGTCTCATAGGCTCTTTATATTGTCTTAGGATGCACTTAAAAGGAACATCAATCAAAGGTTGGAGGATGAAAGATTATTCCAATTAAAAATAGGTTTGTGAGTAGACTTGATTCTCATCTTATGTCTACTGATGACATGTTTTAATTTATTAATGGTAGGTAAAGGTCAATTTATAGGTTCATAAAAATGATGAAAAAATTTGTAAAATTGAGCAGCCAAAGCATTAATAAAAGGAAGATAAGTGTGCTCATCTTCAATAAATGTTCAACAAATCATAGCAGTATAATTCAAGAAAAATTAGGAATGCAGAAGAAGAAACTTCTACTGGTTTATCTCAGTGCTTCCATATCAAAACGAAGGGTAAAAAAGGTCCTATTTTATGGTATCATCAACTGGGTTATGGGAATGATTTTCAACTGGAAGAATAAGTTCCAATTATTTTGGAGGTTGGATTAAATTGTTCAATATGTTACATACTTATATACCAATGCATATGTTACCTATTATCAATACATCGAAGGGGATAATCAAAAAGATATAGAATACAATGATAACATTTTTATGGGATGTGGACAAGTTGATAAGATGTCATTGGACAACATGGAAGTAACGAGAAGGAGGATTGACGATGGTGGAATCAGTCTATATAGTTTGTTTAAAACCATGCATTCCCTATAGGGAAATTTTGACATGGGAAATCATATAATGGAAATATTTATGTGATAAATTCATGATATATAGGTATGGTGAATAATGGAGGGAATAAATAGGCCAAACCGGGATATTTTCATGTCTAATGTGGTGCATGATTGATCAAATGAAGGAGTTGAAGGATAAAGTTTGATGGGTTGTGGGTTTTGAAGATATTAACTTTTGAAAGAAAAACTGGGCTAGAGAATCATTTTATTGTACTAGGTTCCTCGTTAATAATATTTCATTAAAGGAGTCCATTATGTTTCTGGATCTTATAAATACCATCCTTAATAAAGACTAAAAACATTTATGGGATCATTAGTTTGGTTGATAAACCAGATAGATGTGTTTTTTCAGGTTCAACTTCAGGTACCTTAAGTGGTTGGGATTTTAGAAATATGGTTCATACAAGAAGTAGGAAATATGACTAAACATAAAATATTTAGTTCTAGGAGATACCAATTAAGATGAAATTTTTAGTATGGTGAATGAGGAATCACGCACATCTTATGGATTAGAATATATAGAAGAAGGGTGTGGTCTCGGATTCATAATGTCAGTGTTGTGCAATGCAGAAAAAGTAATAAATGTGGCACTTATATTTCAAATGTGATAGGGTAATGGGGATCTAGGATTTATAGGATAGGGTATGAATATATATATGGAAGTAGGGGTTAAATGAAGGAGGTTATTGAGGCATGGTTTTAGGGAGATGGTCTATAAGGGATTTAGGTGAAGGTATATGGTGTGGTTTTTACAGATGTGCATTAGATCCTATGGGAAGTTAGGAACAAGGTAAGAGAATGTTGAAGGCACTCCTCCATCATCTTTCAGGTGCAGGTGAAGGTTCTTGTGAAAAAAATTGGTTCTCTAATCAAGGGAAGGATATACTATTCTACATTAATAAGGATTCTTACAAGGATTTTCATGGATATGAAAGGTGGAAATTTTAGTTAGGGTAGATGGATCAAATGGAATCCTCCCAACATAGGTATGAAATTTTATGTGGAAGGAACATGTATTTCTGTGGAGATGAGAGGTGGTTTTCTGGTGAGAGATAACAATGGTTTAGTGATTTTTTTCTTTAGTTATTTTTTTAGACATGGTAATTACATTGGAGTAAAGGAAATATCCATGGACATTATTCTTATGTGGTGTAGGTTTTACTATTTTTAGATTACAGAAGTTGAATTTTATTCCATCGTGTTGGTTGGGTTCCTTCAAGGGAAGGATAACTAACCGTGGGAGATAGATTACTTCGTCAGTTACTATAGTTTTTTTCAACCAGGGTATTCATGTTCATCATATCTAGAGGGAAGGGAATTTTTCAGTAGATTCTTTTCTAGAAAAGAGGGTCTAAGAGAGATCATGATTTAATACAACACTTGGGGGACATTACCTAATGATTGTAGGATCATTGTTAAGGGTGATTCCCTAGGCGTATATTATTTCCGCCCCCATGAGTTAGAAGAAGATTTTGTATTCTTGTATGTTTTCTCATTAATAAAAAGTTAATTTTCATTCTCTATCACACATTTCAATGTCTTGGAGTAGTGTTTTGTCATCCTTTATGTTTTCTGAGCAAATGTGATCCAGAATCCATGGTCTGTCATGATTTAAATCCTTATAGTTGAATTCAACAACCATGGAAAGCTACTTATCACCACCTTTATTAGGAAATTGTTAGTAAGTGAAACTTTTATTGAGTTTATTTGGAATGTTAGTAGGATAATCAATTGGTATATTATCTTGTTGTTTGAACCTTAAACATGTGTCTTAAAGAGACTCAAAATTGATTCTAACTTCCATATGTTTCTCACCTTTTTTGGTTGAACTTTATTAAATTATTGGGGTTCTCTCCCCCTTGAATAAAAACCCTTTATTCACATAGGATATGGAATGACATACCAACATACAAATTCTTTGTGCCAAAAAATTCCACAACACCTACAACAACCTTGAAAATAAAACTTCTTTAAAGCACAAGTATATTGTCTAGTCTTTTACCCTTGATATTTTTGGATAGTTGTACACTCTAATGACTAGATTTGGGAGAACCAAAATTTTGAGGGGTTTTATTAACATCCACTTTAGTAATTGTGTATTCACTCACATTTTACCCTTTCTATATAGTAACAAATTTTTTCTAGAATTTTTAGAAAAAACAACAACTTTGTTCTCTTTATTTTAAGAAATAAACTATACTCTCTTATTTTTTGATGAACCAAAATACTTTCCATCAATATATCCTAAATTTTGAGTTCCCAAGATGAATGTTATTTTTTGGTTTAAGAAATATTCAAGATTTCTTGTATCCATGTATTGATTTTCACTTCATTTGTAAACATTGTAGACCACTTCCCCATACTTTTCACAACTGAAATTGAACTAGTTTAATAAATTTATAGATTCAAAAACATTTAAATGGAGAGTATAAAATTCATACTATTCAGATACTATCCTTGAAGTCATATCATAAATTATATAATTTAATTGAGCCTATAATACATTTTGGCTATTGATTTTATTCAAGAACACTTCTTCATTTTTAATGAATTATTTCTCCCCTTCATTTGAATCTACGGTATTCTTTATGGAAGGGGTTTGATTTTCAAGCTCAGAAATTTTATTAATTCACATATCATGATATACTCACATCATGAACTCATTTTAAATTTATTAATCCTCATCATAAACCCCATCCTTATCATTAGTATAATTTTTAGTGTCATTGATATTATCCATAAATAATTGTTCATGCTAAACATATAAACTTTCTTAATCAATATCAATATCATCACTTCATGAATCATCATCCTATTTTTAGAATAAAGATCTTTTTTAGGCTTTGAGAACATTTTGTTGTAACGTCCTTGGACCGGGTGCCACTCAACGGGTGCCCCAAACCCGGTTGGTCACATGACCTCAAGCGCATTTCCCAAAACGCCAGAGGCTTCCGATTAGCAGCGAGGTACCAGGTCTGATAGTGGGGAAACTATGACCTCATTTGTCAAAGTGTAGCGCAGCGGAATACTAGATAAAACATACAACAACAGCAGAAGTAATAAACCATAAATAGTTAAAATAAACAACTGAAGTAAAAGATAAACAACTGCAGTAAAAGATAACCAACAGTTATAGAGACAATGATGCTACATGCTTCAAGTTCTAAGAAAATAGCCAGAACATGTTATACATCATTAAAGTATAATACAATATAGAGTACAGAAAAAAAACAGAAAAGCCGACATCATCACAAGCCTAATATCATCCACATTCTCTCATACTCCTCAGTAACAATCATGTACCTGCATAGGTACCCTTTCCCTTATCCACACCTGCAACAACATAGTCTGTTTGGGCCGAAGACATGACCCAAACAGGGTGTGAGAAATAAATCCCAGTAGTCACCCACCAAAGGCCTGTGCCCAACTATGTGAAAAGTATGCAACAAAAGTGTGCAGTAGTAAAATGAAATAAACTAGGCAGTACTCAAAAGTAACTAACTTTTCTAGTTATATTGATATTTTATTATTCATTTAACCATTTAATTTAATAACATTCTGTGCTCAACAGAACCAAGCCCTTAGGCCAATCAGAATCTTTCCCTCGGGCTAATATAGTAAAACCACGCCCTCAAGCTTTCCCTCAGGCTATCGAGTATTCTCCTCAGGCACACGAAGTGTCTCCCTCAGGCACAGAATCTACTTCCCTCAGGCATGGAATAAGTTGCCCTCAGGCGAAGTATAACACTGCCCTCAGGCTAAATAGAACACTTCCCTCAGGCGCAAGTAACCGAGCCAAGCCCAACATATAAACAAGAAATACACATGCAATTCCTCTCAAGGAAATTCAATAAACATTATTACAATCGCATACCCTTGGGTATCCTGTCCAAATGGCTAAATAGAGGAACGCACCCCCGGGGTGGTCCTGGATCCAAGCATCGATACCAAACAACTGTTTATTATCACATTTAATTACCTATACAATTCTAGGTATTCAAAAAATCAAAGGCCTCAGCCACACGACACCCCAACATGGGTTCGTAGAACAATGGTACAAACAAATGCACAACAGTTGGAATTTAAACACTAATCCACCTACCTTAAACTCCCTTGAACGGTATACGTGAACGTCGCTTCTAGAAACACCCGAAGATGACATAGATCTGGGGTAGAAAAAAACTTGTTCAAATGTAAATAACTTTATCTCGGGAAAGAATTGGTACGAAAGGCTCAAGGAGAAGGAGAGGATTACCCGTACGGTTCCAACGAGATCGACAGAGGTGGAAAAAGATTCCCGACGTGCGATCTGGAGCTCCTCAAAGGGTCGGCCCTCTCTCCAGACTCCTCCGGTTTTAAGCCTTCCCTGTGAACAGGGCAGGCTACTGCCCATTTTAAGTGAAAAAAATAGACTACATGGCATGTACTATTAGGTACATGGAGTGAAGTTTTAATTTTTTAACTATTCCTTTGGCGGATTCTCACCAGCGTGGCACTATTCATTTGTCGACATGAGTACACGACATGTAATCCATGAGTACACGGCGTTTACTGACGCTCATCTGGCGGCTACCACCATTGCCTTACTATTTTCCTGTCGACTGACTACACAGCGTGTAAATACCTACTATACGGGGTGTAGTCAGTTTTTACACCTTTCATCGCCAGCATGTTGACACACCCTGTGTACTCATCCCACACAGACAAAGTACATGGTGTGCGGAAAAGTACACAGCGTGTAGTCCAAAAATTTGGGATTTTCCCCCATTTTCCTGATTCCCTCAAAACACTTAAGGAAAATAGAAAAGAAGAAACCCATACCTGAAGAATAAGAACCGGGTTCTTAAAAACTCCCCCCTTAATGAAATTCATTCCCGAATTTCCATTCCAAGGGTGGTGAAGATAACGCTCAGAATAACTCTGTCCACTGAGCACGTACGTCAGTCTCCCACTCCCAGGTTTCATCCTGCACTCAGCCATGCTACAATAGCACCAGTACAAGAGGAACTGACTGGCCTCAGAGAACATTCATGCTCTTATCAACGATACGAATCAGATGCTCCTCAAAGGATGCATCTATCTGAAGCTCAACCTCCTCGGGCTGAATAACGTGAGATGGGTCTGAATGATAGCGGCGCAACTAAGATACATGGAAGATGTCTTGCATGGCCCAGTACCTCTGTGGTAACTAAAACCGATTGGCAACCGACCCAACTCTCTCCAGAATCTCAAATGGACCCACATACCTCGGTGAAAGTTTAACCTGTCTCCTGATCTGCTTGTGTCCCAACCTTGGTGAAACACACAAGAAAACCTGATCCCCGAACATGAACTCTAAGGGTCATCTGTGTTGATCAACATAAGCTTTCTGATGAGACTGTGCTTTATCCATCTGCTTCTGTATCAACTGGACTTGATCAGAGGTCTCCTGCACGAGACATGGTCCTAGTAAAGCTGCCTCACCTTCCTCTACCCAGCACAAGGTTGATCGACATGGCCTACCATATAAAGCCTCGTAAGGTGCCATCTCAATTGTTGCCTAAAAACTATTATTATAGGCAAACTCAACTAGGGGTATATAATTCTCCCAAGAGCCTCCAAAGTCAAGGACGCATGCACGCAACATTTCCTCAAGAACCTGTATCGTACGCTCTGACTGACCATCGGTCTGAGGGTGGTAAGCTGTGCTCCGAAGCACCTGTGTACCTAATTCCCTCTAAAAACTCTGCTAGAAACAGGATGTAAAATAGGCTTCGCTATCAAAAATGATAGAACTAGGAACCCCATGAAGACGTAAAATCTCTCGGATATACAAATTCCCAAGTTCGTCAACATCGAAAGTCTCCTTGATCGACAAAAATTGAGCTACCTTCGTGAGTTTGTCCACAACAACCCACGCGACATCATTGCCTCGAGGTGAGCTCAAAAACCCAGTCATGAATTCCATCGTGACATCATCCCATTTCCACTTTGGAATAGGTAACTGCTGTAACAGTCCAACTAGCCTCTGATGCTCTGCCTTCACCTGCTGACAGGTGGAATACCTCGTAACAAAACCAGCTACATCCCTCTTCATACCCGGCCACCAGTACTGACGTCTCAAGTCCCAGTACATCTTTGTAACACCGGGATGAACTACCCAAGCTGAAGCATGAAACTTCCACATCAACTCCTCACGTATATCCCCTAGAACCCACACTCATCCATGGAAACGCAGTACCTCATCATCGCCTATCGTCCATCCAGGAAGAGGGTCCTCACTTGCCACCGACTCCTGTAGAACTAGGCCTTCTAAATCAGAAAGCTATCTCATCCTCAGTCTATCCAGAAGGGTAGAAGTCACAGCTAAAGATGAAAGATATGTTTTCCCATGACTGTCGTGCACCTCCAAATGCATCTCAAAGAACAAAGCCATAAGATGCTACTCACCACTGTCCTCCTGCACCGCCTGTATCTGAGTCCTCCTGCTCAGTGCATCAGCTATTGCATTACCCTTACCTGGTGTATAGGCAAGCTCAAAATCGAAGGACTAAAGGTATTTGACCTACATTCGCTACCTCATATTCAAGTCACACTAAGTAAAGGTACACTTGAGACTTTTGTGGTCGGTGAAAACCACAAAATACTCTCCCAAGAAATAATGTCTCCAACAACGCAACGCATGTACAACTGCAACCAACTCAAGATCATGTATCAGGTAATTCCTCTCATGTGGCCTCAACTGCCGAGACCCATACGCAACAACCTGATCCCCCTGCATCAACACAGCCCCCAGCCCAATTTCTAATGCATCACAGTAAACTGTATAGCACTTTCCCTGCTCTGGGAGTATCAGGATTGGTGCTGATGTCAGGTTTCCCTTCAGCTCCTGGAAGGCTGTCTCACAAGATTCTGACCAAAATAACTTCACACCATTCTTAGTCAAACCCGTCAATGACACTACTAAGCGGGAGAAGTCTAGTATAAAACGCCTATAGTAACCAGACATCCTCAAAAAACTCCATATCTCAAACACGTTCTTAGACTTCTCTCAGGAAATTGCTGCTCTCACCTTCTCTGGGTCTACTGAAACTCCTGCCTCTGAGATGATATGACCCAGGAAGTGAATCTGGTCCACCCAAAAGTGTCACATTGAGAGCTTAGCATATAGTTGATGCTCTCTTAGTGTACTCAATACGATATCAAGATGGGTGGCATGGTCATGTCGAGTGTGAGAGTACACCAAGATATCATCCATGAATACTACCACAAAAGAATCCAGATACGGATGAAACACAAGATTCATTAGATCCATGACAAATACTGGCGCGTTCGTGAGTCCAAATGGCATAACCAAGTACTCGTACAGACCATATCTGCACCGAAAAGCTGTAAGAGGTATATTCGATGGTCTCACGCGCAGCGGATGATATCCGGATCTCAAGTCAATCTTCGAGAACACTTGTGATCTAAGAAGTTGATCAAAAATATCATCAATCCTCAGCAAGGGATATCGGTTCATAACCGTCAACTGGTTCAACTTCCGATAATCCAGACAGAGTCTGAGGGTATCGTCCGCCTTCTTCGCAAAAAGGACATGCAAACCCCAAGGAGAAGTATTGGGTTGGATAAAACCCTTTGACTATAACTCCTCTAACTGTCTCTTGAGATCCTATAAATTAGGTGTAGCCATCTTATAAGGAGGAGTGAACACCGGTGCTTCTCCTAGCATAAGCTCAATAGAGAAATCCACCTCATGCTCCGGAGGTAGACCTAAAAAGTAGTCCGAGAAGACATCCCTGAAACAATCAACCACTGGAGGGAAATACTGCTAACAAGTCCCCTGATCATCCAGATATATACTCGCAATCTGGACTATGACACCACCTCGCCCGTGATGCTCTGGTCCAGCTCAACTCGCCTGAACATCCCACTCGCCCTTGTATAGAAACTCTCCACCCTCTGGTGATGTGAAATGCACCCTGCGACGATAGCTATCTACAAAGGCTCCAAATGGAACCAACCAGTCCATCCAAATAATCAAATCATAAGTCATCATCTCTAATACATATAGGTCCCATGAAAATTGACACCCACCAACCTCTAGGGTGCATTCCCTGCACTGACGTACACCAGCCGTTCTAGTTCCCAACAGAGTTTCAAGTGTCATAATAGTAGAAGAAGAAAAAACATAGAGCCCAAGGCTCTCCACAACAGGTACAAATATAAATCTATGTGTAGCACCTGTATCAAAAATCACTAAAGATAAAACAAAAGCTACTAGAATAGTACCCTTGACTGTAGAAGGTTCGGGATCCTGCTTCTGTTGGGTCTGTTGCACTGCATATGCTTGCCCAGTGCCGCGGGCCTGCGACACAACCTGGCTACCCTAAGCTGTCCCACCCTACTGCCTCTGAGATCCTAGTGTCTGGATACCATGGCCACGACCACCATCCCTGCCTGCACACCCTAACGTATTCCAGTTCCCTAACTGGTAAGAAGTTACTAGTCCTGCTCCAGCACACGAAGTCTACACAGAACCCCTCTCACTAGTCACTGGTACAAATGCCCTGCAAAAGTGCTATAGATGACCCATCTTGCCGCAAGCTCGGCACTCCACTGGGTCTCATGGACACTGATGTCTCTTGTGCCCATACTTACCATACTAGTATCACCTGACCATGCCACCTGAAGAAATCTCCAGGTTAGTACTATCACCATGAGAGAAACTCATCTGTTGCTTCCTCTTACCGGCAGAAATAGTACCAGAAACTGGTGCCGAACCGCCCTGGCCTACACCACTAGCCTCTTAAAGGTTCCTCTCTATAATCAGTGCCTGTTTCATAATAGAATGTACAATAGGCAACATGAAAACATTTACCAGTGCTCAGATTTCATACTGAAGACCATCCTCAAAGCGTATGGCTCTCAACGTCTCATCCCCCACCAGAACAGGTGCAAAACTCTGAATCTCGGTGAAACAAGTAGAATAATCCATCAACGACATAGCACCCTGCTACAGATTCATGAACTCTCAAGCTTTATCTGCCCTCAGCATCTCTGGGAAGAAGAATTCATAGAAGGATGTCTGAAAATATTCTCACGCCATGTCTCTGTGATGATCTGACTGGGTGGTAACATCCCCCCACCTCTTGGTGGAATCACGCAGCATATAAGTCACAAGTTTGACCCTCCTCCTTAGAGGCATCTCAAGATGCTCGAAGATAGTCTGCATAGACCACAACCAAGAATCCACAGCCTGTGGTCCGCCATCCCTTGAAAACGTAGGCGGATGCTGCTGCTGGAAAATAAGAGTCATATCGTCCATAGATGGGGCAGCTGCCGGTGCTCCCTGAAAGGTCTGCATGAACCATATAAAGCTTTCACGGAACTGCGCATCATCTCCTGTGTCTGGTATAACGACTGGGGCTGCATCTGGATCTGCTGGAGGATCCACTGGTCGCCCATGGCCCACCATTTCTGGAGTATAATCATTACCGCTCTCTTGGAGAACAACAAATGGTCATCTCAGCGGCATGAATCTACAAGGTCAATGCACACCTTAGATCAAGATTATAAAATATTGGAAATGAAGGGACCAAAAGGGGAACAGGAGGAAGAAGGAATTCAAGATTTTCAAAACACGACTACACGACATGTATACTAACTACACGACGTGTACCTCACTTTTCTTACCAAGCCTGGGTCCATCTACATGGCTAAGCCACATAGCTCCCATTGAACAAAACTAAATGACGTGTATATAATCTACACAGCGTGTATGGTGTAATTTCCAATTGCCCACGTCGTTCGTGACACGGCCGACTACTAGGCAAAGACTACACGTCGTGTTACACCTGCACACGGTATGTACACCACCCCATTTCCCCAACCAAATGGCTAAGTCCACACGGTCTGTCCTCAGACAAGAATACACGGCGTTTCCCTCAAGCACACGACATATACTAGACGAGCTCCGCTGACCCGTGTTGTTAGTTACATGGCCGAATACACGGCTCACACTGCACAGTGTGTTCCATAGTGGACACGACATGTATGTCTTAAGGTCTCCTCCATCCGTGTTTTTTAGTTACTCGGGCGGACTCCGGGTCAACACTACACGGTGTGTAAATCCAGTACACAGCATGTTTTTCCCAAGACTTTCCCTACCCCGTGTCCCCACCCATACATTCTATGACATGGATAGAGACTACACAGCGTGTACTGAGGGTACACGACGTGTACTTAAAAAGTTTTCTTTTCTTCCCAAATAGAAGAACACACGACGTGTGTCCATAGAACTATACGACATGTATCATGGGTTTCTTGGACAGTAAGGCTTAGATGCTACTCCGATACCTAGAAAATACTGAAAAACAACACCTAAGTGCCAAATTCTGATCCGTGAGGGCCCATACTCCCCGCGAATCAAAGTTTGGCATCTTATATGTGTTATAACAAAATAAACAGTCAATGGTCCACCAAATTCCAGTCAATGAGGGACCATACTCTCCAGAAACCAAAGTTTGGCATCCATTCTATCATCAGTCTCACACAAACATACCCTATCACATAGCTGTTATTTATCAAAGTAGCTATCACAACATCATGATTTTCTAGCACAACAACTATCACAATAACATGAAATTTCTAATGCGCCTACATGTCATGAAAATATGCATGGAATGTGATTTCTAACATGTGCCTAAATGATGAATGAGATGGAATACCCTCATCTCATCGGGTTGCAACTAAATAGAACCCATGGATAACATTTAAACAGCATAATTCCTAAGTGCATCACCCAACGGTGAGATCAGATCAACTGTAAATTGCAAAATCAATAAAATTGAAACACAAGGTAAATTTGATTTTCCATGTACACGAGTTAGCTACTCCCGGGAACAGCTTATTACCAACTACCATTTTCGTCCAATCCCTGACTAAGGCTCCAAATAGTAAGTCAAAGAAAAGAACCTGCCTATGATACCACTTTGCAATGTCCCGGGCCTGGGTGCCACTCAACGGGTGCCCCGAACCCAGTTGGTCACATGACCTCAAGCGCATTTCCCTAAACGCCAGAGGCTGCTGACTAGCAACGAGGGCCCAGGTATGATAGTGGGGAAACTATGCCCTCATTTTTCAAAGTGTAGCGCATCAGAATACTAGATAAAACATACAACAATAGAGGAAGCAATAAACCATACACAGTTTAAATAAACAACTGTAGTAAAAGATAACC
This sequence comes from Viscum album, assembly GCA_963277665.1. Taxonomy (NCBI): domain Eukaryota; kingdom Viridiplantae; phylum Streptophyta; class Magnoliopsida; order Santalales; family Viscaceae; genus Viscum; species Viscum album. The sequence continues at coordinate 333,036,392 of OY728145.1, read as the reverse complement.
AACACTTATAGAGATAATTATGCAACATGCTTCAAGTTCTAATAAAATATCTAGAACATGTTATACAACATTACAGTACAATACAATACAGAGTACAGAAAAACAAAATAGAACAGCCAGCAGCATCGTGAGCCTAAGCTCGGTCCCATGCTCCCCTACTCCTTAGAAACAATCATGTACCTGTATAGGGACCCTTTCCCTTATCCACACCTACAGAAACATAGTCTGTTTGGGCCAAAGACATGACCCAAACAGGGTGTGAGAAAGACATCCTAGTAGGCACCCACCAAAGGCCCGTGCCCAATAGAACCAAGCCATCAGGCCAATCAAAATCTTTTCCTCAGGCTAATATTGTAAAACCACACCCTCAAGATTTCCCTCAGGATATTGAGTATTTCCCTCAGGCACACAAAGTGTCGCCCTCAGGAACAGAATCTACTGCCCTCAGGCACGAAAGAAGTTGCCCTCAATAGAAGTATAACACTGCCCTCAGGCTAAATAGAACACTGCCCTTAGGCAAAAGTAACCGGGCCAATCCCAACATATAAATAATCAATACACATGCAATTCCTCTCAAGGCAATTCAATAAACATTATTACAATGGAATACCCTCGGGTATCCTGTCCAAACGGCTAAACAGAGGAACGCACCCCCGGGGTGGTCCTGGATCCAAGCAGCGATCCCAAACAATAGTTTATTATCACATTTAATTACCTATACAATTCTAGGTATTCAAAAAATCCAAGTCCTCAGCCACATGACAACACAACATGGGTTCATAGCACAATGGTACACACAAACGCACAACAGTTGGAATTTAAAGACTAAGCCACCTACCTTAAATGCCCCTGAACGGTATACATGAACGTCGCTTCCAGAAATGCCCAAAGACGACGTTGATCATGGGTATCAGAAAACCCATTCAAATGTAAAAAACTTTCCCTCGGGAAATAATTGGTAATAACGGCGTAAAGAGAAGGAGAGGCTTACCCGTATGGTTCTAACGAGATCGACAGAGGCAGAAATAGATTCCCAGCATGCAATTTGGAGCTCCTCGAAGGTTTGTCCTTCTCTCCCAACTCCTCCTCTGGTTCTAAGCCTTCCCTGTGAACAGGAGAGGCTACTGCCCATTTTAAACCAAAAATACATACTACACGGCGTGTACTATTGGGACATGGTGTGTAGTTTTCATTTTTTAACTGTTCCTTTGGTGGATTCTCACTAGCGTGGAACTATTCATCTGTCAACATGAGTACACGACGTGTAATCCATGAGTACATGGCGTGTACTGATGCTCAGCTAGCGGCTGCCTCCACTGCCTTACTATTTGCCTGCCGACTGACTACACGGCGTGTAAATACCTACTATATGGCATGTAGTCGGTTTTTACACCTTTCATCGCCAGCATGGCTACACACCTTGTGTACTCATCCCACATGACCAAAGTACACTGCGTGTGGAAAAGTACATGGTGTGTAGTCCCAAAATTTGGGATTTTCCCCCATTTTACTGATTCCCTCAAAACACTTAAGGAAAAAAGAAAAGAAGAAACCCATACCTGAAGAATAAGAACCAGGTTCTTACATTTTTTCTTCCCGTTGATAAAGTTTTTTCCATGTTTAGTTACAACAACTTTATTTTTATTCTTCTTGAAGAACATTTTTTATGGTTCTTCATCATCATTTTCATCATATATTTTGTTTAGAAAGTTTATAGAAAAGCATCCAAACTTTCGATAGTTGAAATAATTTAATGATATCTTGGCTTTGTAACGTCCTTTTTCCTTTCTAGAAGTTCTTTGATATGAGAGATAATAATTATTTATGATTCATGTTTTCATCTTTATCTTTTTAGTCATTTTGATAAGATCCTTCTTATAATCAATTTTTAGTTCCTTAAAATTTTGAATGAAATATATTTATTTCCTTTATTCTTATTTATCGATACTAATCCTATTTTCATTTCACAATCTTACAAGATAATCTGAATTTAATCAAGTGTGAAGCTATCTAAATCTGAATATTCTAAGGAAGAAATATTTTCTAAAAAATTATCCAGAAGGATTAAAAATAAACTTCATTAAAACCATTGGATCTTTAGTGGTTTCACCATAACCTCATATGGTTTTCATAATCATGTTCATGTTGGTAAATAATCCATAAAATGATTCATTTTATATCATTTTTATGTTGTTAAAATGTGTTTGAAAAATATATAAATGAGATTCCTTGACCTTTTGGTCACATTTATAGATAGAATAGAGATTTTCCTAAATTGATTTAGCTATATTTTAAATATAACCTATATTATCTCATAATCTGAGATTTATGAAAACAATGCATTTATAACATGATAGTTAGGTTCAATATTCTTTTGATTAGTTTGAGTGTATGCTAAATTTTTATCTATGAGTGTGAATATCAAAAGTTTAATTTTTAATACATCCAGTACTAGTGATAACAAATAAGTATTCATTCATTCATTCTATTGATGAAATATGTTTACATAAAATGTGGTTATACCTTTTGTTCAACAAAATTGATACAATCCATGATAATAATAGAAAACAACAGCTTCTCAAAAATAATGAGGGTGCATCGATGAAGGAAAAACTAGTTATGATACTAATTAAAGATCTTCTCAGGATCATTTAATATTTTTGGGGTGGGGGAGGGGGGTGGATCAGTGTTATAATACCTTTTTCAGTACTTTTAATGAATATATGTTTCTTCCCTTATCACTGGTCAGAGTAAATTGATCTTATGAAGTGTTACCCCTTAAACAATACACTTTGAGACAAAATAAACTAAATAAAGAGAAACATCAATATTTTCCACAAGGTTCAAAATTTGATTTTAGTGGCTAGTACATAGTGTGTAATGAGTGATACCCCACTACACATATTTTATTTAATTTTATAAAAATCACCGAAAATAGAAGCAAGTGGATAACCTTGAACTTCCTTTTAAAGAGAGTATCCTAATATCTTATCATTTCTTTCCCATAATTAAATAAGTTTGATGATAATAAAATTTATAAGATGAATAATATCAATGAAATTTAGATTTAGCGTCACAAATATATCACATACATTCTCATAGTTGATGAAATCCATAAAGTCTTCAAGATGAGAAAGAAGTTTTCAGAAATACATCCTTCAAAAACCAACATTAATGCTTCTAAAATATTCAAGAATAAAGAAAAATAAATTTAATTACAATATTGTCTACTTATTAAGGTTTACCTTGAACATAATTTGGATGAAATTGTTGATATAAATTCTATGAAAAAGAATAATCCCAACAATAATCTAAAATCGAATCTTCATTATTCATTATAAGCATAATCTTCTCCTGTTCAGAGTTTAAATTGAATGATATCCTTCTTGTCCTTCTGGTTAAGATCAACTATAGTATCTATTCTTATCAATTAAATATCTGATATGTGGTCCAATGGATCACTCAATATATCAAATAAATTTTTAACAGAGTTTAAATTGATTTTAGAATGATTTCCATGCACTTCAATTTGATATAGCACCATTCCTTAATTTTCTAAAAATAATATTTTCACTAAAATATAGAAAACATTATGTAGAAATAATTTTTCGGTCAAGGGGAATACCCATACTAGTCCTCCACACACCATTTGAGATGAAGAGAATCATGATCCATCAGTTATGGTATTTTTATTAAAATATACCACAAATTCAAATTTCAATAACTTATAATGTAAAATGGTCTAAAATTAATCGTCCCAAACATATTAAAAACTATTGAAATAATGGGTATCTTTTTATATAAAATATTACTAAAATTCATCCAAAAGAGTTAGTAATGTACTTTCATCCCATAATTGTTTCAAAATAGACAATGAATGTTAGATATATATCCCTCATTATTAATAAAAATTTAGTGATTAAAAATTACCTAAATATATACATATAATTTAATACTTTCATTAGTTATAATGAGAATTTGAATTAGTGTAGTGAACTGACCCGTGTTACCCTAAAACCTAGAACCTGACCCATTTTGTCACATACTCGAAGGGCGTTCTTGATCCCCATGGGCCGGTGACAAGCACCCGGGCATAAAAAACTATCCCAAGGGAGACACTTCTCCCAACCTGAACAAACACATGGAATATAAATACATGGAGCAGGAAGGAACAAAAAAATCTAAAAAAATATATTCCATAACTATAATAAGAAAGTGGAAACAATACAACTATAAAAGTTTCCAAAGTATCCAAGATATAAGTCCAATGAAAAAGGACCAAAACCAAATATCTACTCTATGTGATAGTGTGGATGAACTCCCACCATCTCATCACCATCTACCCAAATATACTAACACAAAACCTCAACACCTCACTACAATGCCTTGCCTTTACTGGCATTGGAATACATACATAGTTCTACGCACCACTGAATAGGTGAACAGGATGTGAGCTAATAGGATCAATAGGATCCCACCTAGGTGTTCTATTATGAGTCTCTATATAAAAATTCCTATATACTCATTTCAAATAAAACTTGGCATGATAAATAGTAAATTAGTTTTATAGAAAACATGGTGAACATTCCACTTTTTCAGAGTTCTAAAACAAAAGAAGGTATATCAATTTCAATGAAAATTTTCCATATCATCTTTCATAATCATAAACATGCATATCAAGGCTAAAACAAAAAAATATAAGTAACACAAAATAGAAGCATAGGTATTAACACCAAGGATCACTGTAGGCCAGACTAGAAGACTATTTATACCACAATTAATCAAGTGCATAATATGATTCCTAGAACACTTTCCTAATAAGAAGAGGAATACCTCATGAGTCAAACCCCCTAATAATGTTAATAATAATCCCATGGAATAATGACCCTAAGAAACATAGGATATCCACAGGAGAAAACCTCATGATAATCATTAAAAATAGACGAAAACCTCAAGATAAACCTTCCACCTAAGTAACCAAGGTAAACCATGTGTTCATTTTTCACAATTCATTTCAATTCTTTGAAAACCATTTCAAAAAAATTTCAAAATCCATATCAATGATTTTAAAATATTACCTTTCCTTACATTTATCTTCAACTAGGGAAAACCATTTTTCTTTAAAACCTATTTTCAACACACACCAAACAGTCATTCCAATTCCAAGTATAAATCAGTTTACAAAGCAAGAATAATAATGTTCATCAATGTAGTCTATATATAGAACCACCTACCTAAAAACTTCGGTATCAGACACCCATAATGGTAACCACCAACAGAAAAAACTTAATAAATTCAACAAAGGCCCTAGAACCCAGTTCACACATCTCAGTATTGGTCCAATTGAGAAAGAGGGTCGTTAGAGAAGAGGAAACACCACATAACTCAAGAATGAACATCCTTTTCACCACAACCAACAAAGAAACTGCCTTTAGGATGAGATCACACAATAGATTCTGAAGAAGAAAAGAAGAAATGCCATTTCAAACCAACAAATCTGATAACGCAACACAAAGGTGCTACCACGATCTGTGGAAACTAATAAGTAGAAAGGTTCCTCACTTGGAGAGATTCATTGCAACCATAAAAAATATTTAGCACCAAATGGATCAATTGAGAAGGAATGGTGTCTCCAAAAACCACCGAAGAGGAACCCTTGGTTGAGAGAAAAGGAGCACCGACAGCCAAATGGACACACATATCCAATAAGGTTCCCTAAAAATACCTTCTTGGGGAATTACATGACATGTAATACCTTTAAAATTTATGAAATCCATGATGGCTAAATATTCCAAAAAACTAGTTACCTCAGATTAAAATATAATCTTTAATTAACTCATGACATGTAAAAAATATTCAAATTGTGTAACCTTTCATGGCATGAATCCTTCTCTGGGCATGCTCCCAACAACCATTACATGTTGTGTAACATAGCTACGTGGAATGTAAATGTCCTGTATCGTACAAAAAATCTAGAAACCACATCTAAAACTCCATGCCAAAAAAGGATCTCAGAGAGAGGAAAAAACATACCCTATCACGGTAATGAGATGTTACAAAATCTCCACCATAATGAATTTCCTTCCATGGGAAGTCATGTGGAATATGTAACTCCTAGAAAAATATGAGGCCACTAATTTCTCATAAATGACTCATGTTCCTAAGTCTCATGAGAATCTGATCCATGTTTACATAGAACTTTAAACAACATATTTGATTTCCCATGAAAGACTTTCACTTGAGAGTAAACGATCTGAATTTGTTTCTCCAAAACAGAACCATCTAGCTTTAATTAAATTTCTTCCCAACTCAAAACATTAGTGGGATCAAGATGATACTTCCTGATATGAGATATGTGGAAAACATCATGAATACCTTGCAACTGAACCAAAAATGCTAACAGATATGCAATCTTCCCGAGCCACTCAGTGACCTCAAATGGTCCAAAATATCTCAAAGTCCACTTTCTCTATTTTGCAAGACGACAATGAACTAATTGAGGAGAAAAATTTAAGAAAACCTAGTCACCAACTAAAAACTCCAAAGGATGATTTCGCTGATGCTCATACTATTTATGTCGACTCTGGGCTATAACCATACATCAATGTACATCCTGAATCTTCACTGATGTCTCCTAAACAAAACTTGGTCCAACTAAAGATACTTTTCCCACCTCATCCTAAAAAATAGGTGATCTTAACGGGTGAACATACAATTCCTAAAAGTGAGCCATTCTGATTGATGAATAATAACTATTTTTGTAAATAAAATCAACTGGTCCTAGATGGATATCCCATGATCCACTAAGATCCAAGACACTGAAATGAAGAAAATCATCCAGGATATAAATCATATTCTTTATCTGACCATATATCTGTGGATGGTAAGCTATTATCAACATGTCCTGGGTTACTATCACCTCTTGGATACTCCTATAGATCCTCTAGTTAAACCTAGGATCCCTACCCGAAACCACGATAGAAGGACTCCCACGTAACCTCACAATCATTTACACATAAATCTTACTCGAATAATCAACCATAATGGTATCCTTGATCAGAATGAAATATTAAGACTTCATCAACTGATTAATAACTACCCATATAGCATTTATCCCTCATGTATTCCATGGAAATCCAACAAAAAAACCCATGGATACGTCGTCCCATTCCTAAACCAATACTAGAAGAGGCTGAAGTAAACAAGAGGGTTTCAAGTGATACGCCTTTATCCATTGGCAGGTGTAATAGTGGGACACATAATCTACAATGTCACGATTCATAACTAGCCACCATAATCATAGTTTCAGGTCATAATACTTCTTATTAGTTCCCAGATGAATGACCCATGAATAGATGTGACAATTAAACAAGACTAAACTCATCAAAGATGTTGGGATGAAAACCATGTTTCTAAAGTGGAGAATACCATCTAAAGAGAGAGAACAACTATAAATAGTCTCACCACCACAAAGGATTTCTCAAAATTCACTAAACTCCTCATCCTACTATTGAATCTAAAAAATAGAATCCATGAGAGATGATGATAACTGAACACTAGTTAGAACCATAACTAAAAAATCCTCTTGAGAATCCAAGTGAAACTAATTGAAAATCCCCATAAGGTTCCACTCCTTCTTCAATTATATAATAGCCTATGACTATACTTTCCTGTTAAGATCATATGCAATGAAATTCCCCTTCCCTGGGGGAGTAGGATATCTATATGTAAAACATCTGAAGGTATTCCCCCATCATCTCTTTTGGAGATTAAAGTCTTTCAGAGAAAAGATATAACTCAAACTCATATGATCCAAAAATATTGTGAACCTCTTCCTAAAAAGATGTTGGCACTAACATTTAAGCACATTTATAACTACTACAAGATCAAAATTTTGAGTGTGGTAATTCTTCTCATAAAACTAAAGTTGATGAGAGTCATAAGCTACCACATGGTCATCCTTCAGAAGCACACATCCCATACCAACATCAGAAGCATCACAAAAAACTGCATACCCCTTACCAGTCTTAGGTAAGACCAGAATAGGAGCGGATGTTAGAAGTTTCTTCAGTTCATCGAAAGAAGACTGACACTTAACATCCCATGTGAATTTCACTGCTTTCTTGGTAAGATCAGTTAAAGGTGATTCCATCTTATTTAAATCTTTAACAAACCTTCAGTAGTATCTAGTTAGGCCAAGTAAGATCTGTATCCCAAATACATTCTATGGTTGTTTCCATAACAAGTTATCCTTCACCTTTTTAGGATCAACTGATAAGCCATGTTAAGAAATTATGTTCCCTATGAACTTCACATCTTGAATCCAGAAACTATATTTTGAAATATTTCCATACAAATGGTGACTTATAAGAATTTATAGAACCAAACTCAGATGGTTCTTATGCTCATGCTTGGATTTTGAATAAGCAGGAATATCATCCACAAACACTACCACAAAAGTGTCAAGATATTGATGGAATATCCGATTCATAAAATACATAAAAACTATAGGAGTTTTAATCAGACCAAAGGCATCAAAATATATTCATAATATCCATACCTTATCCTAGAATCTTCCTTCAGTATATTAGACTCTTGAAGTCTGAGTTGATGATAACCTGACTTAAGATCAATCTTTGAAAACCACTTTCCCCCCTTAAACTGATCAAATAAATCATCCACATGAGGTAGTGGATACTTGTTCTTAACTATTACATGGTTTAAATTCTGATAGTAAACACATAACCAAATTCAATCACATTCCTTCTTGGAAAAGAGCATAGGGTTTTCTCAAGGTGAAACACTAGGGTGAATGGAACCATTTTCCAACAGGTCATCTAATTGAATCTTAAAATCTTTTAGCTATGATATTTCTTTATAATAAGAAGGTATCCATATCGGTTGCGCACCTGGAAAAAGGCCAATCATATTCTCTACCTATCTCCCTAAAGGAATACCAAATAAGTCATATGAGAAAATGATAGAAAAGTACCGAACAACAACAGGAAGATAAAAAACTAAAGAAATTTCATCGGGCTCAATCAAAACAGTAGACAAAAAACTCCCAAGCACTGGGTGGTAAGATCCTGTATGACCAGACCTCAGGTCCCACTCCACCTAAAACACATAAGATCTCCTAGAAGCAGTAATAAACAAAACACACTAATGATAACAATCAACCTCATCTTGATGAGCGATAATCCAATCCATATCGATGGTGAAATAAAATAGATATAGATCAAGAATGAGAAAATACCAGAACAACTCCATATCATCTATTGTTAACAAAAAAGAAGGACATCGAAACCCCTTCTCTTTCCTCTTACCAAGATGTGTCTCTAACCCCATTACAAAGGACATTAGTTTTGTTGGAAGTTTAATAATATCAATAAAACATTTTATATATAAACGAGTGGGAGACACTAGAATCAAATAAATAATTTTCTATGGAAGATTCAATAAATATAGTACCTCTCACTATTTCTAGAAGTGCATTAAACTTTTATGGAAACTCATATATTGTGTGAAATTTCTTCACTCATGAGGCATGTGGATAGAGACCATTAGTCCTTAAATCATTTGATAGTACTGTAGTACCCTTTCGCATTGACGAACCCTGATCATAATGAGGTGTATTAATAGCTTAACAAAAGAAATGTAAGTGACCAATGCATCTGTAAAGACCCTGAAATTCCATGGAATTTTTTTCTTAAATACTTAGGAATTTTGCGAGTCCGCAGTTTTTGAAGGCAGAAGATTCCGAGGCCCGGAGTGCCCGAAATGATCCGTCAAAGTTTTGTTAAGCTTAAATTAGCGCACGTATGAAGTTTTCCTAAAAAAATGAAATAACTCTGAAACAGTTACTCGGATCAGAAATATGAGGCCATCGTTGCGCTCAGGATGGAAGGTTTACCCTAGGCGTGACTTATGTTTAGTCGGCGTGGGCCTCTTGTGAGAAAACCCAAAAATGGCATAACCGTAAATAAAATAATAAAATAAATTATTATTTTTTTCAAATGCTTATAACTCACAAATGGTAACTCGGATTGAAAATATGAGACCACCGCTGAACTTGTGAGGGAATTATTTATTTAAGCAGTTACTATCTTTGGCTGGAGCGGGCCACCAGAAAGAGTTAATTTTCGCCCGCAAATAAAATAATTAAGTAATAATTATTTTATTTTAAAATTCATAACTTCTAAACGGTAACTCGGATTGAAAATATGAGAGTACCGTTGGGTTCTTTGGGACGTGTTTTAGCTAGGCAGAGCCTAACCTAGTCTATAGCGGGTTGAGGGTGACTGATAATAATTTTCTGAAGTTTAGTTCGGGCACGTTCCGTAAACGTATGTGTGGGATTTTATATCTTTTGAACCGGTGCTCAGAATTGAAATATGAGGACACTGATGAACTCGCAGCGCCGGTATTCTCCAAAGGATACCTTCACCGCAGTTGCGTTTTATCAAGGATGGAAGTTAGTTAATGGGGATTCATAATAAATTAAATAAAAATTATATGTGACATAATTTTTATTTAGGTGGAGGTTATTTTCTCCAAAAGAAAGTTGGAGGTGGGGCCCACCCCCACATAACCTCCCATGGGAGGATATTATGTGGTGGGGCCCACACAAGCATCAAACCCCTCAACTCCCCTTGAACCCCCTTTAGCCCCCCATGTAACTCACATTTAATTATGGAGAGTCTCTTAAACTTCTAACTCTCCCAATTTAATGTTGAAACTCTCCACCTCCCACCTTCTCTCATTAAAGTGCCAACACCCATTAATTAATTAATTGAGCTCCCACAATTAATTAATAAATTTGTAGTGTTATGAATTCTTTTGAATTAATTTGAAATGCATGGAAATACTAAAATACGAGGGAGGGTTTTGTTTTATTTTTGTCTTGGTGTTTGTTCTTTGGAGAGCTTGGGAGAACTCGTGGAAGGATGACCCATTCCAACGAAGAACGCTCCTCCGAAGAATGACAATACCTTCTACGATCTTCGTCCAAGCCCCAAGAGAAAGAGCCACCTATGAGGAACGTTGACGACGCTTCATCCTAGGATGTTTGCCGACATCAACGAAATTGACATCCGCCCTCTTTCTGCGACTTCGACAACGCACTTCAAATTGAGGTAGGGGGATTTGATTAATTTTAAAGGAATAAAATTATACCCTCGTTCTTCAATGAATGCTTTGGTCCATCGTTGGAAAATTGATGTGCCGAATGTTATCAAATGATGAGGAGAGTTAGGACCACAAGAACACAGCCCGACCCTCCCCTTTGTTGTTTCCTTTTGATGACATCGGAGGCGGAGCCGAAAGGGCGCGGTGCCGTCGCACCACACCGGAGAATAACTGCAGCCAGGAGGACTGGGGCGGACGAAATAGGAACTGTGACTGGGAGGGCCGCGGTGGAAGAAGAGGCACAGTGCCGTTCTTCCACGCTATGGAGCCGAAGTCCACAGCCAGGCCGAGTTGTGGCGGTGGAGGACTGGCGTCGTCACTTTGGCCGCATGGAGGAGGACGCGGCCCGCAGCCATGGGCCGCTCAGCCGAACCGAACAGGCCGGCCGCCTGTAGGCCGGGCTAGAAATCCGCGGCTCCCACAGGCGCCGTGTGGAGAAGACCGCAACCTGCTTCTGCGGGCCGCTCTACTGGGCGAACCAGCCGGCCGGGCTGGAAAAACTGCAGCGCCCGAAGGCGCCGCCATGCAAACCGGACCGGCCCGCAGCGCGAGCCTGGTCCGTAGGTGGGTCGCGGCCCACCGGGTTGGGTCGACCCCTAGTCGGGTCGGATCCGCCGAGTTGGGCTGGGCTGACACCCCAGCCGGGTCGGACCCGCCGAGCCGGGTCGGGCCGACCCGCCAGCCCACTGGGCTTGACGAGCAGGGCCCCACTTCGCTCAAATGCGAATATCTTCTAGACCGCGCGTCTGATCGACGTGCCATCTACGACACTGAGATCCTAGAAAAGAGGTGGTCCTTTTGTGATACTCTAAGTGGGTTTTGGGTAAATGTTAGAAAAATACCGGATTTGGATCGAGCGTAAATCCAACCGGGCTCCTGGAACAGAAATGCCAATAACTGTCAGATCGGGCGTCCAATTGACGTGCCGTCTGTCGTGTTGAGTTTCTTACAATGAGATGGAACAATGAGATACATCAAATCAGGACTTATTTATAGTTGATGTGTTAACTCTTGGCTGAAGGAGTGGACCCTCTCGAATTTGAGTGTGTTGTGTGCGGGAACCCTAGAGCTAGCTGCAACGAATACTAAACTAGAATCCAACGTAGGTTCGACAGTGATGACTACTGAACCGGAATCATATATTGGTTCACAATGATGACTACTGTACCGGGATCATTCGTGGGTCTGACAGTTCTGACTTCTGTTCCTGTATCATGTGTGGGTCCGATAGAATAGTTGGTCCTATATGCTATGTGGGTCCGACAACTTAACTGGTACTGTATCCTGTTTGAGTCTAACAGCTTAGATGAATCAGTGACTACATCTGATCATCTATATCATCCTATAATATATTGTCTTGTATCCTGTGTGGTTCTAACAGCTTAGCTGGTCCTGTATCCTATGTTGGTCTAACAACTTAGATGAATCATTGACTACATCTGATCATCTATATCACTCTAGAATAACTGGTCCAGTATCCTGTGTGGGTCCGACAACTTAGCTGGTCCTGTATCCTGTGTGGGTCCGACAGCTTATCTGGTCCTATAACCTATGTGGGTCCAACATCTTATATGAATTAGTGACTACATATGATCGTCTCTATCACTCTACAAAAGATGTATACCTGTGTGAGATGAGTCTTGAATTTCAGTCGATTTTATTAAGATGATTGACTTCACTTACTTTGTAGAATGGGTTATGCTTGGGCTCGAGAGTTGGAGACGGACTGTGATTGATAACTTAGGTATATGTAAGGGAATATACCTAAGTAGGGTTGGTTGATACTTCATTATTGTATCTTTTTTTGTGGTTTATCCTTTGTGGAATGGTTGTTCTTAGGCTCGAGAGTTGCAACCGGACTGTGATTGATAACCTAGATATATGTATGGTCATATACCTAAGTAGGGTTGGTTGATAATTCGTTATTGTATCTTTCTTTGTGGTTTATCCCAGTTGGATATTGTGAGACCTTGAGGGTCTCGAAGTCCCTAATGAGTATCGTTATACTCACCCCTAAACGGGCTATGCCCGCACCTCATTGTGTTGGTTGCAGATGAAAGACAACGCTGAACGAGGTAGAGAGTTGTAGAACTAGATGGTACCCAGAGGTGGACCACTGGGCGAGACGTACATGGAGCGGACGGACACACTTGAGGTGCTGAGGAGGCCATATGTACCCACCCTTAAGGTGGCAATCCCAGAGGACAACTCAGTAGTTTCGGTTTTACTTCTGCAGTTGTACTAGCTTTTCAGTTGTATTGTACTTTACTGTTGGGCTTGTATTTCTGGCCCCTTTACTTTCAACACCCTCTGTTGTATACAATTTCACTTAGTTTTTTACTTCCCATTGCATACTCTGTTGTTTTTTTACTGTTATAAAGGAAATGACTTCCCAGTTTAGGGATTTATGCCTTTGGTTCTAGTCACCAACCCCTAGCCTATGTAAGGCTGTAACACCCGAGACTTTTATGTTATATAAATCTTCAAAGGAATCTTTTTCTACACAACACTTGCTTGGCTTGCTTTACACGCAATCGCGACCTTCCTCGATAGCTTGCGTCGTACGCAATACCGAGTTTCACTAAACAACAATATGCTATTAAAACTAGCCGTTAAGAATAGTAATAACCACTTTTTAAAATTTTATAAATTTTATTTTTCAAAATGGACTTCATTTTTGGACTCAGAATATCGAAATTAGCCTAGGGTGAAATTTTGGTATTTTTCTGAAAACTTTCAATTTTTGATGAATAGTGAAACCACTAAGTGGTAGGTTAAAAACTGAATTTTGCATAAAACTTAATTTTACCGCTTCTGTGATTGGAATTTCGAAAATCCGAGAGACACGGTTAATATCAAGGACTAAAATGTGGTTCAATGAGATGAAAATAATTTTTTGGTGAATAGTAACTTTTTACTTTTTTTACCGCGGTTAATAGTAAATAGGGTAACTAAGGGTAAATATGATATTAATATTACCCTAACACATGTCCTAATTCTATTGGACAAGTGTAATTCGACCAAAAACAAACTTAGGAATAAAACATGACCATTTAGGCCCACTTGGATTAGATTAGGACATTTATTATTAATTTATTTAAAGAAGGGTTAAAATAGTTAAAATCAAAGTTTAATAAGTAAATAATTTTTAATATGGGGTTATACATAAGATAAATTCAATTGTAAATATTCATTAGAAAGCTAAAAAGATTTCCTACATTATGATAGTTTATTTGTAATTTTTAGACATCAAATAATTTAATTTATTTATGACACAAAGATGATGCAGTAATTATCTTATTAATGAAATATTGACATAATTGATGTTATAAACACCAAAATAAATGTAATTTGAGACTTTTTATGAATTCAACTAATTTTATAGGTTACTATGATATATTAATGTTGATTTAATCAACTTGGTTCGAACATATAATTCTTTTATGACTTTCACAAAAATCATATATCAAATAGTGTCAAAATTGACACAAAATAGTTTTTAAATCAAATATTATATTATTAATTGTTATTTTATTCCTAAAAATCTAAGGTTCAGCCAAATGACTTAGATAAGGATATATATTTTAATAATAAACAATTTGGGGTTCTTTTGGCATGTTATAGTAAGTGTATTAACCATATAGTGAAAGAAAACAAAAAGACATGGTAAAAGTTAAATTATTTAACTTAGAGTTAAATCTAATTGATAAGGTTAAAATAATACCCTAAACTTGTCTAAATCCTATTGGTTGATAGGATTTCGACCCTTCCCCACTTTATCTTCGAAATAAGACCCTTTGGAACCATTATAAACCGATTTTGACTTTAATATAAAATAATATTTTGAGATATTCCTAAGGTGCCCCTCTCCTCCCTTATAAAAGGGCACCTCCTCCCCCTCCTCCTCACACCAAATTGAGCACTCAAGCTCGCCCAACCCCTGCCATTTTCTCCTCTCCACTTCCCTAGAATAATCCTAGAGGTCCTGGTCTTCTCCAAAGACCAATCTTAGTTCCTTAAGTGGAGGATTCAAAGAGGCGTTCCAAAGAAGAGGTAATATCCATTACCGATCTTTTCAATTTCTTTCTTCTTCAACTTCTTCTTCTTTAGATGTTTCATGATAAAGTAATAACATCAGTATTACTTACATACTGATATGTTATTATAAATATGAAACAACCCTATTTCACCTTCTATCCATCCTACGGAAAAATGAAATCACCACGCGTGCGTACGTACGGAATACCGTCTCCACGCCGTGGTGTAATCTATTTTCCACCATCACCTTACAAGGATGGTTATAATGGTGTAATGAGTAACTAAATATGATTATTATGAAGTAATATTGATACTGAAATAATATATATATACTCCAATACAATTCCACGATCATAGGAATGATATCATCACTCGTGCGTACGTACGGAATACCGTCTCCACGATGTGATGCGACTCGTTCTACATGATCTTCATTTCATAATGATTATATAAATGAATTGAATGAATGAATATGGTATATACTACACTAATACCATTCTGGAAATGAATTATCTATAACCTAAAGATAAGAATAAGAATTTATTCGACAAAACACGCATAAGAACAAAAAGTTATAAAGACCCGAGTAACAAGTAACAAGGAAATATTACTAACAAGAAGCTAATAATATGACCATATATGATATCATATAAATATGTATGATTCTGGAATAAGTCAATAACATTATTTAAACCATTATACAGGAGCTTCGGACACGTACAAAGCTAATCGGACCTAAGGTAAGGGAAATATCACAATCTCATTTTTATCCGAGATTGTTTATTTGTAAGTATTTAATGGGGTGTATTTTATCATCCACATCCATGTTTCATCAATATGTAATATTATTTCCATCCACCTACAATTGTTTAAATCCATTTTTACCCTTCAGTGAGTTTTTAGTAAAGAATATGAAAGGAATCTTTTGTCGTTTTTCGTACGAGGTACTTTTTGACTTTTCCGACAAAAGTACGAAGAATGTTTTTTTTAACTTATACAGCATGAATGGATTTTTAAAACATTATTTCCAAGAATATTCCTTTACAAGTTTTCAAGTTTATTTTTAATCAATTTCTTTTAGTTTATAATTGTATGACATGTTAAGAAAGGAAAAGTGATTTTTGAAGTAGAAAGGATATTTTTCTCAAGAATGAAGTTCAAGTATTTTATCAAAATTATTTTCCATCTAAGATAATAAAATGGTTCTGTTTTTATCCATATTATTACATTGAATTGATTATGTTGTGATGGAAACATTTTTATGAATTCCTTTATCTTATATGAGTTGTTTTATGATGTCATGTTGTTTAAGAATCCCATTTTTATTACATGGGTTATGCAATGATGTATGATTTATGATTTTGTGGCACACATAAGAATGGTATCATTATGAAATGGGTGGGACCTATATCTCCCTCCAATGCATTGGGTAAAGATTTTATATCTCATGAGATAGACATGGCTGGAACGGAAGGTTATTTCGGTTCAGTGATACAGGACTGAAACGAGGAGTGAACTCGGTTCAGAAAGGGACTTTGTCCACTAAGATAGTCTTGGCGATGAGTCATGACTAACAAGAAATGATTTTCCATGATTATGTGTGCATGCCACAAAGTTTCAAGTTTTATGTTATGATTATGGGGATCTCATTTTCACTCCTATGATTTGTTCCATGTTAATATATTATGATCTCTTCTGCAGGTTATGATTTTCAAAAAGATATGATTTGATTTTTATTTCCTTTATTTGCCTTGCTGAGCATTTGAGCTCACCCTTTTATGTTTTCTTTTCCCCAGGTCAGGAAGATGGATATTAAGTAGAATATGCTAAAAGGGACCCTAGATATGATGAAATAAATGGGAGACACTGTAGAAGATTTATGAACCAGTTGTTTATGTTTCCCAGTTTCTAAAGACACTATACCTATACGGTCCTTTGTAGTTTTATCATATGTTGTAATAAGTGTGCTTCAATTTTTGAAGTATTAAAAGTGTATGTAAAGTATGGGTCGTTATAGTTGGTATCAGAGGAAAGGTATAGTCAACCTTTGGAAACTAGGATGTGAAAGCCTTAGTAAAAACCCTAAGGATAAGTCTAAGCATAGAACACAATCTTAGTGTTTTAGAAATGGCCTTGAATAACCTAGGATAAGACCTTAAGCATGAAAATTTTATTCTTGAATTATGTGGTTTCCTATTATAATTAGTGTTGCTCACACTATTCTTCTTGGTTTTAGTCAATGGCTGGAACCCGAAGGAACCGTGTTAATGCGGAATGCGACGGGCAATGCAATGATTGTCCCCCTGAGCAACCAAACGATATGGGAGCTGGAATGCAAAATCTTGTAGCCATACTCACATAACTTTCTCAAGCTATGAATCATGCAGGACTTCCAAACGAGCAAAGGAAGGAACAACATTCTGTTGAATCCTTCATGAGGCAGCGTCCACCTTCTTTCAGTGGGTCTACTGATCCATTAGTTGCTGAACAATGGATTAGTACTACTGAAAAGATATTTTCAGTTCTTCAATGTTCTGAACATGATAAAGTCATCCTAGCAGTGTATCGTTTGGAAGGAGATGCTGATCAATGGCGGAATCTTATTAAGAATACGAGGCAAAGGGATGAAATTGAGTCTATGGAATGGGACGAGTTCAAGAACTTATTTTTCAATAAGTACTTCCCTCGTATTCTCCGAACAAAGATGGAGAAAGAGTTCCTTGAACTGAAGCAAAGGGATGATGAATCTGTTAGTACCTATGAAGCAAATTTTACAAGACTTGCAAGGTACGCTTCTGGTATTATTATCCAACCTGAGAGTAAGATCGATCGATTCTTTAGTGGCTTAAAACCAAGTCTTCGAAGGGCGTTATCCATAAGAGACTTCAATAGCTACGAGGAAATCGTTCGATGTGCTCTCAAAGTCGAGATGGAGATTGGAGTAACCCATCAGTCACATGGGTTTGATAAGAAGAGGAAGATGGAATTCAAAGAAAAATCTAAAGAGCACACAGAAAAGAAGATGAGCTTTTCCTTATGCTCAAAGTGTGGAAAGAAACATGGAGGGAGTTGTCTTAAAGGGACAAGTAAATGTTTTAAATGTGGAAAGGAAGGTCATCAGGCATTTGAATGCCGTGATAATGGGAAGAAGATGTCTAATGACGCAAACAAAGGAAGGGATACACATAATAAACCTACTACACTTCAATGTTTCAAGTGCAAGGAGATGGGGCATTATGCCAATCAATGCCCAAATCCAAGGGTTGATGATGATGGTCGACGTCAACAAACTCTTAAAGCTAAAGACAAAGGAAAGTCACATGCAATTTCTATCAGCGATGTGGAGTACGATAACGATGTGGTGAAAGGTACACTTACCATCCACTCTAAAGTAGCAAATGTTTTATTTGATTCTGGATCCACCCACTCTTTTATTTCTGAAGACTTTTCTAAGGGTATCACCGTACTACCTCAACAATTAGATGTTGAGTTAGCTGTGACAACACCTAATGGCACATCAATCGCATCAAAAGTTTATAATTCTTCTCCGATCGAAGTTTGTGGGAAAGTGCTTCCTGCAAATCTTGTGATCCTTCCTTTAGTGGAATTTGATGTGATTCTTGGCATGGATTGGCTTTCTCTACATGGAGCTCATATCAATTGCCAAAGAAGGGAAGTCACATTTCAAACTCCAGATCAATCTACGATCGTATACCAATGCAAGGATGAACATAACCTTCCAGTGGAAATTTCTTCCATCTTATGGGTATTGATCCCACTAAATGAAGGTTATTTATCTCAAATGGTTGGTGAGAAACTCACGATTAAGAATATGCCCATTGTACGGGAGTTTGATGATGTCTTTCCGGAGGAATTACCGGGTCTTCCACCAAATCGTGAAGTTGAGTTTTCAATAGAACTCGTACCGGGTGCTTTGCCTATTTCAAAGACACCTTATAGAATGGCCCCAATTGAGTTGCAGGAATTGAAGAAGCAACTCCAAGAGAATCTTGATAAGGGATTCATACGCCCTAGTGCGTCACCTTGGGGAGCACCTGTTCTATTTGTTAAGAAGAAAGATGGATCAATGAGACTCTGCATTGATTATCGAGAACTTAACAAGATCACTATCAAGAACAAATATCCTCTCCCACGCATTGATGACTTATTTGACCAACTACGCGGAGCTCAATACTTTTCCAAGATTGATCTTCATTCAGGGTATCATCAATTAAGGGTCAAAAGGGAGGATATACCAAAGACGGCTTTCCGTACAAGGTATGGACACTATGAATTTATAGTGATGCCATTTGGTCTTACTAATGCCCCTGCTATCTTCATGGATCTAATGAATAGAGTCTTTAGAGACTATCTTGATCAATTTGTGGTAGTCTTTATAGACGATATTCTTGTCTATTCAAAGAGCAAGGAGGAACATGAAGATCACTTGAGAATTATATTGAAGACCCTGAGAAAGGAGAAGCTTTATGCCAAATTCACCAAGTGTGAATTTTGGCTTCAAAAAGTTGCATTTTTGGGTCACATAATCTCAAAAGAGGGGATATCTGTGGATCCAGCAAAAACAGAGGTTATCGAAAGATGGTCGAGACCAACAACAGTAACTGAGATCCGAAGTTTTCTTGGTTTGGCTGGATATTATCGACGTTTTGTAAAAGATTTTTCACGATTATCTAATCCACTCACCAAGTTGACTCGAAAAGGAGTTAAGTTTGTCTGGACAGAGGAATGTGAAGAGAATTTCAAGGAGTTGAAAAGAAGGTTATCCAGTGCACCTGTGCTCACACTTCCTTGTAGTGGAGAAAGGTTTGTGATCTACAGTGATGCATCCAAGAAGGGATTGGGGTGTGTTCTTATGCAAAATGATATGGTGATAGCTTATGCCTCACGACAGTTGAAAATCCATGAGCAAAATTACCCAACACATGATTTGGAGTTGGCTGCGGTAATCTTTGCATTAAAGATTTGGAGGCATTACCTTTATGGTGAAAGGTGTGATATTTATACTGATCATAAAAGTTTAAAGTATATTTTCACACAAAAGGAGTTGAATATGCGTCAAAGAAGATGGTTGGAGCTGATTAAGGATTATGACTGCTCAATCCATTACCACCCTGGGAAAGCAAACAAGGTCGCAGATGCATTAAGTCGACAAGACCATGCTAGTTTATTCATGATGAGGATCACAAAAGATCCAATATTTATGGATTTACAAAGGATGGATCTTGGAATTATAATGGAAGGGGAAAAATCTTATCTTTCTCAAATGAATGTTCAACCATCTATACATGTGAAGATTAAAGAGGCACAGAAAGAAGATGTCGAGTTACAAAAGAAGGTGAGAAATGTTCCTGAATTCAACCTTGATTGTGATGGGATAATAAAGTTCAGGAATCGGGTTTGTGTTCCTCCCATCCCCGAATTAAAGAAGGAGCTGCTGGATGAGGCTCATAGTTCTTCATTCTCTATTCATCCTGGAAGCACGAAGATGTATAGGGACCTGAAAGAGTACTTCTGGTGGGATGACATGAAAAGAGATGTTGCTGAATATGTCTCTCGATGCTTGGTTTGTCAACAAGTTAAAGCTGAGAGACAGAAGTCTAAGGGGATGTTACAACCATTACCCATACCCGAATGGAAATGGGAAAACATCACTATGGACTTTGTCACAGGACTTCCTAAAACATCCAAAGGCAATAATGCTATCTGGGTCATAGTTGATCGTCTCACAAAGTCTGCACACTTCATTCCTATTAGAGAGGATTTCTCTCTAGATCAGCTTGCCAGGATATATGTAAAGGAAGTGGTAAGATTGCATGGAGTACCACTTTCTATTATATCTGATCGGGATCCGAGATTTACCTCGAAGTTCTGGTGAAGTCTTCAGCATACTCTGGATACAGAGTTGAGTTTCAGCACTGCTTATCATCCCCAGACAGACGGTCAGTCTGAGAGAACAATTCAAACCCTAGAAGATATGTTGAGAGCTTGCTCTATGGATTTCAAAGGAGGTTGGGATCAACACCTACCTTTGGTGGAATTTTCTTATAATAATAGCTTTCACTCCAGTATTCAGATGGCTCCTTATGAAGCTCTCTATGGAAAGAAATGCAGGACTCCAACTTGCTGGGATGAAGTTGGGGAAAGAAATCTATTAGGACCTGATCTCGTTGATTAAATGGCAGAAAAGGTCAGATCTATTCAACAACACATAAGAGCAGCTCAGAGTCGACAGAAAAGCTATGCCGACAACCGAAGAAAAGACCTAGAGTTTGAAGTGGGTGATAAAGTGTTCTTACGAATATCTCCTTGGAAGAGGGTTATGAGATTTGGAAAGAAGGGGAAGTTGAGCCCTAGATATATCGGTCCTTTCGAAATATTGGATCGTGTTTGGAAGGTAGCTTACCGATTGGCGCTTCCACCGAATCTCTCTCAAGTTCACGATGTGTTCCATGTATCTCTCCTGAGAAAGTACATACCAGATCCTTCACATGTACTCAGCTCAGAAGTTGTACCGCTGGAGCAAGATCTTTCTTATGAAGAACAGCCGATAGAGATTCTGGATCGTAGCGAAAAAGTCCTACGAAACAAGACCACTCGCTTGGTGAAAGTTTTATGGAGGAACCACCAACTTGAAGAATCTACATGGGAGCTTGAGGATATGATGAGGGAGAATTATCCTCATCTGTTTGTTACAAAGTGACGAATTTCGAGGGCGAAATTCTTTTTAAGGGGGGTAGAATGTAACACCCGAGACTTTTATGTTATATAAATCGTCAATGGAATCTTTTTCTACACAACACTTTCTTGGCTTGCTTTACACGCAATCGCGACCTTCCTCGATAGCTTGCGTCGTACGCAATACCGAGTTTCACTAAACAACAATATGCTATTAAAACTAGCCGTTAAGAATAGTAATAACCACTTTTTGAAATTTTATAAATTTTATTTTTCAAAATGGACTTCATTTTTGGACTCAGAATATCGAAATTAGCCTAGGGTGAAATTTTGGTATTTTTCTGAAAACTTTCAATTTTTGATGAATAGTGAAACCACTAAGTGGTAGGTTAAAAACTGAATTTTGCATAAAACTTAATTTTACCGCTTCTGTGATTGGAATTTCGAAAATCCGAGAGACACGGTTAATATCAAGGACTAAAATGTGGTTCAATGAGATGAAAATAATTTTTTGGTGAATAGTAACTTTTTACTTTTTTTACCGCGGTTAATAGTAAATAGGGTAACTAAGGGTAAATATGATATTAATATTACCCTAACACATATCCTAATTCTATTGGAAAAGTGTAATTCGACCAAAAACAAACTTAGGAATAAAATATGACCATTTAGGCCCACTTGGATTAGATTAGGACATTTATTATTAATTTATTTAAAGAAGGGTTAAAATAGTTAAAATCAAAGTTTAATAAGTAAATCATTTTTAATATGGGGTTATAAATAAGATAAATTCAATTGTAAATATTCATTAGAAAGCTAAAAAGATTTCCTACATGATGATAGTTTATTTGTAATTTTTAGACATCAAATAATTTAATTTATTTATGACACAAAGTTGATGCAGTAATTATCTTATTAATGAAATATTGACATAATTGATGTTATAAACACCAAAATAAATGTAATTTGAGACTTTTTATGAATTCAACTAATTTTATAGGTTACTATGATATATTAATGTTGATTTAATCAACTTGGTTCGAACATATAATTCTTTTATGACTTTCACAAAAATCATATATCAAATAGTGTCAAAATTGACACAAAATAGTTTTTAAATCAAATATTATATTATTAATTGTTATTTTATTCCTAAAAATCTAAGGTTCAGACAAATGACTTAGATAAGGATATATATTTTAATAATAAACAATTTGGGGTTCGTTTGGCATGTTATAGTAAGTGTATTAACCATATAGTGAAAGAAAACAAAAAGACATGGTAAAAGTTAAATTATTTAACTTAGAGTTAAATCTAATTGATAAGGTTAAAATAATACCCTAAACTTGTCTAAATCCTATTGGTTGATAGGATTTCGACCCTTCCCCACTTTATCTTCGAAATAAGACCCTTTGGAACCATTATAAACCGATTTTGACTTTAATATAAAATAATATTTTGAGATATTCCTAAGGTGCCCCTCTCCTCCCTTATAAAAGGGCACCTCCTCCCCCTCCTCCTCACACCAAATTGAGCACTCAAGCTCGCCCAACCCCTGCCATTTTCTCCTCTCCACTTCCCTAGAATAATCCTAGAGGTCCTGGTCTTCTCCAAAGACCAATCTTAGTTCCTTAAGTGGAGGATTCAAAGAGGCGTTCCAAAGAAGAGGTAATATCCATTACCGATCTTTTCAATTTCTTTCTTCTTCAACTTCTTCTTCTTTAGTTTTTTCATGATAAAGTAATAACATCAGTATTACTTACATACTGATATGTTATTATAAATATGAAACAACCCTATTTCACCTTCTATCCATCCTACGGAAAAATGAAATCACCACGCGTGCGTACGTACGGAATACCGTCTCCACGCCGTGGTGTAATCTATTTTCCACCATCACCTTACAAGGATGGTTATAATGGTGTAATGAGTAACTAAATATGATTATTATGAAGTAATATTGATACTGAAATAATATATATATACTCCAATACAATTCCACGATCATAGGAATGATATCATCACTCGTGCGTACGTACGGAATACCGTCTCCACGATGTGATGCGACTCGTTCTACATGATCTTCATTTCATAATGATTATATAAATGAATTGAATGAATGAATATGGTATATACTACACTAATACCATTCTGGAAATGAATTATCTATAACCTAAAGATAAGAATAAGAATTTATTCGACAAAACACGCATAAGAACAAAAAGTTATAAAGACCCTAGTAACAAGTAACAAGGAAATATTACTAACAAGAAGCTAATAATATGACCATATATGATATCATATAAATATGTATGATTCTGGAATAAGTCAATAACATTATTTAAACCATTATACAGGAGCTTCAGACACGTACAAAGCTAATCGGACCTAAGGTAAGGGAAATATCACAATCTCATTTTTATCCGAGATTGTTTATTTGTAAGTATTTAATGGGGTGTATTTTATCATCCACATCCATGTTTCATCAATATGTAATATTATTTCCATCCACCTACAATTGTTTAAATCCATTTTTACCCTTCGGTGAGTTTTTAGTAAAGAATATGAAAGGAATCTTTTGTCGTTTTTCGTACGAGGTACTTTTTGACTTTTCCGACAAAAGTACGAAGAATGTTTTTTTTAACTTATACAGCATGAATGGATTTTTAAAACATTATTTCCAAGAAGATTCCTTTACAAGTTTTCAAGTTTATTTTTAATCAATTTCTTTTAGTTTATAATTGTATGACATGTTAAGAAAGGAAAAGTGATTTTTGAAGTAGAAAGGATATTTTTCTCAAGAATGAAGTTCAAGTATTTTATCAAAATTATTTTCCATCTAAGATAATAAAATGGTTCTGTTTTTATCCCTATTATTACATTGAATTGATTATGTTGTGATGGAAACATTTTTATGAATTCCTTTATCTTATATGAGTTGTTTTATGATGTCATGTTGTTTAAGAATCCCATTTTTATTACATGGGTTATGCAATGATGTATGATTTATGATTTTGTGGCACACATAAGAATGGTATCATTATGAGATGGGTGGGACCTATATCTCCCTCCAATGCATTGGGTAAAGATTTTATATCTCATGAGATAGACATGGCTGGAATGGAAGGTTATTTCGGTTCAGTGATACAGGACTGAAACGAGGAGTGAACTCGGTTCAGAAAGGGACTTTGTCCACTAAGATAGTCTTGGCGATGAGTCATGACTAACAAGAAATGATTTTCCATGATTATGTGTGCATGCCACAAAGTTTCAAGTTTTATGTTATGATTATGGGGATCTCATTTTCACTCCTATGATTTGTTCCATGTTAAGATATTATGATCTCTTTTGCAGGTTATGATTTTCAAAAAGATATGATTTGATTTTTATTTCCTTTATTTGCCTTGCTGAGCATTTGAGCTCACCCTTTTATGTTTTCTTTTCCTGAGGTCAGGAAGATGGATATTAAGTAGAATATGCTAAAAGGGACCCTAGATATGATGAAATAAATGGGAGACACTGTAGAAGATTTATGAACCAGTTGTTTATGTTTCCCAGTTTCTAAAGACACTATACCTATACGGTCCTTTGTAGTTTTATCATTTGTTGTAATAAGTGTGCTTCAATTTTTGAAGTATTAAAAGTGTATGTAAAGTATGGGTCGTTATAAAGGCGGGCTTGGGGTAGTCACGATACGGGGCCCAGGGGACGGGTCGTGACAAATTGGTATCAGATGAGTCGGTTCTACCGCAGAACTCAATACTCTGATATTTCTTTCTGATAAGAAATAGTGTTAAGGTTACTAAGTGTGGTATTCAGTTCAGGGAATCCAGTGTTGGTGCGGTGATCGACATATCCGTACACCAGGACCCTGACTATTGATTTTTGACTCAATGCACGAAAAACACTGATTGCGTGTGTTTTTATTTTGAAAAGTTTTATTTGTGATTACTTTGAGTCATCTCACTAGGTATACGTTTTGATCGTGAAACACCAATTTATTTCTAGTATGTCTTCACCTAGTCAGTTAGCATGGGTTCTGAGTGGAGAGCGTGATGGTAGGCCACTGATAAATGAAGCCACGATGGAGGGCCCCATCACAGCGGAGGCACCAACGGTACCACTACACGCAGGGCTACCATTGCCACCAGCCCCAATAGTAGAGGGTGCATGCCACTTAAGCATGTTTCATGGGTTCCTGTAACAGAGGCCACCAAGGTTTTAAGGTGAGACAGATTTTCAGACGGTCGGGTGTTGGCTGGAGTTTGTAGCATGAGTTTTCCACAAAGTTGGGACACCCACTGACTTAATGGTGTACCTAGTTGTTAGTCTCTTTCAGGGAGCAGCTGAAAGGTGGTGGAGCCTAATTCTTCAGTTTTACGATGAGGTGAAACTCAACTGGGGAAACTTCGAGGGTCTTTTAAGGGCGGAGTTTGTACCAGTGACTCTACCCTCTGTGCGTGCTCAGGAGCTGCGGTTCTTACCATAGGGCTTTATGACAATAGTCGAGTCATCTGTAGCAGGAAGTAGGTAGATGAAAGTAAGGCACAAGGGGGTTAGATCTGCTATTAGACGACCCCAAGATGTGTCAAAGAGGGTGCAGGGCACCTGAGGCTGAGGGAACTTTGAACGGAGAATGGTCTGTTATTCCAGCAGGGAATGGGGTCACAGAGTGCATGACTGTCCGAATCTCCGCACAGTTGATCGGCATGCATTATAGGAGACACCCAGATAGAGGCAACGACAGGATCTTGACCATCAGCTGAGCGGTAGACAAGGTAGTGAAGTAGGTCCTTCAGCGATTGGTGGTCAGGGTCATCGAACACTACTACCACCACCCCTAGATGGTTAACCTCGAGCTCTTGGAGTAGGTGGACAGGAGAGGACTAGATCCAGGCATAGAGGCCTTTTTTATTGATGTTTCTAGCTTCCTTGATGTCATTTTTTGTGGTTGCTTTGTGTGTTTTTACTTTGAGATCCAGTAATAAAAGAAACTTGTCCTTGTGACGTTTGTTTTCCTACCTTTTTGTGTGGTTGATACTGAGAGGTTTTGGTTAAAAACTGTTGACTTGACCCTCACATTCGAGATTCCTACTGGATAATACCCAGTGACCACACACTAATGTCGACAATGTGACTCAACCCTTGGAGGCGAGAGTGACGGTTGGATCTCTTTGTAGTAGCATCGAGGCCTTACGACATCATCCATGGCATGAAATAGTACCGTTCATGTCAGGGTTGACTGTATTAGGCAAAGGACGTGGTTCATCTAGGGGATGGGACTAGATTTCTCTTCTCAGTTAGGGAGAAATCTTGGCATCGCTTGTAGGACGTAGGCGAAGGAGGGTGTACTTGAGTTATTTACTTTTGGATAGTCTCGCTCATAGTTCGTTGAGTGAACAGTTTACGGTTTAATGTAATCTCAATAGTCTCAGGTGTGTCTTCTCGTAAGAAGGACCTGAACCTGAGATAGTGGAGATGGCTTGAGTTCCTCTAGGACTATGACTTCAAGATAGTCTATACTCCTGGTAGGGGGAACGTTTTAGCAAATGCTCTCAGTAGGATATCAGACATTCTGCTACTAGGAGATGCGACGTAGTAGTTGGATGCGTTGCAGATATCATTTGTGGATAGAGATGGAGAAACCTTCCTTCAGTCTCTCACAGTCACTCCCCCACTTCTTCAGTGAGTCAGGGAGGCAGAGCATGAGGACGCTGACTGTGAGACACGATGTGCTCTGTTATCCACAGGACATGCACCTCATAGATTTTCTGAAGGTGAGGAGCACGTCAAACTCTTCAGAGGATGTACTAAGGTGTCAGTGTCACTTCAGGAAGAACTTTCGAGGGAGTTTCACACATACCCTTTAGCGGTACATCCAGGAGTGGAAAAGATATACCAGGACCTTCGATGATAGCACTGGGGGCCAGTTATGAAGAAGTCAGTAGCGGAATTTGTCTCTCGATGCTTCACTTGTCAGTAAGTAAAGGCGGAGCATCAGGTACCAGCAGGCTTGGTTCAGCCTTTAGAGGTCCCAAGGTGGAAGAGGGATGTGATATCCATGGACTTCGTGATAGGTATTCCACATACATCCAGGTGAGAGAGACCTCTGGTGTTCGAGGATGGCGACCACGTCTTTCTACGGGTCTCACCTCGACGAGGTCTATAGTGTTTTGGACGAGGTGGAAAGTTATCTCCGCAATTCATCAGACCTTTTCCAGGTCCCCATCAGAGTAGGAAAGGTGTCTTACCACTTATCTTTTCCACCATAGTGGCACCGGGTTCATGATGTCTTCCACATATCCCAGCTGATGAGAAATGTGCATGACCCTTCCCACATCATCGGCCATGGCGAGTTGGATGTTGACGATGGGGAAACTTTCATGGAGGTTCCAGTAGAGATTGAGGATCGACAATAGTGGGTACTACGTGGATGGTCAATACCTATGGTGTGCATTCGTTGGCAGCATGGGGACCTCTCGAAGAGCACATGGGAGCAGGAGGCTTAGATTCGTGCTCAATACCCACATTTTTTCCCTTAGTTCGAGTTGTAGCTTACGGGGACGTAAAGTCCTGAGGTGGGGAGAATGTAAAGACCCGAAAATTCTGTGGAAAGTTTTTTCTTAAATACTTGGGAATTTTGCGAGTCCGTAGTTTCTAACGGCGTGCAATTCCTAGGCCCGGAGTGTCTGGAATGATCCGTCGAAGTTTTTTAAAGCTTAAATTAGTGCGCATATGCACTTTTCCTAAAAAATTAGAATAAATCTTAAACAGTTACTCAGATCAAAAATCCTAGTCCACCATTCCTAAAAATGGCATAACTGTTAATAAAATAATTAAATAAATTATTTAATTTTTCAAATGCTTATAACTCACAAATGGAAACTCGGATTAAAAATCCGAGACCACCGCTGAACTTATGAGGGCATGCTTTATATAAT
This sequence comes from Viscum album, assembly GCA_963277665.1. Classification (NCBI taxonomy): domain Eukaryota; kingdom Viridiplantae; phylum Streptophyta; class Magnoliopsida; order Santalales; family Viscaceae; genus Viscum; species Viscum album. The sequence goes on along the minus strand of OY728145.1, from coordinate 333,007,530 downwards.
ATGATAATAACTTTGGATAGCGTGGGCCACCATAAAAAGTTAGTTTTCGCCCGCAAATAAAATAATTAAGTGATAATTATTTTATTGTAAAATTCATAACTTCTAAAACGTAACTTGGATTGAAAATCCGAGAGTACCATTGGGTTCGTTGGGACGTGTTTCTCCTAGGCAGAGCCTAACCTCGACCGGTGTGGGTCGAGGGTGACTGATAATAATTTTCTGAAGTTTAGTTCGGGTACGTTTAGAAAATTTACGTGCGGGATTTTATATCTTTTGTACCAGTGCTCGGAATTGAAATCTGAGGACACTGATGAACTCGCAGCGCCGGTATTCGCTTAAGGAGACCTTCACCGCAGTTGCGTTTTATCGAGGATGGAAGTTAATTAATGGGGATTCATAATAAATTAAATAAAGATTATGTGTGACATATTTTTTATTTAGGTGGTGGTTATTTTCTCCAAATGGAAGTTGGAGGTGGGTCCCACCCCCACTAACCTCCCATGGGAGGATATTATATGGTGGGGCCCACACAAGCATCAAACCCCTCAACTCCCCTTGAACCCCTTTAAACCCCCATGTAACTCACATTTAATTATGGAGAGTCTCTAAAACTTCTAACTCTCCCAATTTAATGTTGAAACTCTCCACATCCCACCTTCTCTCATTAAAGTGCCAACACCCTTTAATTAATTAATTGAGCTCCCACAATTAATTAATTAATTCATAGTGTTATGAATTCTTTTGAATTCATTTTAAATGCATGTCAATATTAAAATAAGAGGGAGGATTTTGTTTTATTTTTGGGTTAGAGTTTATTCCTTGGAGAGCTTGGGAGAACTCTTGGAATGATGACCTATTCCAACGAAGAACGATCCTCCGAAGAACAACGATAACTTCTATGATCTTTGTCCATGCCATAAGAGAAGGATCCTCCAGTGAGGAACGTCGACGACACTTCGTCCTCGCAATTTTCCCGACATCAACAAAATCGACATCTTACCTCTTTTTGTGACTTTGACAACGTACTTAGAATTGAGGTTGGGGGGATTTTATTAATTTTAAATGAATAAAATTATACCATCTTTCTTCGATGAATGCTTTGGTCCGTCATTGGCCAATTAATGTGCCGAATGTTATCAAATGACGAGGAGGGTTCGGACCACACTAACACGGCTAGACCCTCCCCGTTGTTTTTTCCTTTTGATGACATCGGAGGCAGAGCCGAAAGTGCGCGGTGCCATCGCACCGCGCCGGAGAATAACCGCGGAAAGGAGGACTGCGGCAGACGGAAGAGGAACCGCTGTCAGGAGGGCCGTGGAGGAAGGAGCTGAAGGCCGCGGAAAATCCGAGCCTCAGTGGTGGAGGACCGACACTGTCGCAACAAACATGTGGAGAAGAACACAGCCCGGAACCATGGGCTGCTCGAGTGAACCGAACCGACCGACCTCTTGCCGGCCGGGCTGGAAATCCACGGCGCCCGTAGGCGCCGCGCGGAGAAGACCGCTGCCCGCTTCCGCGGGCCGCTCTGCTAGGCAAACCGGCTGGCCTCCTGCCGGCCGGGATAGAAAAACCGAGTCCCCCGCCGGAGTTGTGTGGAATGTACCACGACTCGCTGTGCGAGCCTCGTTAACCGGACAGGAGAAGACGGTGCCGCTTGGCGCTGCCGGGCGAACCGGACTGGCCGACAAAGCTGGTCGGGTTCACAGGTGGGCCGCGCCCCACCGGTCAGGGCCGACCGCCAGCCATGTCGGACCCATTGAGTTGGGCCGGGCCGACCCCCCTTCCGGGTCGGACTCGCCGAGCCGGGTCGGGCCGACCTGCCAGCCCACTAGGCTTGAAGGGCCGGACCCAACTTCACCTAAATGCGAATATCTTCTAGACTGTGCGTCTGATCGACACACCGTCTGTGGCACTGTGATCCTTGAGATGAGGAGTAACTTTTTCAATAAAATAAGTGGGTTTTGGGAAAATTTTAGTAAACGAATGGGTTTGGATCGAGCGTAAATCCAACCGGGCCCCTAGAACGGAAACACCAATAACTCTCAGACCGGGCGTTCAATTGACGCGTCGTCTGTTGTGTTGAGTTTATTAAGATCAGACGGAACTACGGGATACATCAACTTAGGACTTCGTGATATTCAATGTATCGACACTTGGTTTGAGGAGCAGACCCTCCCGGATTCGAGCGTGCTATGTGCGGGAACCCTAGAGCTGGCTGTGACGACTACTGAACTGAAATCCTACGTAGGTTCGATAGCAATGACTACTAAACTGGAATCCTATGTGGGTTTGACAACGATGACTACTGTACCGGGATCCTCCATGGGTCTGACAGTTCTGACTTATGTTCCTGTATCCTGTGTGGGTCTGATAGAATAGATGGTTCTGTATCCTGTGTGGGTTTGACAGTTCTGACTTCTGCTCCTGTATCATGGGTGGGTCTGGCAGAATAGCTAGTCCTGTATCCTGTGTGGGTCCGACAGCTTAGCTGGTCTAGTATCCTGTGTGGGTTTGATAGCTTATATGAATCAGTTAGTACATATGATCATCTATATCACTCTATAATAGCTATTCTTGTATCCTGTGTGGGTCCGACAACTTAGCTGGTCCTATATCCTGTGTGGGTCCAACAGATTAGATGAATCAGTGACTACATTTGATCATCTATATCACTCTAGAATAGTCGGTCCTGTATACTGTGTGGTCCAATAACCTAGCTGGTCCTGTATCCTGTGTGGGTCCGACAGATTAGATGAATCAGTGACTACATATGATCATCTATATCTCTCTAGAATAGATGGTCCTGTATCCTGTGTGGGTCCGACAACTTAGCTGGTCCTGTAACCTGTGTGGTCCAACAACTTAGATGAATTAGTGACTACAACTGATCATCTTTATCACTCTACAAAATATGTATACCTGTGTGAGTTGAGTCTTGACTTTCAGTCGATTTTATTAAGATGATTGAATTCACTTACTTTATAGAATGGGTTGTGCTTGGGATCGAGAGTTAGAGCCGGATTGTGATTGATGACTTAGGTATATGTAAGGGCATATACCTAAGTTGGTTTGGTTGATACTTCATGATTGTATCTTTCTTTGTGGTTTATCCTTTGTGGAATGGTTGTGCTTAGGGTCGAGAGTTGGAGTTGGACTGTGGTTGATAACTTAGGTATATGTTTGGGAATATACCTAAGTAGGGTTGGTTGAAACTTAGTGATTGTATCTTTCTTTTTGGTTTATCCCGGTTTGATATTGTGAGAACTTGAGGGTCTCAGGGTCCCTACTGAGTATCATTATACTCACCCCGGCATGGGTTATTCCCGCACCTCGTTATGTTGGTTGTAGATGACGGAATGTGCTGAACGAGGTAGATAGTTGTAGAGCTGGACGGTACCTAGAGGTGGAACACTTGGAGAGATGTACATGGAGCGGACGGACAGACTTGAGGTGCTGAAGAGGCCATCTTTACCCACCCTTCAGGTGGGAATCCTAGAGGAAGATTCAGTAGTTGTTTTTTTACTTCTGCAGTTGTACTAGCTTTTCAGTTGTATTGCACTTTACTGTTGGGCTTGTATTTCTGGCCCCTTTACTTTCAGCACCCTCTTTTGTATATAGTTTCACATAGTGTTTTACAACCTGTTGCATACTCTGTTGTTTTTTTGTTTACTATTATAAAGGAAATTCCTTCCCTGTTTAGGGATTTATGCCTTTGGTGCTAGTTGCTAACCCCTATCCTATGGAAGGCAGGCTTGTGGTAGTCACGATACGGGCCCCGAGGGACGGGTCATGACAACATCCACAACCATTTCATGTCTTCACGGGTATAGGACAAGAAAATATTGTGTGTTCGACCTTGCCACACTAATAGAAAGTCAAATGAACATTGTTTTCTGTAGGAGATTGTGTAGAGGAGGATTGTTATTGAGACCCACCTCCACCACTCTTGTGATGATCCTGGTACTTTCTCTTCTTCTCATACACACTACTAAAATTTCTACTGGATAAAATAGAAGGTGTGGAAAATACAACCTCATCATCCATACTCATATCTTCCATCATAGATCTTTCCACTATCTCGGCATAGGTAGAAATATTTAATATAAACACCAACAATATGATATCCATTTGTAAACCCTATAGGTACTTATGAGCCTTCAAATGGTCATTCTTTAGCATGTCCATAGAAATATAGACAAGCTCAGTAAATTGATTGGTGTAAACTGACACCAAACGCTCTCCCTACTACTGATATATAAAATCAAGATACTTTTAAAACATCAAGGACTCTAGAAAAAAACTACTGGATGAATTAGGTTTTGAAAACCTTTAATTCCAAGTCTATGTTTCTGTTTACCTAGACTATGGAATCACACCATCACTTATCATAACCCTAGATCCTGAACATCTCATAGTTTACCTAGATATTTTCATGTGTCTCTAGGATGTCAAAGATTTGATAAATCCTATCTAGCCTGAACATCTCATAGTTTACCTAGATCTCTCTCTCCTCCAGCTCTTAGATGTACTTGAACAACTACATAATGAACTCATGGTACATTCTAATAAAAAAACAAAATAAATGTATGATATTATTGATGGGATTCTAATATATAGGTGGATTGCCTTGAGCAAAATCAGCTGCACCCTCCCAAGGAATGCATGGAATACGTCTTAGAGATATACTGCTGCACAAAAAATGGAAGGAACGATCAGAAAATAGAGTAAATCTCAATTCAAAATTAAAAACCCATAATTAGAAACTGAGATTTAAAAAAACCCAAAACTAGAGACACATATCCCAATATCCCATGGAAACATGAGTCTTGTCATGAAAAGAGCTGGACAAGAACTTATCGTAAGATACATATCAAGTACCAAAAATCCTATATCCAATCTAACAGATTTCCCAAGACAAGAAATCTTAGGGACATACCTCCTTTGATACCTCTTTGCAATGAACTGACATGAGTTACCCTCAAACCTTACACCTGGAATATTCTGTCACATACATGAAGGGAGTTCCTGACCCCTAAGGGTTGGTGACAAGCATCCGACCATCGAAAAAAACCATGGGAAATATTTCTCCAAACCTAAAAAAACACAGGGCGTATATATACATGGAACAGGAAGGTACAAATGAAAGATAAAAAATATATATTCCACTACTGTAAGAAGATAGTGGGAAAAAAAGAACTATAAAATTAGCCAAAATCTCCAAGAGACAAGTCAAACTACAAAGGTCCAAAACCAAATAGCCACTCCATGTGATAGTGTGGATGAAATCCCACTATCTCATCACCAGCTACCGAACTCAAATGACACGAAACCTCACCTTCTCACTACGACACATTTCCTTTCCCTGCATTAGAATACATACATAGTTCAACATACCACCGAAGAGGTGCACATGGTGTGAGATAACAGGTTCAATTGGATCCCACCATAGTGCTCCATAATGAGTATCTGTAAAATAATTCCTATATGATCATTTCAAATAAAACATTGCATGATAAGCAGTAAAGTTGTTTTATAGAAAACATGGTGAAAATTCCCCATTTTCATTGTTCTAAAACAAAAGATGGTATATAAATTTGAAATAAAATTTTCCATATAATCTTTCACAAGAATAAACATGCATATCAAGGATAAGAAAACAAAAGAAATCAACAAAAAATAGAATCACATGTATCAAAAACAAGGATCACAACAGGCCAGACTAGAAGACTAATAATACAACAATCAATAAAGTGCACAATCTGATTCCTAGAACACAAGCCTTGAAACAAGAGGAATACCCCATGAGTAAACCCCCTAACAATGTCAATATCAATCCCTTATAACAATGGTCCTAGGAAATAGAGGAACGCCCCATGAGAAAACCTCCCAATAATCATAAAGAATGGGTGATGGCATCAAACTAAACCTTCCACCTAAGTACCCAAGGTAACCCATGTGCTAGTTTTTTACAATTCATTTCAATTATTTGAAAAACAATTCAAGGCCATTTCACAATCCATTTCAGTGCTTTGAAAATACCCTTTTCTTCCCATTTATAAACAACTAGGGAAACCATTTTCTTTAAAAACCTTTTCCAACGCACCAAAAATAGTCATGTCAATTCCATGTATAAATAAATTTACAAAGTAGGAACAATAAGGTTCATCAACATATGCTAGATATAGAACCACCTAAGTCAAAACTTTGGTCACACATTCCCATAATGGGAACCACCAACAAACAAAACTCAATGATGTTAATGAAGGACCTAGAAACTAGTCCACACATCTTAGAATTGGTACAATTGAGAAAGAGGGTCAACAGAGAAGAGGAAACAACACATAACTCAATAGAGAGCACCTACCACACCACAACCAACAAAGGAAAAACCTATGGGATGAAGTAACACAATGGATCTAGAATAAGATCATAAAAAACATTATTTTAGACCAAAAAATCCAATAACCCACCGAAAAGGTGATACTGCGATCAATGGAAATGAAGAAGCAAAAAGGTCACTCACCCAGAGAGATGCACCGTGACAACAATGAATATCGAATGCCAAACATATCGATCGAGAAGGAATGATGTCTCCAAAAATCACAAGAGAGGATCTCTTAAGCGAGAGAAAAAGAGAACCAATATTCAAATAGAAAAAAAATCCCGTACACTACCCTAAAAATCCATTCTTAGGGAATTACAGAACGTGTAATACCTTTACACATCGTGAAGTCCTCAATGTCCCAATACTCTAAAAAATCAGTCGCCTCTGATTAAAATCTAATCTTTAATTAATTAATAACCAGTAAAAACTCATCACATTGTCTAACCTTTCACTGTGTGAATCCTTATCACTACATTCACCCAACAACCATTACACGTCATGTAACCAAGTTACATGACATGTAAATCTCATATATCATACAAATTATCCAAAAAAAAACATATAAAAAAACATTCTACAAAGGGAACTCAGAGAGAGGAAAAACATACCTAATCAAGGTAATGAGATGTTACAATTAGTCTATCTCAAATACAAAACATTTTCTAAAGTTATGAAATGAAAAATACAATTTTTTTCTCTCATAGTAAACCACATGCTTTGATCATAACTTTTGATTACGTACTCCAACTGAGATTATTAAATTTGGGTTTGAAATATTACTTCAGAATCCCTACATATAATGTTATTTATAAAAACTAAATAATCAATCTTGGTGGCCATATAGTCTATATAATAGATACATATTACATTTTCTAAGCTGGTATAATGACACCTTGTGCATTAAGTATCCCTCTCATGACTTTATAAAAAAATCCAATTGTATTGAAAATGATCTATTTTTTTAAAATAACTAATACATGATTTATAAAAATGTAATTTTTATTTATGATGCAAATCCTCCAAAATTATAGTTATAACATATTCTCTAAGGCGAGAAAACATGTTTTTATCCACTACATGTTCAAAAAAATGACTTATCAGGCCACAAAAGTGGTTTATAAATCATTAAATATATCTCAAAATCCTATAGAACAATAATGAGAAATTAATCCTTTTTATTCAAAAAATACTGAATATAAAGGAGTAATATTGAATTGATACACTCTTTAATTAAATTGATTAAACATAAGTTATTCACTATTACTTCTCATGAAGAAATATGAAAACATCCAATAAAACATTGATACTATCAACCTTCATAAATATATTCATTAATGATGTAAAATAAGAAAGGTGATCATGTTGAAAACAAATATAATATGAAAATCAAGACAAAAAATCAATTCATGACAATTTATGTTTATTATAGATGTTTTGAAAATTTATATCTTAACGAGAGATATTCTTAACATCTCATCATATGATAAATTTATGGTTTTGATATAACACTAAATATCAGTGAAAATAAGTATTTCACTAGTGGAGTGATGTAATAAAATTCAATGATAGTCACCTTAAACACCCATGATGGAAGAATATGTGGATTTATTACTCAGAGAGGTTTGAAAGAAATGAGTGGTAACCTTGGGTATGACTAAAACTAAGGGATTTGGGTGAATTTTAACTTATTTGTTCTCTTATTGTGAAACATAGGAAAAATAGCACCCTAGTGGTACTATAGGTGAATAATGGGAGAAATGAATAGTGGTTCTCTAAGGATAGATTGAAAGAATTGAGCATAACTTAGGATAAATGATTACCTTGTGTTACTTGTATTTTAACTTGGGAGAAATAATTACCTAGTGATTCTATTGGGATAGATTGGATAAAATTATTCCCCGGTGGATCTCTTAGAATATATTTGAAATAGTTACCTTGTGAAAACCCTGAGAATGGTCTTTTACCCTAGCCATAGTAAGGCATGAACAAAGTGTCAATTCATCAAGGATTAGGGTTTCAAAAAAGTTAAATGATTCAAATGATTTTATTTCCTATAATTTTAGTTAGGTTTATACTTAAAGAGTCACTTGATAGATAAATTTTTTGTTTTATTAATCAAAAATAAGCTTTTGGTACCCTTGATCACACATGGAATCACCTTCCAAAACATCAGATCTAAATCCTCCTAGAATTAGAGGTACAAGGGTATTTTTAAAGGAAAAAGGAGGTTACACACTTGATATAGTGTGGTAATAATCTATAACCACTTTAGGTACCCTATTGAGATGATTGGAATCATGTGGGCCTAAGGTAGGGAATGAGGTTTTGAACAAGTATTCCAGAAACGAGGTCATTTTTTAGGAGACTGGACACATGAAGGTCTTGCATGAGGTTGATTATAAGGAGGATAAGTGAGAGGAGGATAGGTATAAGGTAGGTAGGTACAGTAAGGCCCTTCATTAAGAGGCCTTTTCCAAGGAGGTAGATCATGATTCCAGGTGCTTGAAATACCCATGTATCATATTTGGTTCCCATTTGGAAAATTTTCAAAACTTTATTTGATCTTCGCATTTGAAAAATTTTGAGCACAAAAAACTCCCCCCTCAAAATTATATCATATAGGAAAAAATATTATTGAATTATAACTAAAATAAGTCTCAGAAATTAAAATGGATTCAAGAATGGAATGTTCTTGGGTAGAAGATGTAGGGTGCACACATTGATTTTTGTTAGGTCACGTGTGCAACTCGGTATAAGGGTGTTCATATCGTTATAGTGTCAGGTTCATGAGATGAAAATTACTGGCGAAATCCCTACTAACGTAGGAATTAGGTGAACTTCCCCCCCTCTATATGTATGGGGGACCCTCTCAGTTAAATAATATATATTCACTTGGGTTATTCCAAAATATTTTCACCTCTCTCTTCTCACCTAAGTATATTCCTCAAACAAGACCTACTCTCTGTAATTATTAATTTTGCTGACTAATTCTATTGTTAGGTTTCCATTATTAGGTTCTAGTTTGGGTATGCACATTTGATCATACTATGCGAAGAACAATGGGGAAATACCATGAGGGGGGGGGGGGGGTTGTGTGGGTGGGTGAATTAGGGTATGAAAATTTTAAACAAATACCCTATATATATTGTTATATCATTAAACAAAATAAACTCCTATCATTATCATCACACAATGTATATTAACAATAATTTCATGTTAGAGACATAATTTTTATTACATGGTTCACCCACACCTGTCTACATTCAAGGAGAATAAACATAAAGACATTTCAGTGTTACAAAATTCATTAATGTGCAATATTATTTAAAAATTTGTAGGAGTCTCATTTTAACCTCTCATTTAAAACCAATTATTATTGAGAACACATTTATCTCTTAACTAAAGTGTATACATTGTTCATTTAGAATAATATTCAAAAAATCTAAATCATCTAAAAACTATTCACACTCATGTTGGTGTACCATGAAGATCTTTTTTTATGAAAGCAATGAATTCCTATTTACCATATAATATTTTTCTTTTAAAATTAAATTACACATAAAATATACCCAACATAAAATTTACCACATAATTTCTTCCTGGTTTTCCTTCTTTGTATTTTATTCATGGTCTTACTCTTATGTAACTTATTTACTATCTACCTTCCATTTAATTTTTTTTATGGTTTCCTATTTACCTCATAAGTTGTTAATAGTAGTATACTTAACATTTAATTTCTAAATTTTAGTTTATTTACCATAAAATTATATCATTTACCCTAGATTTTATACAAAAATTTTCCTCTGAATTGAACCTTTTTATACCATCAAAAAAACCAACTCCAATTACATCCAAAAACTATATCTTCATGAATATATCAGTATTAACTATTTCTAGATTTTTTAAACATTATTTTTAAACAAAAAAACCCAAAATCTCTAAAAAAACTTAAGGTGTTTTTACTAAAAAATTACCCTATGGTGTTCTTTTCAATACATTATTTTTTTTGTCAAATTATTGTAAAAAACTATTATGGTATCTAATTCAAAAACCATTCAACCTATATAAAATTATATAAAAATAATAGATTCATTTAACATATACCCTAATCAAATAGGAGTATTTATTATCACGATAATAAATAGTAACATGAAATGTTCATTAATGAATACCTTCATTATACCCAATCACCAATTGGTGCTTTAAATTCACTCTGACCACAAAAAAAATTCTCCCCCTACACCATTTCACCCCTTGATTTAGCATTAAATTATTATACCCCTTTGATCATAATGTTTAAGTAATAAATAATATTTTTTAAATAAACCCAAATGTCATTACTTTATTGGTTAAATCACATAAGTGAATCCAAGAAAATACTTAGGGAGATATGGTCTTGATTCTACCCTATTTAAGTGTGAGGGGTTGACCAAACTTCAATAATTAGTCGATGATTCTCAAATATATCCTTGCATAAATCCCTTTTCATGATATTTGTTAATTGAATTAGAGTATAAACATAATACAACTTCACTAACCTATGTTAAAAATTCTATTTTATTTAGTGATATTTGATATCAATGTTCTTTAACCTTAAATAATGTACACAATATTTTATTAGATTAATAGAACTTGAATTATTACAATTGATAGCAACAATATATTTCACTAAAACCCCAATATCCACATGTTTTGCTTCATCCATAGAATATGAGGTAATTATTGAGTGGAATCTAAGTATTAAACTTCTATAGTCCTAGAAAAATATGGATTTGTTTGTTGATGAACTACTAAGTACACAAATTACTAAGATATAATGCACCACTAGAATTTGAATTTATATTATCTCTTGAACAATTCCAATTCACATATCTATATCCTAATAAATATTAAAGCTATATTTCATTATAAAGAAATCTAAAACCATTATTCCTTTGATATAACATATTATTATTTTAATTTCTTATATACAAATTTCTATGGGATTACTTTATTACCTTGTAAATTGAGAAGTGGAAAAAAGAATATCAGACCTTATCATTGTTAAGTAAAATAGTCTCTCGATGATCTACCTATACAATAATCCTTCTAAGATGTTATCATCTTATGAAATAAAGTTATAATTTTTGAAGAAATAATTCTGGGTACTCCTATTTCCTTTTATATTATTTGAATATTTTAAAATGGATACTTCATCATATTCATCATAATATTATAACTTCATGTGAAATTTAGCAGAAATGTTCCCAACCTTTATATAATCAAATAATCCTAGTGAAAATTTTCCTTTATTCTTTTTTAGATTTTAGGAATGGAATTACATAAATTCTTTAAATTTATTTTCTTCAATATCATCTTACACTAAGAGATTATTAATTTCCTCGAATTCCACTTCTTTATATTTCACTTTTTCAATACCATCATTGTTATTTTTCCTTATTTCATTGAAATGATAGTGTTTTGAAAAATATTAAATTTGATCTATTTTTCATTTTTATCCATGAGAACATTAAATTTTTTATTGAATAGAGGTATAAATATTATAAGGATTCTATTTATAATATTGAAATCATCAATGATTTCTATAAGACCACACATTTACCCTAAAACCCCTTTCACTTTTTCAAAAAATGCATAGACTAATTAATTTGGGTGTGTCCTTAGATACTGATACTTTTTTCTATAAAACATAAAATTTAGTTTCACATACCTTAGATTAACCTTTTATATGTTAATAAACTTTCTTATATGGCATGTGAGTATTTACATCACATAAAATCTATGTGGAATATATTAGATAAGGCTTCCTATAATGCAATTTCCTCTTTCATAAACATCCATCTCTTTAAGGTATCCCTTTGATAAATATTTGTTGTTCATATCGATTGAGATTCCATGAATAATAGTTATACAAACATCCATGAATTAAGATAAAATGTAAATTTTCATTTGATTCTTATATGGAGGAAAGTTATTTCCATCAAATATTAGAATCCCTTTAATATTCAATATTACCATGATAAAAAAATAAAGAAACACTACTGATTTAAATCTTCTTCTCTGATACCAATTATTAGTCCCCAAGAATGGGAAATTCCCTGATTGGGGGGGGGGGTGTGGTGGTGAATCAGGGAATTAATTTTTAAAAAGAATCCCCTTATAATATTTTTCTTTCATGATACTAAACATACTTTCTTATTTAACTCAAAAATTTTTTATTGAAAAGAAACACATGAAAGAGACATAAAAATTTTACTTCGTTCATTCATATTGGGATAGAAATAAGGAGCATATAATTGATGATGTGTCATTGTATCAAAATTCACTAATGTAAAACATTGTTTATAATTTTAGAGTAGACTCATTATTCCCTTGATTTATAAAAAAGTACAATCAAGAGTGCACTACTTTCTCAATATAAGTGTATACACTATTCCATCTAAAGAATCTTTAAAAAATCTGATTTAGCTTAAAAACTATTCTCACTTAGTTTTTTGAGCAATGAAGCTTATTTTTTACCATATGTGAATTATTATTTACCAATTAATATTTCTCCTTAAAAATTGTATTTTTTTATAAAATTCAATCCATATAAAACTGTTTGCATAATTTCTTCCGGACATACCTTCTATGTAGTTTATTTATGGATACCTTGTTTGTAATTTATTTATGATCTAACTTCTATGTATTTTCTTCATTGTGATATACTTACCAATTATTTACTTCAAAATAGTTTTATTACCATGTAATTTATTCACAGTAGTTAGCTTACCACATAATTTATTTCACATAATCCCTTCCATTACTTTGGATTTTCCATTAAACTTTTACTTTGACTTACTAATTTTTCTACCATCACAAAACCATATATAATAAATTAGAAACCATATATTCATGAATGTATCAAGAGTCACTATTTATATAATTTTTTCATCATTATTGTTCAATAAATACAACATATGAACTTCAAAAAAATGATTTATGTATTTTTACTAACAATCTAGACATGGAATGACCTAGGAGAAAATTTCTCCTTTGTTAAAATATCACCCATAAATTTCATTTTTTATTTCATGATTTCTATACCATAATAATTTTTATATTCTAGTTTTATAACAACTTAGGCAATGATTCTTTGAATTTACTTATAGAAAAATTTCATTATCCATTATCATTATTTGTAAAATAAAAAATTTTACCCACATTGATTGTCTTACTGATGGTGTACAATTTGGGAAATTCTAGCAATGAAGGACACAATGTTTTACTTTAAATATATTATATTGATACACCACTAGAGATTTAAAATTCTAGACTTCATCCCCTTATATTATTATGGAATCTGGATGGACATTGACATCCCATGACATGATGAAAAATTACTAAACTCTTAGTTTATGGAGTATAAATGATTTGGAAAATCCAACATCTCGTTGAGGGGTAGATATATTAACAAATAAAATGCTAAGCTGACATACTTTATGTGATATTCTAATGCCATTCTAGACTATTAGTTATATGAATCAAAGCCTAAAACACATTTTTAAACTTTCTTATTCCACAAATTGACTACTGATAAGCTATAGGGTTATAATAAGTATTGGGATTTGAGTCCTAGAGGAGGATTCAACCCTAAATGGATATGGTTGTATTGGGTTTAATGGAAATTAATAAAGTTTTATGATCATATTAAATTAGTAGAAATATATAAATTCATCCGAGTGTCATAGACATATGAATATTGGAGATTTGATTTTATTCCTAAACCTCTAAGATATTATAGCCCTTAGATGAACACCTTTAACTTTATATAAGGATAAGTGAGAATTATTCCATGTGAAATATAAAATATATTTATCGAATCGTTCCTTGGTTCCATGTATGATGAATTTATTCCCCCCAATTCAACTTAGTGAAATGTTATATGAACACCTTAGCTGGCCCACACATCGTTAGAGGAAACTAAAAAGGATATAAAAAAATACCTCACCCATGAAAAAAAATTGTTTTAAAATATGGATGAATATATTTAGGATCCAACATGAAAATATAACAACTTAAAAATTAATTCTGCTGTTCCATACTATAAAAATTAGGCCAACTTTAGGAACCTAATGGACCAAATATGAGCAGGAACATTAAGAAATATGGGGCTATGGTTTCAACCCTGATATAGAGCCCAAAATACACATTGTTGGATTTTTGTAAATATTTATTAGTGGATATATAATTCTAGTACACTATTCCTACATAGTTGTGAGGCCAAGTATTTTCATGATATTAGAAAGGCTAGTTATGGGGAGGCCATTTATCTCTGAAGTATCTGTTTTGGCTGAAATCCATTGGTGAATTTTACCCATATTTAATAGGAATTACCCATTCTTTATGTTGGGGCCATTCCATTTTCCATGTACATGGGTAATGACTTGTTTCAACGCATATGATCTCCAAAATAAGGATAACATTTTGAAGCACAAATTCAGGGAATTACATCATTTTATCTCTGGAATTCATTAATTATTGATGAAGGGTGATAAAGACCTCAAATATTTTAACATACATTCATAATTAAATTTATTTCAATATGGAGAGGTCCCTACTACAACAATCATTTATGATGGTCACAATATCTTTTAATCAAGATCTTATAATATATCTGTATGGGATTGTGTTATGTCATCCAGAATTGATTCTGACATTAGCAATAAAGAATACACACCATTCTAGTTTTCACATTAGTTGTAGTGCAAACAGAAATAAGTATTAGCACTGCCCATATATGTAAGGATATAACAAAATCCCATTTTGGCACAAAATATTTAGCTAATAATGGATTATAAGAAAACTAGGTCCAAAATTAAGCTTTCCTCTGTAAATTATTTCATTATCCAAACACCCAAGTATGCTCATCCCCATATTTATTTATACCCCCATGAGATTCTTAAAAACAATGTTCCCATAGTCACCAATACATCGATCCTAAAGAAAGATACGTGGGGTACTATAAATCCTTTATATAAGGGTTCTATATCTAAAGTTTTACACTAGATAGCTCAAAAAGTGTCACAAACATCCCAACAACTCAAAGTTAATGGGACAACATATCATGAGATAGAGTTGATGAGATCAAGTATACAATAGAGGAATGATTATTTGACTAAAGATGAATGCCTAGGAAAAAAGTTAAGGATGGAATAACCCATGAACTTTTCCATGTCTATTAGGGGATTTTTGGACGAATCCTCTTATTATATCCTTATTGAGACCTATTTATTATTGATTAGTTGGCTCGTGATAAACACACATGGAGATATTTTGAATGTTATTTTATAAGGAATTAATATTCCTTATATTGGTGAACGAAGGGAACTTGATAATATTTATCTCAAGGATAACCCAATTGAGGTTTTTATATAGATTGGGTAGTTATATATGTTTGTGAACACAACTAATATTAGAGTATCTATCACTAGACAAGTGTAGGGGATGTTGGATCATGATACCATAAGAGGAATTATCCATAAATTGGTTTATATATAGTGTTATGATTTCATTTATCTAATAGATATAAGAAAAATCCATATTTTAAAGGTTGAATATATATTTTTTAACTATATATATCATGATCAAATATACTTTTCCTATAGAGGATAGAGGTCCCAGGGTAAACGACACCATATCCTCACAATTTAAAGAATGTGACACTCCCACGGGCAGTACATTGATATCAAAAATCCCAGTGGAAGAGGTAGTGTCACCTAGTTTTCAAGAAATTATAGACATATAGGGATGGGATATAATTGATATTTATTCTATATTAGGTAATTATGAGTTGGAAACAAAACCTGATACTCCACTACAGTTGTATAGAAAATGAAAATGCATTTCTGGAATAGCCACACATATCCTCGTAGTTTAACATGTTTGATCTTGGACTTTACTTTTCACATTAATAATTAATAATTAATATCTTATTTATTCATGGTTGCAGTGTTTGGATTTTCTAAGAAGAATCCTTATGATTTGATCCCTAAGAAATAATAGTGGTAACACCAATATGCTCCATTGCTAAGTGTTGGAGTGAGGGCTATGTCAAATATGAGGGATCTTTAAAAGAATGAATAAGATGCTCCAATATTACATGTGGGGCCTCCAATTTATCTAAATTGTTCCTTGGAACTCAATAAAATTATCTATCTACAATAAAAGAAACATTACTAGGGTTTGACCTCACTCCTCCCATCAGTGAATAAGGGAGTATCTTATGTATGTCTATTTCACAAAATTACCAAATATCATAGCCATATTAATTATTTTCACTTTTTAACAGACTTAAACACTCTATATGATATTATATTTTCTATAGAATATTTTTTTTCAATAATAAGAAATAAATCCTCTCATCTATCATAGAATTTGGTAATTTCAAGAACGAGCTTGATGGATGTAAGTCTTCTTTTCCAATTCCTTATTTGTGTCTTTTTTATGTCACATTCTAACTTAGACCCTTGGATTACACATAATACTCTATATGGGATATTTCTAGTATGATTAAGTTGTATGAAACCATAACAATCTCACATATTTGGGTATATTTCCCAATAGACAATGAGTTTACTAGAGAAAAGTTAGACAATCCACCCATAACAAACCCCAAAAAACATGAATGGTCTCCACTCCATGAGGATATATTGACTATAAAAATTAGTGGAGTGGTCCCTATTAGGGAATTAACGAGTGCCCATATCAAACAATATATTGTAGAGAGATAAGAAACACCTATTTCATTCACAAATCACATGGTAACACTAAGTCAAGAAACTCCCACTACAGTGAATGAACAAATAATAGTAACGGGGGAGGATTTCTCTTAAATAGGACTCAAAAAACACTAACATTACTATGATGAGATATTTCCATTACCCATACTATTTATATGGTGATATTAATACAATTTATCACATTAAAAACTAGTGGTAGATACAAACATGGTCTTTTGTTTTGTTTTTAAATATACTAACACATGTCAATTTTTATATATTAGTTGTATAAGTGATTCCCCTAATAATAGATTAAAAATTTGGAAAATATTCCATCATAGTACTTCCACTACTAAAGATTATGGATGATATATTTATTTGAGTGTTAGAACAATCATTTTATAGTGAGAATGCGGTTCAATAGAGAGATATAGTTACAATATAAGTTTTAGTTTCTGAGAGTGTCTCTAAGAAATATCCCAATTATATTTCATTATGATATATTTCAAGATAGTTTATTTATAGTTAAATCTTAAAGTTAATATATAAAACCCACAGGGAGGATTTCTATATAAAACTACACAGGCTTCTCTATACGTTAACATCTTTGAGATATAGTAGGTTCAAATATCATATCATCCATAATGTTGTGAAAGAGATCATTTAAAAGAAAGAAAATGTGTGTGCATCCCAAATGATTAAATCTATGGAATAATTATAGGACCACTCTAAAAATATTAGGGTTTTGGTTCTTTAATAAAAATCTTGCTCAATGAATCTGGTACCAGGGGAAAAATTTAACTTAAGATGAATCATCTTTGGTAAACTACCTTCATCGAGAACATAGAATAGTAATGGGAATAATGGTGGAGAATTAATAATTTATTATAGAAGAGAAAAAGGTTATAATATGATATCATGATAATGGTGGGTTAACAAACCAAAAATTTATAAATATAATTTCCCTTCCATATATTTATATGTTAGATATTTAATAATTTTTTATAGTATAAAACATTGTGATAACACTTTATTTAATTAATTGAAAACATTATTTTTTTTAAATTAAACCAAGTAAAACGAAAAATATTACAATGAGAGATTAAATAGGAAAATAATAGCTAAAGTAGGAAAATTTGGATCATCTTTATCATCTAGGATTACCACACTCGCAAACAACACTATAAAATGGAGAAAATGTTTGTAATATGATATTTATTTTGAAAATGAATAATATCAATGCTTGATAAAAATTGAAGTAATAGACAAATGAAAAAATATATGATATTTATAGGAAGTAGGAAACCATTATGGATGTTGGGGATTATGAATATTGGTAATGTAGCTATTATAATGTAACAATTAGAATCAGTTTACATTAAGGGTAATTAAGAAAACTAATTATTTCATAAGGGACAAATGATGGCCTCAAATTGGAGAATCATGACATTAAAATATAATTTAATAAAGCATGGCAAGGAGGAAGAATTTATAGGGTTGTAAATTGAGTAGAGATATAGCAAGTGTGGCTCTAGTTGAACCAGTAATAGAAAAAGCTTAATTTTTTTAGAGATAACCACTAGATCAATGTTAAATGTGCCGCACCATGAAATCACCACCATTTAAACCTTTATCCTTAAGGAATATGATAGTGTAATAAGGGTTTATATATCTATACCTTAGTATTATACTGTTTTAATTTCCTTTTTTAGAAATGAAATAGTGCTTTCTTTAATTCCATTTTATAAGTTATTTTATTTAATAAAATATATATAAATTTAAGATGAATATGATAAAAAGATTGTTGGATTAAAATGAAACATAATTATATTTTAAAAAATATACAATTTCAGTTAAAATACAATTTTATAATAAATTCAATAACTTTAAATAATTTTTTTTCAATAAATAGTCTTATAAATCATGAATTATTTAAATATAAATGGAAATATAATTTTATAATGTCATAGGTAATTTTTGTAAGGTTCAAAAAGTTGATTATGTCATAAAAAACTATATTTTCAATAAATTATTATTTTTTGTTAAATTTAAAATTTTATTATTTAGAAAATAATTCTGATATACCATATATCATTTGAAAAATCAGCATATCAAAATTTTATCATTGAAAGGTTTTCATAATTTTCTGAGAGAATGGAATTTTTGTGTAAAAAAAATATATGGTATGAATTTATTGTATGTATTATGAAATAATAATAATATAAAAGTAATTTAATAAATTCAATGAAGGGTTTTAATGCCAAAAATAGAGAATTTTCATTAAAATAAGGTACTTTAATGTGATAATATTATTTTCCCAAATATATAAATAACCTTTAAAAACCTAAAAGACATTTTAAGATTTAAAAAAAAATTATTTATGAACATGGTTCACCTTCACATCATGAAAGATGTTATTTTAAATATTTCAGTTATTAAACTAATAAAATATTAAAAAATCTTGGGAAATAAGATGGGGAAACCATGGGAAGGCCAATGGTTTTTCATTTGTTATTAACTAGGTGTTTGGGTCCTATGTTTGGAAATTAATAAACAACCCCCACTCTTTTTCTATAAATACCCACCAATTTTCCCATTATTATTAACACCAAAGTATTTAAGAATTAATTTACTATCATTTTACTACTCTAGATCTCTCCCAAGAAGTATATATATATCTAAGAATTCATTCTCAAGATTTAAGTATCAATATCTCAAGGTAAGGGTTATCTCCCTCCTCTTTCTCATTCAATAAATTCCTTTGTTATAAGACTTTTAGTATCAATTGATTATGTTTTATTATTTTTATGAACATTTTGTTACTATCCAAATGTTTCCCAAATAAATAGAGACTACATTCCTATCTCAATTTTCCCTTCTATGAAACTACATTCACACCCATTATGCTTCTAAAATTATGCCTTGATTTCCCATGCCATACCTTTTGTTGTGAATACCAATACCTATTTTCATTCAAGGGTAATCAACTATATATAAATACTATATATTTATTTGGGATTTCAATGTATCATACCCACATTAATTAGTCATGGTATTAAAATAATTAAATATATTCTTATGTTTTATGATTGATATAAAACACATACAGTTAAACATATAAATTTTGAACCCTAATAGTATTGTAGTGCATTGTGTAATATTTTCATCTCATGAGATACCATTTATAATGAATTAATGATTAAAATAATAACACTATGCTATTATTTATTTTATTTTGTCCCCTAATTATTCTTATGAAGTCACATTTTTTGTTATTTCTATATTATTATGATACCATGATTTTATAATGTCATTTTATTTTTCCATGCTTCAATGTGAGTATGTATGATTCTTACCTATTTATGTTATAATGATATAACTCTTTAATCACATGTATTATTTATCATCATACTATGATTTGATTATTCCCTTACTTATCTTTATAACTAACCATTTTCTTATATATTTCCTCACGCCATCCCATGAAATATTAAGAGTTTTAAAGATACTAGATGCACATTATAGAGTTTTAAATAATTATTTTATATTATTTTATTTTAAGTTAATGTTTTATTCAAATAATTTCTCAAATACACTAAGGTTATCATTTTTCTTGTATTTTATTATATTTATCTTTATGTTAAAAATAATTAAATAAAATGTTTTAGAAATATGATTTGTAATGGTTGGTATTAGTGAAAGGTCTAGTTATTCTTGGGGATTTGGATTGAGAAAACATTAGTGACAACTATAATGACAAGAATAAATATAAGAAAACACCACTAAATTTTGCTAAATTATAGAGTATATGGTTTCCTAGAATTTAAATCCATCTATGGATACTGATAAGTGGATTCAGATGTGGTAGAGATGCACCTAGGGATAATCACACGAAAAAAGGCCGGTTGAGAATTGAATCAATCTTTACTCAGTGCGTGATGAGTGGGAATAATACTACATACCTAGTTAGAAATTCTTTAGTTATATTATAGGGATAATTCATATGCTCTTTATAAACCATTATGAAGGATTTTGATATATTATTAGGTTAGAGAACTTAATAGTAAATAGACCATGGATAACTATGATTTAAACCTAGATATTCATAAGTTAAGGTATATATGTAATTACTTTTATTTTATGTAGATTTAATTTTTATATTATTATTGAATTATATATCCTTATCCAAAAATTGCATTAATTTTATAAAATGAATGGAAATTAGAGGATTTGTGTTAACACCATATGCGATGGAAAATATTATGTTCAACATAATGAAATTCCTAATATTATGGGCGAGGGAGTTGCGAAATTTTTATAAGTACTAGAAAAAATGACTCAAGTTATGAATAATAGCATGAATCATATAAAATTACCTCTTTACCCTCATAAAGAGAAAGTCATAGTTGGGACCTTCATGAGAAAAAGGCCTCAAAATTTTAAGGGATATTTTAATACCCTAATTCTAGAGAAATGGATTAACTCTATTGAGAAGATATTCTATATCATCAAAAGACCCTAGAAAAAGAAAATCATACTGGATATTTTTTACCTAGTGTGAGAATCTAATCAATGGTGGACACTAATAAATAATATAAATCCAAAAGGAGAACATTGAATCTATATATATAGATGGATTAAAGAAATCATTTTTCTATAAATATTTCCCTTAAAATCTCCAGATTAAAATGTATATATGATTTATTCCACTCAAGAAAAATAATGATTAATCTATCGGTACTTATGAATAAAAACTCCCAGGTATTTCATGTTATTCCTATATCTTTTTCATGGATTCTAAAATTACTGTTGAATGATTTTTCAGTGGGTTAAATTCATGTTTTTGAAAATATTTCTAGATTCGAGAGTTTGAAAACTATGAGAAAATTGTCCAATGAACCATCAAAATTGAAATGGAAATTTTTGTTTTAGTGATCCAATGGGACAATAGTTTATAATTATAGAGTCAAGTTTTTCTCTAGTGGATCATCAGATAATACTCATGGAGACAAGATAATGAAAAATCTCACATATCATAAGTGTAAGAAGAATCATCCATGAAACTGACTCAAGGGAACAATGAGGCATTTTTAGTGTGGTAGGTAAGGGCATTAAGATAATAAATAGTGGAAGGAAAAAAGGAATCACACTAATGTGATAGATTAAAAGAAGGTGAAAATCAATCCTCATCCTATAGTCCAATGTTTCAACTATAAGAATCATGGATACTATACAAATAAATTCTCGAATACAAGGTTTTTTAATGATAACTAAATAAAAAATATTCCAAATCCAGGGGATCAAGGGTGTTCATATACTATCACTAACACTGGAGTGGATCCTAATAATCAAGTGGTGATAGGTACACTGGTTATTCATTCATTAATAAAGCATTTATTATTTGATTATGGTTCTATGAATTTTTTTATACCATGAATGTTTTGTAGAACTAGTGAAATAAAACCTTAAAATATGGTGGTTGATTTATCATTGAAAATGGTAAATTGGGTAATTATTTCATCACAAGTATATAAATCCTTCATAGCTAATGTTTGTGGGATGAATATACTTGTAAACCATTTCATAATCTCTTTAGTAGAATCCAACGTTATACTAGGAATGGATTGATTTTTATTATATAGTTTCAACATCAATTATCATGTTAATAAAATCAATTTCCATATCCCAAGTCATCTTAAGATTATATACAAGTCAAAATTGGATGTTGAACCACCTTTGTAAACCTCTTCTCTAGCATGGATATTGTTTCTTTATGAGTGATAATATTTTTCTCAAATGATTGATATAAACATTAAAATCAATACTGAAGTCATTCCCATTGGAAGGGAATATATTATGTATTCCATAAATAGTTTCCTAGATTCCCCCTAAATGAGAGGTTGAATTATTAATTGAAAATTTACCAAGAGATCTTCCAGTATCCAAGAATCCATATAAAATTACCCCAATTGAACTAGAGGATCTAAAGAAGTAGTTATTATATAATTTTGAAAAGTCCTTTGTATACATAAGTTATTCACCATGGTGTGTAATACTTCTAATTGTTAAGAAGAAAGATGATTCAGTTCAACTATGAATTTACTACCTTGATCTCAACCAGATCACAAAAAAAAACAAGTATTACATTCCACATATTTATGTTTTATTCAATCAGCTACTCATAACCCAATACTTATCTAAAGTGGGAATTCATTTTGGGTATCATCAAATAAAGGCAAGGAAGGATTATTTACCCAAGATTTACTTTTATACACATTATGAACACTATAACTTTATATTAATTACATTCATACTCATTGATGTCAGTAAATATTCATGGAATTGATGAATAGTGTCTGTAGAGATTACGTTTAATTTTTTAGTATTATTTATAGATTGTATTCTAATACACACCAAAACCAGGAAGGAACATTAAGAGCATTTGAGTACTATTTTAAAGGTTTTGAGAAATGAGAAATTTTATCCCAAGTTAATCAAGTATGAATTTTGGATATAAAAGTATCCATCATAGGTTGCGTAATCAAAACTGATGGTTTATATTAAAATCCTTCAAAAAATAGAGGATATTAAGGAATGGATCAGACCATAATATTTAATAGAGACTTATAGCTTCCTCAAATTATCTTGGAATTGTCTATTATTTGTGATAAACCATTCATTATTTTCAAATCTGATAACCTAAGTAACTCGAATGGGTGTAAAGTTTGTCTTGATTGATGAATGTGAAGAGTGCTTCAAGGAGTTGGATAAGAGGATAATAATATATCCTATACTCACACTACCCACCCATGGTGAAGGAGTTCTGATATATAATTATGCTTCAAATAATGGTCTAGGTTATGTCATCATGAAAAATGATAAAGTGATTTCCTATACCTCTTGATTGTTCATGGTACATGAGAATAATTATCCAACTCATGATATGGAGTTGGTTGTAGTGATAATCTTATTAAAGATTTAACAATATTACCTTTATGGGGATAATTGTGACATATATACATACCATAAGAGACACAATTATATATTCAAACAAGAAAAGAACAACATGATCCAATGAATATGGTTATAGTTAATCAAGGATTATGATTGTTCAATCCATTACCGTCCTTATAAGGTGAATAAAGTGGCAGATGATCTCAGTAAAAAGGATCCTGCAACCTTATATATGATTATCATTGATAGGGATACAATATACCTTGACATGAAAAGGCTGAACATGGAAATCATAACATAAGGAAAATCATCCAACATTTCTTAAATAAATACTGTACCATCTATTAATATGAAGATAACAGTGGCTCATATGGATATTGTGGAGCTATAGATAAAGGTAGAAAATATTTCAAGGTTAAAATATGATAAATATGGAATTATAATGTTTGGAACTGGGATATATTTCCTATAAAAGAAAAAACTAACGTGTAAAATTTTGGATGATGCACATAGCTCATAATTATCTATTCATCTAGGGACTGTTTATATTTATAGACATTTGAAGAAAAAATTATTGTGGGACTATATAAAGAGGGTTATTTTAGAGTTTGAATCACAATTCTTGATATGAAAACCATTTAAGGCCGATATAAAGAAGTCTAAGGGTATAGTGAAACCATTACCCACACCTATATGGAAATGAATAAACATTACCATATATTTCATTTTAGGACTGTCCAGGACATCTAAAGTCCATAAAACCATTTTTATCATAGTCAATAACCTTATCAAGTCTACAGATTTTATTTCCATCAAGTAGGATTATCTATAGTACAACTAACTAGGATATACGTCATTAATGTGGTAAGTATATATAGAGAACCACTATCCATTGTATCTATTTAAGAATTGAGACTTACCAAAAGGTTCTAGATAAGTAATTTGTAAGTGTTGGATACAAAACAAATATTCAATAATAGATATCACACTTAGAAAAATGGTCGGTATGATAGAACCATTCAAAATTTAATGGATATGTTGATCTCATGTTTAATGTATTTTCAAGTATTTTGGGATCAAAACCTTCCCCTCATAGTGTTCTCATATAACAATAGTTCCATTATAGCATTCAAATGGAACCATTTGAGACTATGAATGTGAATATGTGGAAAACTCCAATATGCTAGGATGAAGTTAGATAAAGGAAGCTGATAGTACTAGATAATGTTTAAGAGATAATAAATAAGTGTCAAACCATTTATAATCATATTAATTAAACACTATGTAAATAGAAAATCTATATTGAAAATCACATACAATACCTAGAGTTTGAGGTTGGTAATAAAGTGTTCCTTTTTATATCCTCATG
The DNA here is from genome assembly GCA_963277665.1 of Viscum album. Classification (NCBI taxonomy): domain Eukaryota; kingdom Viridiplantae; phylum Streptophyta; class Magnoliopsida; order Santalales; family Viscaceae; genus Viscum; species Viscum album. The sequence goes on along the minus strand of OY728145.1, from coordinate 332,982,062 downwards.
GAATAAATTATTGAGGTTTGGGAAAAAGGTAAATCTATGTCCAATATACATTAGGGCCTTTGAGATTATTGATCACATTAGAGTTATAGCCTATTGAATACCCCTTCCACCTAACCTTTTTATGTACACAATGTGTTCCATGTATCCCTATCGAGGAAGTACATAAAATATCAATCACATGTACTAAATATAGTGGTGGTATTGTTAAAGAATGATATTTCATACAGGGATAAGTCTTTGAGGATCTTGGATTATAGAGAAAAAGTTCTATAAATAAAGACAACACACCAGGTCAATGTACTATGCTAGAACTATAAGTTTGAAGATATAACATGGAAATTAATAAAGTGCTGAAATATAAGTATTCTCATCTATTTTAGGGTATGAAATTAAATCTTTAGGGTGAAATTTCTATTGGGAGAAGAATGTAGCAACCATAAATTTTTTATATATAATTTACTTTATATACATGTGTTTGTGATAATCTAGAAATGTAGTATAGTATAAAACACAATGATTATAATTTATTTCATTAATTGATAACATTTCATCATCAATTAATCCAAGTAAAATGAACAATATGTCAATGGAAAACTAAATAGAAAAAAATAAAAAGAGTAGAAAAATTTGGCTCATCTTGATCTCTTAAGAATATTACACTCACAAATAACACTATAAAATGAAAATAGAACATTTATATTGTAATATTATTTTTTAAAATAAAGAATGTAAAAAATTTAAATAAACTAATGTAATAGATGAATAAATAAAATAGAAGGTATTTATAGGAAGTAAAAAACCATTTTGACAATTGGAAATTATGACTATTGGTAATGTATAATTTATAATGTGACCATTAGAATCAGGGTATATTAAGAGAAATTAATAGAATGAATTAATTCATAATGGGGAAGCGATAACCTTAACCAGTAGAATCATGCCTTATGGATATCATTTATCAATGCTGGGGGGGTAGCATCACTTGGAAAAGCCCAATCAGATCTCTAAAAAGTGCAGTTCTTTTGAAATTTCATTTGAGAAAATTTCAAGTTAGTAGATATAACCACTATATAGATGTTAGTTGAGAGACCCCCTGAAAATATAACCATTGAAAACTTTAGCCTTAGGGTATATGTTGGTGTAATAAGGGGTTATGTATCTATACCTTAGTATTACAAAGGTGTAATTTTCATTTTTATAAATGAAATAGTGGTTTCATAATTTAATTTTAATTAATATTTTATTTAATAAAATACACATGAATATAAGATTAATATGATAAATATATTTTTGGATGTAAATAAAACATAAATTCAAATTTGGATGATATATAATTCCAATAAAATAAACTTTTATTATAAATTTAATAAATTTAAATAAATTTTATTTTCGTGAATTATCCTTATAAAATAGAGTTTATTTAAATATAAAGATAATATAATTTTATATTGTCCCAGGTAATTTTTATATGGGTTAAAAAGTAAATTATGTTAAAAAAATATTATTTTTCAAAAAATAAGTATTTTTTATTTAAAATTTAAAATTATCATAATTATAAAATTATGTTGCTAAAATAAATACCATTTTTTAAATGAGCACAAAAAAATTGGTTAATGGAGAATCTTCCAAAATTTTTCAATAGATGATTTTTTTTGGATAAAAATTAAATACGATATGAATATACAGTAAGTATTATGAAATTATAATAATCTAAAATTCATGTAATAAATTCTATAAAGGGTTTTCTCAATGAAAAATATCATTTTCATTAAAATGAGGTATTTTAATATGATAATATTAATTTTATAATCTAATAAATAACATTTCAAAACATAATAGATATTATAAAATTTTAAAAACAATTCTTTATGATCACGACTCACTTCCACATTATGAATGATATTATTTTAAAAATTTTGATTTATAAACTAATAAAAAATTAAAATCCATTCCCTTTTTGAAAATATAATTGAAAAAAACCTAGTAAAATACAATTATTTTGTATTTTTCATTAACTAGGTTTATAAGTCCTAAGATTGGAAATTTATAAACAACATCCCTTCTTTTACTATAAATACCCACTCATTCTCCAATTAGTGTTCAATATAATGACTTGAATCATGAAGTTATTGTAATTTAAACTCTTTATAGACCTCTTAATGAGTTTATAATGTTTTAAGGTTATCTTATCAAGATTTAATAAGTAACTTATCAAGGTGAGGGTTTTGTCCTTCCTATTTTCCATTCAAGGAATTCAATCATAATAATCCTTTTAATTTGTTACTAAAAATATTATCTTATGTTTATGAAAATTACTTTTCTATGAAAATTTTTCCCAAATAATAATATCCTACCTTCAACTCTCATTTTCACCTTACATGAACTTTTTTGTACAACTGTTTTGATTCCAAAACTATACCTTGATTTTCCATGACATACCTTTGTATTGTGAATACCCAACCATATTTTTATTCAAGGGTATTTATTGAGAAATAAATATACGTCATTAATTGGTTAATTCCATATATGAAACTCATTTTAATTAATCATGGGATTGAAATGGTTAAATATGTTCTTATGTTGTATGATTTATGTGGAAGGCATAATGTTAGGAATATGATGGGTGTGCCCGGATAGTGATCCAATGTATTGGGTAATGTTTTCACATCCTGAGATACTATGTATGGTGCACGAATGGTTTTCCTAAGAAAACTATGTTATGATGTCCTTGTTGTTATCCTTTACTTATTCTTATGATTTCATATTTTATATTGTTTCCATATTCCCATGATAATATGATTTTATGATTTCATTTTCTCATGCCATTCTTCCATGTGAGTATTCATACCTATTTATATTATCTTGATATGACTTTTAACTCACATGTATTATTTATAATCATAATTTGATTTTATTATCACCTTAATAGTCATTATAGATCACCCCTTTTATTATATATGTCCCCATATTATCCTATATAGTATTAAGAGTTTAAAGGAAACTGGGATCACATTATGGATTTTTAAATAATTATGTTGTATCTTAGTTTAAGATAATGGTTTATGTATTTAATTTCCTAATTACACTAGGTATATAGATTTTCTAGGACTTTATTATATCAATATTTATGTTTAAAATAATAAAATAAAATATACTATAAATCTATGTTGTTATAGGTGGAAAGGATATGCCTTTTTGAGGAAGCTGAAGCCACAAAGTTGTCCAAAATTCAGTGTAAAATTAATAAATCTAGAAAAACTATCAATAAACTTCAAGAATCAGTATATTTAATATTATAACATATTAAAACTTATAAATTATTTATTCTATAGATTTATTGGGAGGTATTCCATATTTTGGATTTTATCCCTCTTTTTCTTAATAAATAATAAAATTTATTATCTCCAAAATCTTATCAATTTATTAAATATTTGTTACTTTGACTATCAGTCTTTGATAATCCATGAAAACTAATATTAAGTAACATAATATAAATTTTTCATTCTTAACTATTAAATGTATTTAGGTTTGGTAAATAAAAATCTCAAAAATACCAGAGTCAAATGATGATGAGGGAATCAATCAATCATTGATACATTTTATATATGCATTTATATTAAAAATTATTTTCACAAATTTAGGGATTTAATAATTTAAAATATTTTTTAATATTAATTATTTTTTAAATATTGGTTATTGGGAGAAAATTGAAGACATGGAAGAAGATAAGGAACCAAGAAAGAACCACCCTGTGAGTTGAAGTGGTATGATATAAGGGAGTTATGTGTGGTTAAATATTTTTAGAGTTTGAATCAATCACACCATAATATATGTTCTTTATGATGTATAACCTTATGTATGAATGATTGGGGTGGTGTAAAGAATGGATACACCATTACCAAGTACAACTTTTCATTACACACCTAAAACCAAAAATACATAGGATTAATCAGTAATGGCTATTAGAGAGTAATATTCTCGAATTAATAATATTAGTTACATGGAGAGACAACTTTGGTTGTAAGGGTTCTATGATGGATTAAATTATTTTTAATATTTCATATTAATAATATATTTAGTAGGTAACCTGAGGAACTGTATGAGATTAAATTAAATATTCTTGGAAGACATTATGTTGAGGAGGATGGGTTTTCACCATAATGGGGTATCGAGCTAAAACTTCCTAGAAGTAACTATAAGAGACCACAACATAGACAATTATAGTTCCTATACGAGATTATGAAACTCGGCAATATGGGTAAATCCTTAAGAATCATGGTATATCCAATTTACCCTTCAAACAATGACATATTTAGATTTTAATAATGGGATGAGTTCTACGTATACTTTTTTCATATTCCACACTATGTTTTTTAGAGGATTTGATGTCTAAAATGAGAAAATAAATTAGTCATTCCATAATTGTTCTCCCTACTCCATGATAAATCCAATATAGTAAATTAATTAGACAATTTCTTTTGTGACTCATATCTTATCACACCATGAAACCTCTTATTATTCTATAATAGGAAGGGTGTTTTTAAATAGTGTGAATTTATAGGTTTTAGGGATATTTTTTCACTGGTTAAGAAATTATTTAGTCTTTTGAAGATATCTTATGATTCCCTAAATACCAAACCATTATTATCAATGATTCAACTATTTATTCAAATAATAATTTCAATATTTAATTTAATTTATTTTTTTATTCATTATTTTTATTAATTTCTTCTTAGGACGTTTTAATCATTTTTGATGGAGTTTTTCCCTACCATGAATGGTTGATTCACATAAATAGTGAGGGATCAAGAGTATAAGGGTGTATTTATAAAGTCGTTACTAATATCACTCACAAAAGTGGTGTTTTGATTAGGAATCACCTTTAATTTTAAAATCCTTAGATTCATACATAATTATTAGAATAAGAAATGAGTATAGGGATGAACCTTATTGTGAATGATAAAATTATCCAATTATAGGTATCTCAAATTTTTATCTTGATATAAAATATAAAACTAAATAAATTCACGGTAATACAATTCTCTAATCAATATTTTTTTTTAACTAAGGTAAAACCAATAAACTTGACCATACAAAGTTGGTAATTTTAGAATTAATTTCAACCAATTAAATCAACTATTTCAATATCAATAAATATATCATACTCTATGATCATCCATTATAACTAATCAAGTGACCTTATTTTAGTAAATTTATTTTAATCGTAGTAAATTGTGTTTTAAATTTGTTCAGTCCATTATTTTGGAAAATAATTTAGTTAACAAAAAAATTATACATAACTCTCAATGATCATATATATTTCCATATATGACTTAGTTTAGTATTTAAATACTATAAACTTAGTATATTGGTGGAGGATTGAGAAATTTTTTATTTCTAAACTTTTTCAGACCATTGGAGGTAACAACATCAACATGCCCTTCCATGTTTTTATCATAGTTCCCAAAAAGTTATGATGAAATAAAGGGTTCAAAAACATTGGTTATTAACTCTTTCTACTCTTTCATCATTTATATTTTTGTTTTTATTTCTTTTATATGAATGGGGTGTACTATTTATATCGATTCAAGAATATCAGTGGATGAGTAGGATACTAATGACTCAATTGCATAATTTTAATTCTGTATAACCACTTGAGTAAAACCCTAATATTTAGTGGTTACTTTTATCACACTGAAATATCACTATAGAAGTGAATCATAATCAAGCTGCACCTAATGAATTTAATGAATAATTATCTAATGGATACCCAGAAAATAGAGCACCAAAACTCCTCTGGATATGACCATTATGAACTATGATTTACGATCAATCAATGAGGATACCTTGAGAATTTCTCATCCACAATTTTGGAAAACAATATTTAGTTAAATTCAAGCCTAATCAAGATGATTGAAAACATAGAGAAATTTAGTGGACTATAGAGTTAATATTTGTATATCCACCTTCAAATTTAATTTAAATCTTTAATACCTTTAGACATAATGTTTTATCTTCAGATTCTATTTAGATGAGATTTTTCTTAGTAGAACTTCAAAAATGGGCCATATACTAGCTAAAGAGTCAACCAATAATGAGGTACCCCATACCCACACTCCCAGATTAGGTGATAAAAAGGCATATTTTCCATCTAGGAATTGATAGTGAGAGAGTTAACCCAAGCTAAATATATATTTATTTTACATAATTTCCATAATTTAAACATTAAAAATCACAAATAATAACACAATTACAAGAATATGAGGTTTAGTGACTTTGAGGATATATTGAATAGGAAACCTATTTTATGATACTTGTGAACATTTCTCTATAGTAGAACCACACTAGACCACCTTCTATACTCCTCATTAGTTGTAATCATTTTTATTACATGGGTAATAAAGATATAAGAAAATTTTGAGCTCAAATGATTAGTGAGGTAAAACATTCTAACATGTCATCAAGGGATAAATCATAAGTATATGAGAAAATATGAGTATGAGATATATATATTTTTAAAACGTACATGGAACATTAAGAGTTTTATATAAGTCATAATAACATGAAATTTTATCTTAATTGAATAAACATGTACTATAGAATAAGAGTGTGAGATAATACACATGAGACAAATAGCATAATTATAGTCATATGATATAAAAATGGAATAATCATAAGCATAGGACATAAATATACTGTGAACAAAGTTAATAAAAATTATGTCCATGGACAATCATGTCTAGGAACAATATTTTTATTTACTCAATAATTTATTTTTATTTTTATTTTCTTATTGATGTTTCACATCATATTACATTATTCTAATTAGGTATTCCATAGTCCTTTTGAATTCGTCTTTATTTGTAATGAAAACTATCAAAGATATTAGATTTATTTAAAGGAAATATATATAGTAAAATCATGAGGTATTACATTCCCCCATTAAAATAATTATTCCCTCACAATTTTAACTACTACACAATAATATAAATAGCTAAAGTGATCTATAAGATTGATGTGACTCAATATATAATTTATAATTAAATATAATTATCACTATCTTCGATATGATTGGGTAACTGTTTCTCCAAAATATTCATCTTTAGTAGTTTTTAGAGATATACCATTCAAAACTTCATTTTCATGATCCTTTTCCCAAACAAATAATAAGTCCAAAATGGTTATGATACTATCTAATAAAATTAAAATAAATGATATTATGATTATGAAAACTTAATCATAAGATTTATTCTCTAATGAAACCTTTATTTTAGCCTATGATACTATTGGTTTTATTATGAAAAAATTGGATCAACTGATAACTCCTTCAGTTTAACCAATGTTTTCCATGATCATATTACTATTGTTCCCTCTAACCTAAAAATTTACATAGTAAACCCTAAAATTCAATTTAAATACTTTATAATGGTTCATATTGTGAATTTTATTGACCAAATCATATCCCTCAGATGTGTCTATATATTTTTCTAGTCTTAGGACCACTCACCATGCACTAAGTTCAAGATCAATTTGGTAATCAAATAAACATTTTTATGGGGATTATCCCCAGGTAAATATATTCCACAAGCTCATCGACTTGATAATATGCTTATAGGGGTGTAATGGCTTGGAAACCACACAATATACACTTTAGTAAAGATTCAGGATATTACCATACACTTATACTTATTAATAAGAATTTAAAAAATATATCTAATTCCAATACAAAAAATAAATACATTAATTCTCAAAGATAAATAAAACCAACTCTAATTCAAATTGAGGTTCCCTAGACTCACACTCCTGAATCTAGTGCTTAAAACACATAGTTTTCTCCTCAACTTTGATACCAAGTGATATGACCGAAGTTTAAAAATATATTTATTTTACATCATTTACTAAATTTAAACATTAAATCTCACAAATAATCACACAATCCCATGGATGTATGGTTTATTTTATTTGTAAATTATCTATATAAGAAACTTATTTTATGAGACCTGTGATCATTGCTTCATATTGAAACTATACTAGACTGACATCTAGACTCCTCATTGGTTATAATAATCTTCATAACCTGATGAATAGATATATATGAAATGGGGGAGCACAAAAGATTAGTAAAGGAAAAATTTTCAGCATTTCATCAGGGGTTATATCATAATCATTTGATAAAACATGAGCATGGGTGAATATATTTTTAAAAATAATATAGAATAATATGATTTGTCCATACTTCATAATAACAAGACAATTTTTTTTCAATTTTACAAACATGTACCATTAAATGTGACTATGATATAATAAACAAGATCTATAGAGAATAATAAAAGGCATATAATATGAAAATATTGAAATATCCTAGGCATAATAAAGAATAATATTGTGAAACAATTTTAGAGAAATAATTTCTAGATGCAATATTGTGAATAAAGAAAAATATAATAATTCCCATGCTAATCATGTTAATATATATATATATATATTAATATGATCATGTCCAAACAACATCATGTAAACAACGATATATGTGATCATGTCCATACACCATCGTGTGAAAATATATATCTGTGATCATGTCCATGTACCATTATGTGGACAATGCATAATGTGATTAGGTCCATGCATAACCTTGTGAACAAAGAATAACACTATCATGGACACACACAATCTTGTGAACAAAGAAAAACATGATCATGTACATTCCCAACATTATTATCTTATGAGATATAAAACATCAAAAAATTCATTTACGGGTGATATAAGACCCCACCCATCGTTATCCATACATATATATGTTTTAAGATATAAATCATTCAACATATCAGGAAGAACCTGGGATGAAAATGGGTTTCATATAATTTAAAATTGGTATCACATAAAATGAAATAAAAATATTATTAGTTGACAAAAAAAGTAAATAAAAAAAGAAGTATTTCATTAAGGATTTTAGAAGGTGATTAATAAAACATAAGTCCATAGGGGTTAGCAATTTTCAAGAGAAAAATGGATGTGAAACCATTAAAAATATTTTATAAAACATTTCTCAACATTGTTGTTGATTGATGAAATTTAGAATCACTTTCAAAAATAATTTTCAAGAATTCAATAAGAAAAGGTTGTTTAAAACACCTCTTTAAATTAAATTCAAAAAATTGTTCCTTGAAAAATACATAAAGGTTTTCCATAGGAAATTTAGAGTGGAAGTGAAAAATATGAACTTGAAAGTGAAATTCATTTTGATATTTTGAAAATACCTTTATTAAAAACTACATAACAAAAAAGTCATATACTATAATTTATAAGAGTTAAATTTAATTTTTAACATAACGTTTAATGAACCATATTTTTAATTATAAATTAGAAGAATAACATTAAATTGAAGGGTGAATAAGGACATGGAATAAATAGAGCTCATTCGGATAGAATAAGAATTATTCTCAACATTATCAAATTTTTTGAAGAAATAAATACATCAATGTAATTCCCTAAAAAATAGGACAAAAGGATTTACAATATCATCATAGAATATAATAAAACCATATTGCAGAACCATAATCAAAGATGAATAAAATGACTTAATAAAGTAAGTTGAGTTAAAAAAATCCATTACAAACTTCATATTTTCGAAGTAAGAATCATTTTAAAGGCATTTTATAAGATATAAAAGTAAATAAATAGAAAAAATATTAAATAAATGATAATAAAATCTTACTTTATAATTTACCACACATATAATAATGAGGTTTAATAAGAAGTATGATTAATTAAAGATATGATATTGACTTAATAAACACACTTAGATTTTATTATAAACATCCATGAAAGCTATTTAACATCCTATATAACAAGATTAAAAATATTTACAACCTATTTCATAAACACATTAAAATATATTTACCTATATAATATTTATTTATAATCATTTATTATATATTTATTAGTCAGTTGTAGTTTGTTTTTATAATTGGATGTTAGTGATTTTGATTGTTTTACGCATGCTTAAAGTGTCGATGTAGATCCCTATTATTTTACACCCAATTACTATTTATTATATTATTTAATATACTAGAATATATTTTCCATAATGTTTTATAAATTCCTATTGTATTCCATAGATAATTTTATTTATAGCTTGTGGGGATGAAATCAGTGACGAGCTTGTTTTAGTATTTTTTGACGAACAAAAGTGGTATACCGCTAATGAGTAAAATGCTGAAATTTACTTAACATAATTAATTTTTTTACATAATTATATCATATTTATTCTTTAATTATATTTTTTATAACCACCCATATATAGTAGTAATGAAAAATAATCAATTTCACCCAATGGTAGTGGTAGTTCGAATATACACACATATGATATTTTACATTTTTTTAGAATGAATGAAAGGTAGGAAATGGTTTATATTTTAAAAATTATTAATCATGATATAAATAACATAACATTTCATTAAATAACTTTTTTTTAACAATCCATGTCATGTGGCTAAGTAAATACGCTCACATTGGTTTGTAGAGGAGTTATTCCACATATAATACAATCGAAATTTTCGTTTTTTCATGGTTGGGAGGAAGGTAGAAAATTATTTATATTTTTAAAATCATAAAAAATTTATAAATATACTATTTACTCATTAAATTAACTTTGATAGCTACCCATGTAATGAAGTTCCAAAAAAACAAAATATGTTGCTTCATGGAAGAAATATTCCACACATACACCCAAACGATGTCCTTATTTTTCCATAGAAAAAATGGGAAAGGTAGATAATGAATATTCCATAAATATAAAAAAATTTAACCTAAAAAATAATTATGGCATTAAATATGAATGGAAAAATTATATTCGCATGAAAAAGATATAAAATAAGAGGAATTAGGGAATGATTAGTACTCACGTTGAGAACTAGAGCTTTCCCTCAGGGTACTTCATGGAAATGGTGAAATTGGGGATCTTATTCGGATAGATGGGTTGATAAAATTGATATATTTCTCTAAGGGAAGTAAGATATACATATTTTTGGGATTAATTTTAAATTTTAGTGTCCTTTAAGGGGTAATGGAAGTCCCATTTTATCAGTGAGGAGAGTGACATGTTTGTAATAATATAAAAAACATCACTGTTGAAGGGTGAAGAGTATCCAATAATAGAAAATAATAGAGTGGGGTAAGGTTTAGGTCTATAATCACTCAACCATTAGTTTCCACACTGGTTTTCAACATGTTATTATTTCATTTAATTTTATTTTTTTCCACCTTTTCCATTTTGGCTTGTACAGGGGCAATTAAATTTTCAACTAAGTAATTTATTTTTATACCTCGAAATTAAATGGGCCTTATTAAATATTTTAGACATATTGATTTAATATATTAAAATAATTTTATCTTACAAAATTTAAAATTTTATAAAAAATTATATTTATAATTCAGATGCTCAACATTGAAAAATTATTTTTTAGAAAAAGTGTATTTTTAAGCAAAAAAATTGGCTTTATAATTAAATTATCAATGTTGTCGATTTAAATGATATTAATTTGATTATTATTATTGAAATAAAAGATATATGTATTAAAAATCAATCAAAAAAATTATACTTTATATAATTATAATTTAAAGAAAACGATGGAAACCATTTTTATTAGAATAAAACATTACTTAGCTTTCAAGAAGTTAAACGCGAGTTCTATAGATTCAAAATAATAGTTATAAATGATTCATTTTACCCATTAAATACATTCATGGTCATAATTTGTATTATAAAATATTTAATTCATGTTTATATCATGATAAATTTAAAAATTATATGGTATTAAAAAACTATCGTTTTTACTATTCACATAAAAATTAATCTTCTCAGAAAAATAAACAAATTAACCCTAAAATAATTTTAACATGATGAATTATAATATCAATTAAATTTAATAAAATTCAAAATTATAAATATTATATGTTTTTCTTTGAAATTAAAATAAAAAATATAAATAAACAATAAATTTAGAGAAAAATAAACTTTTAAACATTAAATATTCTTAATCTTATTTAACATCAACTTTTAATTTAATGATTGTTAATATATTAATTTGAAATATTAATTATTTTAAAAATCATATTTTAAAAGTGATGAAATTAATTTATTAGGTTCACATAACTTTCAAAATATTTCTTTGTAAAATATACATTTTTAACGCTTAATGATTTTAATCATATTTCATTAATAATTTGTATTCCAACCCATAAGTTTTACAAACACATCAATAATTATTTAATAACAATTGTACCCTAGCCATTGTAATTGTATGTATGAATTAGATTAACTATATTATGAAAATATATGGTTTAAAAATATATATATAATGAATTATTTGGTGACCAATTAATTAAAAAAAAATAAAAACTATTTGAAAACAAAGGAAATATTTTTCTGAAAAACTATTTTTGTGCACAAAAATGAGTTTCACATAAATAAATTAAACAAATATTTTTTTTCAGTTATTTAAATGAAATTTTTATTTTATATATTCAATAAAAGTTTTAACATTTATTTCTTTTATTTTATAGACAAGAGATACGAATAAATAAAATTTTATTCTTAAAATCAGTGTTTTTCTAAAAAATAGTTTTGTTACATGTAACAAAATTATTTTAAAATTAAAATTTTACACTTTTATAAATTTTATTTTTTAAAAAATTAACTTCATTTTTTAAATCAATAATTAAAAATTATATTGGTGTGATTTTTTTGATAATTTTCTAAAAAGATAAATTGTTTAGTGAATTGTGAAAAATATTTCTTTTTATTAAAAACCGCTTTTTAATTCAAATCATTTACAAGATAAATTTTATTTTGATATGAATTTAAATATAGAATTATTTCACTTATATATATATATATTAATACAATTTTTTTCATTTTAATCAATTTAATATTTAATATTGAAATAAAAACCTCGTGATCTTTTGAATATTTTCTATTTGAAAAACCCCTTTTTCATCTCGTCTGTATGATTAATTTTAAATTATTTTTTCCACTTTTGTGAATGGAATTTCAAAAAATTTATTCCATATTTTTAATAAAAATAATTTATATTATACAATAAGATCAACCTAATTTTTTAACATAATGAATAGTAAAAATAATAAAATTTAATTACTATGGTTATATTGAAAATGTGTTCACCGAGGGATTAAGATAAAACTATAAGGGGTAAGATGGCCTATAAACTTTTCAAAAACATATTTTATGGACATATTTTGATATTATAACATATAAGGTTCTATAAAGAACTATTTTTGATCCTTTTTGATTGTGAAAAATGTTGTCATACCTTCTTATTTTTAAATATTTCAAATATGCCACTCACCTCACTTATAAATGGCCACCACCTCTTATATCCTCTTCACACATAAAAATACATTAATTTACAAAAACCTTCCAAAATAACTTACTTAATTTTATCCTATCATCCTATAATCCTTATTTTGGTAAGAAATCTTACCTAATAAGCCTTTTTTGAAAACCCAAATATTTTTTATAAAGAAGAGGTAATAGACCTAACTGAGTGTATTATTTAATTTCTTCCTAAACACCTTTAATTATTATTAAAACATGACGACATAATAAAATAAGTATATTAAATATTATTTTATGTTATTATGTTAATTTAGTAACCTAAATCCTTCTATTATTCTATTAACTGGTATACGAAATCCTTATTCATGTGTACGGTGAACTACCGCCTCGTGAACCATTGTTATTTATTTTCCATCACAACATCTCAATATTTATATAATTATAAATTTAAATTTTATATAATATATTTATGATACTATTATACCTCTCTATTATAATACCACATATATATTCTCACCTCCCAACCCCTTGGAAAATAATAACGTCACTCATGTGTATGACATACTAATGCCACAAAAACTGATACAATGTGTTTTTTATTTTTATTTTAATTGGATGGTAATAAGGTTATATTAAATTAATAATTATGATATTTTTAATATAAATATTCTTGTTTAATTATTATTCCACATATATATTCTTACATTCCATTCCATGGGTGATATTATAACATCATTCGTGTGAACAGAAAACTACCGCGTTACGAAGGGATGTGTTTCATTTCTCACTAAAAATTTTATTGGAAGATGATTAGGGTAAATTGAATAAATATATCTAAAATATATGAAATAAAACTATTATTTATTGGAAATATATTATTTACCTTTCATTTATTTAATCCATTTATAAAATGGAAACAACGATATACGTATGTATGACATACCGTCTCCATGAATGATATTTTTCATTTTCTATCTCTAAATTTTATAGATTACTATAAATACATATATAATGAATAAATATGATATTATATCATTATTAACATTTGGGAAATTCTGGAACCATGATCAAGTTATGAGGAATAAAAATACAAAACCAAAACATACTTTAAAAATGAAGCAGTTATTACTTGAAACGTAATTTTAACAAGGAATTACTAATAAACCAGTAATAAAAAGTCACAAGTAACTCTTATATGGTATTATATATATATATATATAATTATGGTTATTTAATGTATTTATAATGAAATTATATTTATTATATAGTAGGCTTTAATGTGTATAAAGGATGTAGAGACTTACATTAAGGGATTTTCATCTCACTTTTTATTTCTGTGAGTTACATGACATATTCTACACCTATTTATTGTATGTGGTGTGTATACTAACCATGAATTTATTTTATGATTATTATCATGAAATTTTTTGTTATTTACATATCCATTTTAGGATATATCTTTCTGGGGGTTTGTGTTTTAAAATTTACCAATGCGGAAATTGATTTTTGTCTCAGTTTGTAATCTTTGAGACATATGTTATGTTATGCACCTAACTTATTTAATGGGGTGTATATATAACCACTTTGAAATTTAATCTCAAAAAATTATTTTTTATAATTATATGTTTTTTTCATTTAATTTTATTCTTTTACGGGGTATACAATTCATTATTACCAAATTGGAAATGGTTTTATGATACAATCTCATAATTTATTTATATTATTTATGTTTATGCTTATAATGATGAAATATAAAAATCCATATCTCATGGAACACATGAATTATATTATCCTATCATTAGTTCAGGATAATACATGTTTTCCATTCATTTTACTCACTTTATATACTCAATAGTTCAAAATAATGTTTATAAGAAAAATCATCTTTATTTCTCTCTTCAGTCAAAACCCCCCTTTTTACCAAACAAATGTTTTCTAAAAAAATAAAAAATGTTTTTAACATTATCGAAATGATTTATTAAAGGATATTTTACCCATGTTTGAATTTTTTACAATTTTTTGAAAGTAATCTTTATGTGTTTTTTCAAAAATGAACCGTTTGGATTTTACCAAAAATGTGAAAGAAATATTTGTTTTAAAATGTATGGATTGAATAGGATTTCCATCACCATGAAAATTATTTACTTTGAAGATTAATATATATGTATTCAATGTTTATTTTAAAATAAAGAGATTTTAAAAAATTTATATTTTGAAAAATGTTTTTTAAATTGGAAAGAGTATTTTCTGAAAGAAATGTTTTAAATGATTTTTGAAGCCTCCTTTTTAAGATAAAAATTATATTTTCAAAGAAAAGTATTTAAGATTTTTTATATGTTTTAATTTTTTTTCAAAGTGGAAGGGATATTTTTCTTTAGAAATGTTCCAATAGCTATTTCAAAATCTTTTTCTATATAAGATGACATCCATTGATGTTACTTATGATTTACTGGGGAAATAATTCCTGGTTAACATTTTTATTATTTCACTGAATGATTCATGTTTATGATGAAAAGATGATTATGAAACCCATTTCTCTTACATGGGTTATACCATGATAGAATATTTATTAAACCCATTTCTTTTTTCATAGTTTATTCTTTGATAAATTTATGGAATGATTATGAATCCATTTTATTTTCTACATGTTATATTATGATAAAATGTTTATGAAACTCATTTATTTTTTGGGTTCTGATATGATTAATGTTTTATGATCTTGTAACACATATATGTGTAATTTTCATTATATGATGGACATGAGCTATACCTCTATCTAATACACTAGGTAAATAACGATATGTTATCATATAAACAGGACTACAATGTGGAGTGAAACCAATTTAGTAAGGTAATTTTTCCACTATAATAGTATTGGGAGTGAACCTTGACTACTACGATGGTTAGGGAGTGAACCCATCTAGTATAATAGTCTTCGCAATGATAGTTAAACTAATAAGAAAATTATTTTCTATTCTTATTTTTATGCCACAAATATATGTATTTTTCTAATGTTATGTTCTCATGGTTTATGTTCTTTTATTCCATTATGATTCATTTCTTGTGAGATTCTAATATTTATTCCATGACCCAAGATTTTGGTTTTGATATGTAGGGTATGATTTTTTTATGTCAGGATTATATTATCATACCCTTATTCCAAGGTTATGTTTACATATTTCCTTTATTTATTATTACTAAGTATATAAGCTCACCCTTTCTTATGTTTTCTTTCCCAAGTTATGAATAAAGGTTTTAAGTAGGGTATGCTTTTGAAGAGTACAAAAGGGTTAGATATTTATGGGAGATGTTAAAGATCTTTCAATAAATTAGAATATTATGTACCTAGTCTATAAAGTCTCTTAATATTATTATCCTTATTCATGTGTTTGTGTAATGTATTGAATATTCATTTAAAATATATTGTTATTACAACTACATTAAATAAATTTAGAGCAGGGGGGTTGGTGAATCAAGGTAGGCCAGATTAAAAAAACTGCCCCATTAGATCTTGTTTCATATTTGAACAAAACAATCTTCTCTCACTTTCCCATAGCAGTGTATGAAAAAAAATCAAAATCATATGTCAAACACAATGATTTTTACTTGATTCCCCTCACTGGGATACATCCAAGGAATATACAATGTCAATGTTCTGATGTAACGAATTTACTATGTCTCACTTACAAATCAAGATTTTGGTTATATCACTTTTATGTATAGGCTCAATGCCTTTAAAAGGTTTTGGGATAGAACACTACCTTCCCAAGGGGCATCCATTGATACTCTTTCTATGGATTACTACTGGTGGAATGGATCACATTCTTCCTCTTCCTTTATCCACTTCTCTTGAATGGATTCACACTTATTTTATAAACATGTAGGTCCCTTAATTATCAATAATGAATACATCCTCTGTTATAGATATATGATTTGTTTAAGTTCTACTTTCATCCACTTGATGAATAACAATTTACCAAAGGTTCACTGGGTAATCCCTTTCACAATGCTCACTGCCTTCGCGGATCTCCTTCCTTTCGCAAAGTTCACTTAGCCTTAAAAAATCCCAAAACTTTTGTAAAGATCACCTCTTTTCTAAAGATCAAATATAATTTTTTAAGCATCCTCATTTTATGAATATCAAACAATTTTGTAAATCTTAAAAACTTTTATGAAGCTCGCTTAGCCTTCGTGAAGCTCATAACTTTCAGTCATATTTTTATAACATTCATGAACTTCCTTTACCCACACAATATTTATAAATTACAAGTTTATCAAATCACCTTCTTGATTATGTCATTTCTCCAAATGGATATTGTTACTCACACAATTATATTTTTAGTCAATGGAGGGGACCATAAGTAATTGAATTAACATTGAATATGATAAAAAATTTATTAATGAAAAAAATGGGATGATTAATCAATTGAAGGATAGTTTGATTATTACTAATCGATTATCATGATATATGATTAGAAAAATACACCTCAAAAAATCTCAAAATCACCAAATTATAGAAGGATAGAGTTCGTAGAGAGTTTGGGTGGTGTAGTCCATGGAGGAAATAAGATTATGTTTTGTATATTTCAAGAATTTGGGAAGAAAAAATCACAGTAATGCCACAACGGAATGAGAATACATTTTATTTTTAGATAATAAGGGCATTGAGAAGGTAATTAATGAGGAAAAATGAAAATATTAGTTAACCAAATGGATGATAATAATGGTTTCCCTAAGGAATTATCAATGGTTGAATGTTATAAATGTAGAATGTTTGGGCATTATATAAATTGATTTCCTAAGGGAATATCTCAAGAAGAGGACCAACAAGGTGGTATAAATAAATGATTTGTTGTGGATTATGAAGTGACTACAAATAACATATGATAGGAAGGTGGTATTAAGGAATAAGATAATGAATCATAGTTAATGGTTTAAGAATGCATTAGAATGATAAAAGTGTTTATGTATTGGAATTCAATAATTATTAAATATATAAGTATTGTTTAGAATAAGTTTTTCATTTAGTATTTTCAAGAATATCTTGAATGGTTAAGATGAATTATAAAATTGAATTAATATATTGGTGATATTTTATGTAAAACACATTATTAATGGAAGATAAACTTTATATGATCCAAATGCTTAGATATTGATGTTGGATTAAATATATGATGGATATAAATAATTTATATTGAATAGAATTGATGACCTTAGAACCGATTAATGTTTCATATATTTTTTTTATGTTATCATTGATTAATTTTATAACATTTTTGGATTTATGGAATATCTTCTATAATTTTTTGTTTTATTCAAGGAAGAAAGAAGTGTGTATGTTTTAATTATGGTTTTATGGTAACTCAAATTATTACCATGTTTTATGAAAATATATGATCAATGTATTCACATATTTGGTATGTGACATTAATATACACTTCATGTTTTTTTTTGGATTAATGATAATTTGATTTTGGAAATTTAATGGCCTTATTTATAAATTTTTAGACTTCAATTTTGGTCAGACATGGAGGTACCTTAATATTAACTATTCATGAAATATATTAAGATTAAATTTGGATTTTATTGAATGACCTATGCTAACAATTTTAATTTTGATAATAACTAGAGAAATAAGGAATGATATATAGTTCTTTTATGAATCTTATGATCCAATAATTCTTTTGGAATAAAAAAACATTCATATTCATTTTTTTAAGTAATAGATGATCCAGAAATTGATCAAAGAACAACCCAAGGATGTGATTGTGCTGAAGAAATGGAATTAAATCAAGTAAGTATATATTCTCATGAAAATTACCCAACATTAGGAAAAATATATTGAAATGAAATGTTATCCTATTACCATCATCTATGATGATATAAATGGCTTTTTTCACACCAATTTGTTTAATGTTTTTTTGGTTGTTGATTTTCACATAACCATTAACTTTATTTTGATCAATTATCTCAGTCACTCACCATTATTATTTTCACATTTCACTTTTCTTACATGTCAAAATCTTCACTTCTGACCTATGTTATCCTACTTAGAAACATAGTATATCTTATTCCAGTTGAGCTTCAGACATCCCTTTCTATCCTATCAAGTGGAAGTTTTATTAACCCTTTTTATGATGTGGGTTTTTCATAAATGGATTTTCAACTGTTAAACCCTTTTTTACCGAGAACATGTTCAAATTAAGAGGATACAATCTATTTTTTGGGAGTATAATGTAACACCCTGAGATTTTGAAAAATATATTTTACTAGTAAAATTAATATTTTTGATATTTTTTATTACATTAAAAACCAATTTTAGCTTATGTTACATGAATCATTGAGTTTATCTTGTGTTACATGCAACATTGGGTGTATCTTGTGTTACATGCAACATTGGGTGTATCTTGTGTTACATGTAACACCAAGTTAAAACAAAATGTGACATACTATTAAAATATTATTATTTAATATGATAATTATCACTCAACCTTTTGAATGGAGGGTATGAATTGGAATAACCATATTATGATAATAAATTGTTTATAATTTTATATAAAATTAATTCTTTAGTGAAAAATAAATTATAAATGAAAAGAAAAACCATTTGAAAACAACAAAAAACCATTTCTAAAAAATATTTTTATGCGTAAAAACATGTTTTAACTAAATAAATTAAAAAAAAACAAATTTGGGTGAATGATTTTAATGATATTTTTGTATTATATATTAAATATTAAATAAATATTTTAACATTCATATTATGTTTTTTCTATATAAGATATAACAATTGTACAATTTTATGCTTAAAAAATATATTTTTCTGAAAAACAGTTTTGTTGCATTTAGAACACTTATTTTAAAATTATTATTTGAATTATTTAGAAAATTTATTTTAAAGGAATAAATTCAATTTTTAAATAAACAATTATAAATTGTATTGGAATTATTTTTTTTGATAATTTTCTAAGAAGATAATTTTTTACTGAATAGTGAAAATACTAGTATTTATTTAAAAACCTCATTTTCATTCAATGAATTTAGAAGAAAAACTTTTTTAATATGGTTTTAAAAGTAAAATTAGTAAAATTATATGTATATTAATAAATTTTAGGTCATTATAATTGATTTTATAGTGATCTTTTATATACAATCTTTTTAAAAATTTTAAACTTTTTTCTTTTGAAAACCACTTTTTCATCTTGTTCGTGACATCAATTTTAAATTAAAATTTTCCACTTACGTGAATTGGATTTGAAAAAATGTTTAATATATTTCTAATTATAATAAATTATATAAAATAATAAGTTCAAATTATTTTTTAACCATGATTAATAGTAAAAAAAATTAATTACTGTGGGTGTAACGTCCCGGTTCCGGAAGCCACCCAGAGGCACCCCGTACCCGGTTGGTCACGTGGCCTCAAGCGCATTTACCCAAACACCAGAGGCTGCTGACTAGCAGTGAGGTACTTGGGTGTGATAGTGGGGAAACTATTCCCTCATTGTCAGAGTACACAACGGAAGAAGAATAAACATACAATAGTGGAAGTAGTAATAACCAACAATATAGTAACAATAGAAGACTAAATCAACAAACTGGAGAAAATATGAATATATGGAATGATGCAAGATACAACTCTAGGAAAGCATCCAAACAAGTCCCAATTCTGAAACACTACAGTACCAAAACATGTACAAAATAAAAGTGAACATATCTTCAGCATCGAAATCTAAAGCTTGGTCCCATGCTCTCCTTCTCCAAGGAATCAAGTTCCAGAAGTCGAAGGGCGCTTGCCCTTGTCTATACCTACAACAACATAGTCTGCTTGGGCCCAAAAGCATGGCCCAAAAAGTGTTTGAGATAAAATACCTGTAGGCCTTCACCCGAAGATCTGTGCCTAACAGTCAGTGAGTATATGGCAGGTAAAAGTACAATAAGCAGTAAACAACAACAGAAATCAATAGGCAGTATGAGTAATCAGTAAAATAGGATGATACATAGCAGGAAACAATCCACAGCCAATCAAAAGTAGTGAAACAAATAGCTAACAAGACAGAAACCCTCTGGGAAGTACTCGCAACCATCCCCTCTGGTCCTATCCAAAAAGTACCACAACCGTCTGGGAAGTGCACTCAACCTGACCCGTCTGGCTTGGTCATATGAATTTGTGAGACTCTCTGGGGAAGCTCACTCGATCAATTCCCCTTATAGTCTAGGATAGTTAGGTAATCTCTTGAGTAATATCACGCGGTCTCACCCTCTTAGCCCCAAGGTCTATAGACTCTCTGAGGAAGCTATCTCGGTCAATTCCTCCTATATCATCAGGTATACCACAGACTCTCTGAGGAAGCTCACTCGGTCAATTCCCCCTCTAGCCTGGGAAGGTTCTTAAAGAGATTCAAACAAGTTATGACTCTCTGAGGAAGCGCACTCGGTCTATCCTCCTGTAGTCTATAAAAACCAAGACTCTCTGGGAGCTCACTCGGTCTATCCCCTCTGTAGTCGGTAATGTCTAAGAGTCTCTGGGAAGCTCACTCGGTCTATCCCTTATAGTCTATATCCCCAGGTCCTCTCAGCCCCATGCCAGTCAGTGCATAATAATGCTATAAGTCCAAATTACACCAATATATCTTCTTGGCTAACCAAAGTACACCAATAGAGCTACTTGGCTAGACAGTCTACAAGGAAACAAGCATAACCTGAATTCCACTTCAACCTATAATCACAAGGCATGGAAACAGGCGAGACAACCAAAGGCAATGAGACCCAAAGGTCGTAAACTGAACAAATCAAGGGAAAACACATCCAAGCATAACAAATTATCCCCTAACATGGTCACATTACCTCTACACAAGCACACAGGAAAGGCAGAAAAACAACAAGGCAAAAAGGTAAACACGCGATACCCTGTTCATGGTTATTGGTGGAAATTTTCACATAAACTTAAGTACTTTGAACAGTAAGGTAGAAACCACCTACCTCGATCCTAAGAGATATATATACTTGAACCAAGATGGCTGATTCTCTCTAGAACATCGTATATTTGAGAAAATGCACAAAATGTTCAAACTTAGATATCAAGAGAAGGAGGAAGAATTGAAAAACAAGGCTCAAGAAGAAAGAAGAACTCACCGCTGCGCTTCCAACGCAATCGACCATGCTCAAATCGGAGATCAGACTTAGAGGAGGGAACTCAGGAAAGATTCGGTCATACAGGTCGCTCTCAGATGAGCCAGACCTAGAAGAAAGAAAATAACGTGATGAGGCGCGACCACAGTTCATTTAGTAAAAAAAGAAAATTAAACGACATGTATTTTTAAATTACACGGTGTGTAGTGGGTTTTTTCGTACTCCACCAAAATCGGCCTCCACATCACCCCTACACATCGTGTGTGTGGCCCGGGCACGGCCATCACACAGCTTCGGGCCAGAGAGGAGTACACGGCGTGTACTCATAGTGTACAAGGCGTGTACTTTGAAAATTTCAAGAAAATCCATTTTTCTTAAAAACTCTAGAAAAAGAAAGACATACCTGAAATGAAGAACCAAGTTCTTACAAACTTCCCCCCTTAAAAAAATTCGTCCCCAAATTTCCTTAGGTGGGAGTAGAAGAAGGATCCTCGAACAGCTCTGGCCACTGCGATCGAACCTCGACCTCCCTCTCCCGAGTCTCGTCTTGTACTCACCCGTTCTGCCATAGCACTCGTACCAGAGGAACAAACCGGCCTCAGAGAACCTTTGTGCTGTGATCGAATGTCCGGATAAGATGCTCTTCAAACGACGCATCCGCTTCGAGTTCAACCTCCTCGGGCTGAAAGACACGAGGCGGGTCTAAAAAGTAATGTCGGAGTTGAGAGGTGTGGAAGGCGTCGTGAATCGCCCGGTACCTCTGAGGTAGTTGCAACCGGTAGGCAACCGACCCAACTCTCTCCAATACCTCAAACGACCCGACATACCGTGATGAAATCTTACCCTGTCTCCGAATCCTCTGGTGTCCCAACCTCGGTGCGACATGAAGGAATACCTGATCCCCGACCTTGAACTCCAAAGGTCGTCTCTGCTGATCAGCATAAGACTTCTATCAAGACTGTGCTATATCCATCCTCTTCCGAATTAACTCTATCTGCTCCGAAGTACCCTGAACAAGATGAGGTCCCAGTAAAGCTGCCTCTCCTGCCTCCAGATAGACTAAGGGTGATCAGAATGGCCTACCGTACAAAGCCTTGTATGGTTCCATCTGAATGGTCACCTGAAAACTGTTGTTGTAGGCGAACTCCACAAGAGGTATATGCTTCTCCCAAGAACCTCCTAAGTCTAGAATGCAAGCTCGGAGCATATCCTCAAGCACCTGGATCATGTGCTCGGACTGGCCATCAGTATGGTGATGGTATGCTGTACTTAAAAGTACCTATATACCCAGATCCTTCAGAAGTCCTTGCTAGAACCGAGAGGTAAAGCGCACATCCCTGTCTGAAACAATGGACTGCGAAACTCCATGTAGACGTACAATCTCTTGGATGTACAGTCATCCCAGATCATCAACACTGAAGGTTTCCTTGATCGGAAAGAACTGTGCTACCTTCGTAAGTCTGTCAACGACAACCCAGACAACATCACTTCCCCGTGGCGACCTTGGAAACCCGGTCACGAAGTCCATCGCGACATCGTTCCACTTCCAGTTCGGAATGGGTAACTACTGTAAGAGCCCTGCTGGTCGCTGATGCTCTGCTTTTACCTGCAGACAAGTATAACATCTCATGACAAAACCAGCAACATTCTTCTTCATACCTAGCCACCAGTATTGGAGATGAAGATCCTAATACATCTTGGTGACGCCAGGATGAACTGCCCAATCTAAGGAATGAAAATCCCACATTAGCTCCTCACGTATGTCTGCGGGTACCCATACGCATCCCTAGAAATGAAAGATCTCATCCTCGCCCACTGTCCAACCAGGAAGAGGGTCCCCTCCTGACACACTCTCCCACAGGACCAAGGCCTCTGATTCTGATAGCTACCTCATTCATACCGGGTCAAGAAGTGAAGAGGTAACAACCACAGATGAAAGAAAGGTCTGTCCCTGCCTGTCGCGCACCTATATATGCATCTTAGAAAATAGAGCCATAAGATGCCACTCACTGCTGGCCTCCTGAAATGCCTGAATCTGAGTCTGTCTACTCAATGCATCTGCCACTGCATTGCCCTTTCCCAGCGTATAGGCGAGCCCAAATTCAAAGGACTAAAGATACTCGACCCACCTGTGCTGTCTCAGATTCAGATCACGCTGAGTGGAGATATACTTTAGACTCTTGTGGTCGGTGAAAACCAAAAAATGCTCTCCCAGAAGATATTTTCTCCAACAACGTAAGGCATGAACAACTGTTGCCAACTCGAAATCGTGTGTCGGGTAGTTCCTCTAGTGTGGCCTCAACTGTCGAGACCCGTATGCAACAACTCCATCTACCTACATAAGCACGACTCCTAGCCCGATACCCAAAGCATCACAGTAAATAGTGTAGGTATTTCCCAGCTCTGGAAAGACTAGTATCGGTGATGACGTCAACCTACCTTTCATTTCTTAAAAGGCTAACTCACAAGAATCTGACCATAAAAACTTCACCTGCTTCTTGGTCAGGCCTTTCAACGGTGCTGATAGGCGCGAGAAGTCCTGAATGAAGTGTCGGTAGTACCCGACCAGCCCTAGAAAACTCTATACCTCAAAGACGTTCCTTGGATGCTCCCAGGAAACTACGGGTCTCACTTTATCTGGGTCCACAGATACTCTAGTCTCTGAGATGACGTGACCTAAGAAGTGAATCTGGTCCATCCAAAAGTGGCACTTCGAGAGCTTAGAATAAAGCTGATGCTCTCTCAGCAGAACGATCTCAAGATGTGTGGTATGGTCATGTCGAGTGTGAGAGTACATCATGATATCATCCATGAAGACCATGACAAAGGAGTCCAAGTACGGATGGAACACTTGGTTCATCAGTGCCATGAAGACTGCAGACACGTTTGTGAGACCGAACAGCATGACTGTATATTCGTAAAGACCATACCTGCTCCTGAAAGCTGTCAGAGGTATATCTGATGGTCTAACGCACAACTGATGATAACCAGACATCAAGTCGATCTTTGAGAGAACCTGGGATCCTTGAAGCTGATCAAAGAGGTCATCGATCCTCGGCAAGGGATATCGGTTCTTGACCGTCAACTGGTTCAGCTTCCGTTTATCCACACAAAGCCGAAGGGTACCGTCTGGCTTCTTTGCAAATAGGACATGAGAACACCAAGGAGAAGTTCTGGGTCAGATAAAACCATTTGCCTGCAACTCCTCCAACTGCTTCTTGAGCTCCTGAAACTCAGGTGTAGTCATCCAATAAGGTGGAATGGAAACCAGTGCTACCCCTGGCACGAGCTCAATCGAGAAGTCTACCTCACGCTCCGGAGGTAAACCTGAAAAGTCCTCTGAAAAAGACATCCCTGAAACAATCCACCACTGGAGGAATGTCTAACTGTGAAGTCCCCTGGTCATCCAGATAAAGACTTACAATCTGGGCTATAACTTCCCCTATCCCATGATGCTCTGGTCCAGCTCTACCCGCCTGAACATCCCACTCACCTCTATGAAGGAAAGATCCTCCCTTTGGTGATATGAAACTCACCCTGTGGTGATAGCAATCGACGAATACCTGGAAATGAACTAACCAGTCCATTCCGAGAATGATGTCATAGCCTTTCATCTCTAGGACATAGAGATCCCATAAGAAATGACACCCCAAAACCTCAAGAGGGCACTCTATACACTGTCGTACGCTAGATGTACTCATTACCAACGCTGTGTCAAGAGTCAAAAAATTGGTAGATGAGAAGATAGAGAGCTCAAGGCTCTCCACAACCGCAACAGAGATAAATCTATTGGAAGCACCAGTGTCGAAGAGAGATGAAGATAAAACTGAGGCTATTATGATCGTACCTCGAACTATAGAAGGGACAAGATCCTGCTCCTGATAGGCTTGCTCCACAATGAAAGACTGGCCTGCATCGTGGCCCTGTGCCCCTGGCTGACCGCTCTGAGCTAATCCACTCTGCTGTCGCTGATAACCTAGTGACTGACCACCACGGCCGCGACCTCCACCTCGGCCTGAACGGCCAAAAGAAATGCAGTTCCCTGACTGGTGGGAAACTCGCGAAGCATCTCCATAACACAGGGTCATAGAGGAACCCCTACCACTAGCTGAAGTTGAGAAGATGTGACAGAAACGCTGAAGATGACCCTTCTTGCCGCAAGACCGGCACTCCATCGGATCCCTTTGGCACTGAGGCCTAGTATTACCACTACTGCTGCACTGGTATCATACAACCTGGCTGCCAGAAGATGCATCCCGCGAACCTCTATATCCTCATGAAGACTCTCTGTGACGCTTTCTACTATCCATAGGAGGAACACCAGCTCTAGATATCAAACCGCCCTGGATCACTACTCCATAATCTATCAGATTGCGCTCAGTGATCATCGCCTGGTTGACGATGGAGGATATCGAAGTCAACCGGAAGATATTCACCTAGGAATAGCTCTCTTGCCTGAGACCGTCCTCGAACTTCCTAGCAAGAAACAACTCATCACCTGCTGGGATAGGTGTGAAACGCTGCAGCTCAGTGAAACGAGATGAGTACTCCATAACAGAGAGAGTACCATACTTCAGACTCATAAACTCCCAGGCTCGATCAGCCCTCAGGGTGTCTGGATAGAAGTAGTCATAGAAGGTGTAGCTGAACTCATCCCAAGACATATCCTGCTGACTTTCTATCCATGAGATCACCTCCCACCACCTCTTGGCGGTGTCCCGGAGCATATAAGTAGCCAACTTTACCCTTTTCTCCAGAGGGATCTCTAGGTGCTCAAAGATGGTCAGTGTGGCCTCTATCCACGACTCTGCAGCCTGAGGTCCTCCATCCCATGAAAAAGTACGAGGATTCTGCTGCTGGAAAACCCGCGTCAACTCAGCCATCGACGGGGCAGGAGACAGCGCTCCCTGGAAGGTCTGCATCATCCTCAGGAAGTCCTCCCTGAACTGTGTATCGGCGCCTGCGATGGGTATGACAACCTGTGCCAAGGATGGATCGACTGGAGAATCACCAGGAAGTTCCTAATCAGCCATATCTGGCGTCTGATCACTGCATGATGACAGACATACAACCGGAGGTCGTCTCGGAGGCATAGCTCTAAAAGATCAAAATCACACCTTAGATCAGGATTAATGAGGATAGAAAACACAGGGGTTCAAAACCGGAACAGGGGAAAAGAAACTATCAGGTTTTACAAAACCCGACTACACGACGTGTATAAAAACTACACAACCTGTCTAATTAAGCCACTAACATGGTGTGTAACCCTTCCCAATAGGTCATGTAACACCCCAAACTACACGGTGTGTTGACTAAACAAACGGCGTGTACTTGAAATCTAAACCCCTGCCCATGTCTCCTTACATGGATAACCTACACGGTCAAACAAACCTTAGACTACATGGCATGTTCCCTAGGGACACGATGTGTACTAGACACGGTCTCAAAGGCCCGCATTTTTAGTTACACGGTCGTCCACACGGTTGGCCCTCACACGGCGTGTTCCGAAAAAACACGACGTGTATAGAATATGGTGACACTATCCCGTGTTGTTCGTGACACGGTCGGGTAACTAATCAAGACTACACGTCGTGCTCTGAACAAGCACGACGTGTCGAAAAGAAGGTAACGTTGACCCATGTTGTTCGTGACACAGCTGGGTACCTGGACAGGACTACACGACGTGTTCCCCATGGACACGGCGTGTTCTACCCAAGCTTCCCCGACCCGTGTTATTAGTGACACGGCCGGGTACACGACTTTGAACTTACACAGCGTGTACCTACAATACACGATGTGTTCCCGAAGTTATTTCTACAACACCATGTTCCTGCACACACAGTCAGTAACACAGCCTGAAAAATTACACGGCGTGTAACTAGAAAGTACACGCCGTGTATTCTGGGTTTTTCTGAGCAGTAACTCAGAAACCGTACAAAATTCATAGAACCACTAAAAACAAGGAAAAGAGGTGCCAAATTACGATTCGTGAGGGCCCATACTCCCCACGAATCAAAGCTTGGCATCTCCCACAGCCATATACAAGATAAAACAGGATCCTGATCCTCCAAGTTTCAATTTATGAGGGCCAATAACACCTCAAGAACCAAAATTTGGAGTTCATTTTAAGGAAAGAACAAATCAAGCAGTGTTTCTAACATAAAAGCAGAGAATCTATCAAGTATATATCACAACAGCATGTATAATCTACACAAAGTCTATCACAATAGCATGCAATTGCGAATGCACCCTAGATGGCATGGAAAGAATGCATGGCATGTGATTACTACAAGTGCCTAGATGATGCATGAGATGGCATAACCTCATCTCATCGGGTTACGACAGAAACAGAACCGTAATCTCAAAACAGTAACAATACAAAGCATGTGAATCACTCTAGGTGAAATCGTATCAACTGTAAAATCTCAAAAACAGAAACTGCAATAAACGAGGTAGTATGGTTTTTCCTTGTACACGGGTTAGCTACTCCCGAGCATAGCTTATTACCAAGTACCGAATTCATCCTATCCATGAATAATGTCTCCAAACAATAAATCAAGATAAAATAATTCCTCTGATACCACTTTGTAACGTCCCGGTTCCGGAATCCACCTAGAGGCACCCCGTACCTAGTTGGTCACATGGAATCAAGTGCATTTCCCAAAACGCCAGAGGCTACCGACTAGCAGCGAGGTCCTTGGGTGTGATAGTGGAGAAACTATGCCCTCATTGGCAGAGTACCCAGTGGAAGAAGAATAAACATACAATAGCGGAAGTAGTAATAACAAACAATATAGTAACAACGAAATACTAAATCAAAAAACTGGAGCAAATATGCATATATAGAATGATGCAAGATAAAACTCTAGGAAATCATCCAAACAAGTCATAATGATGAAACACCAAAGTACCAAAACAAGTACAAAAGAAAAGTGAACAGCTCCTCAGCATCAAAAGACAATGCTTGGTCCCATGCTCTCCTGCTCTAAGAAATCAAGTTTCAGAAGTCGAAGGGCACTTTCCCTTGTCTATACCTGCAATAACATAGTCTGCATGGGCCCAAAAGCATGGCCCAAATAGGGTGTGAGATAAAATCCCAGTAGGCATTGACCCTAAGATCTGTGCCTAACAGTCAGTGAGTATATGGCAGGTAAAAGTACAATAAGCAGTAAACAGCAATAGCAAGCAATAGGCAGTAACAGTAAGCAGTAAAATAGGATGATACATAGCAGGAAACAATCCACAACCAATCAACAATAGTGAAAAAAACAGCTAACAATCCGGAAACCCTCTGGGAAGTACTCACAGCCATCCCCTCTGGTCCTATCCCAAAAGTACCACAACCCTCTGGGCAGTGCACTCAGCCTGACCCCTCTGGCTTGGTCATACAAATTAATGAGACTCTCTGGGGAATCTCACTCAGTAAATTCCACTTATAGTCTAGGTTAGTCCGGGACTCTCTTGAGGAAGATCACATGGTCTAACCCTCTTAGCCCCAAGGTCTAGAGACTCCATGAGGAAGCTATCTCGGTCAATTCCTCATATAGCCTCAGGTATACCACAGAGTCTCTGAGGAAGCTCACTCGGTAAATTCCCCCTCTAGCCTGGGAAGGTTCTTAAGGAGATTCAAACAAGTTAAGACTCTCTGAGGAAGTGCACTCGGTCTATCCTCATCTAGTCTATAAAAACCAAGACACTCTGGGAGCTCACTCGGTCCATCCCCTCTGTATTCTGTAATGTCTAAGACTCTCTGGGAAGCTCACTCGGTCTATCCCTTATAGTCTATAGCACCAGGTCATCTCAGCCCCTTTCCAGTCAGTGCATAATAATTCTATAAGGCCAAAGTACACCTATAGAGATACTTGGCTAACCAAAGTACACCTATAGAGCTACTTGGCTAGAAAATCTACCAGGCAACAATCATAACATGAATTCCACTTTAACCTATAACCGCAAGGCATGGAAACAGGCGAGACAACCAAAGGCAACGAGACCCAAAGGTCCTAAACTGAACAAAGAAAGGGAAAACACATCCAATAATAGAAAATTATCCCCTAACATGGTCAGATTACCTCTACACAAGCATACATGAAAGACATGAAAACAACAAGGCAAAAAGGTAAACAGGCGATACCACGTTCACGATTATCGGTGGAAATTCGCACATAAACTCAAGGACTTTGAACGGTAAGGCACAAAACACCTACCTCGATCCTAAGAGATCGATATACTTGAACCATGACAGTTGATTCTCCCTAGAACGTCGTAGATCTGAGAAAATGCACAAAACATTAAACCTTAGATAACTTGAGAAGGAGGAAGAATTGAAAAACAAGGCTCAAGAAGAAATAAGAACTCACCGCTACGCTTCCAACGCAATCGATCATGCTCGAATCAGATATCGGACGGAGAGGTGGGAGCTCGGGCAAGATTCGGCTGTACGGGTCACTCTCGGACGAACCTGACCTAGAAGAAGGCAAATAACGTGATGAGACGTGATCCCAGTCAATTTACTAAAAATAAAAGAAAAGTACATGGCATGTATTTTTAAAGTACACGACATGTAGTGGGTTTTTCCGTACTCCTCCAGAATCGGCCTCCACGTCACCCCTATACACCGTGTGTGTGGCTCGGGCACGACCAGCACACGGCTTCGAGCCGGAGAGGAGTACATGGCGTTTACTCAGAAAGTACACGACGTGTACTTCGAAATTTTCTAGAAACTCCATTTTTCTTAAAAAATCCAGAAAAAGAAAGACATACCTGAAACGAAGATCCGGGTTCTTACAGCAAGCAAGGTGAAAATGGGTTCACTGGGGGGTTTAACAAGAATAACAATGGGTAAAATGACCTAGAAACTGATACTACACCCATTGTTTCCATATTAATACCTTATAACCACTAAATTTATATAATTTTACATTTTTTAAATTTTCTTCATGTGAAATATGTGGCCACACTTTTTTTTCAAAAATTACAAGTGTGTCACTCACCTCACTTATAAAAGGCCACCCCTATCCTCTCCTCTTCAAAATTCACAGACATATTGGTTCATCCAATAACTACCAATTTTTTTAATTAAATAATCAAACCCTATAATCCTTATTTTTTCATAAACCCAACCTAATAAGTCTTTTCGTACAAACCAATAGAAGTTGTCTGAATAAAAGGTAATATTCTTAACCGAGCATTTTATTTTATTTATTCCTCCACCTCATTTAGTTATTATTAAACCCTGATGATATAATAACCTAAATATATTCTATGTATTTATATTTTATTATATAAATTTAATAAACTAAATCCATATCTTCTTCCATCAAATGGGATACAAATCATCCTTCATGTGTACGGTAGACTACCGCCTAGCGAATTGATATTATTTGTTTTCCATCACCAACTATCACGGATGGATATAATGATGGATTTAACTTCCATATATTATATTCATGATATTATTATACCTATTTAATTATAATACCACATATAACTTCTTACCTTCCAACCCATTAAAAAACAATAAAATCATTTTTGTCCATAGAGGACTACTGCCTCACAAACAGATGTGATGTGTTTTTTATTTCTATTTTAATTGAATGGTTATAAGGATAAAATAAATGAATATATATGATATTTCTAACATAATTATACTTATTTAATTTTTATATGACATATATCTTCTTACATTCCATTCCATTGGGGGATATGATAATGTTGTTTGTGTGTACGGTAGACTACCACCTCACGAAGCGATGTGATTCATTTTTCACTAACACAATGCATAGAATGTAATTAGGGTAAATTTAATGTATCTATGTGATATTTATGAAATAAAAATTATTCCATAATGTTAATTAATTTTTTAACTTTCTTTAATTTCATCCATTGAGAAAATGGAAACAACATTCGTGCGTACGTACGACATACCGTCTCTATGAATGGTGTATTTCTTTTTATTAATATAACTTTAATTTATTAATTTAAATAAATATATAATGAATTTATATTATATTAATTTAATTTTTAAATTCTTGTGATTATGGAACCGTGATAAAATTAAGAGGATCAAAAGTATAAAAAAACAATACATGGAAAGTGAAGCAGTTATTTCCAAAAATATAATTTTAATAAGGAATTGTTAATAAATTGGTAATAAAAGTCACAAGTAAATCATATATTGTATGATATATATAATTATATTTCTTTAATGGATTTATAATGAAATTATATTTATTATATAGGAGTTTCAAATGTTTACGAATGAATTTGAGACTTAAGGTAATGGATTTTTATCTCACATTTTACTTATATGAGACACATGTGTTACACCAAGATCTTACATTATATATCTTCTTATATACATTCAATCTATTCAACGGTTTACATTACACAAAACACAACTCTTAAAAAAAATATTAAGTATGATTATTTAATTATTATAGTTATCTCATAGTCATTGGAATTATGGGAATGAGAAAGATTAACTAAATTATGAAAATATAGTTTAAACATTTATAAAATTAATTCATTTGTTACTAATTAATTAGAATTAAAAATTAAAACCAATTAAACACAAAGGATATGTTTTTATGAAAAAACTTTTTTAAGCCCCCAATGTAATTTTATCTTAGTAAATTAAATTAATCTCTATTAGAGAAATATATTAATGAAATTTATATGTTATATATTCAATCAAATTATTTTAAACTCATATAATAAGTTTTATAGGATTAAGATAAGAATAAATCCAATTTTAAGTATAAAATGATATATTTTTTTAAAATGCAATTTTGCAACCTTTTCTATGGCGCACCAATTTTAAGACTAAATTTTGAAATATTTTTATTTTTTTTTGAAAAATAAACTTTATTTTTAAAAAAATAATATCGAAACTATCTAATGGTGAAATGTTTGTATTTTTTGGAGAAGTTTCATTTTTTCAATGAATAGTGAAAAATATTGCATTTTAATTGAAAACTATTTTTTATTAAAATTCATTTATAATTTTAATTATATTTTAAATTGGTTTTAAAGTTTAATTAGTTTGATTATACATATTTTAATTCAATTTAAGTAATTTTAATCAATTTTACGTTGAAATTGGATATAAAATTTTTTCAAACTTTTGAACCTTTTCCCTTTAAAAACCTGTTTTCCCATTTCATCTACTGGATTAATTTCAAATATAATTTTACAAATTATGTGAATTTAATTTTTTAGAATGTATTAGACATTTGTAATCATAAGTTATAAATTATTTTTTAATGTTAGTTTAAATTTTAGACATATAAAAGCTACCATGGTAAAAAAATTATTTACCACAGTATATGTAAAATAATGAAAAGGGTTAAAGTTAAAAGGTAAAGGATTAAAATACCTAAACACTAAAATAATAAATTGGATTTGGAATTTTTTATTAACCCTAACCATCCTTTAAAAAATCAATTATCATCCAAATTCATGGAAATTAATTCCACCTAAATGTTGTTGGCTTTAATTAGAAAATAATCATAATTTAATCATTGAAACCCACCTCTCCTCAAGTATAAACACTACCCCTCACCAACCGATTTCAACAAAAAAGACTTGTAGATCCTGAAATATATTCCAAATAACCACCTCATAACTTTACCCATGTCAATTTTCTTATGTTCTCACCAAAATAACTAATCCAAGGTCCTCAAGGCGTCCGCCAAGGAGGTGATATTCAAGATATAATTTTCTCGAAACACCTCTCTAAATTTCATTTCCTTTTCTAATTTATCCTCTACTAATTCATAAATTAAGGAATTATAACTCCATAATAATGTATATATTTATGTTTTATTTTTCTAATGGAATATTTTATATACATACATTTTATTACATCCTCTTATTTAAAGAAATTAAATTATTGTCCAAATTATGCCGGTTAATTATATCCATGAATAATGTTTTTTAGTTTTCCATTACCGTCTTCATTTAAAGTAAAAAAATTATTATTATAGTTAAATAATATTTTATTAAATATATTATAGCCCATTTAATATTTTGGTACTAATATATAATAATAATATTAAATAAAATGAAACTAGTTTAAGGTGTTAATAAAAACCACCAAAATAAATTAAATATTTATCATAAACATTTTATCAAACAAATCATCCTCTTAGAAGAAAAGAAAAATGATATATTTTCCATATATAATTATGAAAGTGAATTAATACTATTTGATTCTATTTATGTAGTTGTATTCTCATTTTACAGGAACATCCACAGTTATACTCATGAGAATCGATCATGAAACCATGAAACGAACACACCCAAAACCATGCAAATAATGACATATTATTTGTGAATGGGTCATAATATGTTATAAAATCATCACATAAGGTATTATAAATATAAATATGGTCCTGGAATTGGTGAAAAATATTCTTTAAACAATTATATAGGATGTTTGAGTTAACAAAACAAAAGTAAAGCATGAAGTAAGGGGTTTCTCATCTCCCTTCTACTTCAGTGAGATATATGTCTTATTCACCACTTTTTATTTTGTTTGGTGTACATAATGTAATTTGATATATAATATAATGATTATAATTATACTTATGGTATGAAAATTTTCATTTGATAATTATTACTTTTATGGGACATATGATTCGATTGATTACAAATTGGTAAGGGAATTATTAACTAAATTTCTACTCTTTGGGTTAAACTTCTACTTTCTTGATTATGTAATACTAATATTTTTTTTGAAATGAATTTTGAATATATTACGTTTAATTTACACTTTTTATGTGGATTTATAGCTAATACACATAATTGATTCATTTTATTAATTTTTACATTAATGATATGATACTTATAAGGGAATTTATTTAAAAAAATCCCCATTTAAAAATTTTCATTAAAACTCAAATTTTCTTTGATGACCATATTTTATAAAATTTTATCAAAAAAGGTTATTATTATTATTATATTATTTTTTAAATTCATTTTTACTCATGTATGGATTTTTTAAAAATGGGTTTAAAGGTATATTTTTTCATTTTCTAAAGAAGATTATTTGAGAATTTTATGAAAAAATATGGAAAGAATGCTTTTCAAATTATACGAGATGAGAGAATTTTTCCACCACCAAGTGACCTTAAAACTTTAAATCTTCATTTAAAATTTTAAAAGGATATTTTCAAATTAACTAATTTCTTTATTACATGTGTATTTTTTTATATTTTAAAAATTATTTCCATTATAAAAATGGTATTTTCAGTTAGAAATACTTTAGTAATATATTTAAAGTATTTTCATCTATGTCAATATGCTTTATTGAATATATTTTTGAGGATTCACTTCAACAATAACATTCCTCATATTACTTTCGATGGTTTATGATCTGTCTTATTGGGTTAGTATTGTTATTCCATATGACTAATTTTTCCAATACAGATAGTTATTGATTTTTAAGGCATATTTATTCAGTTATATTATTTATTCATGTGAAGATTGAAATGGATTTAGTAAGTGATGGGTGGGGACTGATATACACTCTGTATGCATCAATAGGTCTCATGAGATAAACTGGATTGGGTTTTGGCTGAGGCCTTACCCATTTGTTTTAAGATGTCTTGGAAAAGCCTCAATAGTAAGTTTCAGATGTTTGGCATTATGAAGTCCATAATTATGAGATTATTTATTGATTTTAATGTGATTATTAAATTAGTATAATATTCTTGGTTATGTTTTCTAGATCATGTGATTATTTATGTGGTGTTTTTTATCATCTTTTATTCTATCAAATTTTTGTTCAAGTTATTTATTAAAAGGAATGAGTTTTAGTTATTTAGATTTCCATAATTGTTATTAATTATTTAGGACTTATTCTAATGTACTTAACACTTACTAAGAATTCTATATCATCCCTTTCCTATGTTTCATTTTCCCCAGGATTCCAAGATGTTTATTATGAATGATATGTAGGGATAAGCGTGGAGAATAATAGTGTCCTTAAAGGATTACCTATATTGAATTTAATATTTTATATTGTAATATAAAGTTAAAGTATATATCTATTTCTCAAAAAACCATTATATTGTTTAGTCCATGGGGATGATATTACTTGTAAATTATTCCAATTTAATAAACCACCGACTATATGCAACTAGGTTTGGAGTCATTACAGCTGGTATCTGAGGAGTAGAAACCTTGAGAACTAGATTTAGGGAAAATATAGATTAAATAATAAAACCCTATGATAGAATTTTTTATTTACTCCCAAATAAACCAAACTTTTTATTCAAAGATTTGATATATATATAAATTTTCAATTTATTCTTATTTATTTTCAAATTATACTTTATGATTCAAAAATGTTACGATCTTGTCATGTTATGATGTTATTTAGAAATGGATCCCTGAGGAAGGAATGTGAACTATATTAATGAAAATAATATGTGTAGGTATTTCCATCATGGGAAAGATAATGAAGCTAGAGTTGGAGTTTTGGAAAGAGATAGAGCTACAGTTGGAGATGATCAAATTATAACGATATTGGGACAAATGACTCAATTTATAAACTACAAAATTACTATGTAGAATGTAATGATCTATAATGTGGTGTAATAATGTTAGAACACATCATGAGACGATGTACTCAATCATCCAATGGTTGTATAAATCTATTTGTAGCTGAGTAATGGGTAAGTTCATTAGAAAAGTTATTTCTCACATTAGTAGTAATGAAAGAGAGAATTTTTTCATGGTAGTTTATCGTATCTCTGGAGATGTGGATAATTGGTATTCATTGATTTAGAAAACTAATGAGGAAGATTAAATAATAAACATGTAATGGAAGGATTTTAAGGGTCTTTTATTAGAAATATTTCCCTCATGAACTCTGAGCATATATTGAGAGAAAATTCTTTAGTCTGAGATGAAAGAAGTATAATACTGTTGCTAAGTATGAATCCAAATTTACAACGTTTTTAGGGCATGATGTGGATTACATATGTAACCCAAGAAGTATGATTGATCATTTCTTTGATTCATTAAATCCCTTCCTATAAAGGGAACTCGTCTCCTAAACATTATCATTATACGAAGATATAGTCTAATGTGCTATCAAGAAAGAGAAATAATTATCTAAGTCTTATGCCTTTTAGGGAAATTAAGAGAAGAAGAGAACAATTGAGTAAGGCACAGATAAAGGTAAGGAGGGAAATAAAGATTTTACCAAATGTGATAATTGTGAAAAGAAACACTCTGGTTCATTCTTGAAGGGAGTGGGAGTTTTTTACAAGTGTGGAGAGAGAGGCAACCATACTCATGATTATAATAGAAATACAGAATATATAAATATGAAATGTTTCAATTGTAAGGAGATTGGGCACTACAAAAAAAATATAAAAAGGGCCAAGGGAAGATACCTCAGAAGAAGAAAATGGATTAGGGTCTAGATTATGCTATTGATACAATCGATGGGGATTGATTAAGTTCATGTGTATTTGGATTCAAGAATTATGTTTTAAAATTATCAATGATATTCTAGAGATATATAATTATTTCACTGAATTAGTTCTTCTCTAAGGATTTAAAAGCATGTGATGTACAATACAAGTAACCAAGAGAAGTTATCATATTGAAAATTGATCTTTTAAAAAACACATGATTTGGGGAATATAACATCGATATGTGTTTTATTTGAGTTAATAAATATAAATATATGTTTATAAGATATTATTGGTGACTATGAAAGTAGTTATCTATTTGATGGTTTCTGCCAAGTTTACTACATTTTTTGATTTGAGAAATATATTCAAGAACATGAGATATTATTTTTAAAATCATGCTTGTTTTAATTAAATTTTAATGGAAATCAAGGTATTAATATATTTGGTATGGGACAATAATATCTACATGATTTTTTTTTGTAAAATATATTGTTAAGTTTATTTTAAAAATGTATTAACCTTCATTCTAAATTTTTGGTCATTAAATTTGGAAAGACTTATTTTGGATGATTCTTAAGATTAAATACCAATGTAATGGATTAAGTTGAACATTGGATTTTACTATTTTAATTTAAAGTATTATTTATCATTTTGGATAACATGTGTTGACCATTTTTCCTTTCATAAATATTTAAATTTGTAAGGAATGGGCTATGGATATTTTCATAAATTGATTTAGGCATATAAATTCATCTTGAATATCCATATCTTGGTTTAAGAAATGAAGTGAAGATAGATCAAAGCACAACCAAATATTGAGATTATACTTATGAGATTAAATCAATTAATTATATATTCTAAAATTATTTGGAAATAAAATTTTATTCTATTACCGTCATTTTTTATGATGCCAATGACCTTTTTAGACCTATTTAGTCTGCAGTTTTATTGTTATTAACCTTCTAATGACCAGGTTTTCTATCATTCTCTATCAAAACTTGATAGTTAGATTTATCTTCCATGTCCTTGTTTTCACTTCACATTAATGTTATCCTATTATAAATCTTAATCATGAGGTGTTCTTCACATTTTTCATTCCCTCTTATTAAGGGGATGTTTTATTAACCCTATTTATGTTGTGGGTTTCCCGCAATGGAATTTTCAAGTATCAAAATTTGATTTTGAAAGTGAAATTTTAAATATAAAGGATGAAATTTATTGAATTATGAGAGAATTTTACACCCCAAAATTTTACAGTTTGTCTCTTATTAAATTAATTCAATTTATTTGGCAGCTTTCATTACACATAACACTGAGCATAAAAAAACGATTAAATATTATTATTTAATTTTTATAGTCATAACATATTCATTATAAGCAATGGAATGAATGATATTAACTAAATTATGAAAATTTTGTTCATACATGTTTATAAAATGAATTCATTTTTTTACCAATTAATTATAAATAAAAATTAAATCTAATTAAACATAATGGATGATTTTTTATGAAAAACTATTAGTATTCCTACAATGAAATTTTATCTTAAAAAATTAAATTAAAAAATATCAGTGAATGATAGCAATAAAATTTATATTTAATATATTCCACCAAATGTTTTTAACACATCTAATAAGTTTTATAGGATTAAGATAAGAATAAATCCTATTTTGAACAGAAAAATCTATATTTTTCTTAAAGGAAATTTTAATTAATTTTAATGGTGAACCTATTTGAAAGATAAATTTTGAAACTTTTATAAATTATATTTTAAACAATTAGCTTCATTTCTGAAATCATAATATCAAAATTATCTTAAGGTGAAATTTTGTTATTTTTCAGAGCAGTTTCATTTTTTGATGAATAATTAAAATACTAAATCTACTAAAATATCTTCAAAAATCTCTACTCATAAGTCTAACCACATCCAATTTCTTACTTTCTCACCAAAATACCAAATCCATGGTCTTGAAGTGGTCTTCCAAGGAGGTGATATTCAAGAGGAAAGTTTCTGAAAACACATCTCTTAATTTCTGTTCCTTTTCTAATTTCTCATAAACTCATTCATCCATAAAGGAATTATAATTATATAGTCATGTATATACTCTATATTTATGTTTATAGTGGAATATCGTATATACATCCCTTTTATTACCTCCTCTTATTCAAAGAAATGAAACTAGAGTCCAAATTATGTCGATTAGTCATCTCCATGAAGAAATACTTTTAGTATCCATTAACTCTTTAATGGATGGTCTTAAAAGTATTATAATAGTCAAATAATATTTTAATAGGTATATTATAAAATATTTCATGTTCTTGAACTAATATATACTCATATAAAAAGAAACAAGTTTGTGGTGTTTAGAAAAACCACTAAGAAAAAGTATACATTTATCATTAATATTTTATCAAATGAATCATCCTAATATATGAAATATAAATATTATGTGGGAATATTTAAAATTATTGAATTTAATTAATAATATTTCACTACAATTCTATAGTTTTATTCCAATTTTAAAGGAACATCCATAATTATACTCATGATAACTGGTCATGAAATCAAGAAACAAATGCATCCGAAACCATGAGAATAATGGAATATTATTTATGAATGGGTCATAATATGTTATGAAATTATAACATAAGTTATTATAAATATTAATATTGTTCTATAATGAGTTAATAATATTATTTAAACCATTATACAGGAGGTTTATGTATAAAAAACTAAATGAAAGTGTGAGGTAAGGGGTTTATCATCTCACTTTTACTTTTATGGGATATATGTCTTATTCACCACTAATTTCTTTTGTGTGGTGTACATAATTATATTTGATATATAATATATTGGGCATCATTATATTTGTGGTATTAAAAGTTTAATTTTATAATCATTACTTTTATGGGTCATAGAATTTGACTTTTTACAAAGTGGTAAGGGAATTATTAACCCATTTTTCATTATTTGGATCAAACTTCTACTTCCTTGATAATTTCATAATAATATTATTTGTTAAATCAATTTTGAATATATTATTTTTATATCCATTTTTTTAATTTACATAAAATAAACATAATTGATTCATTTTGTTAATTCCCACTTCAATGATATGATATTTACATGGGACTTTCATTTAAAAAATTATTTTTTAGAAATTTTCCTCAAAAATCACTTTTTCTTCCATGAAAATGTTTTCAAAAATTGTATCCGAAAATGTTTTTAATATTATTCTATAAATTTTCAAAATAATATTTACTCAAGTATGTATTTTTATAAAATAGTCTTTGAGGTATATTTTTTCATATTCTAAACAAGGTTCTTTGAGAGTTTTTCAACAAAAATACAAAAGGAATGTTTTTTATGTTTTATAGCATGAGTGGATTTTGATGCCATTATGCCACCTTAAAATTTTATATATTACCTTACCTGTTTACTTTTATATTTTCAATTAAATAAATTTATTTATTACATTTATAGTTTTATATTTTAAAAATTATTTTCAAAGTCCAAATGACATTTTCCTAAAGATATATTTTAGTATTATCTTTAAAGTATTTTCATCTATTTACCCATAATTTTTAATTATTTTTTGTATATACTCCAATAATACCATTAATAACATTCCTT
This sequence comes from Viscum album, assembly GCA_963277665.1. Lineage (NCBI taxonomy): Eukaryota > Viridiplantae > Streptophyta > Magnoliopsida > Santalales > Viscaceae > Viscum > Viscum album. Next base: position 332,940,508 of record OY728145.1, on the reverse strand, counting down.
TGGGTGGTTTATGATCAGTTTTACTGGGGAGGTATTTCTATTACGTATGTGTAGTTCTTATAATACTGATAGTTATTGATTTTTTAATGCATATTGATTATGTTGTATTATTTATTCATGTGATGAATGAATTGGACTTAGAAAGTGAAGGATGGGGCTCTATATATCCCCTTTATGCATCAATAGGTATCGTGAGATTAACAGAATTGGGTTTTGGCCAAGGCCTTACCTATTTATTTTTATATTTTTTGTCTGATACCTTGATGGTATGTTTCAGATGTCCGACATTATGTATTCCATCATTACGAGATTAGTTACTAATTTCCATGAAATTATTCGATTAGTAGAGAATCCATGGTTAATTGTTTTAGCTCATGTGATTATTTATATGGAATTATTTTTAAATGTTTTATTTCATACATATTATGTTCAATTTATGGATTAAATGGAATGTGTTTTAGTTATTTAACTTTTCATAATTTTTATTACTTATTTATGATTTCTTATGTTGTACATAGCCCTTACTGAGCATTTGATCTGACCCATTTCTTATGTTTCATTTTTCCCTAGGGCGATGAGATATTTATTATGACTGATATTTAGTGATAATATAGAAGAATAATGGTGTCCTAAAATTATTTACAATGTTTTATTTTATATTTTATATTGTAATGTAATTTTAAAGTATGTATCTATTTTTTAAAAACTATTAAACTATTCAATCCTTCAGGATGTGATTCCTTTTATATTGTACCAATGTAATAAAGTAACCATAGACTCTGGGATACTAGGTTTGGGGGTTTATAGTTGGTATCAAATGAGTAGAACCTTGGGAACTATATTTAGGGGAAAAATATATTAAATAACGAAACCCTATGATATAATCTTTATTTACTCCCAAATAAATTAATATTATGTTTTATAGATTAGTTATAATTATTATTTTTTGATTTATTCTAAGTGGTTTTGAGATTAAAAATTATGATTCATAATGTTATGACATAATCTAGTGTATTCATTTTTTTTAAAATAGATCCAAGAGGAAGGAACAAGAACCTTATCATTGTATGTAATCCATGTAGGGATTTAACTATTGGGAAAGATAATGAAGTTGGAGTTGGATCTGTGGCTAGAGGAAGAGTTGTATATGAAGATGAACAAATTATAAATATATTTAGAAAACTAACTCAATTTATGAAAAATATCCTTAACTATATATAGTGTAATTATCCAAAATGTGGTGTAATAATTTTAGACCACTTCATGACAAAATAAAATCCATCATTAAACTGGTCTCAAAATCCATTTGTAGTTGAAAAACAGATAAGTTCTTTAGAGAATATATTTCTTTCTTTGGGAAGTAATGAATTGGAGAAGGAAGTCCTAACAATTTATCATCTCTATGAAGATGAATATAAATGGTGTTCATTGATTCAAATATCTAAGGTGGGTGAGGAAATAGAAAAATGGAATAGAAGTATTTTAAGGATCTTTTCTTAGAAAAATATTTATCTCATAAACTATGAGAAAATATAGAGAGACAATTCATGAGTATAAGAAAAAGGGAGGATGAGAATGTTCTAAGTGTGACGAAAAATTTACAAGTTTATAAAGGCATACTATAGACTACATACATAACCCAAGGAGTATGATTGATCATTTATTTGATGAGTGAAACCCATTCCTTAGAAGGGCACATGTCTCACAAAATTTCTTTGCATACAAAGATACAACCCCATGTACTATCAGGATAGAGAAATAATTGTTTAATTTTTTAACATTAAGGGAAATTAAGATAATAATATAATGGTGGAGCAATAGATTGATAAATGGAATAAGGAAAATAAGGATTTTCCTAAATGTGATAATTATGGAAAGAAACATTATGGTGCATGATTGAAGGGAATGTATGTTTTTTATAAGTGTGGAGAGAAAGGTCACCGAGCATGTGATTGAAAGGTAAATAAATAGGCTACAAATGTGAAATTATTTAATTTTAAGGATATGGGGCACTACACAAACAAACTCCCAAAGCATTAAGGGGATATACCTTATAAGAATAAAATGGATCAAGGTCAACCTTATGCTATTATTACGGTCAAAGTGTAATTCTTAAGTTCTTGTGTATTTGGATTTAAGAATTATGTTGTAAAATTATCAATGATATTATGATGATATATAAGTATTGTGTTTTAGTAGTTATTCTTTAAATATTTGGAATAATGCGATGAATAATACCGGTAACCAAGAGGTGTTATTCTGTTGCAATTTGATCTTTTGGAAAACAAAATATTTGGGGAAGATAACCTTAATATGTGTTTTATATTGAGATAAAAATTAAAAATATATTTTTATGGGATATTATTTGTGATGATGAAAGTGGTTACCGATTTTATGGTTTATGGAGGGTTTACTACATGTTTGGATTTAAGGAATAAATTCAACAACCTGGGCCATTATTTTTAAAAGGATTCTTATTTTTCACTAAGGTTTATAGGTGATAAAGGTATTAAAATGTTTTTTATGTGACATTAAGATCTATATTATGTTATCAATAAAATATGGTGTTAGGTTGATTTTATAAAATTAGTGACCTTAGTTCTAAATTTTTGGTATTTGAATTTGGGAAGGCTTATTTTGGATAAGTCTTAAGATTCACTACTTTGGGAATGGATTATGCTGAGCTTTGGATATTATTGTTTTAATTTAAAGTATTATTTATCACATTGGATAACATGAGCTAAATTGTTTTCTTTTATTAAACATTTACATGTTGAAGGAATGACTTATGGATCTTTTGATAAAGTTATTCAGGTGTATAAATTCATATGAAATATCTATATCTTGGTTTAAGAAATGAAGTGGAGATAAATCTAAGTAGAACCAAAGATTGATATTATACTTATGAGATGAAATCCAGTAATTATATAATATAAAAATATTTTTAAATAAAATTTTATCCTATTACCATCTTCTTTTATGATATCAATGAACATTTTTATACTTATTTGGTCTATGGGTTTTTTTCCATTAACCTTCTAATTACCATATTCTATATCATTCTTCATTAAAAATTGATATTTGTATTTATCTTCCATGACTATGTTTTTACTTCGCACTAATTTTATCCTATTAGAATGCCTAATTTTGTGGTGACCATCACATTTCCCTTTCCCTCTTATTAAGGGGATATTTTATTAACCCTATTTATGTTGTGGGTTTCCTACAAATGATTTTTCAAGTATCATGGTTTGATTTTCGAAGTGAAATTTAAAATTCGGAGGATGAAATTAATTAAAGGAGAGGATAATGTAAAACCAAAATATTTTATAGTATATTTCTTCTTAAATAAATTCAAATTTATTCAATTTCTTATATTACATATAACACCGAGCTTAACCAAATGATTAAATATTATTATTTAATTATGATAGTTATGACATACTATTGGAATGGAAGGAATGAATGATATTAACTAAATTATGAAATTATAGTTAACATGTGTTTATAAAATTAATTCAATGGTTACCAATTAATTATAAATAAAAATTAAAACAAATTAGACATAAAGGATGTGTTTTTATAATAAAACAATTTTTATGCCGAAAATGGAGTTTTTTCATAATAAATTCAATTAATAACTATTAGTTAAATATCAAAATGATTTATATATTTTATTTATTCAATAATTTTTTGAAACTCATCCAATAACTTTTATCAGTTTAGGATAAGAATAAATCCAATTCTAAGCATAAAAATCTATATTTAGCTAAAATAATTTTTTTACCTTTTAATGGCATGCCTGTTTTTAAAACTAAATATTGAAAGTTTTATAAATTTTATTTAAAAAAACTATCTTTATTTTTAAAATTGTAATATAAATATTATCTTAGGATGTTTATTTTGGTATTTTTTAGAGAAGCTTCATTTCTTGACGAATAATGAAAAATATTAATTTTTAATTGAAAACTGATTTTTCTTCTAATTTATTTATAATGTTAAATTGTATTTTCAATTGGTTTTAAAGTATAATTAGATAAATTATACCCAAATAAATCTAATATAGGTAATTTTAATCAATTTAGCATTGAAATTTTATATAAACACATTTCAAACATTTAAACATTTTCACTTAAAAAACCCATTCCTCGTTGCATCTCCCAGATTAATTTAAATATAATTTTTTACAAATTTTTTGAATTCAATTTTTTAAAATGGATTCCATATTTAGAATCACAGGGTTTAAATTATTTTTAAGGTCATTTTAATTTTTATCATAAAAAATTCACCATGTTAAAAAAAATTATTTACCTTAGTGTAGGTAAAATAATTAAAAGTGTTAAAGTTAAAAATAAAGTATAATTAGTTAAATTATACTTAATTATTCATGGTTGGTTATAAAAGTATTTTTATAGTAATATAATATTATAATATATATATATATATATATATTATAACCAATTTCATGTTTTGGAACTAATATAGGACTATAATATTAAATAAAATGAAACTAGTTTGTGGTATTTGGAAAAACCGCCAAAATAAACTAAACATTTATCATTAATTTATCATCAAAAGAATCATCATCATAAAATAAAAAAATGATATATGGGACCATTTATACTTATTTAATTGAATTAATAATATTTTATTCTACTTCTATATTCATATTCCCATTTTACAAGAACAATCATAATTATACTCATGAGAACTAATCATGAAACCATAAAATGAACACACATAAAACCATAAAAATAATGAAATATTATAAATGAATGGGTCATAAGAAGTTATAAATTAATCACATAAGATATTATAAATATGAATATATTTTTCCAATGAGTTAATAATATTCTTTAAACCATTATACAAGGGGGTTTAGTAAACAAAAGTAAAGGAAAGTGTGAGGTAATGGGTTTCTCATATCACTTTTACTTCTGTGAGATATATGTCTTATTCACTACTTATTTCTTTTATATGGTGTAAATAATTCCATTTCATATATCATATAATTAATCTACTTATATTCTTGGAATTAACAGTTTCATTTGATAATTATTACTTTGATGGGTCCTAGGATTCGACTAATTACTAAGTGGTAAGGGAATTTTTAACCCAATTTCCACTCATTGGGTATAAATTATAGTTCCTAGATTATGTGATAATAAGGTTATTTATGAAATTAATTTTTGACATATCATGTTTTATTTCCAATTTTTTTACATGGATTTTAAAAAAATACACCTAATTGATTCATTTAATTACTACCCACTTTAATGATAAGCATTTATAAGGGACTTTATTTTAAAAAATCAACTTTTTAAAATTTTTCTTAAAATTCTATTTTTCTTCCACGACCATGTTTTAAAAAATTGTATTCAAAAATTTCTTCACTATTATTATATTATTTTTTAAATTCATTTCACTCATGTAAGCTTGTTTACAAAACATTTTGAAAGGTATATTTTGTTATTTCCAAAACAACATCGATTGAGACTTTTTTGACAAAAGTACAGAAGAAATATTTTTTTAACTTAAATGGAATGATTAGATTTTCCCAAAATTATATCTATATAAAACATTGATGATTCATTTACATTCTTACATGTATATTTTCAAATAAATTAATTTCTTTATTACATGCATAGTTTTTATATTTTAAATTGTTTTTTCAAAATAAAGATTGTATTTTCCTTAAGAAATATTTTAGTAATATCTTTAAAATAATTTCATCTATGTCAACATACATTATTTAATCCTTTGTCGAAGATGTACTATAATAATACCATTCATCATATTCCTTTGGATGGTTTATGATCAGTTTAATTGGGAAATTATTGATATTTTGTATGACTAGTTCTTCAAATACAGATAGTTATTTATATTTTTATGGTCTGTTGATTCATCAAAATTATTTATTCACGTGAGGAATTAATTAGACTTGGTAAGTGATGGGTGGTTACATTTATAGACTCTTGATGCATCAATAAGTCTCATGAGACAAACCAGATTGGGTTTTGGTTGAGGCCTTACCCATTTATTTTCAGATTTCATGGCTGACACCTCGACAATAAGTTTCAGATGTCTAACATTATGCATTCCATTATTAGGAGATTTGTTATTTATTTCCATGTTATTGTAATATTATTAGAATATTAATGGTTAATATTTATAACTCCTGTGATTATTTATGTGGAATTATTTGATCATCTTTTTTCCATCCATATTATGTTCAAGTTATTTATTAAATGTTAGGTGTTTTAGTTATTTACCTTACAATAATTTTTAATACTCATTCATGATTGCTTCAACAGTACATAACCCTTACTGGTCATTTGAGCTCACCCATTTCTTATTTTTCATTTTCACTAGGATGATAAGAAGTTTATTATGTTCGATACCTAGGGACAAGCTAGGAGAATAATGGTGTCCTCAAAGGACGTCCTATGTGGTATTTTAAATTTTATATTATAATGTAAGGTTAAAGTATGAATCCGGTTTTCCAAAACTAATAAACTATTTAGTCCTTCCCAATTAAATTCTTTGTGTAATTTACTAAATTAATAATGAAACCACAGACTCAAAGTTATAAGGGTTGGGGGTTTTGTAAGACTTGCCATATTCACCACCTATTTCTTTTATGTGGTGTGTAGATCAATGAATGTATTTTATAATGATTTTTTCTAAAAATTATTTTGATTTACATATCCATTTTAGGATTTATCTTTTATGAGGTTAATGGTTCAACAATTACCAAAGCTATAATGTATTTTACCTCAGTTTTTCTTCTTCAAGACATACAATATGTTATGCTCCTACCTTCTTTTATGAGGTGTATATAAAGACCCATTGATATCTAATATCATTAATTTATTTAATATAAGAATAGTTTAGTTTTTATTTAATTTTATTCTTTCATGGGGCTTATGATTCACCATTTCCAAATTAGTAAGGGGTTTATGTTATAATCTCATCCTTTATCAGGATTTTTTATCTTTATACATATTTTAATGAAATATTATGATAAATCTCCAAATAAAATCATGAGTTTTCTTAAACTCTATTTATTTCATGAGAATTCGTGTTTTCCATAAATTTTTCTCTCTTTATTTATTCAAAGTTTAAAATAATGTTTTTAATAAAAATCATATTTATTTCTCTATTCTATTGAAAAAATTTTTTATCTTAATACCATATTTTCTAAAAAAATTCAAAAATGTTTTTAAAATTATACAAATTATTTATTAATTTTCTTCCCATGTTTTATTATTTTACTAAATAGTTTTGAAAGGTTTTTTTATAAAATTTTCTAAAGAAGGCCTATTTGGATTTTACAAAAAATATGAAATAAAAATTTGTTCTAAAATGTACTAATTGAATGGTATTTACGACATTATAACCATTATTTAATTTGAAGATAAATTTATATGTGTTAAATTCTTATTTTAATATAAATTGATTTTAAAATATTTTATATTAAAAAAATGTTTTTCAAGGTGGAAAAGATACTTTTCTTAAGAAAAATTTTAAATGATTTTTAGACCTTCCTATATAAGTTTCAAATTGTTTTTCAAATAAATGGATTTAAAAAATATTTTATGTTTTAAAAATTGTTTTTAAAGTGTAAATGCAATTTTACCCCCAAAATTTTCAAAGTAATATTTAAAAATAATTTTCCATCTATGACGATATCATTTGATGTTACTTATTCTTTAGTGGGGATATGATCCAAGTATGCCAATATTATTATTTATTTTAATGGTTTATGTTTATGATGAAAATATGTTTGTGAAAACCACTTCTCTTCTATGGATTATACTATTATAAATTGATTATGAAACTGACTTCTTTTTCCACGGGCTATACTATATTGAAATGATGAAATGATTATGAAACCTGTTTGTTTTCCACATATTATGGTATGATTAAATATTTATGAATCCCATTTATTTTATTTGGTTTTGATATGATGAATGTTTTATGATATTAAGGAACATATATGTATGAATTTCATTATTTGACTGGTTGGACCTATATCTCCCTCCAATTAATTGGGTAAATATTGATATCTCAAGAGATAAATAGGGATAAAATGTGGAGTTAACCTAATTAGTAAGAGAATTTTTGTAACTCCCAAACCCCAGTTACCTAGAGTCGGTGCATTATTACATAACATTGGAATGATAGAAGGAATAATGTTCTGGATGACCGATCAGTTTAGTAGCCTTGGAAGTACTAGATACATACATGAGTTCTACATTACATCATGTAATAAAAACATTGTGTATCATTTTAACACAACCATCTCTATTATAATTTCCCTACACGTAATTCATAATATACTTCTTCGTATCCTAGAAAAAATAAAATAAAGAAAGGGGTGAGCTCAGATGCTCAGTAAGGATAACAATATAGTGGAACCCATCATACATAAGCGTAATCATTTAAGGAAATGTATAAGACTAAAACACAAGCCTTTTAAACTTAAACATGAGCATAATATGGCAACGATAAATAAAATAATTCCATTCACTTATTCCCATGGATATTCTACTAGTCGAATAATCACATGTAATATCAATAGCAAATTTCATAATGATGGAATGCATAATATCAGACATCATAACCACATGGTCAAGGACTCTTTCCAAGACTATAGATAATATTTTTTCAAGGCCTTGTTATAATATAGTAGTTTATCTCATGAGACCTAACGATGCATCTAGGATCTATAGCAGGCTCCACCTGTCACTTATTAAGTCTAATGCATTCCTCATATGAAAATATTGAAACATAACATAAACATTCATATTAAAACTAGCATAGGAAATGTTAATAATTTAACCATAAACCATGAATGGTATAAAAATAACACATCAATAGTCAAATATATCTCAAAACCTTAAATACATTATGGAAGATTGTATCATAATAAATCAACCTCAAACAAGTGTAAAATCCATTAAAGGATGTTGACATAGATGAAATCAAAACTATTTGTGAGAAATATATCTTTCTATTTTAAAATCATTTAAAAGTCACATTATTATAAAATAAATCATTTATTTTGAAAATATTTTTATAATCTTGTAAGGGATGCTTCAAATATGTTATAAAAGTGGAAAATAGAAGCACTCACCGTATAAAAAACATTCTTTCCTTAATTTTGTCAAAAAGGCCGTAAAGGGACTTGTTTGAAAAACGATGGAAATATTCATTTATAAAAATTTTATAAAAATTAAAACAAGGGTATAAATGAATTTAACCTATATTATAGAAAACTGTAAAAATGTTTTGAAATACATTTTTAAGAAACACGAATGTGGATGATAAATAGGTCCTAATAGATACTCACGTATAAACAACCTCAGATAATAAAGAGGTTGTAGAATTAACCCTTACCTTGTACTTTTACATGATCAAGGGTATGTTAACCTCTTTTATAATAGTTAAATAATTGTTATTAAATTATAAAATAACCACATACATAAATATGATATCATATATGATCTTCTAATATTTCTTTGTTAATAATATTTCAGTAGTATCATCGTTTATGGTGTTAACTGATTCATTTTCTTTTATATATTTTGTTACGTAAGTCATGTTTTTTATGGATAAGATGTATTTGATTCATATCCATAATTATATTATGTTATTAAACATTATTTTTGAATCATAAAATGATATTTATTCTTTAATGGTTACGATGGGGAATGAATCTCATCGCGTTCGTGGAGATGGTAAACCGTACGTACGCACGAGTGAGAATACCATTTAATTGATGGTGGAATCATATGTAATTGGATGTTATATAATATATAAAGAATCATTAAAATGTTATATTTATTATTTAAATAAATTATACTCATTATTATACCCATCCAAACAATGAAGTGTTTGAATAACAAACTACAGCACAATATGGAGACGGTAAGCCGTACGTACGTACGTATGGTGACATGTCATTCATAGGATGGATTGAATAATGAATATGTTTATAAAATATTTATAATAACATTACATTATGTATAAGGTATTTTATTTATTATTTTTGTACGGAAACAACAAAGAAAGAGGAAGTGGAAGAAGAAAAGTTCTTTGAAAGGGGTGGTGAAATTATTACCACTTCTTTGGGTGTTTCCTTTTGAGTTGATCAAAAGGGTTACTTAGGCTGAATTTATGATCAAAGTAAGGACTCTAGGTATAATTCAGGGTAGTTGGGAGGATATTTGAGCAGATTTTGGCCAATCAAAATGGATTTGGATGTGTGAAATTAAGAGAAGAGGAAGTACCCTTTTATAAGAGAGGTGAGGGTCACTTTAGGAAAACCTTGATATATTATTTTATTATACAATAATATTCGGTTTATAATGGATCCAAGAAGATTTATTACAAGTATAAGGTGTGTATGGATCGAAAAACTCTCAACCAATAGGGTTTAGATAGGTTTAGGTCACTATATTAACCTTATCTTTTAGATTTAACTCTTGGTTAAATAGATTAACCTTTACCATGTCTCTTTTTATTTTTATATTATATGGTTAATAAACTTACTATAAAATGCCAAGAGAACCCCATGTGGTTAATTAATGACATATATATTATTATATAAGTCCTTTTATCTAACCTTATATTTCTAGGACTATTATATCATTTAATAATATTGTATTTGTTTTAAAACCACATTTATGTCAATTTTGACACTATTTAGTACCTGATTTTTGTTAAAGTCCTAAAAAATTGATTAATTCGAACAAAATTCATTTAATCAACCATTAAATATAAAATTAACCTATAAAATCCTTTTAATTTTTCAAAATTCTCAATTTACTGTTATTTGGATATTTATAATATCAATTATTTTAATCTTTAATTAATAAGGTAATTACTTCATCATCATTGTGTCATAAATAAATTTAATTATATAATGTCTAAAAATTATAAATAAAATACCATTATGTATGAAATATTTTTATATTTCTAATGAATATTTATAATTAAATTTATCATATGTGTAACCCAATATTAAAAATGTTTTAGTTACGAAAATTTAAATTTAACACTTTTAACTCTTCTTTAAATAAAATAATAATAAATTTCCTAATCTAATCTAAGTGGATTAAAAGGATTATATATTATTCCTAATGTTGTTTTTGGTCGAAATACACTTATCCAATTGAATTTGGACTTGTGTTAGGGTAATAAAAATATCATTTTTACCTTTAATTACCCCATTTACTTTTAACCGTGGTAAATAAAAGTCAAAAGTTACTGTTCACCAAAAAATATTTTCATGTTATTGAACCACATTTTAGTTACTGATATCAACCGTGTCTCTTAGAGTTTTTATGTTCAATTCACATAAGTGGTAAAAATAATTTTTCTGCAAATTTTCTAACGTTCCTAGAAGGTGGGTAAAAGACGGTAAAAAGTTCAATAAACTTTTATATATCTAATAGTATTATAAAATGACTCCAATGAATTAAATTTAACATATATAGATATTATTTATCTATTTTTACCTAAAAGAAATTTTAAAAAAATAACTAATTATTTAAAAAGTCGATTTTAAATAATAACACATTTTTTTTCACTATTCTTCATAAATGAATGTTGTTAGAAAAATACCAAAAATTTACCCTAAGATAATTTTGATAATCCAAATCCAAAAATGAAGTCCATTTTGAAAAATAAAATTTATAAAATTTCATAAAGTGTGTATTGCTATTCATAGCGGCTAGTTTGATTGGTCGTGGGGTGTTAAAACTTCAAGTTGCGTACAACACAAGCTATTGCATTATTCAAAGGGAGAGATACTGTGGAAGCTTGGGGTGTTACATTTTTCCCACTACGACAGTCTTGGGAGTTATCCTTTTCGACTATTATGGTTTGGGGAGTGATCCCGTTATACTTTAATAGTCTTGGAAATGATCCTTGAACTACTAAGGAAATAATTTTCTTTTCTTATGTGTATGACACAAATATATGTCCCATGATAATGTTATATTTTCATAGTTTACATTCTTTTATTCCCTTATGGTTCATGTATGATGAATTTAAAATATTTTTTCCATGACAGAATATTTTGATGTTTTATATTCAAGGTATGATTTTCATATGTTATTCTCATGTTCTCATACCCTTATGCTCCAATTATGTTTATCTATTTCCCATGTTTACCCTTACTAAGAACATTATCTCACATTTCTTATGTTTCCTATCATGGGTTATGAATAAAGTTTTTAGGTAGGGTATATTTTTAAGAGTTAATAATGGGAAGATATTTATGGGAGATATTGAAGATATTTCACTAAATTATATGATTGTATCCCTAGCCACTAAAGGTACTAAACCATTATGATCCTCAGGCATGTGTTTTTGTAATGTAATTAATATTCATATAAAAGATTTAATATCTATGTATGAGATTTTTGGATCTTTACAATAATAATATATATGAATTTGAATATATATTTTTATAATAAATCAATTTTCTATATTTTTATATTATTGAGGATTTATTTTTATTATAATTTTCTAATTGATGTTTCACATCACATTGGATTATTTTAATTATTAATGTAATAGTTCATTTTAGTTTGGTGTTTCATGTGAATAAAGATATAGAAAATATTATATTTATTTAAATGAAATACGTATATTAAAAAATTAGGCCATTAAAATTAGGGGCCATCATAACTTGGTATGATCTGGAGAAGTATTTTTTGGATAAGTAATTACACTAGTGAGAACATGAAAGATCTAATGTGACATAAAAACATTTATGAAATTACTGTGTAATCCATATTTGTAGCTTGGGATTGATGAAAGGATCTTATGAAAAAATTACCTTCTCATGGAATATATGTTTTTCCTTCAAATGCTGATGTTCTAATATAGTTTACAACCCACAGACCGAGCAGTGGGTGATACTTAGGCCGATGATATACTAATGATGAAGGCTCCCAAGTTTGGATGAGTCCTTCTTGATGAAATCTATGACAATGATATTATTTTTATTATTGAGAGATGTCCATCAATAATGGGAATGTATCAAGTTGTTTAATATACTTATTTGGACACTCATAAGGAGTCATTGACAAATAACTCATATAACTTCTAATTTTTCATGGAGCATACTCAATCCCAACAACTATCACCAACACTAACTACAGTCGATGTTCAATCTTGTGAAATATCCAATTTTCATCATTAATATAAAGAATACCAATATAGAATAAAATAAAATCAATAAATTTATTATAACTACATAATATAAAATAGATCCCCTCAATAGTACCAAAATTCCCACGATTTAAGGAGGTTGATACAACCAAAACCTCAAACAAATCCAGGGTGGAATCAATAAAAAAGAGGGAAAACTATAATAAAATACAAGGAACACATGAATACCCACCTAAACCACAATACCAAACTTCTTTTTAACTATTACCACCCATATACCTTAACAAAGTTTGAATCATTATCAATACCATCCTCGACTGAAACAACCTCCCTAACCCTCAAAACCATTTTCCCGGGACATACTGTAGCATTCATTAAAAAATCAGATCAGTGGATGAATATTAAATAAAATTACTTGATGGATCATCAATAATCTATCCATAACTACTAGCATAAAATGGTAAATCTATATAAAAATTTATTAGAGTATTTATCTAGTACACTATCAGGTAAAACATATATGAAAGTAATGGAGGAAGTAAAGGTAGTGTGATTATGTAGTGGGTGAGATATGGGGGGAAGAAAGTAACACAAAACTGTTAAGGAGGTAGGTTAGAGGAAACATGAATGGGAGACTGCTGAGAAGGAAGTTGAAACCCAATATGTGAATATTAATAATGAGTTAAGAGATGAGAAGAAATGAAGAGTTTAATAATTGGTTCAATAGGAATTAAGGATGAAATATTATAAGAGGCTTAACCCTACATACCACCTATACCATTCTCAAATAGGATGAGTTAAGGGAGATTTGAAAATAAGTACATTAAATTATTGGAATTTTTCAAATAGTAACATATTAACATCCCTTTTACTAATGAAATTTATCAAATGTTGGATTATAATGAATTCTTTAAGGGGTTTTTTCGAAAAAACAAAACATTATAATATCCCACCATATATAAGATATTTTGGGAACTTTTCCATCCCCTATGCTATTGTATCACTCAAATTTTGGAATACACTTTTTGATTTAGGTTCTAGTGTCAACATTAGGCCACAAAGTGTGTTTTAGAAATTTGGATTCGATGTGTTAATACTGAAATGAGTATCACTTCATCTTGTAGATTAATTAGTGAAATGACCATGAGGAATTCTCAAATACATTCTTATAAATGAGGATAAATTCATTTTCCCCACTAAATTATTAATCCTCAATATGAAAGTGGAAGGGTATGTTACTATCATCCTTGTAAGACCATTCCTAGAAAATGAGAATTAATTGATCAATTTTAACCAAGATATACTTATTTTTAGAGTTAGAGATGAACAAGTCATCTTTGATCTAATGAAATATATGAATTATATAGATACATTTAATGATTTTCAGGCTATTTTGAAGTTCTATAACCCCAAAATATTATAAAACTATAATAATAATAACAATATGAGATGATGATGAAACTCATTTATTGGATGGTGGAAGACAAATAGGAGAAAATCAGTGTTTAATATAGAACCATAACTGAATATTTATAGTAGAAAGAGAAATTATTATGTGATTCCTATTAAAATTTCATTCATTTAATCAATAAGAAACCAATGATTTAGTTGAATATATTTTTTTCTATTATATTAAAGAACTCATTTTTTATAGATAAATACTTCTTACCTATGATCATAAACTTAGAGTTAATAAATGAATAATAAGAGAAGTAGTTATAAGTTTTTATGAAAAGAAGGAAATAAATCGCTTGGGGGTATTTCAGAGATCAAAGGAATTAGTCCAGTTTTTTGTACACATTGAATGTTATTAGAAGAAGGGAGTAAAATAAGTCATAAAAAATTATGACTCACACCATCATTTAAGGTGGTGGTAAAAAATGAAGTTTTGATAGTCTTATATGCATAAATTATCTTCTCTATTTCAGATAGTGAATGTGTCATCCCAATAAATGGACATGGTTCTCAAGAGTTGTGAAGATAAATACCTAGTTCACAACATAAATAAATGAAAATTCTTGGTATAATAAGGCATTATACTCAGGCATAGAATATTAAAATTATAAATTGAAGTTCATAAGAGTGATACAAGAGCTACATGATCCAATCACTATAAAGGGGATCTGAATCCTTCAAGGACACAAAATATTCCATCATTTCTCTTTTATCAAATTATCCAACATAACATGAATACTCACTCATCTCTTATAGAAGGATGTTTTTTTAAACATTGATGAATTATTTAAAGATGTACCAATTTCTTTATAAAGGGATTTAGTTTCCACCCTTATTATGATCTCTCTATATTGGGAGAATAATGTCTTGCAAATGTGTGATGTGATTAATGTTTTTATAGGAGATATGACGGGACAATGGGTTGTAATATCTTTAGACAAATTTATATGAAATCCTCACACTCAAGGATTCCAAAATAATCTACACTAATACAAAGATTCAGATTCTTATAGTAACCTTTTCTTTTGATAAGTTTAGATCCTATCTGATACTCTCCAAGGCGATTTTCTACACTGAAAATGCCATTATAAGGTACCTTTTGAACAAATAGATGTAAAACTAAGGATAATATATTGGATCTTGTTGTTATAAGTGTCCAAAATTATAATCGGGAATAATAAGTGTTCATATAATTTTGTGGATGGTTATTTTCGAAGATTACAATTAATATATGTGAAAGAACATAAGGAGATGGAAATTATGGATGAGTTCATAGAAAAAGGACTTTTATATGCTGATCTCTAAGATTTCCCCTAGTTTGAATGTATATTGGATTATTTGAACATATATGAAATTTATCCACATTTTTTGTTTCAATATAGGGAGATACTTCTAGATAATGCATCACATAATATCTGGGATAATCCCATTCTATTCAAGAAGAATGGAGATGGCCCAATTTGGTGACATGTTCCTGTATCATAGTTTCATAGAATTCTTGAATTTTCTTATTAATCACATACTAGAGGTCACCATAGACCTAATAATATAGTGGCTAATATCTCATAAAGTGTATTCATTTCAACCACTCAAAAAAATTATATAGGAGAATTCATGTGAAGCTTTGATTGATGTTAAAGAATATGAAATATTGGATGGAGAAATGAAATACAACAACAACCTATTCTAAAAGAGGAGGCATTCAATGTGTGTGTGGATGTAAATTTATAGATCACTTAGCTAATATTTTTAGTAACATATTCATCAAGTTATGTGTGGATTATATATCAAAATGGGTAGAAGCTAAATTCACTTTGAAAAACATTTCCAATGTGTGGATTATGTTTTTTAGAAAGGGAATATTTTTGGAGTTTAGAATCCCATGGTTAATCATTTGTGATCAAAGTACAAACTTCAATAATTACTTCATGATGATATGTATTGAAAATTATGTAGTTTTATATGACCCGAAAATAGTTATCATCCATAAACAAGTGGGGAAGTAGAGTTATCCAAATTGGACATTAAGAAGATTTTAGAAAAGGTAGTGAGATAATTTGGAAACAATCAGTGTAGGAAGATTGAGAATGAATTTTGGTTGTAAGAAATATCCTTTAAAAAATTGATATGTATGACACCATTCATGATCATATATGGGAATCCATTCAAATTATTAGTGGATCTCAAGCATAGACCATGTTAGGTTGTGTAGAAGTTAAACATGAACCTGCACCAAGATAGAAAATAGTGATTATTATAGTTAGAATAATTAAAATAACTAAGTAGTGATGCATACAAGAATGAAAATATTTACAAGTTGACTACTAATATGTTTCATGATGACTGAATTACTAGATGAACACTTCCACATAAAGACAATGTTTTACTATTTAACTCAAGATCAAAACTCTTTCTAAAATAAATAAAGTCATGGAGTTTAGGGACTTTCAAAGTAGTGTATGTTAATCTATATTGATACATTGAGATATAAAATGGATCATGATCCATCATTTAATATCAATAAATAATGGTTAATGATTTACATGGAAACATTCCTAGAGGGATAAATTCTCTCTCTAAAGTTAGGATTTAGAGATGAAAGGTATGTTTATCTCTTAACATTATGTGAAGTACTAGATTGGAGGAAACCTAGGTGTATTTTGTTTTTATATTTTTTCATTATATTTTGATTTGGGTAGAAATTTTTATAGTGTAGAGACTTGAGGTACTCCCCTATACTCCCCTACTAATTACCCGAGGTCACCACATAAAGGCTAAAGATGAATTCTACTCAGAAGACATATATCTCAAGAGAAACATACTCCCCATTCTATGATATTTTCTTAGAACATATAATTCATGAAATATAGATATTAACCATTCTATAATGAGGAAAAGAAGTGGTAAAGTGGCCACAACATAACTTTCATGAGGTTAGCCTCATGACACAACCCAACCTCATGAGAAATTATTCATAAGTGAAAGAGGTTGGTCATTGTGTTGTAGAGATATCTCAAATATAAGGCTAGAAAACTAGTACCTAATGAATGACTTCATTTTATAGTTTATTTTTAAGAGTAATTATCACATTACTCTGTATATATAAGAGACACATGAATTCTCTAGTGCAAACATAAGGGAGCACAACTCAAACATAAGGATAAACAATTTACATGTACGGGATGATCTAATTTTCTGAATAACTATGTTGTGATCCATGATGTAGTCACTTTGGAAGACTAGAACTACAAATTTCATGGTTTTCCACTAAATTGATCATGGTGCATAGAGTGTAGTGTGACCATGACCCATTTGAGCCTTATACATTTTTTATGCTAAACCCTAAAATGCACTGTAACCATTAAACCTCCCCTTATCAATATATCTCATAGTCGATTTACATTATGATATAATTATCTTGAAATCACCCTATTAGTACAACATAACGCCTATATATCCTCTTTTATGTAATTTTTAAATCTTTCCCATTCCCAAACCACAACACATTCCATCATTCCCAACCATTTTTCCTAACCATTCCTTCACCTATTCATATTGTCACCTCAGTTCCATCCCACTATATCAATCCATTTTAAATAACTCTTAAAACATTTACTTTTATTCCATAAATTTCATTATGGCCCATACCATGACTATTAATGTAAAACCCAAGTCCAAACAACTACTAACTCAAAGAATAATATGGGACCCAACCAAACTGACTATGAAACAGATGATCAGTTTACATAAAACCTTCCATGATTCTTCTCCCATTCACTCATATTGATCATTCCAAACTTACAATAAAATTAAATATCCATTTAATTCATCACCATGGGGTAAATCCACTAAAAACATTCATATTCTGACTTATATTTCACTAAGAAAAAACATTTGAAGAAATTTGGGAAGTCTAAAATCAAATTGATCCACACTAATAAGATGATAAATATGTGTATCAAAGATACAATTAATGTAAAAAATTATATTTTCGATACTCTAAAGGCTATGAATATTAACTATATTATTTATATCAGTCATGAGACCTATAAAGATCTGAATTTTGAGTTTATTTCTATATTAGAGTTGACATTTTAGCAGATCAAATTCTAGTTAGGATGGATGTTTTAGATCCTATCCATCATAAAGTTCAGAGTGGGATTGGGGATTTATATCCTAGATTGTTTTATACCCTTGAGTATGATGAGATAATGCTTGAGCCTAATAGGATAAAGGCCCATCAGTGGTGGAGCACGATTTTCGTCATCCTATAGAGTAAGAATGCCTCTTCTAAAACTAAGATCACCCAATTAAGGAACTCCCACTTGAGACTCACCCACAGGGAACTCTCACATGGTTTTATAGAAAGAGGGGAATTCCAAGGATTTTTCCACCAGCTTAAATTTCTTATCCTTTCCACCATTTCCAAAATGGGGTAATCATGAATACAAATCAATAAATTTCACTCTAAAATAATGGATTGGTGAAGAAAACAAATGGAATAATTATGGGGTAAAATTTCATTATATACTTGACCAAGAACTTGATATTTTTATATATCTTTACCACCTACTCATTGGGTAGGTTGTAGTTGACTAGTTTACCATTCTTGGTCATGATGGATATTTTGAATACGGAAAATTCTATGAGTGAGTCTATGAATAAGAAAACATTCAGACATGTATGAGGATATGGAACACCACTCTTAGACTAAATCTATTCAAGATCAACCCCTATACCATCAAGGAGATGAGAAATCATTTCATATGATTATAAACCCCCAAACCTCTATTCTTCAGAAGCTGTGGGATCATAATTTCAGAGATTCTCTCTAGTTTAGTATCCAGAATCAGAAATTTTTATTCCATTTTTAGGGATTTAATTCTCAACACCACTAG
Organism: Viscum album; assembly: GCA_963277665.1. NCBI lineage: Eukaryota > Viridiplantae > Streptophyta > Magnoliopsida > Santalales > Viscaceae > Viscum > Viscum album. The sequence continues at coordinate 332,920,967 of OY728145.1, read as the reverse complement.
TTCTAACACATTCTTAGAATCCAGCTCTCTCAATTGTACTATAACCATCTGAATATACAACTTCTTGGTTATCCCCCACCACTCTTCAAGATACCAATCAACCATATTCCTCTTCTATGAATAGTAATACACCCCATATTGAGAATATTTATTAATGTTACGATCATGTTTTTAGATATATACTCCATGTGAAAATAAAAATCTCTACTAATCTAGAGTACTTATGGGAATTTGAGATTGAGTACTAGTGGAAATTAAAGTGACTTTCCAATGAGACTGAGGGGGATGTACCATTCAATGATCTAGATACTAATATGATAGATTCCATCTTGATTAGTGAGTTAACCAATTCATATTAAATAGATCTGACCCCACCCTCCCCACAAATACCACCACTGACCATGAAACCCACTGATGTTACCCCAATATAGTAGTTTATTGACCAACATTAATCTATCTCCTTGGATTCTAGAACCAAATTTATTATCAATATTAAGTAGGTGGATGAATTAGGGTAGACATGAACTATTCCTCACATGGAGGATACTAGCAGGGAGTAGGGGGATGTTGTCCTAAAGTCTTAGGATTTCCCCTTTCTACTATTTATATTTCGTGAATCTATTTTATTTTCTAAATTTACTTTGCTAATATAACAACCCATTATTAATGTACATAGAAATTATATCATTTTTTTAAAATAATTAAAACCATATATGAACATCCACCCAAAGACCATATTAGTTTAGTTCCCTAGAAAACATGGAAATGTAAACACTAGAACATGAGTTAGATACATCGTCTCCCACTAGGTTCCCCAAGTCTAGAAACCATATTTGACATATCATATATATGTTCATAACTGAGTGAAGGAAACATAAAAAGTGGTGATCTTAGATGCCTAGTAAGGGTAAAAAAGGGAGATACATAAGAATAAACATGATAATATGGGTATGTGAACGTGATCATGACATTATAATATCATTCAATTCATATAAAATATTATAGACATGAATAATGGAATAAAGGTTAGAAGTTCATAAGGTATGAATCATAATAAAACCAAGAGAATAAGCTATGAAAGTATAACATATGATTAAGACATGGAATTGAGGCATACACATAAACATTTAATATCCTTCCCTATAAGTCAAGCCACATTTCTATAACTTATCAGGGAACTTCATGGGGGATACACCTAATGGGTGGGAGACACCAACATCCCTAGTACCAATCCTTTCTTTGTAAGTTATAGGGTTTCCCCATCTTCCCATAGTGGATTGGGTTTCCCTATATTCCCATATTTATTAATACTACACCTATTGGGTGGTACACACCATTATCACCAGTCACATTCATTCCATATAAATAATTGGGTTTATTAATCTTCCTATAGTGGATCAGGTTTCCCCATCTTCTGATCTTTATGGGGACTACAACTATTGGGTGAGACACACCACCATCCCCAATCATAGTGCTTTCCTTATTAGGGATCAGGTTTTCCCATTTTCCTATAGTAGATCAATCCTACTGACATGAATTTCATAATTATATCATCATATATAAATATTTAACTAATGTATTTGAGGGAGATATAGGTCCCACATGTTATATAATAAAACCATTAATTAATACATGTTCCACAAGATAATAAAACTTTCATCATATCATGACCTATAAAAAGAGATGGGTTTAAAAAACATCATATTATAACCCTTGAATTGAAATGGGTATCATAAAAATTTGATCACCTCATATCCTATAAAAAATATATCGGTTTCATAATCATTTCATCAAAGCATAACCCATGGAATGAAGTTGGTTTCAGAATCATACAACCCATGGGATAGAAATGGGTGTCATAAACATCATGCTATTAAGACATAAACCATTCAAGAAAGAACATGAATGGTATTCCTAGAACATGTACCCAATAAATCTTAAACTATAATAAAGGATTACATATTATTTGAATAAGGATTTTCAACGACCACTTGAAACATTTCATAATGCAAGGAGACTTTATTTTAAAATACTTTTATTAAAAGAATTTGAAACTCATTTTCTTATAAAGAAAGAATTAATATTTCATTTAAAACATTTCTTTAGGAAAATGTCTCTTCCTATTTAAAAAAAACTTTTTAAAATAAAAATAATATTGAAAACCTTTTTCTTTAAAATAGGTTTGAAAACTTAAAAAAGACAGTTGAAAATATCTTGAAAACATTATTCATTGAAAACACCTTGAAATATCATAATTAAATATTGAAAATATTTTGAAAAATATTTTCATTTAAAATAATTTGAAAACAAAAAAAAATATTGTTTGAAATAATTTTGAAAACAAGTTTCTGTAAGAAATTATAAAATAATCTTTAAAAACATCTGATACACGTTTTAAACATAAAACATTTTTTTGAAAAAGAATTTTCATTTTATTAAAAAGAATAACCCTATAAACTTAAAAATAAATCATCAAGGAATTTATGGTCATGATGGAGGGTAATGTTGAGTCAATAAGGTTTTTCTTATGACATTTTCATTCCTTCTTGTTTTGAAAATCACAAACACCTTATCTTTAAGGAAAATCGCTTTTATAAGGAAAATTGATTTTATAAGGAAGATTGCTTTTGTAAGAAAAATTATCCTTATCATATTTTCATCCATATATTTTTTAAGTATAATATTCGGATTCATTTCTATATTCTTGGAATCGTTTGAAACTTTGATATGAAGCATTCTGTTTTAGGTTCCGAATTCTGGATGAGAACTGTAATAAAGTTCTACTCCGAATTCTGCAAACGAAATCTCATTACGAATTCTGAATATGAATTCTCATTACGAATTCTGATGACAAATTCTCATTACGAATTCTGATGACGAATTATCATTACGAATTCTATTGATGAATTCTCATTCCAAATTCTCATTCTGAATTCACCTATAAAACAGAATCTGGTCATCTTTGTTTTATACACTCCAAATTTATTTAGGCTCAAAAAATTTATTTATTTTTACACTCCGAACCTTCACTCCGAACTTTTGAGTTAGACTTTTAAACGATGTCGTACTTTATGTTTCATTTGTTTTGTTATAAAATGATGTCGTCTATTCTGTTATAAACTAACCATTGGTTAAGTTACACGTGTACAGGTCCTTCTGATTTTTAAGGAAAATATGACCGTTGGAAAGGAGGCCGACCTTTCCTATAAATAGGAGCTCATTTGAAAGAGCTCAGACCCGATGAATGACTTCTTCGACATTGTACATACATGCTTTTGAAGTGATTTCTAGAGAGAGAGGCTCTTATTAACTTTCAAAGATTCGTGCGACTCTGAATGCTGGTGATTACATTCGAGGAGTTTCGGGGATAGGAAGACATAGGTGACCAACTACCTTGAAGTTGAGGGTTTGCCGGGATAACAAGGCAGAGACTCCGATCTTCGTGTCAAGGGTTTACCCTGGTGTGGGTAAGACAAACTTTCTTGAATGTATAAATCAGGGGACCTTTATCCAAGGTTGTTGGATACCCTTCTCTTTGGGTTAAAAGACTTATATCGTGTTACTTTTAGTTTTACTACTTGTTTGTTTCCGCTGCATTTTATATTGTAAGGAAAGTATAACTTTCTCATACATCCTTACTTGTACTCTGTTTCATTTAAATTATATACGCTTTAAGGTAGAATCTTATATTGTAATATTTAGTTAAGTTTCAATTTCCAGAACCATATTTTTGGAACCATATTTCCAGAACCTACTTTCGGAATCACTTTCCAGTTTTAAGCAAGTACATAGGAAAACATAGTTAGCCGTAACTATCTTTAAAGGTTCCAAAGGAATTTTTAAAGTATAAAATTCACCCCCCTCTTGTATATTGAGCATCTACATCATTATTTCGATCCTACAATTGGTATCAGAGGTGTTCTCTAAAATACTTGTACTTACGTATAAGTTTTTTCTTGCTCATTTTCTCATTCCGAATTTTCTCATTTTGAACTTTCACATTCCGAACATTGTTATTACAAACTTTTTCTACTAACAAGTTTGTGTGTCGAAGGTTATTTTTAAGTATGACAGGAATTAATGTTGGTTCCATTGATAATCTAAATCCTACAAGACCACCGATCTTTGATGGTAATGATTATGAGTACTAGAGAGATCGAATGAAGAATTTTGTTATCAATACTGGAGTGGACAACTTTGTTATGCTTACTGGAGATTATAAAATTCCTGATAATGAAGTTAGAACTTTTACTAACCAGGAAAAGAAAGAGTATCAACTTAACTATAAGGTACGCAGTACCTTACTTTGTTCAATGACTAGAAATACATATAGCCAAATTTCTTCTTGTGAAGCAGCTAATTGTATCTAGAAGAAGTTAGAGGTTACACACTTTGGAACTTCTAAATTGATTGAGACTAGGAGAGCTATGCTTAGAGCTGAATATCATGGCTTCAATTTTCTGTATGGTGAACCAATATGTAAAGTTAAATAGAGGTTCATGACTATAGTCAATAGCTTACAGTCTATGGGAGAAAAAAGGTTAGATTATGAAGCACTTGTGGATAAGATAATTGATATTATGCCCAATGAGTGGGAATCCAAAAGAACTGCTATAGATGAGAACAGGAAGGTCACTCAAATTTCTCTTGATGAGTTATTCAGAACTCTTCTCCAACATGAAACCAGAATGAAGAGATATGCTGACAACATCAAAAAGAAAAATGGGAATGGTACTGTTGCTTTTACAACAACATCAAATCATATGAAAGCTAAGACTCCTGAGAGAGTAACCAGATCCAAGTCTAAGAAGATGGTTATTCAATCTGAATCTAGTGAGAGTGAAGTATCTGAAAATGAATTAGAAAAGCTTGCTTGAAGGATGAACAAGATAGCTGGCCAGAGAAATTTCCAATCCAAGTATAAGAAAAAGGAAAGGAAAGATAGGAAAGATAGAGAAGTCACTTATTATGAATGTAAGAGAGCTGGACATATTAGACCAGATTTCCCTTTACTCAAAAAGAGAGAAAGGAATGAAAATAATTCATACAGGAACAGAAATAAGTATTATAAATCCCAAGCTAAGAAAGTTCTAAAAGCAGATGATACCTGGAGTGCCAGTGGTGGTGATTCTTCAGATGAATCTTCTGATTACGAATCTTCAGGATAGAAGAATCTTGGTATTATATCCAGATTACCTATTGATAATCATTGTTTTATGGCTAAGGTATGAAATGCTGAATCATTGACCAATGTTTCTTTAAATTCTAATGATAGTAAGTATTATAACTCTTCTGATGAAGAATCCTCTTCTGATGAAGAAAATACTTTACCTACTTATGAAGAAGTCTCTAGGTTTGCCGAACTTCTTGAGATTGAGAATTCTAAACTCAATAAGAAACTTGATAAGGCGAACTCTAGGAATTCTATTCTTACAAAAGAGATATCAGATCTTTATAAAGATCTTGATAGGAAAAATTCTGATTTTGAAAGTATTTCAAAAAATCTTGAGGAAGTAAGTTCTGAGAAGAGAGAACTTTCTAAAGAGTTAGAAAAATTAATTTCTAAGAAAAATGTTTTCAAGCCTAGCTCTAGTTCTAAAAATAATGATTTTGAGGATAAAAACTTAGTTATAAAACTCAAGTCCGAAATTTTTTACTTAAAGAAAAGTTTATCAAACTTTACCCATGGTAAGGAAAATTTTGATGAAATGTATTCCCAAATACGACCTTTAAGAAATAAATCTGGATTTGGTTATACCCATGCAAAACCAATTTTTAGTAACAATTATTTTGTTCCTCAAAGTGCCCCATTTTGTACTAAGTGTCAATGTGGTGGTCACTGGGCAAATAATTGTTCCTTAAACAAAACCCAATATATAGGATTTCACAAAGCTTATTTCTCTAAGAAGATGTGGGTTCCTAAAATTTTGTTATCCGGAAATCTCGGATCCAAACAAGTTTGGATTCCGAAAGTCTAATTCTTTTCTTTATTTCAGGAAAATAAAGAGCCTACCTGCAACAATACATGGTACATGGATAGTGGATGTTCCCGGCACATGACTGGTAAAAAAAGCTATTTTGAAAAGATTATCAAAACGAAAGGAGGAAAGGTAACTTTCGGAGACAATGCTAAGGGAGAGATTGTTGGTATTGGTAATATTTTTCTTTTAGGAAAAACCTTGATTTCAAATGTTCTTTTTTCTAAGGGTCTTAAGCACAACCTCATTAGCATAAGTCAGTTATTTGATGAAGGTTACCTTGTAAATTTTAGTAATGATAAGTGCTTAGTTCATAATTCCAAGGAAGAATTTATTATTTCAGCCAATAGGCATGAGAATGTTTACACCTTAAATTTAGGAGACCTCAGGAGCCAAGATTTACCTTGCCTAAGTGCAATGGAAGATCATTCCTGGTTATGGAATAGAAGACTAAGTCATTGTAACCTTAGAAACTTATGTAAACTTACTAAGAAAAAACTAGTTAAGGATCTACCGAATCTTAGATTTTATTCTTCTAAAGTTTTTGATCCTTGTCAATATGGAAAAAACATAAATCCAGTTTTAAATCGATCGGTGAAGTCTCAACAAATGATGCATTGCAGTTAGTGCACATGGATCTTTTTGTTCCAACTCAAACTGGAAGTATTGGAAGAAAATACCATGTGTTTTTTCTAGTTGATGATTACCCTTGATTTACTTGGGTTTATTTTCTAGGAAAGAAATCTGAAGTGTTTTCTTATTTCAAAAGTTTTAGAGCTCAAGTTAAAAATGAGAAAAACCTTCCATTGAAAACTATTCATAGTGATCATGGAGGAGAATTTCAAAATTCTGATTTTGAAAATTTTGTAGTAGAAAAGGTATTACTCATAATTTTGCAGCACCTAGAACTCCTTAACAAAATGGTGTAGTTGAGAGAAGAAATATAATTCTTCAAGAGATAACTAGAACCAAGTTGAGTGAATATTCTATAGCTAGACATTTCTGGGCTGAAGCTATATGTACTGCTTGCTATACTATAAATCGATTTTTGATTAGACCTTTTCTTAATAAAACTCCTTATGAGTTATGGAATGGTAGAAAACCAAGACTATCCTACTCCAAGGTCTTTGGTTGCAAAGTATTCATTTTTAATACTAAAGATAACCTATGTAAATTCGCACCAAAATATGATGAAGGAATTTTCTTAGGTTATTCCACAAACTCTAAGTCTTATAGAGTTTTTAATAAAAATAATTGTACTATTGAAGAAACTGTGCATGTAAAATTTGATGAGTCTGATCCTTTTGTTTTTAAACCATCCCATCCTACATCCTCGGATGTGTTTTCTAAAACTGATTGTCAACCATTGATAGAAGAAACTTATAATAGGGATAATGTTCAAGAAGATACTTCTGAAACATTTACCCCAGAAGACTTTCTACCCTATGTTGATGAACAGGCTTTTCAAAACCCAAGTTAGGGGTTTCTTAAGAATCATCCTAGTGATAGTATCATCGGTGATGTAAATCAACCTGTAAGGACTAGAAGTTCCTTAAGGAATGAATTAGAACATCTATCATTTCATTCCCAATTAGAACCTAAAAGCACTGATGAAGCTTTAGGCGATGATGATTGGATCAAAGCCATGCAAGATGAACTAAATGAATTCGAAAGGAATAAATTCTGGATCTTGGTTGAAAGACCTAAGGAAACTTATGTTATTGGAGTAAAGTGGGTCTTCAGAAACAAATGTGATGAGAATGGAGTCATAGTAAGAAATAAATCCAGACTTGTTGCTAAAGGTTATAATCAGCAAGAGGGAATAGACTATGAAGAAACCTATGCTCCAGTAGCTAGACTTGAATCTATCCATATTCTACTTGCCTTTGCAGCTTTCTTTAATTTCAAACTTTTTCAAATGGATGTGAAATGTTCTTTTCTTAATGGTTATGTTCAAGATGAAGTTTTTGTTGAACAACCTCCTGGCTTTGAAGATAAAAAACATCCTGATCATGTTTTTAAACTTACCAAAGCTCTGTATGGTCTTAAACAAGCCCCACGAGCATGGTATGATAGACTCACATGATTTTTGCTTCAAAATAACTATGTTAAGGGAAATGCAGATCCAACCCTTTTTATAAAGAAAGATAAGAAAAACGTTTTGATTGTTCAAATTTATATTGATGACATCATATTTGGTTCAACTCAACAATCTTTAACTGACTCTTTTGCATGACTAATGAAATCTGAGTTTGAAATGAGTATGATGGGTGAGTTAACTTTTTTCCTTTGTTTTAAAATTTATAAAAAACCAGAAGGAACCTACATATCTCAACATAAGTATATTAAAGATCTTTTTAAAAAGTATGGTTATGACAACACTAAGAGTATAAGTACTCCTATTGGTACCTCAAACTCTTTAGATCTTGATCAAGCTGGGAAACCAGTAGATCAAACATCTTTTAGAGGTATGATAGGAAGTTTAATTTACATAACGGCTAGTCGACCAGACTTAATGTTCTCAGTATGCTTATGTGAAAGATATCAATCCAATCCTAAGGAATATCACTTAAAGGCAGTAAAAATAATTTTTCTCTACCTTAAGGGAACCATGGATCTAGGATTTTTTTATACTTCTAGAAATGATTTTGTTCTAAAAATCTTTTCTGATGCTGAATTTGGTGGATGTAGAATTGATAGAAAGAGTACATCCGGAACTTGTCATTTCTTAGGAGATTCATTAGTTTCTTGGTCCTGCAAGAAGAAACATTCTGTAGAACTCTCCATAGCTAAAGCTGAATATGTAGCAGCTGGAAGTTGCTGTGCTCTAGTGTTGTGGATGCAACACACACTCACAGACTATGGCTTGAGTTTAACTAAAACTCAAATTTTGTGTGATAACACAAGTGCCATTGCTCTTAGTAAGAACCCTGCACATCACTCTCGTGCAAAGCACATAGATATTAGGCATCACTTTCTTAGGGATCACACACAAAAAGGAGATATCATTTTTCAGTTTATCGGAACGCAGGATCAACTTGCTGATATTTTCACAAAATATTTTCCTTCTGATAGATTTGAATACATTAAACAGAAGTTAGGAATGATAATCGTAAGGTAATCTTTCTTAATTAACTTTTTGTTGAACAAGTCTCCATACAGTAATAAACTCCTTTTCACAGGGGGAGTACATTTGATTGTTAGAGTAACTAAGTTTTTCAAAGTTAGTTTTTCAAACTTTTCGGAACTAAATTTTCGTAATGGAAAATTTCATACTGGTGTTTCCGTAAGGGGATTTTCTTACCGAGACATTCATAATGATCTTTTCATATTCAAACTTTTGTAATAAAATTCTCGTACTGAGTTTTCCGTACTAAGTATGTTTTTCGTAGTGAGTTTTTCATACTGAGTTTGTTTTTCATATTCAAACTTTTGTAGTTTTTTTTAAAATTTTACCCCTTACGAATAATCCTTCAAAGACAATCCGAAAGGTATGATTTCCTTACTCAAGTTTTCGTAGTCATACTTTAATTGCTGGAATTTTCTTATATTGTGTTTTCGGATTATAATTTTCTTAAATATTTGTTTTAATAAAAACCTCAAAAGATCGGATTCATGTTTTCTTGAGAATTGGTTTTCAACCGTCAGATCTGATCTCAGCTTGTCACAACCGTTTGATCAACTGTGGAAGTTGAACCATTTTCTCATTGCCTTTATAAAGGGGACCCCAAATGTTTGTCCCACATCATTTTTCAAGCTCCAGCGTCCCGAAGCTCTGCCTCTCCGATTTAAAGCTGTTCCGAACTTCAGCTTTCTCCGTTCCGTACTTCTCAGAGGTCTTCAGATCCGAATGTCTGTGGAAGTATCTTCTCAATACATGTCTTCCTCTAAGCCGATTTCGAAGTGGTTAATATATAGATAAAGGTTGGTTCATCCTGATTTTTTCAACAAGTATGATTCTCTTATATCCAAGAATATTAAGCTCAACAGATGGGAAGATGTTGCGGTGTCTAAGCCCGGGAATCATGATGAAGTTTTTTCAGATTTTCTTGTAGAGTTCTACGAGACAGTTTCCTTCCTTAAGGAAGATGGTAGGGAGAAGTAGTTATTTAAGTCTTATGGAAAGACTTATAAGCATTCTTATGCTAAGGCAGCCAGCTTGGTAGGGCTGAACAATGAAGTAGAAGCCGAGTTCATTTCTCATGTGTTGCCAGATTCAAAGGGAAGATTCGACAAGGAAAAGGCTTTGGAAACTCTCGGACTGTCAGATGATAAGGCTCCGAAGATTGCTACTTTTTCTACGAATTTCCGGATTCTAGAATTATGGGTACAAGGACTTATCTTACCGAGAAAGGATGATAAAGATAGTCTGAAGAAAAGCGAGATCTATATCCTAGATTTTATAATAAATCTAAGGAAGTTTAACCTGATAAAACACATTCTTATTACCCTTGAGAATGTTAAGAAATGGAATCTAAGAGCTCAGATCATAATGTTTCTAGCAATCCTCTCAAAGTTGATAGTTCGGTGCCTTGAGTCTTTCAAGGAGGCTTGCCAGTCTAAGCCAAGAGTTTGCAAAATTATGCTGGTGAGTGATGGTACACTCAAAAGGATGGATGTAGCCTTCGACAAGAAGACTGGTCAGTTTATTGATTTACCTGCTCAAGAAGAAACGGTTTTAAAAGTTGCTGAACCTGAATCCTCTAAGCCAGTGAGGAAGAGAAAGTTGAAAGATGTTGAAGGTGAAGCAGAGAATCCAAAATCTAAGGAAGTTCATTCCGCACCTCCAAAACCGAAGAAGAATAAAGCTTACCCAGATGAAGTAGTTTCTAAATGGAGGGAAATCAAAGAGAAGAGAGTACAAGGGGAGCCTCAGTTTGTCTTGGATCCTGCGGAGGCTAAAGTCTTGAAGGAAAGTACTGTGGATGAACTAGAAAGACAAGTGAAAGAAAAGAAGATTAAGAAGAAGATGTCTGAAGCTGAGGTGGCTCAGACTTTGTTGAAGTTTAATGAGATGGTTTCAGCGAACATTCCCGTTCCGAGATCCTTTTCTTTGGAATCTCTACCTGAGACTCCAGGAAGAAACATTGTCGCTCCGGAAGTGGCAGTTACTAAGCATGTTGAGGAAGTAGAGCAGATTGGGCAAGTCAAAAAGAAGAAGAAGTTGCTGAAGGTAGTGGTGACACCGGAGATGTTTTGAAGTAAGTAGATGATTATAAGGGGACACCTTCAGAACATTTGTCACTCCGAAATTCAGATGCTAAATCATCGAAGTTATTCACTCCAGGGAAGGATGAAGAGGAAGGAGAACAAGAAGTAGCCTATCATGTAGAAGAGGAACAACTTCTACATGATGTTTCTAAAATAGAGAACATAGAGTCTGGCGCTCAAAAAGTTATTGATGATGAAGACAATGTTTTTAAAGTTTCTGATAGTGAACAGAAGACTCCAGAACAGCAAACCATTCCAAAAAAGGAAAAGGGAAAGAAACTTGTTGTTGATACCCTGATCTCAGTGGTTCTAAATAGAATGGAAGTTGGTGATTCTTCTAAGAAGAAACTTGATCATTTTGAAGAAGAAAATTCTCCAAGCAAAGTCTCGGATTCGAAGTCATCTTCATTGGGGCATGATTTTGTCGTTCAGTCATTTATGAAGATGGCGGGTACTATTCTGACTTTATAAAGTATTGATTCAAGATGCCAGATGCTCCAACATGCTTTGAATCAGAAAACAGACTCTGTATCCATGGTTATAGAAAACTGTGTTAAGATAGAGGCTCAGTTCAAAACTTTCTTTGTCGGCTATGAAGCCCACAAAAGATCTTGCAAGAGGATGACTAGTTGTTCGAGGAAGACTATAGAAGAGATGAAACTCTTTGATGAATTTCAAGATAATGTAAAGGATGACTTTGAGACAGAAGGCAGAAAGATAAATGAACTTACTTCATCCTTTGAAGAAAATTTGACAGATGAAAAGAATTTCCAGATTCAAGAAGTCAGAGATCTGAATGGGAAGCTGAATTCTGTTTCTCAAAACTGGAAGTATGAAGGGATCATCGGATTGAGTTTGAGGAAAAGATGTTAAAGCAAGAACAAATCTTGAAGGATCAGGAAGAAAATATTCAGGTTCAGGAAGAAAAGCTTCAAGCCCAAGAAGAAAATATTGAAGCTCAAATTGCAAGAATTGTTGCATTAGAGAAGCAAGCCGAAGAAGACCATAAAGAATTGAAGAAGATAAAGAATATTCTTAAGGGTCTCATGGCGAAGGAAAAAGATCCAAAATAGACAGATCTGATCTTTTTTTGTATCTTATATTCTTTTTTGTTGAGCATTCAAACTTAATTAAAATTGTGCTTGCTCGTGTCTCTTGTTGTTGCTACTAATTTTTCTGGTACCTTGTTATATTTTCCATTCCCTTGAATTCTTTTTGAAAATAACAAAGGGGGAGAAGGAAAAGAACCCTAGTAAAGGGGGAAAAAGAATCTTAACAAAGGGTGAGAAAGAAACCAAACTCTAATAGAGTTCATCTAAGGGTGAGTTTTTCATTAAAGAAGACATTCTTATTCTTAATGAAATATCATTCCGGAAATCTAGAATACCATCCTTAGAGTTTCAAAGCCTAAGGGGGAGTTAGTCGTATTCATCATCATCCATAAGCAAAGGGAGATAAGCCTTAATGTTTTCTTTCTTCTTAGACTTTCTTTTTCGTAAGGATGTTTGTGCTTTTAAAAAAGAGGGAGATTGTTGAGTCAATGTGGGTTTCCTTATGTCTTTTTCATTCCTTCTTGTTTTGAAAATCACAAACACATTATCATTAAGTAAAATCGCTTTTATAAGGAAAATTGATTTTATAAGGAAGATTGATTTTGTAAGAAAAATTATCCTTATCATATTTTCATCCATATATTTTTCACGTATAAGATTCGGATTCATTTCTATATTCTCAGAATCGTTTGAAACTTTGATATGAAGCATTCTGTTTTAGGTTCTGAATTCTGGATGAGAACTGTAATAAAGTTCTACTCAGAATTCTGGAAACTAATTCTCATTACGATTTCTGAAAATGAATTGTCATTACGAATTCTGATGACAAATTCTCATTATGAATTCTGATGACAAATTCTCATTACGAATTCTGATGACAAATTCTCATTACGAATTCTGATGACGAATTCTCATTACCAATTCTATTAACAAATTCTAATTCCAAATTATCATTCCAAATTCACCTATTAAACAGAATCTGGTTATCTTTGTTTTATACACCCCGAATTTATTTTGACTCCGAAAATTTATTTTTGTTTACACTCTGAACCTTCACTCCGAACTTTTGAGTTATACTTTAAATGATGTCGTATTTTCTGTTTCATTTGTTTGGTTATAAAATGATTTAGTCTATTCTGTTATAAACTAACCATTGGTTAAGTTACACGTGTACAGGTCCCTCCGATTTTTAAGGAAAATATGACCGTTGGAAAGGAGGCCGACCTTGCCTATAAATAGGAGCTCATTTGAAAGAGCTCAGACCCGATGAATGACTTCTTCGACATTGTGCATACATGCTGTTGAAGTGATTTCTAGAGAGAGAGGCTCTTATTAACTCTCAAAGCTTCGTGCGACTCTGAATGTTGGTGATTACATTCAAGGACTTTTGGGGATAGGAAGACAGAGGTGACCAACTACTTTGAAGTTAAGGGCTTGTAGGGATAGCAAGACAGAGACTCCGATCTTCGTATCGAGGGCTTACCCTGGTGTGGGTAAGAGAGACTTGCTTGAAAGTATAAATTAGGGGATCTTTATCCAAGGTTTTTGGATACCCTTCTCTTTGGGTTAAAAGACTTATATCTTGTTACTTGTAGTTTTACTACTTGTTTGTTTCCGCTATATTTTATATTTTAAGGAAATTATAACTTTCTCATACATCCTTGCTTGTACTCTGTTTCATTTAGATTCTATATTCTTTAAGGTAGAATCTCATATTGTAATCTTTAGTTAAGTTTAAATTTCTGGAACCATATTTCCGGAACCTACTTTTTGAATCTCTTTCCAGTTTTAAGCAAGTACATAGGAAAACATAGTTAATCGTAACTAACTTTAAAGGTTACAAAGGAATTTTTAAAGTATACAATTCACCCCCCTCTTGTATATTGAGCATCTAGATAATTATTTCGATCCTACAGGTAAGTCGATACATTCCAAAAATTCCTGTTACACCATAAAAGATTAGATAAGTTGCTTGTTCAGAAAATAAAAAGAATATTAATTTTAAAAAGATTTTTTAAAAATGTTATAGATTTGTTTAAATTTCCTTCAAAAATATTTGGATAATAGTAAAAATGTTTTGAAAACATTTTTAGAAAAAATGGTATTGAAAGAACATATATTTCGGACTGAAAAGATAAATAAAGACATATATTCATAAAACATTTTCTTAATTATCTTAATTACCAAAGAATGAAAAAACAACACTATTAATTTGATATAACATGAATAACTAGAGGGTAATAAAATTCATTAGAGTTATTGAGATATATATTAAAATATTTCATTAATGGGAATGTAATCATAAACAATCTCAATAATGGTGATACTATAGCTATAAACTGTTATCACTTTGGTAACATTGAATTATAATATAATGGAAATAATAACATTACATGAACCTTAAAATATCATAAAAATAATGATACCCATGATATAAAATGTCAAAGGAGGTATATAACCCTCATAGAAAACAATATAGGTGCATAATATGGTATGTGTCTCAAAGAATAAAAATTGGGACAAAATTACTTTATCGATTTGGTAACTTTCGAAACATAACCCCATGAAAGAAATATTATAAAATAGATATGTGAATACTAAAATATTTATGTATAATAATTTTAGAATACATCCATGAGAAGTATTAAAACTACAAAAAACAAACGAGTGGTGAATAAGACATGTATGTCATAAATATAAAAAGTGATATGAAATCCCCTTACCTAAAGTGTGGAATTTATTTGTACACATTCAAAAATCATGTATAATAAATATAATTTTATTACAATTATAATACATAATTATATTATTATATCTAATAATATTTAATATTCAATTATGACTTTACATTACCCATTTATTAAAAATTCGTACTTAAAGTAATATTTTGGGTAATATCCACTTTGTTTATTGTTTGTGTTTTTACCTATTATTCTTGATCCACTTACATAGATCAGGATTTACTTAGTTACAGAATATAAAACACAATTTATATATCATATATATTTAGTATATAAATATTTATAATAATCAATAAAATATATAAATATTAAACAAAATACACCGTTCATGGAGATGGTTGGCCGTACGTATGCATGAACTATTATTCTGTTTTATTGTTTTATTGAAAGAATGAAAGTAAATGATATATATATATATATAATATCATTCTAGTAGAATTATTATGTCATATGTATCATATATATTTTCTAAACCCATCATTAATAAATTCAATGTTAATTATGAATTAATCAAATCGATTTTAGGAGGTGGTAGACCACACTTTCACAAATGAAGGGTTTAGGTGATGGAGAAATAAAATAAAATAAAGTACCTTGAGGAAGGATGTTACCTCTTTACTGGGTAACTTCTATTGTATTGCACAAAAGATATTTAATGGTTGTATTTGTTCCAAAATAGAAGATTAATGGAGTAATAGAGGGATTTTAGGAGCTTATTAGAGCATAGGTTGGTTGATAAAAAGGGATTTATAGGTTTGAATAAGTCGGAGGGGTGAGTTACTTTTTATAGTGGAGGAGGAGTGACATTCTTGTAATTTTTTTGAAAGGGAATTACACCCATGTTTTTCCTATGATATGTGGCTCAAATAATGAACCAAAATATATCCAAGGGTGGATAGTGTATAAATAGTTTCATAAAATTATTTTTGGACATGTTTCTAGGTCATTTTGGTCCTTAAGTTTAATTATTAATCCTTTGTTAATCTAATTTCCCCCTTAATCGTTGTAATTATTTTTAATTACATTCACTAATATTCTTGGTCAAAAACTAAGTTGACCTTATCAAAAATTATAAATTATGCTGATTCCAAATATGGAATACATTTTTATAAAATTCCAATAATAGAAGTAACATAAATTAATATAAATTTAATCTTTTATATAGGATGATAAAACAGGTTTTTAAAGTAAAAATGTTCAAAAGTTTTGTAATTTTTGTATCCAATTTCAATGTGAAATTGATTCAAATGACATAAATTGTATTAATTTAAGTATTTTTTATATAAATATACTTTAAAACAAATTTTAAATATAATTTATCCTCATAAATAAATTAGATGAAAAAGTAGTTTTGAATTAAAATTCAATATTTTTCACTATTCATTAAAATACGAAACTTCACAGAAAAATATAAAAAATTCACCCTAACTTAATTTTTATGTTCATATTCCAAAAAAAGTTAATATTTAGATATAAAATTTATAAAATTTATTTTTAAGGTAGGTTCTCTATTAAAAGGAACTAATACTACTTTTATAAAATTATAGGTTTCTATGTGTAATATTGGGTTTGTTCCTATCTTATGCCTATCAAATATATTTAATGAAAGTAAAAAAATATATTATTCAATATATAAAATATATATCTCATTAATGAAATTCAAAAATATTTATTAATTTCATTTATTAGGATAAAATTTCTTTGAGAGTATAAAAGTAGTTTTTTATAAAAACATTCCCTTTATATTTAATTGGTTTTTATATTCATTTATAATTAATTATAACAAATGAATTAAACAATATGTTTGTTAATAATATTAACAATATCTAAATTAAAATATTAGTTATATATTATTATATTAAATAATAATATTTTTAATAATATATTATTTTTTGGTAAAACTCTATATTGCATGTTATACAAGCCATAGGGGAAAGTATGTCTTATGTGTAACGTAAGTTAACCTCGGTGTTCCATGTAGAAAAAGATAAAATTTATGTTTAATGTAGTGAATTGTTAACTGGGTGTTGCATATAAATCAATCAAAATTTAGTGATTTAATATATAAAAAAACAACTTTCACTATTGTGTGAAATGTAAAATATCAAACAAATTAAATTAATTCGAAAAAAATATTTTGAAATAAATATGAGGGTGTTACAACTAATCTATATTATTCATTGTCCCAATACTTGTGTCTACTTACACAATAAAATTTAAACAAAATAAATTGAAACCTTTTTTTTTCTAACACTTTTTAATGAGGTTATTATGTTATATTCTTTGGCCCCAAAAAGCTTTGAAGTGGATGTTTTTACTTTCAGGACCACTAGAGGTTTCCAAAATACACACACTTTATAGAATATTCATATCAAACTAATACTTGAGAAAGGTAGCTTTTTTTAATTATGTAAGTTTTTATCTTCTATCTTGTTAATTTAATCCTTTTCTACAATACCTTTATTATATGTTATGTTTCATCTTTCTCACCATGATTTCAAACAATGAGAACATTGTTGGATATTTAGTGTGTGGGATGGATTCTTAGAGACACTTGAAATATGTCTTGAAATTAATTATCCAAGAGAAAATTTTCATTTTATACTTTATTTTGACTTTATAAATTCATAACAAATATATAAATATATGAAATTTTTGGTGAAGTTCAATGGAAATGAACCTTTTTTTTTATTTTTTATGTTTAAATATAAAATATTTAAAAAAATGATTTTCCCTTAGATTTTAATTTTCTGAATTTTTATGGATTTATTTATTACTTATCATTGATGTATTGAGTGATTTTATAATATTTAAAAATCTTATTCTAATCCATTATTGTATATTATTTCTATTACCCTCTTTTTTGAGAGATTATTGGGACATGCATGATTACAATAACTTGCACTCTAATCTCATCAAATCAGGAAGAGTTTTCAAACCATATTGATATTATTTAGACCATTTGATTATAACCCCTTTTACCTGTGTACATACTATTTTTCTATCACAATGTTATTCCCATATCATCCATAAAATACCTAGATTGGAAGAAATATTAAAAGAAAATTTATCCTTCTTACATGAATTATTTTAGTATAATTGAATGATATTTTTATAGAGTTTCATGAGGGATATTGGTGATACATAGAAATTATATGTGATAATTTCATATTGGTGTAGGAGTAATGTTTCCTTTAGAGTGATTGAATTTTAAATAAATCTAATTTACATTATTCTTATGTGATTCCCCTTGTAGTTTTGAAAACAATTGCAATAATCAGTTGTGTGATGGTAATGTTGATGATCAATATTTCTCAACCTAGGATCTTTTTAAAACAATCACAATTATTTTTATAAGAATATAAAATAAGGGTTGTGTGATGGGTGTGAGGTTTTATCCATGTTCAATTTCCATTGAAAGACATGAAATGATAAATTAAAAGGTCAATAAAGGGGAAAAAGGAAAAATAGATTCATTTTTAATTAATTATCAAGATGAGAATTGAAGATAAAAGAAGATATTGATGGGATTTAATGTTTTCTAAAGGATAAAATGAGATTTGTTTTTAATTTATATTGATTAGAAGATCATTTAATATTCTATAATTATTGATCCCTCTTTTGTAACATAAAAGTTTTATGATTGCATTATAAAGTACCAACCTTTAGCCTCATTGGCCTTAGAACCTTTTTGAAAATTAATTTTTGATTTGTGTCATTAGATCATTATAAAGTAGATATTGAGATTTTTTTCAAGATTATAGATATAATATAAGCACTTTGAATGGAGCATAACACATGTTTAAATTTATATTGAGAGTTGATTGAATATTTTATTAATATGAAGGGCATGGATGTCTAAGTAAAATTTTAGAAATAATAATAGAATGAAAAAATAATTAGAGTGTAAATTAAATAATTAAACATGATTTGGTACCTTTTAGGAATTTATTTATTTATGTTAAATTATTTTTAGTTAATCTTGTGATCAATTGTCTTTCTTGGTGTTGTTTTTCAATATTCTATTTTCCATTGTCCTTTGGAATCTTTATTAACATGATTTATTCTTAAGGAAAATAATTATTCATGTTTGGGGGAATTTGACACCTTTTAAATGTTTATATATTTTAAACATGGTTGTCAATAATTTTTTTATTTAATAATTCTTAATATTTTTCAATTTTGATGGGTTTTGAATTTTTGGTGATTGGAAGAACAATTGAAGTGCCTCTATAGAATTCTATAAGAAGATATGATTTATCACAACATGATAGGTGTATTCATTGTGTGTTGGGGTTAAAGATAGATAATGATCTAATGAACTTAGAATGGACCCAAATGTGATCTGAAGAGGCATGTTGTGAGGGAGACACATGTTATTAAACATAAATAGAGTCAAAATAAATCACAATATGATCAATGTTCTTTACACCACACTACCTTAAATATGAATGTAATGGGAGGTGTGAAGAATGGAAACACCACACCCAATATCAACACGACATAAAACATCTAAAACAAAGGATACATGGGATTAAGAACCATGGGATATTCCAAAATCATATGAGATTTTATTAAGAGGTGTCACCCCATGGATAGAGGACTCATACCAAAGAGGGTCTATGATGTAAAAAAGTTGTAGTTCTATGTTAAATTACTTATATTTTTTATAGGTTACCTAGTTATAAAGGTGGGATAAATGTAAATATTCTTGGAATAAATTATTTTATGAAGTATGGTGTTGTTCCACAATGGGACTTGTAGCCAAGTATGACTAAATGTAACAATGGGAAACTACATCATGGTTGATTCTAGTTTCAACATGATATTATGAATCCAAGTGAGATTAGGTAAACCCATAAGTATCATGAATTGTTAGTTTTCCCTTTATATAATGAAATATTTGGAACGAAATAATGGGATGATATCTAGGACAATATTTTGGGATGTCATCCTATGATTTTCCGAGGATTTTATGGTTGAAATGAGAAGATAAAGAAATCACATAGCAATGGTTCTCTCTTTTACATAATAAATCTTATAGGGGAGATTAATTAGGGACTTTATTTTATAATTATTATCTATTTATTTTATGATGCCTTTTATGGAACCTTGATTGGTATGGTTTCTAAAAATATGGTGTGTTTTCATGTTTTGAGGATCTTTTGTCACCAATTCCAAATCTATTCAGTTTTTCAATTTTTTTATGATTCATACAATATTATGCCTTTATTTTTATGGATTGAACAATTAATTTAAAAAAATTCATTATTTAATATTCTTTTCTTTTTTTATTTTCTTTATTTATCTAAATTTATTATTGGGTTGTTTCAATCACATTTGATGGTGTTTTTCTATACTATTCTTGTGTAATTGTCATAAGGGGTGTGGGATTGAGATTATAATTATGTGTGCCTAAATTATTTACTAATATCATTCATAATAGTTTTATTTTTTTGGGAATATTTTTAAAACATTAAATCCTCACATTCTTATGTATTACTTTGACAAAGAGACATGTGTAGGGTAGACCCCCATGATAATTGAGAAAATTAATCTATTATTAGTAGATAATATTTTTCTCTTTATAGAAAATATTGAACATAATTCATTTAGGTCTGCAGACTTCTCTAATCAAGAGATTTTTATTAAACGAGGTAGAACCAATGAAAATTACCATAAAGAGTTGGTAATTTTGTAAAATATTGATTGAATCAAATGGTTCTTTAGTGATAATGTTAAATTCCATTGAGATCATCCTTTGATATTGACATCAGAAACTTGTTTTAGTAATCTTAGTTTAATATTAGTAATTTTATTTTAAATTATTTCGATTCATTTTTTGATAAATAATTGGGCTAAGAACATGAATGCATAACCTTTATGGATCATATATATTTCCTCATAGGACTGACCTAAGAATCTAATTACTTTACACTCTACTATATTAGTGAATGATCAAGAAGAATTTCAATTATAAACATTTATATCCTATCTAAGGATGTAATATTGGTGTGTCCTACCAATGATATCAAAGGAATGTTATCATGAATGGATATAAGGAACATGGATACACAACATATATATACCATCACCATAATATGAATTTTTTTGTTAAATAATTTTTTTAAATTTTTTATTTACTCATGAACTTAATGATCTTTTATGGGTATAAGTTGGCCTAATACACACTAAATTTAATATCATTATAATCCAACATTATTCCATTTGGATGTGGGTAATTGAATAACTTAGCATAATTGAAGTTATAAAGGGGATTTAATTGAAAAATAAATTCTCAAGAGGGTTTGAGTACCCTAAACTTACATCTTTATAAAATTTTCCCAGATAATTTGAACCAATATATATGTGAGGAGAAAAATATGCTCTAGGGAAAAATGATATTTCCAAAAATATTTTCTATCCCTTTTCTTTTAGAATTTACTTTTTTTCTAAGATGATAAAGGGAAAGTGTTAGAGTAAAACACATATTTTTCACATGAGACCTTATATAGGCTCTCCAACTAGTAATATCCATTCGTTTTTCTCTTTTAAACTATCTAAATTTTACCTAGGATATGAAAAAGTAGGCCTAGTGAGCAGAGAATCCAATTTGTTTTTTCAGGATTTCCATAGATTTCATCCTAAAAAGTGTTATGACCCTTTACACTATAAAGTTAAATAATTTCATGACTAATTTTTATAGTCATATAAATTTTACCATATAAGGGATAAAATTTAATGTTTTATAGATTTAACTAGGGAAACGAATCCATTTAAGGCTATAAAACCTTGATCTGAAGATGAATCAATTTATATAGATATGAGGGAAAGGTAAAACTAAAATTAATAGAGAGCCTAATAATAGTATAGATACCCCCATGGAAATGTTAACACTATTTATGGTCAAGGTGATCAAACCAATATATGGAGTGTGACAATACAAATGGAGGTTTTGAGTGTTAGAAGCATTTCAAAACCTTTGAATAGAGGGTAAGAATGATGTAAATTAAAAATTGAATTATCTGGATTTAAAAATAATAAAAATGAAAATAGATAGTATAAGGTAACCATTAATCACATTTGAATGATGAGCACCATTGAAATTTTATTGATGGAACATGGGGTTATAGGATATTCCCATTGAGATAGAAATAAGTCTTTTGTTTGGTTATAATCATGTTTGATATGTGGTGTATTTACCATCACTAAAACATGGGTCATTTTGGAACCAAATATACTCATTATCACTGCCAATTTAAGTTTTATGGTTATTAAAACACTCATGGTACAAAGTATGGTCTGTGATAAGATAATGTTCAAATTAGAAGCAAGAATACTCTAGCTCAGAACTGATTGAGATTTGGTTGTTATGGAATATGCGGGGGGGGGGGGGGGGGTTAGTGTATGAGTATTTGATGATGATTCTAGGATAGATTTTTTGAAGATCACTGTATATCCTATAATAACTAAAGTCAAGCCACACATAGTTCTAGTTTTGGTTTCTACATAGATCTGGATCATACATTTGGGAATATAAAATGATTCTACCTTAGTTTAAGGTCATTTAAAGAAACATTAAATGAATCAAAAAAGAAACATACACCAAGATAGAATGGGGAGACTATATTGGATGGAATTTGCTATTGTATCTAGGATATAGAATCTAGGAATAACTACACATTATATAATAACAAGAATCAATCCACACATAATTATTGAACAAGAGACAAAAAAATTCACCCTCACAAAGGGTGAATGAAAGAATTTTTTTTGTGAATTAGTAAGACCAAGTGTTAGGATGGTGAGGTAAAATGGGATGAAAGTGGAATTTTTAGTTAGGTCCAAGAGATTCTATCTCGACATCACATCATATACCTTTTTTATAGTAATAAATCCATATATAGTCTTTAGTAGATGTATCTATGTATATTTGGATCATACATATGGAAGATGAAATGATTTCAACCTAGTATTGGGTTATAGAATGAAACATGACATGAATTACCAAGGGTGTACACACTAAGGTATCATGGGTAATTGAAGGGGATAGATTTTACAATTAGATCCAAGAAAATGGGTAGGATATCACTATATATATTGGAACAACAAAAATAAAGACACACATTGTTCTTGTACATGAGGAAATTTTTTATCATAGATTAAGAAAATGGATGGGTATAACCATACACTAAGAATCTTACATGGTTTAGAATCTCATGTAAGGAAATTATGTTACATGAAATCGACCACTCCAGGTAATTTTAGGGTCATGTATGGTAGAGATATCCTATAGTAAAATGTCTTATGTCATGGAAAATATAGTATGTAGTTTAGGGTCATATGATAAAAAACTTATGCTATATAGTTTATATTCTCATAGTGAGGACTATTGTGTTGTAAAATTTTGGGATGTATGATGAGTACCTTATATAATATAGTTTAGAATCTTAGAATGATGACTATATTACCATGTGGTTTTGGGTCATATGATAGTGACCATATGCTCTGTAGTTCGAAATCATGAAACAAGGACTTTAATGCCTGTTAATTAGGGTCATTGTATGAGGAATTTATTATATGATATTTAGAGTCATGATTTAATGAATTTAGTGAGTCCAACATGAATTTATACAAATTATTTCTTGATAAATATTACATTGGAAGTAGGTGTGATATTTTCTCCATCCAATGTGACTAAGGAATAAGCTTTGTAGAATTAGAATTTGTGTATGATATAATTCCCTTCCTATTTATGATATAAATTTGTTTTCTTATTTCAAGGTATATTTTTTATTCTCAAATCCAATACCAATTCCCTTTAGATAAAGGAGAAAAGGAACTCCTTCTTATTAAATACTCATGTGACATAATTTTTTATGGTATTCATGTTTGTGTAGTGTGGATAACCTTTTCTCATCAAGTCAGTCAAATTTTTTTAGATAAATTTATATATTTAAATATTTATTCAATTGATCCAAAATAATAACATGAAGTGACGAAAAATAAAATTTTATGGGTGGGACTACCTATGTCTAATATTCCGGCGAATATGGGGTCACCTTTGTGGCAGTACGGGTCGTGGATACGTAATACCGCAAATAGTGAATAAATTTTTTTATGACACAAGTTTTTATCTTTTACCACTATAATTTAAAGGATATTGGATAAATAATTTTTAAATGAATCTATCTATATTTTCACTTTCATATGATAGTGCGATGAGTGATTTTAATGAATTTTATATTTTTGGTTTTACTTCTTTATCTTGGAGACACAAAATGTGGTATGATTGTTCATAATAATTGTATGGGGGACTATGAATAATGTAATGATATTGGATTTCAGGAATTTTATGATATAACTTGTTCCAAATTCATTTATGGGTATAACTTTATACAATTTTGAGTAGAAATCAATATCAATAAGGATGAACATAATTTCTAGACCATGGCTAGAGGGTACAAAACTATGAAATCTATCCTCCATATGATGAATGGATAGAAGTATATAGCAGTGTGAATTAAATTTTATGTTTGATGAAATTTATTTGAATTTATCTTTAATGAATGTAACTTATTAATGAATTCTATAAAATCATTTATCATTGATGGCCAAAAATATCCCAGCCTATTGATTTGATAGAAGAGATTATCCCTTGAATAGTGATCACTACAGGAGTTAACATAGTCCACCCTTATAAAAGTTATAGATTCTACTCCTTTAATACATCCAAGGAGGAATCCATCAAAGCCTCACTTTTATAATAATTTCTATGAAATTACGTTATTATAAAGGATAAAATTAGCTAAATATTGAAAACTTTGTTTCTTTTTGGCTAGATATGGTAAAAGATTCCCATTTGAAAATAGTCCATTATGGGGGACATCCAACCAAATATTGTATCTATGGTGAGGATGTGATTTTTTAGTTTTTTAGTGGAATTATATTCATATAAATCCTTCATATTTTCACTAATAAATGTATTTACTTCCCTATGGTGTGCAATACAAATCAATGTTTCATCTTGATCTAGGTCATCCAAGGAGGTAGATATATTTTACAGTGCATCAGGTTGAAAATTATACAATAATAAAATATGGGAAAAAACCTGCATTGAAAGAAAACAATACATCAATTACCACTTGTAGTCAATTAGGGGTATTAATTATCCTCTCATTATGGAATAGCCTAATTAATGTTCTTAATTACCTATCTAAATCTCTTTAGATATCTAATAGAGTAATCAATATCTACATATCCAATTTTAAACCTATTCCACGGTGCTAGTGATTTACTTAATTATTATTATACCCTTCCAATAGACGAAAATATCATGCTAATACTTCATTCATCAAGGAAATAAACATAATCTCTAGGCTAACCCGGTTGAGTCTTGAGTCCTATATCCTTTTCCAAATCAAACTTTAAAAAGAACTGTCAAAATAAATTTCCTATGTTTGGGAGGTTTCATGGGGATAAAAGGCTTCTTTATCATGGAGTTATGTGTATAGTGGTAATTGTTATAGGATAGGTTGTGTTTCAAGAAAATATGATTGTGTTTACTCTTTAATTGACTTTTAAGACACAAATAGGATATTAAACTACTGTAGTATTAATACCCATCTGGCTAGTATTCTTTTCAAAATAGAGTGTCTAAGGATATATTTTCATGATTCTATAAAATAATTCAGGTGGAACTCATGATAATTTATATAATTTAAATGTTTTTACAATATAAAAATGATTTCAATGTAATTTTTTTCAATATCCACATAAAAGTTCATAGCCTCTAACATTGCTCCAATAAGGTAGTTGAAAATATTCATCTTTTATATATCATTGTTTTTGGTAAAATAGAGCACTAATTGACCACTAAATGTTTTCTTCATAGAGAATGAGGGAAAATATTTAGAAAATATTCATCCCAATAAAAATTTAACCCCATGTTCATCAATTTTGTGAAGTGAAATAATTTTCTTGTGAGGGTTTCTATGAAGTTCCCGATGTAACTAAGAGGACCCTAGAAAAGTATATACTCATAAAGGTTTTAATGATGGGGTATATTCAATATTTCCTAGGTATTACCAGGTTTTAATTCAACACCATGATGGTGTAACATGAAGTTAATAAATTTTCCTAATGTTACCCCAGGGACAGATTTTAGTGGGTTCATTTTCAAGATATATTGTCATAACTTGTTGAAAAATACCACAAATACATCAATATGATTACAGAATTGGTGGGATTTGAATAATATATTCTCTACATATCATTCCACTATGTTCCCCAAGAAATGATTTGAAGATGTGGTGGTTGAAAAACAGATAAGTAGACCTAGAATTGTTCAATTAAATGGTAATAAACTATAAGAAATTTACCCCTTGCGTTCCCCTAAATGGAATGACTTATTCATTTTTTTAGATCCATTTGGATGTTGTTGAAACTTTAATACCCATCCATGATTGATATGGATTAAAAATAAGCTATTTCATTGATAAAAAAATCCTTAATTAGGACTGATAAATCATTATTTGGTTAATTGTAGTTCAAATCCTTGAAGTCAATGTTGATTATAAATTTTATATTCTTTTTTAAGGATACAATATTGGTGATTCATTTCAAATATTGAACCACGAAGATGAATTTCTCATTGATTGTTTTGACTTTGACTTTCTCCTTGGAGGTATGAGTTAAATGTATTTTCCTTTCCACTCATTTATAACTATAGGGGTTTTCAAGAAAAACCAAGGGGAATGTACCCACCTGAGGGTCAAACACAAGAATATCTATGTAATCTTATGTGAACAATTCCTGGTTTTACTTTATTAAATTGATATATTATTCTTTATCTTCTTGTTATTTGAGTTCCTTGGATGCACTAGTTAGTGTTGTTCATGCATCTAGTTTAATACCCAGGTTCACATATTGACATTAATCAATTGTGGGTAATAAAACATCTTTGTGCACAAGAAAATCATACTTTATCTCCCCCCTTCTTCATTTTTATGAGTGAAAAAGGGATCACTCTTAGAGATTAGGGAGATAGTATGAATGTTTTATCATTTCAATCAATATCACACCTACCCCAGGTTTTTGAGGGTTCCTCTCACTGAATTTTTTTTTATTAAAACACTTTTACGGGAAAAGTGTGAAACATTCAAGTTCGACCAAGAACATCAACATTATAGCAGATGAAATAATTGTTAAAGACCAACTTAAACCTATTAGATGCCTCCTCCCTAAATAGTTCCTAGGAATGTTCTGTTACCTTTTTATCGAGATCTTCTTTGAGGACATCTCCAAATTGATAGGCCACTTTGAAACACACTTTCAAGAACTCTTCCACTGTAATCTTCATAACATTGAAGCCTCTGGTCTAGATTAAATGTTTCCTAACGATCCAATCTCCATGATCCTTGTTTGTAACCACTTGGATCAGTCTCTCACTCATCCTTTCCACATTATCCTTAGATGTAAGAATGATTAGGACCTCCTCTAGCATATCTTCCTCAGAGTGCATAAGAAGGTCCCTTGATTTTTCTCTGGTATCTATATCTGCAACCCACTGCATGCCTACCATGATGACCACTAAAACTTCACCAACATCATCCACCATTCTGGATATCTCCTGATGAGAAGTTAACATTCCATCAAAAGCCACCCCATCTTCCTGGGTCTCAGAACATTCTTTGTCATCCGTCTTTTCCAGAGTTTGGTCCTTGGGGAAACAACCTTCAATTATTCCACTTCTACTCACAAAATTCATGTTTTCCACCTTCACCTGATCTATTTTAGATGAATCACCCTACATTACCTTGGTCTCAAGTTTTTTAGATAATATTTTATCCATAGGTCTTGGAGGGTATGAGTAGTCATTGTGGCCTTTGTATTTCCTCATATTACTCACAATGCTACTACCTGGGTCCCTGTTTTCTTTCTGCCCCTTCTTCCTCGGGCTGTGAAGCCTTCTACTAGATCCTCCATTTTCATTATCTTTCGAAAGTTTTCCATTTATCTCCCCACCCCTAACTCTGTCCCTGAGATACACCTTGACCCAATTAGCTCCGGATCAAGAGTATCAGATCCCAAACCATCATATGTATTACTAGTGTTAGTCAAGGACATTGCCAATAACTAGTTTTCTCTTCCCCCAACATTCACCTGCTTCCCCAATTAACCTTGTAATTCCTGCATCTAAGATTTATAACCCTTTTTTCCACTTCATCAAGTCCATTTATAATCTAACCAACATTTACATAATAAGGAATCTTAGTATTCTCAAAATATAGAGGATCCCCTGACCCCAAATAATCATGCTAAAAAAACTATAATAAAAAATTCATTTATCATCCTCTTGATATATACACCACATTTGTATTAAGATCAATTAGTCTTTCTGCCATTTGGATGTGAGTATCACCTAAATTCATTCTATTCATGTGATCCACTAGGGGCCTCTAGCACAAAAGATTATCTATAATTCCAATCCCTGAGTCCCTGATGGTAAGACCAAATAGAATACCCCATATATTAGAAAGACAGAAAAACATAGTCCAAGATTCCAACACAACCACCTGTTTATATTTGAATTCTTCCCCAGTAGTGATCTAGATCCACTCTACTGGTGGTCTTGACACATAAACCTCAACCCAAATACATGGTGAAATTGGGTGATACAGAGCTTCAATCATATTATCAAAGCAAAAATATCATCCTACCATGTTCTCTATCATGTGTAAAATGAAGGGATTTTGAGAGGATAGTGGGAGTTTTGTAAATCTTAGCCACAAATACATCAAAGGAGTCTCATTCTTTATGTGTAGATCATATGACCAATGAAATAGATAAATGGGACACTCGTTGCTAACTCTCAGGGTTCTGGATGAGGCAAGAATCAAGTCTTCTTCGGAGGCTAAGAGAACCATCATGTGACGTTTTTCAAGAAGTCCCACTACCACACGATCCTGAAGACCCCAAGATCCAAATACGAACCTATCAATGTAATCGAAATAGGTAATGTGACTTCTGAATCAATCCACCAAGGTACGATTAAGAAGGCTTGAAGTCGTTGAAAACTCTAAAGTTGAAACCTCTAGTATTGGAGAGACCTTATTAAGATTTGGGACCATCAGGCTGAGATTGGTAGTAGGAAAATGAGGGGGTAAATCTAGGTTAGAGTAGGAGAGAAATGAGGGTGGTCACGTAGGGTTAGGGGGATGAAGATCCTACCCCTTTTTCAGAGAAGGAGGGGGGACGAAAGAGTCACCACTATCCACCTAGGACATCACAAAGAGAGGTGTCGCGACAAATAGAAATCCCCACACCCATGTGGATATTTATTTGGAATGAGTGAAACTATACAAATGGAGGGGAAGGTTCCTAAAAATTACTTAATCATTTTAGAAATCATATTTAACTAGTCAAAGAGACATGGTCGTATAAACAAATTATCAATTAAACCTATGTTCAAGAAGAAATACTCATTGACCATATTGATGTGCATAAATTAGAAAATAATATATTCTTCCATTGTTAGAGGTTGGTCAATAGAACCATCTTCTTTGACAGTTATCAGAGATTACAATGATCATAGGAACCATGTAAGTGGATAACATGAAATTTTGACTCACTAGTTTTGAAATTTATTCCTCAATGTCGTTGATGGGAAACATAAAATATTTACCTAATATACATCATGTACTATTTTAGGGATCATATAATCCATTAGGGGTGGAAATTAGTGTTTTATCCTTCACAAAAGGACACTTATATGCTATTTTGTTACACCATACATTATTGTATTGAGATTTATTGGATTTAAAAGGGGAAAATAACTATAAAGTACCCCAAACATCTCATCAATAAGATTTTCTATAAATGATTATATGAATGTGGAACTATGAATGAATGTGAAGCCACAATCTTCCCAAAAATTCCTTAAAATCTATATCCTAATAGATCACCATGAATTATGAGTCCAAGATGAGGTCCCAGAATTTGGTCCTTAGTTTGTTCATATCGAGGGGATTCTAATCTATTTTTTTATATCCTTTGATAATCATCTTTGTAGAGGTCTTATCAGCATCATGGTATCCTATCTAGAAGAGGTTATATATTGGGGTGAGGATATTCAAGAACCATTATCAATTAATTCACTATGAATAACAATATAATTTATATTTATAGACAAATATGAGTGCTTGACATACCATTGTATGGAAGTTTCAAAATTATTTTTGATGTAATAAATGGAATTGTGAAATTTGGGGGATTCCATATCTTTTCAGTTTGTCTTGGATACCAACAATTTAGTATTAAAGTCTTAAGTAATTGAAAGGGACTCAATAAGGGACTCCCTAATACCCTTGTAAATATGAAGCATTTCATACATTGAAATAATTTAAGGGAAAAAATAATCATTTCAAGATATCATACTTTTGATCTAAGGGAATTTTCATCCTACCATTCTATTGTTACTGAGATTGGGGAATAGACACTAGAGTTTATTTTATGTTTACCCCACTATTTTCTATAACTAGTGGTGTCTTTATTTTTTGATGACTATAATGAGTTGGATTTACTATGACTCAATGTTGACTATCTGACTATTTTTTTGTAATTGATCTACCATAATAAACGTTGAGATCTTTGAAGTGATTATATTCATGTCTTGTCTACTTGTATGATTTTTGTGGGAATAGAACTTGAATATCGGGGTCTTCAATGAACTCTCCTTTCTTAGCATCTAAATAATCCTCTATAATTGTTTGTAGGGAATTATAATTTATAAGAGACCACTTCATCAGTAAAGGGGACTTTCAGGTGGATAAATTTTATAAGAAAATATTATGGTTCTTAATTAGATGAGAATTCCATTTAGAGATCTTCTGACTATCCTCTTATTGATGTAAAAAGAAAATCGTAAAGAGTATGGTCTAGAATACATTCTTGTGAGGGATTCTATTTCTGTTATTTTTTTCTATTGACATAAGTTTCATTAAATTTTAATAGATTATATAGATAAAGACGTCGACTTGTATATTATAGTGTGAATTTTGTCCATGATTGGCTAATTATGTCATGATTTGATGATTGAATATTGAATTATTTTTGGCCATCTGATTTCTATATTTGAATGTATTTCAACAAAATACTTCTTAGGAATCTCCTATTACCTCTAGTGGAGAATCAGACACATGATCCACATGAGTTGGGGGATGGTACAACTATACTTTCCCATTTTATATAATATTCTTTATAAATTAATTATATCTGAATCATTTTTGAATATTGTGACATAATATTCTATGTTAAGGGAAGAAGTTGGGAAAATCATTTGAACCAACCTCATTAGGTCTTTTAAATTTAGAAACATGAACAAATTTTCTTCCAGGGAAAAAATGAAATACTCTATGTCCTACTCCCAATGGAAAGAATAGAATTTATTCTTCTTATTTTCAATTTTTTTGATACCATTTCATATTTTGATTCTAATGTGGGCATTGATGTTTCTAATTAAAAAGAGGAACCGCATTTTACTTCGAAATATCATTATCTAGGGCTAGAAATACCACCATATTTAGAATAAAGATCATTGTTTTTACCATTACATATTTCTTTCCTTTAGATGAGGATTTATACTACGATTTTTCTTTAAAACGCTAAAGGTAATCTTATAACCATTTCTCTATAAAAAAATCTCAAAATACACTATTTTATTTTAACATGATGAATGATATTTATAGCTCGTTTCATATGGTTTTTGATATAGATAAAAAATTATCTTATGGGAGTTGTATATTCAAGGAATAGATCAACTCTTTTCACTTTGTGATGAAGTACAAAACAATCCCATTTTATTTCTATTTATAATTGGGAAGGTCAATAATAGTAAAATTCTTCAATGTTGAACCAAACTGATAGAGGAAAATCGGCTTAAGATATTCCTAATGAAAAATGGATCATACTAGAAATTGGTATACCATAAAAAATAAGACCCTTCCAAAGTTTTCATGAATCATCTGAGTTTCACTACTTCCCACTTATCTATAATTCCTAGCATAGGGTCACATATAGATATGAAATTCATAAGATGTTACTTAATTTCTCTTATCACATTGAAAATTAGATAATTTTGATTCTAAATTTTATATAGAGGAAGATTCTAGTACACCCCCTTAGGATTTGTCTTCTTGTATGGTAGCATCAGTGCTGGAGGACCCACCATAGATTCCAATAGATAAGTACAAGATTCAATAAATTCGAGAAACTATTATGGTATCAATTCCTAATATAGAATATGAGTGTGAATAGTTGGTGGATCCAGATATGGTTGAAATGTTTTCACTTATGGATAATAACTAAAATGAGTTTTCCTAAGATAAATTTCTTGAATCATTAGGTGTGTCTATCTTGATAGAGGACACTACCTATAATAAACAAATTTCAGGGTCTCTTAAATTATTATTTTTGACCACAAGTTGATTGAATGTTTTTATTCTTTCCCCTTTTAGCCAAACATTCTCCTCTTGTTAGATAGTATCCACTTGGGGATGCATAAAATCTACCACGTGAGAGTTTACTCAGTGGGAATGTTTCTTTAGAGTATCTTGACATTAAATTTCTTAATATTTTCTAATATTATTTAATACTAGGTAACCTTTTCTTTTTTAAAAAGAGGCCCAACTTATTTGAGATGTTTTCAAGATATGAATATAACTACACCTTTCCCATTTTATTTAGTATGATATTATATAGTGGGGGGAAATGAGATCTTTGATAGTTTTCTCATATCACAAGTTTTCCTTTGAAGCCGATTTGGGAAACCTTATTATTTCACCTCTGTACAAACCATATTCAAATTGTATACTGATTATTTATATTAATCTATATTAATATCATTATTTTTATCACATATATCTTTTTTATTGATTACATTTACCAACATGAATAACATGGTAGTAATTATATCGACACACACATTAGAGTATTAATGATCATTTTAGTGTTAAAGTACCATTTGAGGAGTAGATCATAACGACCACCACCTTTTATTTTTTAGGGAATTGTTGATTTAAAAAATTTGTATCAATTTAAATTTACTTTAAATCCTTTCCTTGCGAAATATTAAAAGGTGGTTTGTGGAAAATATCCCAGTGGAAGTTTCCTCTAACTTTTATATAATGTGAACTCAATGGGGGCGATTCATAAAGATCCAAAAAATAGACTATGGTGGTGATTTTTATGGTGCTTCTACAAACAAATAAAAAACAAATTTCTTAGAACATGGTGAGGTAACAATGACCTTATAAATTTGGTATGGGTTTAATTTACTATACTATGGACATGGATGCACCATCATGTATGTATGATTGTTCTAGGGGTGGTTATGGTGTTAAAAATAACCTCAATCCTGTGGGTTGGGTATACCCCTACGTTTTCACAAGAACTATTACTATATCTATATTCCCTTTCCTGGTTTATACTTTGGAAAATGTTGAGTACACTGTACATTCTAGACACTCTAGATGATAGGCGTTTACTATCAATAGTTGTTAAATTTTTTCGGTTTTTCATTTCCCAAAGTGATTATCTGATTATACTTTATATAATATTAGTTCATAAGATTTTCAACAGATCATTTCTATAAATTACATATTTTTAAGCTCTCGGGATAAAAAAATTTCATTAGAATAACCAACTATTATATCCAAATATAGATCCTATGGCCTAGCCTAAGGTAATGTTGTTGTAAGATACCTTTCCTGAGGAATCTTATTAGACTGAAAGTGGAGTAAAGTACAAATATCCATATTCACCCAACCCCCTGATGCATATATTGGGTGGGGTTTCATGGATTATATTTTAGAGAGTATTTAAACCACTGAGGAAGGATTTTTAGATACAATCATACAAATTTTTTTATTTCTGATTTCAGGGCATCAAAAAGGAATCCAAATAAACATAGTGGCAATACTCTTCTAATTATTGAGTTTATTAGAATATAATCCATAGGAAACACTCCTATAACTAGGGTGATGAAATTTATCCCATTTTTTTAATGAAGATTATATATACGTTCCTTTCATAAGGTTATAGAAATGTCATTATTGGGAGTTGAAATTGTCCAAAACATGACTAGTTATTAATCTATATCCCATTTTATCCACTTGATACTAGAGTTTTATTAATCTTTTATGAATGATTGTTTTACATGATGTTACCATAAAGGTAATTTTTCTATCTATTTATGAATATTAGTGGGATGAATTTGAATATCCTTAGCTATATATAAGGTGTCATAGTATGTGGTAATAATTGAGGATGATATTTTCCTTACCTTTCCCATTTGTTAGAAAAAAACACAACTAGTCAACAGTGGAGTACCAGGAGAAGACAAATTTATATTTTCAATTTCTTATCAATATTAGGGAATCTTTAGAACCAGTATAGCATAACGAGTACCTTCATTCTAGGAAGATGCGTCATAATGAGGAACCTTGCAGTGAGCACTATGTGGAGGACCTCCATGGTTATTGATCTTAGATTCATTTTCATGGTGAATAAATCCTTATTGGTTATTTATTTCATCTCCATAGGGATGAGATACATGGTTATTGGGTTTTCAATCACTAATATGGGGAGTACCTACACTTTTCTTTGATTTTTTTCCATAGGTAGTAAATGTACAACATATACCATGGGGAGGATCTCCATAAATTTTCATTTCATCACCATAGAGAAATTATTTGTGGTCATTTATTTATTTTCTACCAAGAGAGGGAGAACCTCCACTTTGGGTTTTTTTCATTTAAACTCCATGAAGAGTAACTTCATGATCTATAATTACTACTTGACTGACAAGAGGGGTGGCTCTTTTTTTGGTGACCATTTTCCACAAGGATAACTTTTAACATCGAAACAATGTATATGACCTATACAGCTATAGCGAGAGAATTTATAATTAGTGTTAATATTTTTACAAGGATGAAAATCATAAAAATGACTCTAAATAGGACTTATAAAGTAACCAGCTTGTGGTTAACCATTAGGAGGACCTATATGGTTGGTTACTTATTGGTTGCTTCTATACGAAGGTCCTATGTTGTTGGAATTTCAATAATCATGGGAATAAATATATGAAGATTTATCTTTGGAGGAACTCAAGGGATATTGTACATATTAATATAAATACATGTTTTATAGTGGTTTTTATATTCTAATATTAGTGAGGAACATACTAAAATATCCATTGGTTCTTACCTTGACATAATCTATAGATTCTTTTCAACAGAGACTTGAAATTGTTCTTAAATCACAATCAGTGTATTTTTATATTTTATAGGTTTTTTGGTGTATATGGGAGAAAAGGATTTATATTTCTATTTTACAACTGATGGCCCTCCATGGGATCTACTTCTTTAGTACTATGGTTTAGGAAACAAGAGAAGAGATAATTTTTTTTTGAATCTCAGGGGATTGGGTCTAAGAGAAAAACATGGTTGAAGAGATACCTCTTAGGTGTATTCTAGGTATCCATCAGGATGTATTGACTCTCCTCTTACACATAACTATGATTAGGAAGTTAGGTATTCTATCCCTTTCAGGATAAACTCTTGAAGTGGTTTTAAGTGATGATGGGGGACCCTCTCTATACAGAGCCTTCATTAGGGTGATAATAATATTGAATTCATCACTTTAAGGATGAAAAGTGTAGTTTATAAGATTGATATTATTCCACTCTATATATATTCATGTATTAAATAATTCATCAGTTGGAATTAGAGGCACTGAGTTGTAAATAATGTGCTTTGGGACTATAGGGCCACAATAGTTATTGCTGAGACTTTATATTCTCATAGGATCATTGAATCGTTATTCATAACCACCTGGGTTATTCCATGATTTCTAATAACATTTATAGATAACATTAATCTAATCAATTAATTGAGTGATGATTCCACATTGGTAAGAAAAGGATTGTTCACTCAAAGATGGGTGACTACAACCACAATTGGTTGATCGAGTTAAGAGATTCTCATAATTTCATTCCTATTTTCATTTAATTTTATAGTAATGTATTTGATTATTGAAAAATGGATCATTATTGCCTTAAAAATATGGTTTACCCTCTTCTATTAATGAATTTTTATTTTAATTCATATTTCTTTTTTGTTGAATTTAGTAGAATAATTTTATTTTTTTATAAATCATTTCATATAATTATTTTTCTCCAATTATAGCTTCACACACATCACTTATATATTTTTCATCATCCATAATTTGGATAAGTGGTTTAATTTAGGGGTGAATAGATATAACTAAATCCTAGGATAAGTGATATTTTATAATACAATGATTATTGAATTTCTATAATTAATTCAAAAATACAAGTTGAGGTTAATTTATGAGGTCTCAGCTGATTAGAGAAATAACTAGATAGTTAAAATAGAATAACTATTTAATAGGTAGGAAAGGGGGTATCTTATGTAAGGACACTATTTTTAATACTCAATCCAAAACTAACTCAATTTCACCTTTAATGAATTATGGTTACCGTTTTATGCTCACAAAAGACCGACACAAAAAATCATATCTATTACACTTCATTATCCATAAACAACCCTAGACACATTATTGCTATATTAAGACTGGGTACAAAAGTTTGGGTCTATTGAGGACCTCGTGCACATCTCTAATTAATTAATATTTCCAATTTATTTTTTATTTTGTCTCATATTAGAGTAATTAAAACTATAGAATAGTTTTTAAAAATTAATATAAATAATAATTTAATATTATAAATTTTTAATTAGGATATTTATAGAAGAAAATATATGTTTCATAGAAGTAACTGATGGAGACTCTAGTTTAGGTACCTTTTTTCACTGTGAGTAGGAGATAAAGTGAAGAAGCTATAGTACTAAATTATAAATTTTTATGGGGATACTATATTTTCCATGGGATCATGTTTTGATGGAGGTGATTACCTTTTCCAGGGTATTATGTACACACCATATCCTATAAAATAAATATCTAGATTGTTACCCAAACCAGTTTCTTTGTTGCATCATATAGATATAAAATAGATATATAATTTTAGTCACTCCCCCTCTTTTGTATTTTTTTACTATCATTTGGGGGAGATTTTATAGATATATTTTCTAGTATAATTTTTATATCTTGAAGTGAGGGAGATTGTTTTAAGGGTGATAAAATAAAAATAGTTAAGGTGATATATCTAAGAAAAACAATTTGAAGATATGGGATGTATATATATATATATATAATTGGATATATATGTGTATTATCACATACAGATTCAATGCCTACCATGTTATATTCAAATTCATAATGATTTAGATAGATAAATATTTTAGATATGAAATATAATATAAAGGAGATAAAAGATACATGGGATATATCTATAGATGGTTTTTACTATAAATAAGAGGATATGTTAACATATAAGGTGATTAAAAAACATTCAAGGATAATCTTGTTGGAATATTGAAGTCTGATGATAGAAGCCAGAGGGAAAAAAATATCGTCTCCATCAACTACCATGGTGATAAAAGAGTTATCATTGCATTTAATTTTTTTTGGTTATGTACTCTTTGGAATTCATATGTTGGTTACCAACAATAATTAAAGTGGATTTTTATTTTTTATTCAATATATTTATTTTAGATAGAATATAAATTCTCTCTTCTAAAATTCTTAGTTTATTAATAGTTGGGAAATCACATATGAGTAGCTAGGTTTCATAGGGTCTTGGAATTGATTTAAAGGGTTCTGTATTTGATTTTTTCAATTATGTTTTTCTATGGAATCATTCATATTTAATAAAAATTTCATTTATCCTTAAAATTTATCATAATCCATAGTAACTAGTGAGATATATAGTTTCCATTGGATGGAATCTAACGTAGTTAAGGGGTTGTGGGAGAGAGATATAACTTTAATTCCCTATCCTGTATTTGAGATAGAACATATTGAGCCTAGATTGGTTATTAATTTCCTATTGATATAGATCAGTAATATAAGGTTGTTATCATTAATGAAGAGAGTCAGAGTTGGTTACCTTAAGAATCCTCATAAAAAATGGTATGATTTCATTCCCAAGTGAAGTTGAATTGATCCATTCTATGAAAAACCATATCTAGATCCGGTTTCCTTCTCTTCATCCTTTTCTTGATTGAGTCCATCTAATATACTACCCTTAGGTAGTTAATAAATTTAGTTTTAGTAAATTAGGAAATGTTCTATATATTGAATTCTTAGTGTCTAAAACTCATATATTAAACCTCATTACATAAAATTAATATAATAAAGCTTGTTAGTTTTAATAATTTTGAGTTATTTGTTTATAGATTATAAATTGATTTGATACCATAGGAATTAAAAACACATGTGGGACTGGTTATGTTTTTTGTGACACTTTTGGTGACTAGGTTGACTTCAATTCTATATATAGGAAAAAATAATTTAATCACAAGTTACATTTTATGGATTTTAGATAGATGTATTTATTCTATTTTATGAGTGGTTTTATGTTTTTATAATCCTAGGTAATAGCATGATAAAGTCACATAAATAATTAGAAACTAAAATTTTACATCACTCCCACAAAAATTAAATACTCAAAGGAAAGATAAAAATCCCTGGATGGGAGAGAACAAGTCAATATTAGGTAACAAAATAGCATCCAAGTCTCAAAGAGAAAGTTTGAAGAGTGGAAACTATGTTCAATGAGGGATTTAAACTCCTAGAGATCATGTATAATGATGTTGAGGTGGAAATGACATTTATCAATGGGGAATCCAATGATTAATAATATTATTGGGATATATATGAATACGTTACTATGTTCATCGAAAAATCTAAGGTAATTCCTAACTCAAATGTATATTCCTTAATTTCCATGGGTAGGAACGTTAAAAATACAGTGGAGAGGGATGTAAGGGGAAAAGACCACACCATTAGACAAAAAAGAATAATAATAGTTTGAATTTGAGATGAGTACGACAACTAAACTTGAAGTGATAATTAACCAATTTTAATGAAAGCTGTCAAAATAAAAGAAGAAAGAGGAGTACTGTCATGTGTAGAAAACAAAAAAGTTACTTATTAAAAACATATACAATAATTTGTTTAATCTATCTCAAATTTTTACAATGTTCTTAAAGAGGAGGAAGACTAGAATCAAACCAAATATACTTAAAAGTTAAAATTTGGAAAATATGAGCTCGTCAGTTTTATACGCCACCAATATTATGTGACCAAAAGATGTAAGGCCAATCATAATGAACTTGACAAAAGTTATTTTCTGGAGGTAACTGAATTTTTTTATTTATTTAATTTTAATAATTTCGTTTTTATTTTGGTAATAT
Source organism: Viscum album (assembly GCA_963277665.1). Lineage (NCBI taxonomy): Eukaryota > Viridiplantae > Streptophyta > Magnoliopsida > Santalales > Viscaceae > Viscum > Viscum album. The sequence continues at coordinate 332,881,590 of OY728145.1, read as the reverse complement.
ATTATGATGTAGAGTTGACCTCTTTTAATCTATTTGAGCATTAAATTTCAAGGACCATGTGAATTCATGTGTTATTTTATTTTATAGGATTATGATGATAAAATTGAAAAGTAAAATGAAAAAAAAAACATATTTATGAGGAAATGGGAGTTTTGTAATAAATTATTTAATTTTCCCCCATTATTTTTTATAAAATTTATCTTTTTAAAGATTAACAAAAAAATTAATTCCCACACTACAAGGATTTCCAATTTTAATATATGATGCTATAATTTTTTAGAAATCCCATGATGACATGTTTTAGATTTAAAATTTGAGTATATTGAATGAGTATGATCATTTTATAGATAATTTGTGATAATAATAGGGGTGTTAATTTTATGAATCATTATTTGGAAGGACATTCGACTTTTTTCGATGAAATTTCCCTAATATTTTTTATGATTTCATTATCTAAAGGTCATTTTGACTGTTTTTTTATTATTAATTCATTCCATTAATGATTATATGAAACCATATGTTCCTACTCTTGATAGTTTTATAAGCTATTTTTTCCTATTCTTTCTTATACCACATTTCCTGAGAGATCTTGGGACATTTCCACCAACTATAACATGTGTTATTATTTTGGGAAAAGTATTATTATAAAAATTATCATTTAATATGATTTTGAAATTTATTTACAAATCCTCATACTTGAGTCCTTCCTTTAAATTTGTATATTTATTTAATCTTGTAGGTGCTAAAAATGATCTAGTTAGCGAAGATCCACATTAAAATCCTATTTTATCCTATTCTACCCTACTCATTTTATTTTTTCCTGATTTTAAATTATTTATGCTTTAGGGATATTTTTTTTTTGTGGATGGGAGGTGTCCATAATAAAGGAGATATGTGAGGTGATTCCATGGGTATTTCAAAAAAAAATATTCTTTTTTATATATCATTGTATCCTATTGTACCCCTCTTGAAAAAAAATTAAAATAATGGTTTTAAGAAAATGATTAAAATATTAGGAAAAATGGGTTATGTCTTGGGATAATAAAAATTCACCATTACGGGATAGAATATACTATCATATGTTCTTATGTGGTGGATGTTATTTTTATACCAAGCATCAATTTAAAAAACAATTAGAAAACTAGTTCGAAAAAAAGTGAAAATATTGAAGAAAAAAAAGCAAAAGCATGTGCATATATCCTTTTACTAAAATTATTTCATGACCCTATAGTGAGTTTGGAGGATCTAGAAGATACCATTAAATAGGATAATGTTAGTAGACTTTACTTATGATTACCATTTTATTTGACTAAAATTTAAACCTCCTTTTTGAGATTTAATTTTTTCCAGTATCATTACCTAACAACCTTAATCCTCTGAGGTATATGTTCCTAATTCCTATGTCCTTGTGGTTTTTTTTTATTTTTTTGCTTATGGTGTGGGGAATTGATATCCATTTTAATCCTAAGATAACTATTTTGTAATTGTTGCAACAACAAAAATATATTTTCAGTGTTTCCTTGTGTGGTTAGATAAAAAAATGAAGTGAGGTAATTTTGGTGTAATTCTTAGTAATCATAATGTAATATATTTGATCACGGTTTAAGATAATACCATATATTTAAATGGAAAAAGTAAAATACATGGTGTATTGGATTCTTTGAAAAATATGGATTTGAAGAGATATACTTGTGTAATTCTTCAAATTTTATTCTACACATTAATAATTACTTTATTTTTTATAATGGAATGTGAATATTGATATAATGGCCCTTAATTGGAGTTTTAATTGAGATATATGCAAAGTGGGAAGCATATTTTAACTTTGGGTGATTTTATCAATTCATATTATGCATAATTTTTTGAATTAAATTTCATTTAGTTTTGAATTTAATCAACTAATATTTCCAATTTATTTATTGTTTTATCACATATTTGGGTGATTATAATACTCTAAAACAGAAAAGAAAATTGAATTTTCTCTCATAAATTTTGAAGATTGATTTTTATAGAAGATTTTTTTTATTTTATATGTATAAAATTGAATGAGATTGTGATGTTGTTCACCGCTTTGTTCTGTGAGGAGGTGATGATGTGATGATGTTGCATACTAAGATTATATTATGTTTTTTAGATGATTTATTTTCTAGGGGATTTATTTTTTATAGGGTTTTCTTCCAATATTATAGTATAATTTACATGTTGAGGGTTAGATAATGAATATATAGATTTCACCACGACCCATTATCCACACCATATCCTACATACATAAAACAGATAAATAATTTTAGTCACTCCCTCCTTCATGGATTTTTTGGCACTATTTTGGGGGGGATATGATAGATATGTGTTCTTGGATAATTCTTATATAAATATATGGTGGAGACTTATTCAAGGGATATAAATTAAGTAAAGTTAAGGATATATTTTTATGATCAAAATACATGATGATATGGGATATAGATATGATATATCTCATAGATGGTATAAGTGGATTATCACATATGGATGATGTCCCAACCAAGTGATATTTAAATTGATAAATATTTAGAGAGATTCATGGGATAGATATAGAAGATAATATAAAGGATATTAAAGATATAAGATAAAATATACATGGTATATATCCATATGAGGCTTTCCATATAAATAAGTTGAGTTAAAAACTAGAAGATGATTAGAAACATCCTAGGGGATATCCTAGGGGACGACTAAAGTCCAATGATGAAAGTAAGAGTTTGCATAATAAGATCTACATCGACTAATAGGTTCCCAAACTATTTAGTATTTATTTTTCTGATTTGTTTTAGTTGGGTAACCATAGGAATTAATATATTAGTTACAAAAAGTAATTCAAGTCATTTCTCCTCTATTATCCAACACATATCTTTAATTTATCTGTATTATTCCCTCTTTTACAATTCCTTATTTATCAATAATTTAGTGATCTGATATGAATGGATAGGTTTCATTAGTGGGTGTGTAATTGGTTGAATGGGGTGTGTGAGTAATTTTTTAATTAATTCTTTCTTGTGACACTTTTATATTTTATTATGATTTCATTAAGCATTTATCTTTATCCAATTCACAAATGCCTAGTGAGAGTGATGGTTGGAAGGTGAGGAGATCCAATGTATTTGAGGGTAGTATGGGATTGAGAGCTAGCTATAACTATTTCATTTACTTTTGATATAGATATTAAGTAGACTATGTCGATTGTTGATTTCATATTGAGAGGGACCGATCAACTAAGCTAATTCCAGTTCTAGATGAGCGGAAATGTTGGTTAACCTAAGAAGCCTCATGGATAATTGTTTGATTTATTTCATAGGTTAATTTTAATTGGTCAATTATATGACAAACCATTCTCAGATTCATTTTACTTCAATTCATACTTAATTATGATTAAGTCATTCTAGTCCACAAATATTAAGTAGTTATTTAATTTAATTTTAATAAATCATGGAAAGTACTATCTATTGAATAATTAATACATATTCCTCATTGGATTAAACTTTTTACTTGAATTTATAATAGTATTTTTTTTTTAAAAAAATTATCAGTTTGTTTATAATTTTTAAATATATTTGAGACTATAAGAAGTATTAATACCTATATTCCTTGTCAATAAAAATTAATATATATGTATGTAAAAAAGGAATATATTGAATAGTATAAGATAAACTAAAATTTTCCCATATTAAAGTATGACTATTTCACTTGATTATTATATTAAATATATTCCATTCAAATACCTTTAATTTTATGTTGTTTTATTGTTTGAAATCTTTGGTTCAAAATTTATGATATTTGGAAATTTATTGGAAATTATATATATACATGTAATGCTTAAAATATATTGCTCCTAAAAAGGAATTAAAACCCATATATTTCTGAAATATTGGATAGATGATGATATTCAATCATCTCATAAATTTAAATAAATATATAGGGAATTTTAGATCATTTAGAAAAAAAGTTTAAATAGAGGGGAAAAGCATAAAAATAGAGGAAGGGAGATTCTAAGACTCTTAAAGTCCAACATCATCCTCCTAGAAGTTTTATCCTCACTCTCTACCTAAGGTGTTGCAAGTTCTATAGGTTGATTACATAGGTAATTCTCATTTTATAAGTAAACCTCATCTATACCACAAAATAGAGATTGGTTGGAAAAATAAATATGGGGTAATCACTATGTAGGTGGTTCAATAAGGTCTGATTTATATTTCCTCTCAAATAATATAACAGTGACTCTCTTCATTTTGATAGACTTAGGAATGTTGTGTAGATATGTCAATGATGTGAGTGTTCCGGCATTGGTTAATGTAACTGTGGTGGATAGTTGTGGTTTCTTTAGGGAATTGTTAGACTATGAATTATGATTCTAAATGGTGGTTGACTCTATGATCCAACACGCATACTAATCATGACCAATTTTATTGTTAAATGTGACATATAATGAAATCCCCTTGGTTGGTATAGAGGATTTTCATCCATTTTAAAATCAATCAAAGGAAACTATGGAGGGGTATAAGTAAGATTTTACATCCCGTTATATGATAAATAAAAAACCACTCATAATAATATTGATCTACCATATGAGAGTCCATTCCCCCCAAAAATAGATTTTTTGATTGTTGGAGTGCTCCTTTTAGAGGCATAATGTATAAGGGGAGGGTTTTGAGTGATCTGTGTGGCCAATGTTTAAGTGATAATGACACTTTATATTAATTAAGATAAAGTAAATACAAAAATGGCATAAGCATATATATTTTAGTAAACAAATTTTTACATAGGGTTATATATATTATATGTTCGACTATAAATATTCATTAGAAAGATAAAAATATTTCCTAGATAATGGTATTTTATTTATAATTTTTAGACATTGAATAATTAAATTTATTTATGACAAAATAATGATGAATTATTTTCCTTATTAATGGAAGAATCAAATAATTAATATTATAAATTTTAAAAATAAATATAATTTGAAAACTTTACTCCATCCGTGAATTTTATTGGTTAATATGACATGTTATTATTTCTTGAATGAATTTTTTTCTCATTAATAAAGTTTTTAATACTTTAACAAAAATCAATTATTGAATATTTTCAAAATTGACATAAATGAGTTTTTAAAAAAAATATTATATTATTAATTGATATTCTATTCCTAAAAATATAAATTTCATAAAAAGGACATATATAATGATATTTTTATTATTAATGGACCACTTGGGGGTCTCTTGGAAGTTTATAGTATGTTTATAGACTATATAATATAAAAATACAAAGAGACATGGTAAATGTCGAACTATTTAACTAAGAGTTAAATATAAAAGATAAGGTTAATATAATGACCCAAACCTGTCTAAAACCTATTGGTTTTGTGGTTTAAGATCTATACCCACCTTAACCTTTAAATAATCCACATTGGAGCCATTATAATCCGAATATGAATTTATTATAAAATAATATTTCTAGCTTTTCCTAAGGTTCTCCTCACCCCTCTTATAAAAGGGCACTCCTCCTTATCACTAATTAACACATTCAAAGCCGTTTGGATCAGCCAAACTCTTCCCAAATACCCGCTCAACTATCCTCCCTTCATCTTAGAGGCCTTACTTTAGTCTTAAAGCCAACCTAAGAAGCCCTTTTGATCAAATCAAAAGGAAGAACCCAAAGAAGAGGTAATGTTTTCACAACCCTCTTTCAAGTTCCTTTCTTCATAAACTTTTTCTTTGTTTTTATTTCCATTATAAAATAATAACTACAGTATCTTCTATATACTGTGATGTTATTACAAATATGTTATAACCATATTCAGTATTCTATCCATCCTTTGAATGACATGTCACCATACGTGCGTACGTACGGCCTACCGTCTCCACATCGTGGTGTAATCGTTATTCAATACATTATTATTTGGATGGGTATGATAATGATGTGTAATTAAAGTAAATAATAAATATAAAATTATAATTATTCTTTATATATGATATAACATCCAATTATATATTATTTTAATATCAAAATAATGATATTGTCACTCGTGCGTACGTACGGACTACCATCTCCATGAACACGATGAGATACATTCCCCATCATATCCATTCAAAACTAATTCTCATTTTATGATTAAAAATAATGTTTATGGACTTCATATCATTCTGGATATTAATAAGATACATCCCATCCATAACAAATATGATTCAAATAACAATGAATATAAAATAAAACGAGTATGTTAACACCCGAAATGACAATAATACAAAAATATTATTAACAAAACAATATTAAAAGATCATATATGATATAATATTCATGTATAATTAAATAAAAATGATTTTAATATTATACAGGAGGTTAACCTACCCTCAAACAAGGAAAATTACAAGGTAAGGGTTTATTTCACAATCTCTTCGTTTTCCGAGGTTGTTTATACATAATTATCTAGTGGGGCATCTTTATCATCCACATCCATGTTTCTTAAAAATTTATTTCAAATAATTTTTAATATTTTATAGACTATGGGTTAAAGTCATCTATACCCTTTTTGACTTCTTATAAGAATTTTATAAAGGAATCATTCCGTCGATTTCCAAACAAGGTCCTTTGTAACCTTTTTGATAGAATTAAGGTAAGAAAGTTTTTTTAACTTATATGGCGTGTGTGGCTATTCTCTGCCGTTATAAAATCATAGAAGCATACCTTACAAGCTTATAAGAATATTTTTCAATGTAAATGTTTTATTTTATAATTATGTGACTTTTAAATGATTTCAAAAAAAGAAATATTTCTCTCAAATAGTGTTGATTTCATCTATGTCAGCATCCTTTGATGGATTTTAAGCATATTTGAAGTTGATTTATTATGATACAAAACTTCCATATAGTATTTAAGGATTAGTGATATGTTTTACTGTGGATGTGTTATTTTTATACCATTCATGGTTTATGGATAAAGTATTGACTTTTCGTATGCTAACTTTCATACGAATGTTTATGTTAGGTTTATACCTGTTCATATGAGGAATGCATTGGACATAATAACTGACGGGTGGAGCCCGCTATAGCTCATCGATGAATCAGCAGGTCTCATGAGACAAACTAATGTCTTGTCACAAGGCCTTGAAAAAATCTTATTTTTAGACTTGTCACAAGGACTTGACTATGTGGTTATGGTAGTCTGGCATTATTCATTCCATCATTATGAAAGTGGTTATTGATATTGTGTGTAATGATTTGACTGGTAGAATATCTATATGAGTAAGTAAATGGAATTATTTCATTTTATTTTTTCCATATTATGCTGATGTTTATGTTTAAAAATACTTTTGTTTTAGTTATACATTTCCTTAAATGTTTATGCTTATTTATGAAAGTCTCCGCTATATTGTTATCCTTACTGAGCATCTGAGCTCACCCCTTTCTATGTTTTATTTTTTTCCCAGGATGTGAAGAAGTATTTTATAAATGACCTACAAGGATAGTATAAGGGGATATGAGTTTTTTCAATGGAGATAAGATGTTTTTGTAGATTTTACTTTATGATGTAGTGTAAACTTTATGAATGTATCTTGTGTTTCCAAGGCTACTAAACTAATCGGTCTTTTGAGATTTGGACTTTTGTGATCATTGCCAATGTTATGTAATAATGAACTGACTTTTGGTAACTGGGGTCAGGGTGTTACAGTTGGTATCATAGAAATTTTTGTATAAACCTTGGAAGCTAGATTTAGATAACCTTTGATTAGAGCACGTAGACCTAAGATGAACTTTGAGGATTAGTGTAGAAGAACTTCCTAGAATTTTTGTATTGTAGAGATTTTGTGAGTTTTCGGACCAATACATCCCTATCTGGATACGAGCAGGTAGAGGCGGATCTGGCATAGATGTACCTAGGGGTAAAACCCGAAAACACCACTTTGAGCTAGACTCGAACGGGAATTGGAGCACGACAATGGGCATTGTTGCACTCTTGGTTACGACACTCTCAGGGGATATGCTTATGATAATTATCATTTTACTTACAAACCATTATGAAGGGTTTCTGAGTATATACTTCCTCAAAGAAATTTTTTTTATGATTATGGGTTATATCCATAAATTGTTCAATTCATGTTAATTGTTTTACAAGCTTTGATTTATGTATTTTTATTCATAAACTAATCTTGTGTACGCCATTGTTTAGAAATGGCACCTAGTGGAAGAAATGGAAACTATATCAATGCACGCAATCCATGTAGGTATTTTCCTCATTCTCAAGATAATTATAGTGGAGCTGGTGATTCAACTGGTGATGATCAGCGAATCACCATACCGGGACAACTCACTCGGGTTATGAATAATAACCTTACCCGTATATAGCACCCTGACCCGCAGCATGGAGGATCAATGTTAGATCGCTTCATGAGGAAAAAACCACCAACATTTAATGGGATTAAAATTCTATTAGTATCTGAGGAATGGATAAATTCCTTAGAAAAAATATTCCATGCCTTTGGGAGAAGCAAAAGGGAAAAAGTTATCATGGCAGTTTACCGCCTCACTGGAGATGTTGACCAATGGTGGTCATTGATTCAAAACACAAAGGAAGATGATAAATTATCAAATATGGAATGGAGGGAGTTCAAAGAGAGTTTCTTAGAAAAATACTTTCCTCGTGACCATTGAGAAGATATATAAAGGCAATTTCTGAGTCTGAGACAAAAGGAGGAGGAGAATATCACAAAGTATGAGGCTAACTTTACAAGGATAGAAAGTTTTTCTGCAGATTATATACATAACCTAATAAGTAAGATTGAATGTTTCTTTGATGGGTTGAAACCATTTCTCCGTTGAGCATTAGTCTCACAAACCTTCTCGTTGTATGAAGATATTGTCTCATGCACTATCAAGATAAAAATGTTTTCTGTATTTTTACCGATGTTCAAATTTTTATAAAATGGATTTAATGGAATTATTTTGTTATTTTCCAAATAAGGTACTTTTTGAATTTTTGGAAAACAATTAGGAAGAAATAATTTTTAACATAAAAAACATGAGAGGAATTTTACACCTTTATGACACCTTAATGTCTTGAAGTTAAATTTATATGGTTAAAATATTCTTTTCAATGAAAAATATTTCTTTTAAAATTGTTCATCCTTTTAAATAAATTATTTCAAAGAAAAAACGGGGTATTTCTCTCAATCTTTTTTAAATTATTTTATTAGAGTATTTTAATCTATGTCAATATCCTTGGCTAGATATTATGACTGATTGAGGTTCGTGTCTTATGATACCATCTCAAATAATTTATTGTGGTTTTTATGATCAGTTTTATTACGGATGTGCTATTTTGATACAATTCACAGTTTATGGTTTATGTATTCATATTTCGCAAACTAGTTTTTCAATATGATTGTTTATGTTATTTATCTTTCACCCTTTTCATATAAGGAATGCATTAGACTTAGTAAGTGATTGTTGGGGCCAGCTATAGCCCCTAGATACATTAGTAGGTGTTATGAGACAAACTAGTTTGGGTATTGACTGATGTCTTACCCATTTATGTATGGTGTCTTGGTTGAAACATTGATGATATGTGTATGATGTCCAAAATTATTCATTACCTAATTTTTAGATTAGTTAATGATATTCCATGTTATTATTTCATTAGTATAATATGCATGTGATTATTTAAATGTAATTATTTGATTTTCATTTATTCTTCAAATATTATTATAAAGATTATGTTTAAATTGACAGTGTTTTAGTTATATACATTACCTTAATGACAAGGCTTATTCTTCATAAAATATTCCACTATATTCTTACCATTACTGAGTATCTGATTACACCCCTTTCTTATGTTTTATTTTTCATAGGAGGAAAATATGTGTTGTATGACTAATATTTAGGGTTACTCTAGGAGAATAATTCTCTTCTTAATGGTTTTTATATATTTTAATTTATGTTTTAAAATGTAACATAAGGTTCATGTATGTAATTTTTCTTCCAAAACTTCTAAACGAATTGGTCCTTTAGGATTCAAATCTTGTATCTTTGCTAATGTAATAAAGTGAGGCAATGAATCTAAACTCATAGGGTCAGTGTCATTATAATTACAATTCTCTAGTAAAATCTGAAACATTGCATTCAATTCCAAAATAAATATAAAAAACTTAAATACAAATATTTAATCCATTTATCAATGATGTTTTGGATTTCACCAAAGTAACAAAAAAATTTATTTTACCAAGTTTTATCTTGATTATGGGGTTAATTTTCATTTGGGAATCTGTTCATGATTTAGGAAAAATTGGATTTAGTCACACCCTCACAGTTACAATATTTCTCTCCATTATAATAAAATTAATTCCATTTATTTAAATTATTTCTAACCCAAACATAAGTAACTAAGAAAAATGAAATCACATATTCATCTATCATTAGAAATTTGATGCCCCCTCTATGATTCATATCACCTTCCCATTTTTAATAATGGAAAAAGGTTGGTTAAAGGATTTAAATCCAAATCGATATCACTAGAATAAAGATTTCAATAAGTGAATGAAATAATATTAGAAACTAATATACCCTTAGACATTTTTCTAATGTCTCTAATTTCCATAGTAGAAGTTATTGTAATTGATGATATTTTTTTTTTATTTTCGAATGCAAATTTAATTATTCAATAAAAAAATAATCCAGAATTTATAAGATATGATATTTTTTATTATATTTTGTTCCTAGTGGTTTGTCCTTATACATGTAGACTATACTATGATTTAGTAGTTATATTAATGGGGTTTTAAAATTAAAATTCTTAACATTTTCCTCCATAATTGGGTAATGATTACTCATAGAGACTGGTCAAATATCCTTCTATGTTAAGGAAAATCATTATCTCTTATTGTTTTAAGCCCAATTCATCACTTCCTATTCCTTATTTAGATCAATTAAAATCCAATAATTTGATATTATATGACCCAGAAAACATATCTATCACATACATCAGTAGCAATTCAAGATCTTGACATAAAGTTGATATTCCCGAAGCTAACTCAATACTAATTGTAAGTATTCTCTATGATTTTGTTATGCCCGAGAGTATACTAATATGTCACAAAAAAGTATAATAATAATGTATAAAAAGATTGGATTGAATATTTAGTAAGTGATTTCCATGAGCATTGTCAGTATATTATTCAAGACTAATGGAGTCACAAAAAATTTATATTTCTTATACTTGAATTGAAACAATATATGCAGTATTCTCTCTATCCTATTTCACTAGTGATGATAGTCTGATTATAGGTAAATCTTTTAGAACCATTAAAATATCCTGAATAGATCAAATAAATCTATGGAATCAAGTACTATTTCTCCACAGTGACCCAATTTAGCTTCCTATTATCCACAAAAAAATATTAATCTTCCATCACATTTCTTAGTGACCAATTTTTGGAAACCCTATAGAGTGGTACTTAGAAGTGTAAATATATTCACCTAATTATTCATAAAATAAATTTTAATCTCTCTCAATTCATTTAGCACTATATGATAGGTGGGTAGTGACATAGGCTATTCACTAAATACATAGGCAATAATAAACTAGATCACCCTCTCAAGAGGAAAGTTTGAGAATTCATTAAGAAAAACATCTAGGAAATGGTCCACTACAAGGGGAAATAAAGTGGACCTCATAATAAATATACCATAAAGATCAGACTATCTATCAGATCAATGATATCCCTAATTAAATAAGGCCAAATCCAAGTCAACCCTCAAGGAATTACCAATCCCTAATGAACTAATGAACATTTCCAATGTGGAATGTAAATGATACATTTATTTAGTAGAAATAAATGCAATGCCAAAATAATTTCATCCAATCCATAAAAAATATAATATTAAATAAATCCATATCCACGATAATGATATCATATAAGTGACTATAGCCACCTATAACTACGGTAAACCTATGTAACCTCCAAACCCATTCCCACCTTCTTTCTAAGGGAATGTTTAATGTCAAAACCAGAGAAGAATAATCCTATATAAGTTCAAAACCTAACATAGAATATGTTGAGATAAAATAATCAGTCAACCCTATACCAAAAAAATAATTTGATAATGTGTAGTTAATTGGGACTATCCCTCTCATTATCGAGGGTCCATTTTTCGAGTTTTCTAGAACACAATTTAGTATAAAATGAAGATGTCACGACTCGCCCTCGGGGTCCGTGCCGTGACTACCCCAAGCCCGCCTTCCATAGGCCAGGGGCTGGAGACTAGCACCAAGGCGTAAATCCCGGTAAAAAGGGAAGGCATTGCCTTTGAAAAGTAAACAAACACCACAGAGTAAGCAAGCGGAAAGTAAACACTAAACAAAAGCAGAGTACAACTGAAAGTGCGGAAAAGTAAATGGGCCAGTATACAAACCCAAACTGAAAGTAAAGTACAAATCGAAAGGGAAAAACAGCAACTGAAAAGTAAAAGCCGCTACACCGAGCTGTTCACTGGAAATCCCACCTGAAGGGTGGGTACAGATAGCTCCACTGCTCCACGGGTCCCGCCGTCCGCTCCGTGCACGTCCCACCCAGTGGTCCACCTCCGGGTACCGTCCCACTCTGCAAGCCTCAGCTAAGGTCAACGTTGTCCGTCGTCTGCAACCAACACAACGTAGTGCGGGCAAAGCCCATGCAGGGGTGAGTATAAGCTACTCAGTAGGGACCCCGAGACCCCTGAAGGTCTCTCAAATCCACAAAGGATAAACCACGAAGAAAGGTACAATCACGGAGTAACAACCGACACTGCTTAGGTATATGCCCATACATATACCTAAGTCATCAATTCAAATACGCTCCAACCTTCGATCCCAAGTACAACTCAGTCCACACAGGAAAGTAAACGTCTTCCACACAGAAAAGCAAAACGTAATCCACACAGGATTGCACAACACAATCCACACAGGAAAGCAACAGGATTCAGCTCACACAGGTATACTTTTTCGAAAGACGATAAAGATGATCTCTGATCCATCTAAGTCGTCGGACCCACGAAGGATCGATAGGTAACTAACCCCCGCAAAGACCCACACAGGATCGGGCCCACACAGGACCTGTAGGCGCTGGTTCACACAGGACCGCTGAGCGCAAGGACCCACACAGGATCGGACCCACACAGGATCGGGCCCACACAGGACCTGTAGCACTGATCCACATAGGATCGCTGAGTGCTGTAGTCTTCGTCGTCGAATCCACACAGGATCTTTGTACTGTCGTCGTCGCAGTCACAGTAGCAGTAGTAGCAGTAGTAGCAGTCGCAGCCAGCACTAGGGTTCCCGCACACAGCAAGCTCGTTCGGAGGATCCACTCCACGAGCCGAGAGGCTGATACATCAACTGTCACAAAGTCCAGAGTTGATGTATCCAAAAGTTCCGTATCGTCAACAGGAACTCAACGCAACAGACGGCGCGTCGATCAGACGCCCGGTCTGAGAGTTATTGGCATTTTCGTCTCCGGGGCCCGGTTGGTTTTTAAGGAAAAACCAACCCGACCATACTCCACCTGCGTCCAAACCTCGGGCGGAGTATACCAAAAGATCCGTCTCACTAAGAGGAACACAACGCGGCTGACGGCACGTCAATCGGACGTCCGTAGCTCAAGATATGAGCGTTTCCGCTCCGAAGGCCCGGTTAGTTTCGTGAACGAACCAACCCGGCCGAACTCAAGTAATCTGAAACCTTGAGTGCGATATACCGAAACGACCATCTCGATCCAAGGATCGCGTTGCCATAGACGGTTCGTCGATCGGAGGTCCGTGGCTCAAGTTATGACCAAAAGACCGAAACAGTTTCGAAACGGGGGGTCCGGGTCCGGGGCGACCCGGCCCGACCCCCCCTGGGTCGGCCCGAACCGGGTCGTCCCGACCCGGGTCCGACCCGGACCGGCCGGCCGGCGGCGCGGCGGCCTGGCGCCGCACGGAGGCTGCACGCGGGGGCAATCAAGCCCCCGCTTCTTCAATTGGCGGCGCGGCTATGCCGTGCCGTTTTGCCAAACAACGGCCCCCCTCCTGGGGGCCCGCTTCATGGAAGAACCGGGGGGCCTCCTGCCCCCCCTCAAGGAAACCGCCCCCCTCATTAAGAGGGGGGTTTTGTGAGCCGGCCGGTTTTCTCCAACGGGACCGGAAAATCCGGTCCCCTCTTCGGCTTCCGACGCCGGCGGCGCGGCCGCCGGTCTTCTCATTCCGCCGCGGCCCGGAACCGGCCGCGGTGTTCGTCGTCCGGCGCGGTGCGACGGCACCGCGCCCCTCCGCCGCACCTTGATTTTCCTCAACGCGGCGCGACGGCATCGCGTTCTTGATGATTCTTCCATGGCGCGGCGCGACGGCGTCGTGTAATATAAACATACAATCATCTGCGTGGTGCGACGGCACCACGCCACCTTGCTTCCATCCGCAAGATTAAACAACATGAACGATGGAGGGGGTTCGGCCGTGTTCATGCGGTCCGGCCCCCTCACATTAAATAATAACACATCTTAAAATATTCAATTGCCTCACGTTAGACATGCTAGATCCACGATCAAGAATGAAATAATTAAACAATTAATCAACAACCCCTACCTCGGGTATAGGTTCGTAGATTTGATAACGTTCCGCGGAAGACAACGTCGCGGAGGTCGGGCATCGCGGTCGTCGTTCGTCGAATCCGATGACGAAGAGTTACGCCCGAAGAGATACGTCGTTGGCGAATCTACTTATGTCGACGAAGGGAGTCCGAGGAGGAAGCGACGTACCCTCTCGTTGACACGGAAGACGAAGAAGAGCGGAGCGGCGTTCTTCGTCGGAACTTGAGCGTTCTTCGTCAAGTTCGAAGGTTCTTCGTGTTCTTCGTCAGAGTTTAAGAAGAAGAAGAAAAGCTCCCAAAAGCTCTCAAGGTGGCCAAAGTGTTCTAACCCATCCAAATAAAATAAGAGCTTATTTTATTTACAAACCTAACATAAGAAATTCAAAGGTTTGAATTTCAAAAAGATTAACTCCAAAATTAAATAACTCAAGTCATTAAAGAGGGGTTAAGGGAGTTGGGAGAAGATGAAAGGTTGGGAGCTTCGTGTGGGACCCACCACACTTAATCCTCCCAAGGGAGGTTAAGTGGATGTGGGTCCCACTTCCAACCCCCTTTGGTAGGATTTATCAAGTTAAAATAAAATTTGTTCTTCACAAATTTTATTTAACTTAAACTAAAAACCCGAAAACTAACTTACAACCCGCAACAAACGCAACTTCCAAAAAGGTCTCTTTAAGTGAATATCGGCGCTGCGAGTTCATCGGTGCCCTCAGATTTCAATTCCGAGCACCGGATCAAAAGTTAGGAAATCCCGCTCATTCGTTCACTGAACGTACCCGTGCCAAACTTCGGAAATTGATTCCGGGCACTCCGGGCCTCAGAATTAGGTGCCGTCAGAAACCACGCTCTTGTAAAATTCTATAGAAAATTAAGAAAAAAATTTCCATTGAATTTTACGGGTCTTTACATTACTCCCACCTCAGGGCTTTACGTCCCCGTAAAGATACATCAAAAACTAGGGAAACAAATGAGGGTACTGAGCAAGCATCTGAGCCTCCCGCTCCCATGTGCTCTCCTGGAGATTCCTGTGCTGCCATCTGATGCGCACAAGAGGAATCGATCGCCCACGCAGGACCCGCTCCCGTCGATCCTCTATCTCCACCAGGACCTCCGTGAATGTCGCCCCATCGTCAACGTCAAGCTCCCCATGGTCAATGATGTGCGTCGGGTCGTGCACGTATCTCCTCAGCTGGGATACGTGGAAGACGTCGTGCACCCGGTGCAACTGAGGTGGTAGAGCCAGGCGATAAGCCACCTCACCAACCCTGCTGAGGACCTGGAAGGGTCCGATGAAGCGCGGAGATAACTTGCCGCCTCGGCCAAATCTCCGAATACCACGTCGAGGTGAGACCCGCAAGAAGATGTGGTCGCCATCATCGAACTCTAGTGGCCTCCGCCTCCTGTCAGCATATGACTTCTGCCGGCTCTGAGCTGTCCTCATCCGCTCCTGGATGACCTGGACCTTCTCTGTCGTGGCCTGGACCATCTCCGGTCCCACGAGTGCTGACTCTCCAGGGTCTGTCCAACACAAAGGAGATCTACAAGGTCTTATGTACAACGCCTCGTACGGTGCCATCCCGATAGTGTAGTTTTAGCTGTTGTTGTACGCAAACTCCACCAAGGGTAGGTGGTCCTCCCAGCTACGACCAAAGTCGAGGACACATGCGCGGAGCATGTCCTCGAGAGTCTGAATGGTCCTCTCCGTCTGACCATCCGTCTGAGGGTGAAAGGCTGTGCTCAGACGTAGCTGCATCCCGAACGCCTCCTGTAACCCCTTCCAAAGCCAGGAAGTAAAGCGAGCATCTCGATCGGAGACGATAGATGATGGCACGCCGTGGAGCCGCACAATCTCCTGAACGTAGAGACGTCCCAAGCTCTCTACTGAGCCCTGCTCTCTGATGGGTAAGAAGTGTGCCGACTTGGTGAGTCGGTCAACAATCACCCAGATGGAGTCGTGACCTCTGGAAGTACGTGGAAGTCCAGTCACGAAGTCCATAGATATGTCGTCCCACTTCCACTTCGGAACCTCCAAGGGCTGTACCAAGCCTGCTGGTACCTGATGTTCTGCCTTCACCTGCTGGCAGGTAAGGGATCGAGAAACGAACTCTGCTACTGCCTTCTCCATGCCCGGCCACCAGTGCTGTCGTCTGAGATCCTGGTACATCTTCGCCACTCCAGGATGTAATGCCAAAAGAGAAGTGTGTAACTCTCTCAGCACTTCCTCTCGCAAAGCGTCTGGTACCATGATACGTCCTCTTAAAAGGATGTCGTGCTCTGCTCCAAGGGAGAAACCATCAGGTGCCTGTATCGAGGATATCTGTGCACGCCGTGTCTCACAGTCAGCGTCCCCACGCTGTGCCTCCCTGACTCGCTACAGTAGTGGAGGAGTGAATGTGAGAGACTGAAGGAAGGCTGCTCCATCTCTATCCACGAAGGATATCTGTAAAGAGGCTAGCTGCTCCGTCCCCTCCTCAAGTAGCTGAATGCCCGTCCTCCTGCTAAGGGCATTGGCTACTATGTTCCCCTTCCCAGGAGTATAGACTATCTCAAAGTCATAGTCCTGGAGGAACTCGAGCCATCGCCGTTGTCTCAGGTTCAGGTCCTTCTGCGAGAAGATATACCTGAGACTCTGATGATCAGAAAATACTGTAAAGCGCTCGCCCATCAGATAGTGTCGCCATGTCTTCAGAGCGAAGACCACTCCTGCTAACTCCAGGTCATGGGTAGCGTAGTTCTGCTCATGCGGCCTCAACTGACGTGATCCATAGGCGATCACTGCTCGCTCCTGCATCAGAACACATCTGAGTCCGGTCCCTGATGCATCGCAGTAGACTACGTACCCTACTCCCTCCTCGGGCAACCTCATGATAGGTGCGCTAGTCAATCTCTGTCTCAGTTCCTGGAAGCTCTGCTGACATCTGTCTGACCATACGAAGGGTTTCCCCTTCTTCGTCAAAGCTGTGAGTGATGCCGCAACTATAGAGAAGTCTGGTACGAATCTCCGATAGTATCCAGCTAGTCCCGAGAAACTCCGAACCTCAGTCACGCTCCTGGGTGGCTCCCATGCTAACACAGCCTCAATCTTCGCGGGATCCACTGCAACTCCCGCCTCAGAGATAACGTGTCCCAAGAAGTGGACCTCACGTATCCAGAACTGGCACTTTGAGAGCTTACCATAAAGCTGGTGCTCTCGGAGTGTGTCTAGTACAACTCGAAAGTGATAGGCGTGCTCCTCCTCTGTCATAAAGTAAATCAGAATGTCGTCGATGAAGACCACGACAAACCGATCGAGGTATGTCTGAAAGATCATGTTCATGAGAGCCATGAACACTGCTGGAGCATTGGTTACACCGAAAGGCATAACCAAGAACTCATAGTGGCCATACCGACATCTGAAGTCTATCTTCTGCACATCCTCATATCTGACTCTGAGCTGATGATAGCCTGACCTAAGATCTATCTTCGAGAACCACCGTGCTCCCTTGAGCTGATCAAAGAGGTCATCAATCCTCGGTAGCGGATACTTGTTCCTCACTGTCACCTGGTTCAGGCGACGATAGTCAACACAGAGTCGCAAGCTCCCATCTGCCTTCTTGGCGAACAAAATCGGGGAAGCCCAGGGTGAAACACTGGGTCGGATGAACCCCTTGCCATGCAAGTCCTCCAACTGTACCCGCAGCTCTCGAAGCTCGGCGGGGGCCATCCGATATGCTGGAGTGGATATCGGGGCTATCCCGGGGTACAAGTCAATATAAAAGTCTACCTCTCTGGGAGGAGGTAGCCCTGGAACATCGTCGGGAAAAACGTCCGCAAACTGATCCACCACTGCAGGAAAACCAGGACTCCGCACGTCAACTGATTCAAGGATAAGGCTAGCCAACTGATGAGTGATGGGTTGTCCTCTCCTCCGCGGAAGTCCATCCTGTGCTGCTAAGGCTCCCTTCTCGCCGGTGAAGGTGAACCTGCTCCCTTCGGTGCGTACACATCGCACCTTGCGCCTAAAATAGTCAATCTGTGCATGGACCGTAGATAGCCAATCCATGCCCAAGATGACGTCGTAAGGCCTCGACGCTGCTACAAGAAGATCCCAGCCGAAGCTCTCGCCTCCTAGAGTAATCTCACACTGCCGGCACCAGTGCGTAATCGTCGAGTCTGCTCCCGTAGGAGTCTCTAGCCGTAAGGATCGAGCCAACGGCTCTGTCGGAATCTCCGAGCTCCGAACAAGGGAAGCGGCTATGAAAGAGTGACTCGCTCCTGTGTCTATAAGAACTGCAGCAAGGGTGGAATAGACACATATAGTACCTCGAATCATCTCGGGTGTGTCGTGGTCGTAGGCCTCTACTGCCTGGAGCTGTGGCTGTCTCTACCCGCCAGCTCCCTGTGGTCGGGGTGGACCTCCTGGTGGTGGTGGCGGCAGAGCCTCAAAGCGTCGCCCACCACCGGCTGCTCGTCCAGCTCTTCTGCCTCGTCCGCCTCCTCCCTGCGGACCGCCACGGTCAACCCTCTGCCTCTGCCTCGGTGGTCCCTCAACCGTCTGCTGCTCCTCGGCACGGCGGGTCGGGCAGTCACGAGCCATGTGGCCCTGCCCGCCGCACGAGTAGCACTGTCTGCCTCTCGTAAGACTGGCTCCGCGCTGTGTGCCCCGCACTGCTGAGCCAGTGTCCCGAGGTCGTCTTCCCGAAGGTCTGGTCTGTCTGGACCCCTGAGTCATCCGTCGACTGCCTGCTGCAGATGACTCTGCCACGTGCCGCCCTGCGGTGGGTCGCTGCGCTGGTGTAGACTCAGCAAGGAAGCTCTCGATCAGAAGGGCCCGCTCCAGTACTCCTGTCTGAGTCGGTATGCTGAGGGAGATCAGCGATGCCCTGATCTCGTGTCTCAAACCTTGCTCGAAGGTCCGGCCCCGGAAGAATGGGTCCCGTACCATGTCGGTCGAGTAGCGCGAGAGATCAGTAAATCTCGCCGAGTACTGAGCGACCGTCATGCTGCCCTGCCGCAGCTGCAGAAGCTCCTGGATATGCACCGCACGAAGGGTGGCTGGGACGAACTCCGAGCGGAAGAGGCTCTCAATGTCCGTCCAAAGTAGAGATGCCTCATCGTGCACCTGGAGCATCAAGCTCCACCATCGTCCTGCTGCTGCGTGTAGTAGGCTCGCAGCGAGGATCACCATGAGGTCTGCTGGTGTCCTCACTAGCCTAAACACTCGTACCACTGCCTCCAGCCAGTCCTCTGCTGCCTGGGGATCCGTCTCCCCACGAAACCTGGGCGGTCGCTGGCGCTGAAACTCATGCAGTGCGCTGAGGCGGCGTGCATCGTCAGCGGCTGCTGCTGGAAGCATCGGGGGCTCGGCGGG
Source organism: Viscum album (assembly GCA_963277665.1). NCBI lineage: Eukaryota > Viridiplantae > Streptophyta > Magnoliopsida > Santalales > Viscaceae > Viscum > Viscum album. The sequence continues at coordinate 332,861,618 of OY728145.1, read as the reverse complement.
TAGAGCTACCGCCGGTGCCACTGCTGGCAAAGGGCCCTGCACTGAGGCCTCGTCGCTCGGTGGGCTGTCGTCAAGCTCGACTCTCGGAACCCTAGCTGGCTACCGTCGTGGGGCTATCCTGAAAAGGGAACAGGTGCGCCACGGTCAGAACAGTATACCTGGTGAGCTGATATAAGTAATCACAAAGAAAACTTTTAAACACACACACAATCAATGTTTTCATGCATTAAGTCAGAAATCAGAAGTCAGGGTCCTGGTGTACGGATACGTCGGCCGCCGCACCAACACTGGACTCCCTGGACTGATAACCACACTCAATACGCTAAACATTATTTCTTCACAAAGAAAAGATCAGAGTTCGCGGTAGAACCGAACTCCTTTGATACCAATTTGTCACGACCCGCCCTCGGGGTCCGTGCCGTGACTACCCCAAGCCCGCCTTCCATAGGCCAGGGGCTGGCGACTAGCACCAAGGCATAAATCCCGGTAAAAAGGGAAGGCATTGCCTTTGAAAAGTAAACAAACACCACAGAGTAAGCAAGCGGAAAGTAAACACTAAACAAAAGCAGAGTACAACTGAAAGTGCGGAAAAGTAAATGGGTCAGTATACAAACCCAAACTGAAAGTAAAGTACAACTCGAAAGGGAAAAACAGCAACTGAAATGTAAAAGCCGCTACACCGAGCTGTTCACTGGAAATGCCACCTGAAGGGTGGGTACAGATAGCTCCACTTCTCCACGGGTCCCGCCGTCCTCTCCATGCACGTCCCACCCAGTGGTCCACCTCCAGGTATCGTCCCGCTCTGCAAGCCTCAGCTAAGGTCAACGCTGTCCGTCGTCTGCAACCAACACAACGTAGTGCGGGCAAAGCCCGTGCAGGGATGAGTATAAACTACTCAGTAGGGACCCCGAGACCCCTGAAGGTCTCTCAAATCCACAAAGGATAAACCACGAAGAAAGGTACAATCACGGAGTAACAACCGACACTGCTTAGGTATATGCCCATACATATACCTAAGTCATCAATTCAAATACGCTCCAACCTCCGAGCCCAAGTACAACTCAGTCCACACAGGAAAGTAAACGTATTCCGCACAGGAAAGCAAAACGTAATCCACACAGGATTGCAAAACACAATCCACACAGGAAAGCAACAGGATTCAGCTCACATAGGTATACTTCTTCGAAAGACAATAAAGATGATCTCTGATCCATCTAAGTCATCGGACCCACGAAGGATCGATAGATAACTAACCCCCGCAAAGACCCACACAGGATCGGGCCCACACAGGACCTGTAGGCGCTGGTTCACACAGGACCGCTGAGCGCAAGGACCCACATAGGATCGGACCCACACAGGATCGGGCCCACACAGGACCTGTAGCACTGATCCACATAGGATCGCTGAGTGCTGTAGTCGTTGTCGTCGAATCCACACAGGATCTCTGTACTGTCGTCGTCGCAGTCACAGTAGCAGTAGTAGCAGTAGTAGCAGTCGCAGCCAGCACTAGGGTTCCCGCACACAGCAAGCTCGTTCGGAGGATCCACTCCACGAGCCGAGAGGCTGATACATCAACTGTCACAAAGTCACGAGTTGATGTATCCAAAAGTTCCGTATCGTCAACAGGAACTCAACGCAACAGACGGCGCGTCGATCAGACGTCCGGTCTGAGAGTTATTGGCATTTTCGTCTCCGGGGCCCGGTTGGTTTTTAAGGCAAAACCAACCCGACCGTACTCCACCTGCATCCAAACCTCGGGAGGAGTATGTCAAAAGATCCGTCTCACTAAGAGGAACACAACGCGGCTGACGGCACGTCAATCGGACGTCCGTAGCTCAAGATATGAGTGTTTCCGCTCCGAAGGCCCGGTTGGTTTCGTGAACGAACCAACCCGGCCGAACTCAAGTAATCCGAAACCTTGAGTGCGATATACCGAAACGACCGTCTCGATCCAAGGATCGCGTTTCCGCAGACGGTTCGTCGATCGGAGGTCTGTGGCTTAAGTTATGACCAAAAGACCGAAACAGTTTCGAAACGGGGGGTCCGGGTCCGGGGCGACCCGGCCCGACCCCCCCTGGGTCGGCCCGAACCGGGTCGACCCGAACCGGGTCCGACCCGGTGCGGCGGCGCGGCGGCCTGGCGCCGCACGGAGTCTGCACGCGGGGGCAATCAAGCCCCCGCTTCTTCAATTGGCGGTGCATCAATGCCGCTCCGTTTTGCCAAACAACGGCCCCCCTCCTGGGGGCCCGCTTCAAGGAAGAACCGGGGGGCCTCCTGCCCCCCCTCAAGGAAACCGCCCCCCTCATTAAGAGGGGGGTTTTGTGAGCCGGCCGGGGGATTAATTTATCCCGGTTTAATGCCATCCGGCCGGCCAGCTGGCCGGCCGGTTTTCTCCAACGGGACCGAAAAATCCGGTCCCCTCTTCGGCTTCCGACACCGGCGGCGCGGCCGCCGGTCTTCTCATTCCGCTGCGGCCCGAAACCGGCTGCGGTGTTCGTCGTCCGGCGCGGTGCGACGGCACCGCGCCCCTCCGCCGCACCTTGATTTTCCTCAACACGGCGCGACGGCGTCGCGTTCTTGATGATTCTTCCATGGCGCGGCGCGACGGCGTCGTGTAATATAAACATACAATCATCCGCGTGGTGTGACGGCACCACGCCACCGTGCTTCCATCCGCAAGATTAAACAACATGAACGACGGAGGGGGTTCGGCCGTGTTCATGCGGTCCGGCCCCCCTCACGTTAAATAATAACACATCTTAAAATATTCAATTGCCTCACGTTAGACATGCTAGATCCACGATCAAGAATGAAATAATTAAACAATGAATCAACAACCCCTACCTCGGGTATAGGTTCGTAGATTTGATAACGTTCCGCGGATGACAACGTCGCGGAGGTCGGGCGTCGCGGTCGTCGTTCGTCGAATCCGATGAAGAGGAGTTACGCCCGAAGAGATACGTCGTTGGAGAATCTACTTATGTCGACAAAGGGAGTCCGAGGAGGAAGCGGCGTTCCCTCTCGTTGACACGGAAGACGAAGAAGAGCGGAGCGGCGTTCTTCGTCGGAACTTGAGCGTTCTTCGTCAAGTTCGAAGGTTCTTCGTGTTCTTCGTCAGAGTTGAAGAAGACGAAGAAAAGCTCCCAAAATCTCTCAAGGCGGCCAAAGTGTTCTAACCCATCCAAATAAAATAAGAGCTTATTTTATTTACAAACCTAACATAAGAAATTCAAAGGTTTGAATTTCAAAAAGATTAACTCCAAAATTAAATAACTCAAGTCATTAAAGAGGGGTTAAGGGAGTTGGGAGAAGATGAAAGGTTGGGAGCTTCGTGTGGGCCCCACCACACTTAATCCTCCCAAGGGAGGTTAAGTGGATGTGGGTCCCACTTCCAACCCCCTTTGGAGGGATTTATCAAGTTAAAATAAAATTTGTTCTTCACATATTTTATTTAACTTAAACTAAAAACCCGAAAACTAACTTACAACCCGCAACAAACGCAACTTCCGAAAAGGTATCTTTAAGAGAATATCGGCACTGCGAGTTCATCGGTGCCCTCGGATTTCAATTCCGAGCACCGGATCAAAAGTTAGGAAATCCCGCTCGTTTGTTCACTGAACGTACCCGTGCTAAACTTCGGAAATTGATTCCGGGCACTCCGGGCCTCGGAATCAGGTGCCGTCAGAAACCGCGCTCTTGTAAAATTCTAAAGAAAATTAAGAAAAAAATTTCCCTTGAATTTTACGGGTCTTTACAGAAGACCTCTCTAAGATCCATCCAAATAGGAAAAATTATTATATAAAAAAGAATAATTATGAAAAAGATATATTCAATCCAAACTAATGTCTTTTAGGACACTTTATAACGAAGATAAAAAATCCACCACTAATAATTTTAATAACGGTGACTTATTAAGATAGAGAGTACATATTTTACAAATACTTTTAGGATAATTGAACACATTATGGTTTTCTTAACATATATATAATAGAATTTATGAGTAGCATTAAAATAGATAAGTGATAAAAATTATAGGATAATTTATTTAAATTACTTAACTAATGATTAAAAAAATGAGACATTTCATTTGTGACTGACTACATACATCACAATTACTTCTAAGGAAAACCAAAATAACCTGAAAATAGTAGCAGTTATCCGTGATGGATAGGAAATCTATCATAAATATATAACTCTATAATATAATTATATCCCAACTATCTATAAAAAACTATTTCGATCGATTCACATTAAATGCATTTGACTAGTAGTGAGGAAACACTATTCATCACTATTGTCCATCGTAGAAAAGACTATTATATATATGTTCGTGCAGAAATATTCTAACTTAAAGTAATACCATGTTTTATTAGATTCATATGAGATAAATAAGAAGGTATTTAGATCTAAATCCTAAAATAAATATCTAGTCCTTTTTCTATACCATGGGATTATTTTTCTTAATGTTTATTTTAAATATTTGTATTTAATAAATTTAATTAGTTGTATTGTGAATTAATGATTTTAGTTGTTTATTTATTTACATTATTTTTATTAGTTTAATTATTGTGATTATATTATTTTTTTAATTTACACATAAATAGTTGTTTAAAGTAAGAAAGAAAATTTAATTATTATTATGAAGTTGTATAAAATATTAAATAATTATTATTAATAATTATAAAATTTAGAAAATGATAAATTATTAAAACTTAATAAAATATTTAAAATATTTCAAACTATTTTACAAATAAAAATATTTTTAAATTAAAAAACAAGTATATTTTAGTGAAATTAAAAATTAATTTAAACAAAATATTGTAATTAATTAATAAAAATTACATAAATAATTAAAATAATAAATATTATTATTAAAAATTAGTAAAATAATTCACTATGATATTAATTAATATAATATTTTTTTCAAAATTAATCAAACAATAAATTTTTTTGATGTATTCATTTACTTAAAAAAATTATAGTACATAAAAATAATCTTATAATTGGAGAAAAAATATTGAAAAAAATTAGATTTTATATTTATATAGAATACAATTATTATTATAAAATGATAAATATATTTTTCTATCATAATGAAAAATAATTATAAAAATTAATGATATATTAAATTATTAAAATTTTGTAAAGTAAATTTTTTTTTTCAAAATTTAAAATATTAAAAAATGTTTAAAAATAAAAATGATTCGAATAAAATTAAAATTTGTTAAATTTTAAATAATTCTATCATCTATACTTTTTTTTAAAAAATTCAGAAATAAAAAATTATTATATATAATAGAAATTATTATAAAGTATTAAAATTTGAAAACAAATAAAAATATAAAAAAATATTAAAAAAATTTCCTATACTTATAATAAACATCATATAGTATTTATACATTAGTTATATAAGAAATTTATCTTAAATTATTAATTTATTAAAATAGTTTTATTGCTACTATTTATAAATAATTATTCAATAAAAGATAGAATAATTTAAAATTTTATTTATATATGTATAAGAGATAATTTTTTATTGTAAACCAATATTAAGAAAATAAATACAAATAATAATAATTTTAAAAATTAGTGAAATAAAATATTTTAAAAGGTTACTAAAATAATTTCAATATCCAAAATAAATTAAAAAATTAAAGAATATTAAAAACATTGAACATTTATTTTATTTCAATTAAAAATAAATATAAAATAAAATATAAAATAATTTTAGGAAACAAGTAAAATCAATAAAATTAATTGAAATTAATTAATTATCTTGAAAAAATTGAAATAACTATTTTTATTTTTATGTAATTATTTATTTAGAAAATAATAAATAGAGAAAATAATAAATACTTTTTATTATTAGATAACGATTATGACATCACTGTTTCTATTTTGAGGTATTCATTTGATTATTTTCAGTCTTGTATGTATTACTTAGTTTCCCATTGAGTTTTTTCTGAAAAATGGATGTTTTGGGTTGTACAGTAGTTGGCACACATTTGGTGCATGGTTAGGGGAAACCGTGCGCCCTCCTCCAGGTAAGCGTATAAGTTATTTCCATTTTTGACAGTGGTAACTGCACAGTTCGTACATGGTTTTGAAAAATGTGTGGGCCAACTATGCGGTTTGTTCCTTTTGGACAAAGAGGTACGCACAGTTACCACATGGTTTGGTAAATCATGCGGGAAAGCCATGCGACTTGTCCAAGACATTAAAAAGTGGAAAATTTCTTTTCTAACATCTTTAATTTTAACCCTAAATCACTTCCAATCCGCTCTATTCAAGGTTTTCTGCCATGGGAGCTTCCTCCAATCCTTTTTGGACCTCTTGAGCCTCAACCTTTGGGTAATTTTGACCCCGGTTTGTGATGGAATAATCAAGGATGTTCTTCTCCTCTTGTTTTCTCCCTCTTTTTAGGGTTCTTCTTCCCTCCTTCTAGAGTTATTATTTTCTAGAAGGGTTTTGACCTAACAACTATGTGGTCTTGTGTTTTTAGGTAAAATAATGATAGTTATTGTTCAATATTTCCTTAATAGGGTCTTTTGGTGGTGCATGTGTGGTCTTCCACTGGTTTCTAGAATATTTCAAGTGTGAGGTATGTGTTTCCATGATTTAATATTATTATACGAGTTTGGATTACTTTCTTGATTGTTAAAATGTGTTCTATATATTGTTTGTGTGGTATGAAATATTTTTTTGAAAGGTTTTGAGATTCACATGTGATGAAAATGGGGTTTCTTATAGAAAGTGGTTATGTTTTGTTTGTGCTTCATAGTGGTGCTTCTTGAAAATGTCTTATGACTTGTGTTGATGGTGTGAAATGTGTTTCTAAATAGATTTAAAGGTGTGAATCTATTGAAAGTGGTTATTTGAAATGAAATGGGTTTTGTTTCAATATAGATTCTTTATTGTGCACCTTAAATGTTCCCTTGAAATGTGAATGTGATAGGAAGCATGTTAATAAAAGTTTGTGGTGTTATTATTGATTTGAAAGGGGATTTCCCTTAGAAATGGTAAGATTCAATATGTATTCTTCTTATTTTGTTTTCAAATTGGTTTCATAAATTTTGCAAGTGGTGTGATATATTTTTACAAATGGTTTTGGTTTTCATGTGAGATGGAAAGTGGTTGGTCTCTGGAAAATGCTTGTTTCTATGAGGGGTTTCATCATTTGATCAATGTGAAAATGTAAAAGTGGTGATTTCCATGAGTGCTTGTGATTCCTGGGTTGTGTATGTGGATGTATTGATTTATGGGACATGTGAAATGAATTTTTTTTCACAAAGGGAATCCTAGGTAACTATATGGTAAAAATAGATTTATTAAGCTAGTTTATCCGAAAGTGGATGAGGTCTGAATTCCACTAGTAGGATTGACACTACAACACAAACTAAACATGTTATATAATTGAACACCACCAGAATTTTGGGATGGGATCCCATCTAGTGGATCATGCATGGGAACACAATTGGTAAGGTTTATAATTTAAAGACCGCTAGAATTTTGGGAGATGCTACCCTTTAGTGGCTTATGCACGAGAACATTGTTGGTTGTTGAGTTAGAGGCTTTTGATCATCGAAGTATGAGGTACATAGTGTCCCACTTGCAATAGTTTCTTATAGGGATGTACCCATTGTTATCTCTTGGGATATGATTCTTATATGATTTGGTTCTACACTATAGTATACTATGGACCTTGTGTACATTTTTATTTCAAGAAATCATATTTATAAAAAGGATTTTCATTTAAAAAATGTTTATTGAGAATGTTTTCCCTAAAATGTTTTCTTAAAAAAAGTTCAATTATTTATATAAAAGTTTTCATGATTCTTTTTCGTGTAATGTAATAGAAAGAAATATTTTCTATTTAGTGGAATTTTACTGGGATTTAGCTCTCACCCTACATACACTTATGGTGTATGTAGATGTTATTATGTATGACTGAAGAAAAAGAAAGATGTTTCCTGGGGGTGATAGTGGTTCTGATTTATAGTGTTCGACTTCCTTCCAGTGTTTATGGTGGTGTATTGAGGTTATTACCCACTTTTTTATAGAGGCTTTGAGATTGTTTTGTTCTTTCCATTCTATTGTTGTGTTTCGGGTTTGGGTAAAAGTTATTAAATTATGTATCTGATTTTTTTTTACCTCATTTGGATATGATTATCAGTTATGTGAAGTTGATTCTTGTTGGTTGTTCATGGTTACATAATTGGGTGAAATCATTCCCAAAGTGTATTGTTGATTCGTTGGAACTAGTTTCTAGCCTAGGGGGATCCTGAATTCCCTTAGGGCCATGCCACGTGCTGAGTCGGGTGTCAGGTGGAATGACAATCCATCTAGGTTCATGAAAAAATGGTATCAAAGGATGTCACACTCTTTTGGGTGAATTTATTTGTGGAAATAGTATGGATATACTAGAGCTAGGATTTTTAGTGCTTGAGGTTCTGATTGTGAGTGTGGTTCCTGGTCAGCACACCTCATGACAGGGCTCATGTCCCCATGGGATGTTGGGAAATTTGGTTTGAATTATCTTCTAGGTGAGACTTACAAGCTGAAGACTGTAAATGGACACTGGGTGGGGGTGGAGTAGTTGGTTTGGATATTGATTGTGTTGTATTTGGTTATGGTTTTACCTATAGAAGTTTTTTAGTTTTGTTTTTATTACTATTAATTTTTGAAATTGCTATATTGATGGATTTACTTGTGGTAGTTGTCCGTGCAGTAAGATGCATCCTTGAAGAAATTCACTCAACTGTGGGAAGAGTATAGAGAGAGTTCTCCATCACCTATTAGTTAGAGGTTATTGGAATCACTGGTTCTGACTATCCAAGATTTTGTTAGTGGGATATTATCCAACCCATATTGGGAAGTCCAACTAGATAATAGAAAGGATAAATATCAGTAGTTCCTCAAGAAAAGCCTTATTCATTTTGGAAGTGGTGGGACCCAGTGGTGCAAGCTGGAATGTAAGAGAAGATGAGTTTGAAAGAGTTCAAGGCTATCATCAAAGAGTAATATTGTACTAAGATTTTAGTCATCACTAGATATTTATAGTTTTAAGAGAATATCTAGTGATACTAGACCATGATGGAATATTCTCTCCACATTATGGGGTTGGTTCGGTATGAACCCAAGGTCATTTCCAATGAGCAGTAGAAGAATCAACAATTTGAGATGGGGCTGCAACCGTAAATCTAATCTTAGAACTTATTGTTCTAGATGAAAACTTATTTTGAGATTTTTTTCATTTAATGATCATATAAATTGATCATAGGGGAAAGTATAGCTTCTCTGGTGTAGTTTTAAAAGTGGTAAATGATAGTTCGTCTGAGAAGAAGAGGAAGTGGGATTAACATGGGAAGAAGGGAGGCGGTAGTTTTGGTCTTCTTTACTGTCTATAATTGTTTATGGATTTTTATGATAGGATATATGTGTGCCTTTAGTGTGGGAAAGAAGGTCACATTTGATCAGCCTACTCATCTACAAACAAGCCTTGCCTTCAGTGTGAAGCTATGGGTAACTTGTATAAATTTTGCAGAGTGGGGAGCTCATATTAGAGTTGTGAATAATGTGGAGCTTTCAAGGGGACATCAGATCAGTTATAACCTTCTAGGATAGAGGGGTCTTAGTTTGGAGGTTCTCAAGATAGGGATTGATCATATTTTGGTTAGAGTTAGTGAAAGGTAGATCTGCAGTACAATGATTTTTCACAAGTTCAGGCATAAGAAAGAAAACTTCATGTGGTGAATCATGAACTTGTGGAATTTGATGTATGAACTACGATAGTTTGAGTTACCATTCATGTTGAGTCATATGTAGATATTGTTATATTTTATAATGGTTTATCTATTTATTTCATTTATTCCTGTCTTGCGAATGTGTTAAAGTTACCAACTGAGCTTATAGCATATGCGATGTTGTCTGTAAAAACAGTTGGTGAGAAGTCAGACCAGGGTTTCAAGTGTCCATATTGTTCACTCACCATGTCAGAGGTCGAGCTAAATTGTGATTTTTTGATTTTGGAGATATACCTCTTTGACATGATACTTGGTATGTAATAGATGGTTCCTTTTAAGGTGCACATCAATTATTATCAGTAGCAATTCAGTTCTGTGGTACCTAATGGAATTACCCAAGTTTATCAAGGAGAATGGGATCCTTGGCTAGGACATTCTAGACCAAAACTTCTAGAAATAGGCAATCATATTTTTTTTATATATCTTCAATAATGTTGAGAGATGATAGTGATTATCCTAAGAGAGGATTACCACATATGGTGGATGATTTCATAGAGGTTTCCTATATGATTTTTCATGTTTTCCTTTAGAGAAGGGTGTGGAGTTCTCCATTGATTTGAAATAGGGTTTCCGGATGATATCTCATTCCTAATATTGTATTCCCCTGAGTTGATGAAACAGAATTTAAAGCTAGAATATTTGGAATCCAATGGATTCATTCGCTCGAGCAGCTCACCTTGGGCCTCTGATCTATTTGTAAAATAGGGTGATAGATATCTCACGTTCTGCATTGTTTTTTGGATGTTTAACAAGGTAATAATCAATAACAAATACCATTTTTCCCATAATGAGGAATATTTTGACCAAATAAATGGGGAAGGGTGGTTTTCCAAGATTAACTTGGGTTCCAGGTATCATCATGTTAGTGTTTGAGAGGATGATGTTTTGAAAACAGATTTGAAAAGTAGATATGACCATTTTTAATACTTTCTCAAGCATTTTTGGTTGAAAAATGATCCAGTAATATTTATGGATTTTATTAATAGGGTATTACACTAGTATCTTGGTTATTTTATTGCGGTATTCATGGATGAAATCCCAGTATATTATAAGACCGAGGAGGAGCATGAACATCATTTTAGGATTGTGTTAGGCACCCTTTGGAATCATTTCCTCTATGAAAATGTTTTGAACTTATCCTTCTGGATTAGGGAGGTGATATTTCTAGGTCATGTGATCTTAGAGAGAAGGGTTTTAGTGGACACTGAGAATACTGGTACAGAGATTTCATGGGAATAATCGAAGAATGTGTTTTCAATTACAATCATTTTAGGCTAGGAATGGTTTTACGTGTAGTTTGTTCAATATTTCTCTCAGATTTCTTCATCCATGATTGCACTTGCCCAAAAGGGGTAATGTTTGAATAGAACCTAGTGTTTTATATTACCTTTTATGATCTTAAGTGGTGGTTCACCACAACCCCTATTTTGATCTTTCAGAATCTATAAAGGAACATTTTGTCTATTATGATGCCTCAAGTATGGGTCTTTGATGTGTTCTAATATAGGATGACCATGTGGTAACTTTCAGTTCAAACCCACTTTGACCAAAAATAATAATAACCCAACCCACGAATTTGGATTTTCAGTGGTGATGCATGCCTTCAAAATGTGGTGAAATTATATTTCTCATGGTAAATTTTTGGTTTATTTTGATCATAAGGGCTTGGCCTACATTTTCTCCCATATATAAATGAATTTGAGGAAATGGAATTGGGTTGAGCATCTTCATGGGTTTTATTTTTATATTGTTTATACCATAGGTAAAGGAAATGTGGTTGCATAATCCTAGATTAGGAATGTGATAGTGCAATATTTGAAATATTCTAGTGATGAGTGGTTGTTGATGAGTATACTCACCCAAATGCATCTGGAGACCAAGGAGCACAATGAAGGTGTGTTCAAAGATAATGTTTATCCAAATCCTTCCCTTCTTGAATTTATTCCACCTAATAATCTTGGTGAAGATTTATTCTATCATTCTATATAGTTTCTTAATACTGGAGAGGTTCCTTGTGAATTTATATTGTTTCTTGATGGAACATTTTGGTTCATGGGTCTCTTTATAGAGTTTTTGTCTATGAGGAAGGTAGTGATTTGGGATAGCCATCAGTAATAATGTCTCATTCACCTTGGCGACACCAAGATTTTTTATGACGTGTGTCATCATTTTCTAAGTCCATGTATGAAGCGAGACATAGATGACTTTGTATCATGGTGTAATACATGTAATAAGGTTAAATAAGTTCATCAAAGTCCCTTCGGTTTTCTTTAGCCCCTATCTATTCCTACATGAAAGTGGGATGAGATTGTGATAGACATTATTATCATCTTACCTCATACACCCTAGAGAATAAATTCCATTTTCTATTGGTTGAGTTTTCATATAACAACATTTACCAATATTCAATTATAATGGATCCTTTTGAGGAACTTTGATCACCTTTTTTTGAGTTGAGGTGGGTGAGACCTTATTGTTGGTACCATGCCTTTTGCAGAAAACATCTGATAAGTCTAGTTGATTTGGATACATCTCATTATGGTGTAGATTCATCATAAATCTTATACTGAGTAGAGGTTCCAAGCCTTGGAGTTTTCTATAGGTGAATAACTATTCCTAAATGTGGCACATTTCTTGAGTCACTATCATTTGGGTAAGTAGGGAATGTTAATGATGAGGTATGTCAGACCTTTTCAGATTACTGAGTTGATTGGTATGGTAGAATATATGTTATAATTTTCTTCTCAGTTAACATCATTCAAGACGTGTTCCATCTTAATTAAAAAAGTAAAACCAAGATCCTTATCATGTGTTTAATTGGGAAGAGTTAGAGTTAGAACCTAAATTGTCTATGTTTAAGTATCCAGGGTAGAATATGGTTTCTTAGGAGAATGTTCTTCATGTGAAGTTAATTATATTGGTCCAAGTACATTGGAATACCGGTAATGATGTGGAAACATTTTTTAGTGGAAGTCATTGGTTGAGGTGTAGGATCTATTCTTATTTTCTAATCAAGATTTTGAGTGACTTTTTGGGGATATAAATTATCATATTGGGGATAATTGTCACATCCATTCTTTTATTATGAGGTATTCTTTTTTTATTTTCATCCTTTCATTTATCCCATTTTTTCACATTGAGTGTTTCATGGAAAATGGTTATTATTGTCTTGAAAATAGGTGGCTTGCAGTTAGCGCACAGTTAGGGGAAACCGTGAAACATCCTCTAAGAAATAGTGCTTTCAATTTCCATTTTGTATAGTGATGACCACATTATTTTCACACAATTTTGGGAAAGTATGTACCCTCCTCCAAGTAAGAAGTTTTTTACTTTTCATTTTGGACATTGGCGACTACACTGTTGGAACACGATTTGGAGAACTATGAGATAAAACTATGCATCTTGTTCCTCTCGGACATTGAGGGATACATAGTGTCTATACAGTTTGGTAAAACAATCGAGAAAGTTGTGTGAATTTTTTAGGTCATTAAAAGTTGGGAAATTACCTTTCTCATATCTTTTATTATAACACTATGTCACATCCCATCCACCCCTTTTTTTAGCATTGAGAGCTTCCAATAAGATTTTTTGGACCTATTGAGCCTCATATTTTGGTGGTTTTGACACCTTTTCTTCAAGGAATCATCAAGTAAGTCCATCTCCTCTTGATTTCTCCCTCTTTCTAGGCGTTTTCATCCGACGATATTGAGTTCTTATTTAAAATTTGGTTGTTTGACATAGTGAAGACATGATCTTGTGATGTTGGGTTAAATAATATTTGTTATTGTTCGATCATACCTTTAAAGGTATTTTGGTGGCATGGTTGTGTTTTTCCACTAGTTTCTAGAAGTTTCCAAGTGTGTGGTAGGTTGTTCCATGATTTTACATTATTATATCTCTATGGCTTGCATTCTTGATTGTTTAAATTTGTTCTATGAATTTCTTGTGTGCTATGAAATAAATTTGGGAAAGGTTTTGAGATGCGCATGTGATGAAAATGATTTTTCTAAAGTAAAGTGGTTTTGTATTATGTTCTCTTTATTGTGGTGCTTTTAGAATATGTTTTATCCCATGTGTGAAATGTGAAAAAATGTGTTTTAAAATTTATTTTAATGTGTGAATACATTGGAACTTGATTTTACAAGGGAAATGGGTTTTGTTTCATGTTGGTTTTTATTCTCCTTAAACATATCCATGAATTGTGAAAGTGATGTGATGTATGTTATGTAATAGTTTTAGTGTGAGTATGTATTTTAATGGGGATTTTCCAATGGAAATGGATGGATTCCATATATTTTATTCATGATGTATTTTTAAAAGGTTTTTATAAGTTGTTCAAGTGGTAAAAATGTATTTCCAAATGGGTTCAGTGTGCATGTGAAATGAAAACTATTTTTTTATGAAAAATGTTGATTTTTAGTGGATTTTGATAATTGGATAAATGTGAAAATGTGAAAGTGTTGATTTACTTTTGTGATTATAATGATTGGATTATGTATGTGGAAGTCTTGATTTATGTGATTTTAAAAATTAAATTTGACAAAAAAGGGAATCCAGAGTATCTAGGTGGAAAAACTAGAACTAGTACTCTTGTTGATTCATAAGTTGCCGACACCTAGATTTATCTAACAATATTGATGATACAACACTAAATAAAAAGGTGATATTATTGGGTACCACTTGAATTTTGAGATGGGAACCGATAGAATGGATCTTATATGGGAACAATATTGGTATTGGATTACGATTTGGAGACCAATAGAATTTGGTGAGAAGTCCCCCTCTAGTGGCGGGTGCATAATAAAACTTTTGGTAGTTCTGTTAGAAGATTATGATCGGAGAGGTATGAGGTTCATAGAGTCCCAATTATGCTATTTTCATATAGGAATTTACTTATGATTCTCTCTTATGTCATGATGCTTATGTGAGTTGGTTCTATCCATTAGTATACGATACACCCTGTGTAAATGTATTACTTCAATAAAGCATATTTTTAAAATGGGGTTTCCATAAAAAAGTGGTTGTTGATGAGTATACTCACCCAAATGCATCTGGAGACCAAGGAGCACAATGAAGGTGTGTTCAAAGATAATGTTTAGCCAAATCCTTCCCTTCTTGAATTTATTCCACCTAATAATCTTGGTGAAGATTTATTCTATCATTCTATATAGTTTCTTAATACTGGAGAGGTTCCTTGTGAATTTATATTGTTTCTTGATGGAACATTTTGGTTCATGGGTCTCTTTATAGAGTTTTTGTCTATGAGGAAGGTAGTGATTTGGGATAGCCATCAGTAATAATGTCTCATTCACCTTGGCGACACCAAGATTTTTTATGACGTGTGTCATCATTTTCTAAGTCCATGTATGAAGCGAGACATAGATGACTTTGTATCATGGTGTAATACATGTAATAAGGTTAAATAAGTTCATCAAAGTCCCTTCGGTTTTCTTTAGCCCCTATCTATTCCTACATGAAAGTGGGATGAGATTGTGATAGACATTATTATCATCTTACCTCATACACCCTAGAGAATAAATTCCATTTTCTATTGGTTGAGTTTTCATATAACAACATTTACCAATATTCAATTATAATGGATCCTTTTGAGGAACTTTGATCACCTTTTTTTGAGTTGAGGTGGGTGAGACCTTATTGTTGGTACCATGCCTTTTGCAGAAAACATCTGATAAGTCTAGTTGATTTGGATACATCTCATTATGGTGTAGATTCATCATAAATCTTATACTGAGTAGAGGTTCCAAGCCTTGGAGTTTTCTATAGGTGAATAACTATTCCTAAATGTGGCACATTTCTTGAGTCACTATCATTTGGGTAAGTAGGGAATGTTAATGATGAGGTATGTCGGACCTTTTCAGATTACTGAGTTGATTGGTATGGTAGAATATATGTTATAATTTTCTTCTCAGTTAACATCATTCAAGACGTGTTCCATCTTAATTAAAAAAGTAAAACCAAGATCCTTATCATGTGTTTAATTGGGAAGAGTTAGAGTTAGAACCTAAATTGTCTATGTTTAAGTATCCAGGGTAGAATATGGTTTCTTAGGAGAATGTTCTTCATATGAAGTTAATTATATTGGTCCAAGTACATTGGAATACCGGTAATGATGTGGAAACGTTTTTTAGTGGAAGTCATTGGTTGAGGTGTAGGATCTATTCTTATTTTCTAATCAAGATTTTGAGTGACTTTTTGGGGATATAAATTATCATATTGGGGATAATTGTCACATCCATTCTTTTATTATGAGGTATTCTTTTTTTATTTTCATCCTTTCATTTATCCCATTTTTTCCCATTGAGTGTTTCATGGAAAATGGTTATTATTGTCTTGAAAATAGGTGGCTTGCAGTTAGCGCACAGTTAGGGGAAACCGTGAAACATCCTCTAAGAAATAGTGCTTTCAATTTCCATTTTGTATAGTGATGACCACATTATTTTCACACAATTTTGGGAAAGTATGTACCCTCCTCCAAGTAAGAAGTTTTTTACTTTTCATTTTGGACATTGGCGACTACACTGTTGGAACACGATTTGGAGAACTATGAGATAAAACTATGCATCTTGTTCCTCTCAGACAGTGAGGGATACATAGTGTCTATACAGTTTGGTAAAACAATCGAGAAAGTTGTGTGAATTTTTTAGGTCATTAAAAGTTGGGAAATTACCTTTCTCATATCTTTTATTATAACACTATGTCACATCCCATCCACCCATTTTTTTAGCATTGAGAGCTTCCAATAAGATTTTTTGGACCTATTGAGCCTCATATTTTGGTGGTTTTGACACCTTTTCTTCAAGGAATCATCAAGTAAGTCCATCTCCTCTTGATTTCTCCCTCTTTCTAGGCGTTTTCATCCGACGATATTGAGTTCTTATTTAAAATTTGGTTGTTTGACATAGTGAAGACATGATCTTGTGATGTTGGGTTAAATAATATTTGTTATTGTTCGATCATACCTTTAAAGGTATTTTGGTGGCATGGTTGTGTTTTTCCACTAGTTTCTAGAAGTTTCCAAGTGTGTGGTAGGTTGTTCCATGATTTTACATTATTATATCTCTATGGATTGCATTCTTGATTGTTAAAATTTGTTCTATGAATTTCTTGTGTGCTATGAAATAAATTTGGGAAAGGTTTTGAGATGCGCATGTGATGAAAATGATTTTTCTAAAGTAAAGTGGTTTTGTATTATGTTCTCTTTATTGTGGTGCTTTTAGAATATGTTTTATCCCATGTGTGAAATGTGAAAAAATGTGTTTTAAAATTTATTTTAATGTGTGAATACATTGGAACTTGATTTTACAAGGGAAATGGGTTTTGTTTCATGTTGGTTTTTATTCTCCTTAAACATATCCATGAATTGTGAAAGTGATGTGATGTATGTTATGTAATAGTTTTAGTGTGAGTATGTATTTTAATGGGGATTTTCCAATAGAAATGGATGGATTCCATATATTTTATTCATGATGTATTTTTAAAAGGTTTTTATAAGTTGTTCAAGTGGTAAAAATGTATTTCCAAATGGGTTCAGTGTGCATGTAAAATGAAAACTATTTTTTTATGAAAAATGTTTATTTTTAGTGGATTTTGATAATTGGATAAATGTGAAAATGTGAAAGTGTTGATTTACTTTTGTGATTATAATGATTGGATTATGTATGTGGAAGTCTTGATTTATGTGATTTTAAAAATTAAATTTGACAAAAAAGGGAATCCAGAGTATCTAGGTGGAAAAACTAGAACTAGTACTCTTGTTGATTCATAAGTTGCCGACACCTAGATTTATCTAACAATATTGATGATACAACACTAAATAAAAAGGTGATATTATTGGGTACCACTTGAATTTTGAGATGGGAACCGATAGAATGGATCTTATATGGGAACAATATTGGTATTGGATTACGATTTGGAGACCAATAGAATTTGGTGAGAAGTCCCCCTCTAGTGGCGGGTGCATAAGAAAACTTTTGGTAGTTCTGTTAGAAGATTATGATCGGAGAGTTATGAGGTTCATAGAGTCCCAATTATGCTATTTTCATATAGGAATTTACTTATGATTCTCTCTTATGTCATGATGCTTATGTGAGTTGGTTCTATCCATTAGTATACGATACACCCTGTGTAAATGTATTACTTCAATAAAGCATATTTTTAAAATGGGGTTTCCATAAAAAAGTGTTTCTTGAGAATGTATTGATTAATAAATTTTCATTAAATGTTTCAATTATTCTTATGTAATTGTTCATGTCAATTTTTCTTCTAATTTTATAGCATGGAATCATTTATTTTGGGTGGAATCTTACTGGGTTTGGTTCACACCCTACAAACACCTTTGGTTGTATATATACTTTTTTATGTATGAACTAGGTAATGGAAAGACGTTTTATGTGGGTGATGGTGGATCCAGTTTCTAGTGTTTCACTTCTTTGAAGTGTTGATGGTTGTGGATTGAGGGTGATTCCCCTCTTTATTCATGTAGGTTTTCTGATAGTATTGTTGTTCATATTCCATTGTACTTTTTTCTAGTTTTGTTTAAATTTGTAAAACTTTGAATCCTAAAAATTATTGTACCTCATTTGGTTATGATTATCAATTGTGTGATGTTGATTCTTGTTGGATGTTTATGGTTACATAATTGGGTGAAATAATTCCAAAAGTGTATTTTTGATACCCATAAACTATTTTTCAATCTGTTGGGATCAGGAACACCATATGGGCCATGCCACAGGATGGGTCGGGTGTTAGGATGGATGGAACTCCGAAATGGTTTGTGATGATAATTGTAAAATTTATTGAAAAGGACCATACGATTCCCTATAATGATTCAGGATAAATATATATATGTTTTTCATAATTTCAAAAAATAATCATTACATCTCACTATAATATCCCAATCCTATGAATTTTATCTTTAGTGTTTCTATGGACTGATTATAAAGTTAACTTACTCTATAAAATATGATAATATTTTTCCATAATCAAACCACAATATTCTCCCTTAGAGGATTTGTAAAAATTATATAGATCATCATAAAATAGGGAAAGAAAACATAAGAAAATGGGTGATATCAAACAATCAGTAAGGAAAAAACTCTCCAACTTAAACTTGTCATGAAATGTTAGATAATAAGTATATAGGAAAACATGAGAAGAGGATAAATACATTATTGAAAAGGACATAAGATAATATAAGTTTCTTATAATTAATTGTAGAAGGACATTCGAAATAAAATGAAAAAACATAAACCATGGAAAAATTACTTAACAACATGAAATAATAATCATGATCCATGGGATATAATCGTAGAAACATGACTAAATACATATAAAAACAAAACAAGGAACTATGGAACAAATATCATCATTGAAAATCATGACATAGTGGTTTAGGTAACAAAATCCTATGACTCCTTACATGATGGCTCATGGATTACTTCCCATACACCATTATGACTCGATAATCAAGACATGCATCCCATTAGTGACACAATTATTATAACACATGGTCCATTATCACAACTCACATTCCATTATCACAACTCGTAAACCATTATGGACTCATGTATCACAACTTGTGGCCCATTATTGACTCATGTATCATATATAGTGATCATTTATTATATCATAAGATAAAAAACCATAACCAATTCATTGGAGGGAAATATAGGACCCCAATAATCCATTATATATATATATGTATGTTAAAATTAAGAAAATAATTCTCCACAATATAAATAACCCATGGAAAGAAAAATGGGTTTCATAATATTTCCATATGGTATGACAAAAATTAAACTCAAGAATGAAAAAAATGTATACCTATAATGAAATAACCCCAAAGGATTTTTTGACAATAAAATTCATTGGATGATTCAAAAAAAACTTCTATTGATATATGTTCTTTGGAGATAAATAGAAAATTAAAATAAATATTGTAAAAGAGTTTTTAGAAGACACTTAACTTTGGTGTAAGTTATGATGTTATGAGTCACATTAAAATTATTTTTGGGAATGTTAACATTTGAGAAATTGGAAAGCATGAATTTTCAAAATCAATATTTGGAATGATATATATATAATGAGGCCTTTGAAAATATAAAAAGGATTCAGAAAGGTGATGTGAAAATATTTTAAAAAAATTTACTTTTTTTTAAATTATATTAAAAAGGGCATTGAAAAGGATTACAAAAGATAAAGTAAAAAAATTTAGAGAACATACATTTTTTAAAAATAAAAATTAGTAATAAATACATGAAATGTAATCAAGGTAATTAAAAATAAATGTGGAGTGGAAGAAAAAATAATTTATTTTTAAATGATGGAAAACCTTTTCTTAATATTTTGAAATACTTTTGTTGAATACCAACTTAATAAAAAGTGTAAAAAAATAAATCTGAAAATAGTATGGGGGAACAATTAAGGTCAAATGAGATAAAAAAACTATTTAGGTTTCCAATTGTAAATGGTAATATTGGATGGTGATGTAATTAGGGATAGGGAGAGGATACCATTGTTAGAGAGGGTGATAATTATTCTCAACAATGATATAACATTATTGGAAGAAATCCATCAAGGTAAAATATATTAATTTAAAATTAATTATACCTAGATAAGAAGATAAATTACAAAGAAAAAAAAATCATTTGGTCGAAGTAACCAAACATTGATGAAATATGTCCAGGAAGAAGAAATCCAACTCAATAACAGATTTGAGTTAACAAATACCATTACCACCATGATATATTTTGTATCAAATTACCTTTAAATAAAGAACCATATATAGATTTATAAAACGTATGAATTAAATTAATATAGAAAAAGATATTATTAGTTAGTAATAACACAATTCAAAATTATTTTGTGGTGCATAATAATAAATATGACTCAATGAATTAAATTTGAGAAAAATAACCCCTTACCTTAATTCAAGACTTCCACTAAGGAACATGTATATATTTTAGAACAAAAATAATTATCTTAATAACCTAATTGATAAACATATAATTATATATATTATAATCATTTATTTTGAACATATTAGTTTGTTTCTGCTTATTTTTACCATTGTGTGTTAGCAACTTTAATTATTTCATCTATAATTATGATGTGGATTTTGGTACCAATTACTTGACACAAAGTTCATATTTTTATATCATATAAGTTACAGGAATATATAAATTATATTTATTTATAAATAACTTATCTCATTCCACTAGTGTTTTAATTATGTTACATGAATGTGGAATTAGTGTCGTCTTAATTTTTTAATTTCATCAATTGAAGATAATCTTTGAATGATAATTAAATTAGTTAATATTGAAACAACTTAACAAATTGTAATAGTCAATTTTATTACATAATATTATTAATTAATTAAATAATATATAGTAATATTAATTATAAAAACATTAATTTATTTTTTAATAAAAAAATAAATGTTTTTATTATTATTAAAATATTATTCATACAAGGTTTTCTTAAAGTTTCACTAATATTTTTAGAATTTTAATTTTCAAATATGAAATTTATTTTTGAAATCGTTATATCAAGGTTATCTTAGGGTTAATTTGTCTTTTTTTAAATTATTGATTTTTCAGTGAAGAGTGAAAATTACCGATGTTTTTTTAAAACTATCATTTATATTCAATAAATAATGTAATTTTAAAGTCCATTTTTAATATTAAAGTAATATAATAATCTTTAATTTACAAATAATTTGAATAACTATATTTAAATCCTTATTATACCTTATTTTGTTATAAGTTCATTTTTCAGCTTAAAAACATATTTGTTTTAAAAATCATTTTTTGTTGGGTTTTTAATTTTAATCTTAAATTAATTTTTTAAACATATAGAAATTAAATTTTGAAAAATAGATTCCATATTTGGAATCTAGATTTCTAAATTTTTTAAATATTTAAATTTTATTTTTTTAATTATGAATTGTAAATGTAGTAAATATTTTTCACCATGGTTAGGATAAATCTTATAATTAAGGTTAAAAATAATGTTATAAGAATGGTGAATATCATAAAAACATGTATTTATTTTATTATATAAAAGTATATCAAACTTAACAGTCTAGTATTCAAACAAATTTAATTTATTTCCACTTTACTTTGATTTTAACATTTACATTATTTTAAGTAAATATAAAGTAAAAAATTTCACTCTCTTGCTTTTAATATCTATAATATTTTGTGACATGTATAAACACATCATATGTTCAGTTATAAATTTTTATTTGATTTAAAAATTTACTATTTTTATAATGGTAGTTTTTTTACTGAATAAATAATTACCTTAAGCATTTATTCAACATTAACATAGTTCTTGTGCAAGCAAATGAAAATTCAAATAAATGGATTTAGAAACTGTAAAAGTAATATTTTTAGGGTTGTTTTTAGTTTCCCATAATTTTTTAGATAATATAAATTATTTGAAATCTTTTTATGGATTATATTCAAATTATAATATTATAATTTTGTTTTCAAAGTCATATATAATGAATATTTGCAAAAATGAAATAAAAGTTATTTTATAACAAAAAATATTTTGTTTAATGATTTAAAATTAATAACATTATAATACATGGAAGTGTGAATGAGATATAGTTTATAATATTACCTTGATCAATTTATGATCCAATTTTCCTTTTATGATAACATTCTATACCCCTTTAGTCTAAAAAATATTCTTTTCTCTGTAATCAACAAAAGGGATAAAGAGGGGTTAAAATAAAAATATAAGAACGCGAAAAAACTAAACCTATCATAATTTTATTTTTTTGTGAGGTTTTATAATAATAATATTATTATTTTATAATTATATCCATTTTTATACATGTTTACATGAAATTTAATTTATATTAATTTAATACATTATGAAATTCTAAGAATGCCTCTCCCCTCACATATAAAAGGGAACTCCATATCCTCTCTTACTTACACCTTTTGAACAATGTATATTATCCAATAAAAAACCAATACTCTTCCCAACATCACTCACCCTGTTCTATAGGTTTTAGTCTCACAAAAAGAACAATAATACAGTGAATATGGTGTAAGACAAAGTGGTTATCTCAGGACAAGGTATAAGTCATAACTGACATATTTCAAGTTTATTTATTCTTTGAAAATGTTAAAAAATTATTTAAAATTTGTGAAATAATAACCAAATATATTAAATATACTGATATACTACTATGTTAATTCAATAATCTATATTCATCATCTCTTCTATCTAATTGGAAATGAAACAGTTTTTCTTGTGTATCGCAGAGTACCATTTCACGAACTGATGTAATTCATTTTCTATCACCACCTCTCACAATTAGTTATAATGAAGAATTTAATATATATATATATATATATATATATATATATATATGATATTTTCATTATGGAAAGATAATATATCACCTAGTTTCTTAAAATTCTATCTTTGAAAAATGATAAGGTCATTCATGCGTACGTGTATACAAACGCCTCTATGAAGTGATGTTATTCATTTTGTCTTAAAAAATCTCATGGATAATATATAAAATTTATTTTAAAGATAAATAATATATTTATGATATAATCATTGTTATTTAAATTTAAAATAACATTTACATTCTTTCCATCACGATCCTTAAAAAATGGAAACATTACTCTTCCTTATGGAGACCATCCATCTACATGATTGTAACATAGTTAATTTTTAACATTTGTATTTTAGGAATGGGTTTAAAAGTATAATTAATCTACAAAAAAGATAATTTTTCCGTGATTACTATTCAATATATTGCGAAAAAATTACCTCTTTGACCATAGTCAACATACGAAATTCTTTTTCCATATATGAGTCGAATATCATCAAAACATCCGATATGAACTTAATTGATTAAGTAGTTGTATATAACATGGTAATAAAAAAATATAAGGTATAATAAGATATAAAAATGTCCTTAGGAATATAAAAAATTAAAATAATTTTATTATTTAGGAATGAATAACCATATTTTTTGAGTGACTTGGTTTGATAATGCTTTAAGATTACATGATTAATGGAATGAATGAGTTATTTTATTTCTTAAAAAAATTGACCACAGGATCTAAAAGGTATGGTAGTAATTAATTTGATGTTATAAGGTTAAATATTTTGTAATAAAAATTCATCATACTATAAAGTTATTTAATCAAGGGCTAAAGGTTATTTGAAGATGTTCAGTTTTAGTTGGATTGGTTTCTAGATTAAAGTTGCCGATTTTGTAACGGTTTGAATCAGGTAGCCATTTATGCTACATATCTGATTTCATACTTAGGAATTCTTATAAAAATTTACAATATATAAGAAAATCATGTATCCAACTCATCCATGAAATCAAATTATCCATGTATGCAAAGGATCAACATTTCTAAATTTAGAATTTGTTATCCATTTTTAGGCACATAAGTGATTTTTTGAGGAGGACACATCCAATTAGACACATAGCTAAATGAAAAATCACATAGCTAATTAATATAGGATATTATTCTATATATTAAATTTACCTTTATAACCATATATCCAATTTATATGTAGATTATTATTCATTATATAACCTTTTTAGACTTATTTATATGTTATGATTCAAGAATGTTTTTTGAAGGTGTGTGCAGTGGTTATTCAAGAGTTTTTAACGGTGATTGGATAAGAAATAAAATACTTTTTGAGCCACAATGTAGATACAATTTTTTACACCTATCACAGAGATCATGGGATGTTAATAAAATATAATAGAGATCATGGAGCATGATTTCTACATCATCATAAGAGAGAGTGGATATCATGGGGTGTGTTCCTAGCATAGAAACCAAAAGGATAAATCCTATTGATGAATAATGAAAAAATGCATTTAAAGAAACCATAAACACATAGTAGATATATGAATGTTAGAAAACCATTGATGTGAATAAATAAGTTAGATATAGAGATATGTAAAGAAATAAAGAGAGCTAGAAACTGAGGTTTTTGTTCTTCAGTGATCAATATATGATGAAACACGTATCTCTAAAAGATTGAGTTTTGAGTATGATAATATCTATCTAGTGATCTCAATAATTCACTATGATCTATTCTTCCTTTCATATTCTGGAGACTCTTGGATGGTGATATACATTCATTTTTTTCTAAATCAAATTAGGTTTCTTTTTGGAATTCATTATTTATATAACTTCTTTGGTCATGTAGAATGAATCTTTAGTTTTCATTTTGAATCCTGACATTTGTAGTGGGATGAAACATGTATTCTTATATGATTATTTCACATGGGTATATAGTGAAAATAATCCATGCTTAGGGGAAGTAACCAACCACTATAAGGATTAAGATTCAATATTGGGTCCAAACCTTGTAAAAATATTTTTTTGCTAATTTACATTACTATATTATGAAAATATTGAGTAACCATGATAGTTTATTAGATCATAACACATCAATAGAGGTTAATTTCAAAATAAATAAAAGTTAACAAAATAGAAAAATTGTTTCTACCCCCTTCTCAGTGGTGCATCACCTGCACGAGAACTTCATCTAGAATCAAAATAAAGGTATATATTGCATGATCCACTAAGCAATAAAGATGAAAAATTTTAATTATATAAATATTAGGGGTAATCCCTACTTTCAATAGAAATAATTATCATAGTTATAATTATAATATCTATACCTATGTCTTATATGTTGGCATAGAATTAAGTATTCCGTAATAGCAGGATTCCCACCAATTGTAGAAGATACTCATATTTCATTATTGATAATACAAGTATGGAAGTTTATGGAAAATAAAAAATTCAACTTTGTTTTGTCTCTTTTAGAAAATATTAATTCAACGGTTATGGGATTGAAAAGGTCCAGTAAAATTTGGGATAAATTTGAAAGTAGTTATGGAAAAAAGGTCATACTCAGAAAGGAAATATTTTAAATTTGGTGAAGAAAATTTTAAGAAATAAAGATTTACAAGGAAGAAAATATTGACCATTACATTACAAGAGTCAATGAAATTGACATTAATATTTGGAGTTTTGAAGAAAAGATGGATGATTCAACTATTGTAAAAAAATTGACGAAAATTTCCAAGATAGTTTCAATTATAATTTTTTTTAATATAGAGAAGATCATACTCATAATGAATTACATGATATTATCATTGATTATGAAATTTTATAGATCCCCTATTTTAAGAAAAATATCAATGATTAGATTGTTTTTTGTTCCATTAGAAATATCAAATTAAAAGATGATGAAATACCTAAATCAAGTGAATTTGATGATAAATATGAAGATGAATATTATAATAAAGTCATTACTCTTGTATGAAATATATTAAAGAAGATATTATTAAAGGTTAATGTTAAATTTCCACCATGAAATTATAATTTTAATTATATTGGAAACGTTTCTATAAATTATCTTATGAATATGTCTGCTAAGCCAACATCTGATGATGAGAATCCCCAGAAGAAGGAATGGGGGAAAATCCCAAAATATTTAACCAAATGTGGTAGAAGTGGGAAGAATTTATTAAAAAGAAAAATAATAATATATGATGAGAGATAAGAATAATATAACTTTTTATCATAAAAACAGTTAAAATATGAATCTAATTTCATGGATTATGCTAGAAATGGGATCAAGACATCTATAAGTGAAGTAAATGATATTGAATGAATAGAACTAGGGTATATGTTGAAGAATTAATTAGAATGTTATCTCGATAAAAATATAATTATCATGATGGATAAGACAATGTTATTAAAATAAAAGTAATAGATAACTAAGTTAAAGAATGAATGTTCAGAGAATGAGGCATCTTACATTGAATAAATAAATATATAAAAATTGAAAGTGGTTGAAATGGAGAAGAAGGTAAAAAACATGAAGAAAAATTTTCTATAAAATAATATAAATAATAAAATACATAATATATATTTCTAAATAAAAAAACATATTGAAAAATAATAGAGAATATTTCAAAAATACTATTAGGATTAAGGATGATTCATCACAAGAGGGCTAAATGAGATATTCACAGAAGCTGATCAATTTATCTCTCTATGAATCTCAAAATAAATATAGTTTCTCAAAAATTACAAGACTTAAAATTAATTCTATAAGTGTTTGGAGAATGAATACTAGTGAGATATACTATTACAAATGAAAAGGATTGAGAGAGACTTCAAGAAGATAGTTTCCCCCAGAGCAGAGTCATCCACAATATATGGAAATAAAAAGTCACCAATCTTTTGGGTATTACTTTTATTAGTAGAGAATGTAAAGGTTCAGAGGGAACTATTGTTGTTGTGGAGTGTTTAGGAAAAAACCCTACTCATTTTGGTTTAAAATGTCTACACCAGAGATGAGACATGAAAAAATGGGGTGTTATTCTACGAAAAGGAGAGAAACTTTATAGAAAAATAAATCATTTATCAAGAATTCATCTTATCTTCCAACACATTGTTTACATATTAGAATAAATCCATGGTTTATGTGATTATAAAGGCAATTTATCTGAGAATTGCATAGGTATTCTTTCTAGTTAAATACCCAATGTTGAGAAAGGTAAGATAATTCAAAAATTGGATGAATAAAAATAATGTTTTTTCGGATGTTTCCTTGACTGCTAGTAGAATTACCATGCCATGGATACTTGATAGTGTATGTTATTCAAACATAAACAATGAATCAAAAATTATGAGAAACATCGGGAATCATGAATGAGGAGTGAAGAATTTTGGAATTTTTTTCCCTGAATATTAAGGGTGTTGGATCAATACACATTAAAGTCTATAATATAAAGTATACCGATGTATTGTTTTTTGAAGGGATAAAGTAAAATTTTCTTAGTGTTAGTTCACTTTTTGATGATAGAAATGAGCTTGTATTTATAATTTATTCATGTATTATCAATGGCACAAGGGATGGAAGGATCATTAATCAAGGTAGAAGAAATTATAATCTAATTTAAATTGTTTATCCTAGTGATTTCAGTTACACGAGTGATAAATATGAAAAACAATTACGGAATAGAAGGCTTAGTAATCTTGGATAAATAAGTAAAAGTAAAATTCTGAAGAAATATGTTTTTATAGATCTATCCAAGATGAAGAGACACTGATATTAAATCTATAAAACTAGTTAAAATAGTAAAATGGAACATGGCTCTTCTAAATGGATGGAAATTATATATTTCGAACATTTTAGCTCACTAATACAAAATTATATAGTCTAATCCCAGAAAGTGTGGGCACTGTAGCAATAATGTAGCAACACTATAGTAGAGGTGGTACTATTTCATCGGTGTGTACTATAGTAGTGGAGAGAAACACTATAGTAGTGGACTTTAAATAATTATCATCAGTTGTAGAGGTGGTACTGTTTCATCGGTGTGTACTTTATTAGAGGATAGAAACACTATAGTAGTGAACATTCAATAATTATCGTCAGTAGCAGAGAGAATAATTTTGGGCCTACGAGCCACATATTGGGCTTTGTGCCTACTCGGCCTTCATGTTAAGAAATATATAATATAATGAAGGGGTTTTTAGGGTGGGTTATACAATGGGGGGCTATGAACTATATTTTTGGACTATGTAAGTGCTGTGTGTGTGTGATTTAATGTAATTGTACCCCCAAGAACCAAATATAATATATGGTCTAAAGAGAAAAAAGTATACGAGAGGTGATCTGTATTTTATTACATTCATTGATGATATTATCTAATTTAATTATTACACGTTTTATAAATAGAAGTTATAGGCAATCTAGAAGTTTAAAATTTCTATGAGGAAAGCTAAGATGAAACTGTGTATCTCTATAGAGTGGTTTAGATCAGAAAATGGTAGAGTGTTTATATGTGATTCTTTCATATTCTATGTCTCTTAATCTTGAATAAATTATCAGTACATCACACTATTTACTTCACAAAAAATTGGGTACTTGAATGGAAGAATAGAAATATGGTCAAGCTGGGAAGTACCATGTTATGAGAACACAACATTTCATTGTATTTCCTTAAAGAAGCTATATTTACTTCTATACACATATTCAACAGGCATATAATGAGACCAGAAACACAAAAGAAACCATATTAAATGTGGTACAAGAGAAATATGATTATTAAATACTTAATATTTTTTAGAAGTCCACTCATAAAAAAAACATGAATAATAACCTTTGAAAATTAAAATAGAAATATAAGAAACTCTCACGAGATACTTATAAAATGGTAGTGTATACATATATTGGAAAAAATGATTTCAAAATCTAGATGACTAGAGCAATGTCAATATTATTGAAATTAAAAAAAAGCGTAAATAAAAATTTAATTTCATTTCAGAAGAGTTCATAGAACAATTCCTTAAAATATTAGAATAAAAGAAATATGTAATTACTAAGAAGGACCCAATCACTTCTGATATTGATTTCAAAAAAACAATTTTGGAAGGAGGAGTTACTGAAAACAAAATAAAATGGCACAATAAATTGAAGAGACATATTGAATCTAAAAATGTAATTTTGAATCCAAAATATCTAGTTTAAACTATAATAATATTTAGATTGGAAGATAAAACAACACTAATTTCAGTAATTAAACCTTATACGGGGGAAAAATTATCTGTGAATGAGGAGTGGATACACTATATGAATACGAATCTTGATCATATTGAGACTAAATCCAATTGGGATCTTCTTACAAAAAATAGAAATAAAAATGTAATTGGATGTAAGCAACATTTTATAAATAAGTTATCTAAGAAATGGTAGGTGTTAAGGAATAATTATAGGATGGTGTGCCAAGGATATTCTCAAATGGAAGGAATTACCTTTGAAGAAATGTTTTCAAAAATAGTAAGACTGGAGACTACAAAAACGTTTTTTGGGAGTGCCATCTCAAAAAAATTAAGCAATTTAACAAAAGGATGTGAAATCTCACTTTATAAATGGAGATCTTTAAGAAGAATTTTAAATTGAAAATAATTATGGTTCTATTTTAAAAAATTATGACAGCATGGTATGGATATTGATAAAATATTTGTATCAATTAAAATAGGCTCCTAAATACTAGTTCTCTAAAATAGATGGACGCTTAAGAGATATATAGTTTACAAAAGTTAATGTTGACAGTAATCATTATGTGAAGGAAATATGTAAATCAAATATCATATTATTTAATGATAATAAGTGTCTCTGGGATGTTTTTGATGAGTATATGGGGAATTAATTTTAGATGAACATTCTTGGTGAGATGATATACATTCTAGGATTTATTATTGATTAGAATCTGAATTACATATTTCTATATTACGAAATATATTTTGGGGAATTAACAAAAAATATTTGATTGGAAAATGAAAAATATGTTTCAAATCCTTGTTCATTTGGAACCAAATCTTTTTAGTATTAAGTGGGAAGTAATTTCAACCAAAATGAATTTAGGAGCCTCATTAGAAGACTACTTTGTATAAAAACATCAAGAACATATATAAATGATGCATTGAATCCATGTGCAAGACTTTAGAGTGATCCCAATGAGTATCACTGGTTGGTTTCTAGGAGAATACTATGATATGTGAAAGGAAATTTGAACCAAGGGATCCTACACTGACACAATACATACTTTTACTTTTTGGGTATAAAAGATGAAGATTGGTCCGGTGAAAATACAAATAGAAGATCAACTTTATGTGGAATTTTCTTTCTTGGAGGTGGATTTGTTAGATGTTATAGAAAGAAGAATAATTTTGTAACTCTAATATTGAATGTGATTGAATATATAATATCTACACATTCCAGAACAAAAATATTTGGATACAAGTGTAGTTAGAAGACTTGAAGATTGAGACCACGAGACCACTTCAAATTTCTTGTGATAATAAAAGTGCTATAAGGTTGTCCAAAAAACTAGTACAACATTCAATATGAATGAAAATTGATATAAGATATAATTTTATCATATAAAATGTTTCTAATGGAGATATCAATCTATAATACATTTCTATAAAATATATTATTGTAGACATTTTCATCAAATAAATTCCAATATATGTTTGTGGAATTAAGGAGAAAACTTAATGCTTAACCATCTCAATGCACTTGATTTTTTGTTGTTTTTAAATTCTAGTGTTCCTTTTCATTATGCTGCTAAAGGGGGTATAATTGTTTTGTGATGGGGAGTGTATGTTGTTGGGGGGTGTTGTTTGGAAATCTGACAATGCTAAAGATGTTCATTCAATGATGATATAACATGAAATGAGTAAATGAAAAAAGATGTGAGGAAGGTTTTAACCAAGTTGGGATAATGGTTTTGTGTAGTGGTATTAAATAATTTCTCTCAAGAGATGATGAAGGAATAAACACACTATAGTTATAGTAGTGGACATTAAATAATTATCATTAGTAGAAGTGCTGTCAATGACCCTTGGAAAGTTGAAACAACTATCTTAAAAAATTGTCTCTACATAGTGATGATATGGCTGTAATACCATATTTTTGTTTGGTATGATAACTCATGGGTTTTATAATTTATTTTCAATAAATCCAAAAGAGTATATTTAAGAAACCCTCAGTTTTAGTGTCTTGGATTAGGAGAGCTTGAAGATTACCTGATTCGGGATAACATGGTTTGTTGTATTTTTTGGAAAAATGATATGAGGAACTCAAAGGTTTCATAGCGATTAATCTGATTTTTATTGAATTAAATATTACATAATAAAGGTTCATGATTCCAAAAAAAGTTTCTAAGAAGGGATATGGGTTGGTTGAAGCCTTTCTATTTGAGTTTTAGTGGGTTCTAGATCCATATAACCGACTTTGTAAATGACAGAATAAAGTAGCCATTTATAGTACATAGCAGATTTAATTTAGAATAATATATAAATCAATTTCCAATATATAGGTGAATCATGTAGTCAATTCCACCACATATCTGAATGATCCACATAACCATATTATTGATGTATATGAATTTAGAATCCATGTTTCTCTTTTCATTCGTATAACTAATTTTCTAAGAGTGACCTGAAAAAATGACCATGTATATTAATATATATTCACATCTCCAATTCATGAATGGTATTGTTCTACATAGTTGACATATCATGATAACCCGATATTTGTGATTATGCAGTTGAATAATCATCACGTAGCATTTTCATACATCCTTCAATGTTGTGATTCCAGCATGTTTGGGATGATTGAGCTGTGATTATTCAAGGGTTTTTAATAATGATTATAATATCAAACTAAATTCTTTGTGATCCATGATTTGGATAATGTATTTAACTCATTCCATATATATCTTAGGGTTTTAATAAAATCTAAGGGTAATCATGGAACATGATCACTATAGGTCAAAAAAAGAGAAAGATAGTGGCGATTGAGGGGTTTGTTCCCTACATGGGAATCAAAAAGAAATTTTTTTATTGAAACATAACATAAACAAGATACTGAAGAAACTATCTATGAAATTTAGAGATTTTACTGTGAGAAAACCATCTAAACAAATTAAAAGGGTAGATATGTATATAAAAAAGGAATAGAGTATGTAGCCTAGGTTTTCGTTCATTAGTAATCAATATCTGATGAAACTAAAATCTTTAGAATATTGGGTTTTTAGTTTGAGAATATATGTGATGCACATTGAACACTATACTATGAGATATACTTCTTATATATCCTAGAGGCTTAAGGAGTGAGATATATTTCCTTTATTGTCGAAGCATGCTGGTTTTTCTGGGGAACTACTTCAGTTGTGTAATCTTCTTTTTTTTTCTGTAGTGAGAAACTGTGTTGTTGGGTGTGAATCTTGACATGTGTGTTGGGATTACTCACATATTCATGTAAGTAAATTTCACATGGTATTATAGTTAAAATAATTAGTGTTCGGGGGGAATGATCTACCACCGTAAGGAGATGGATTCCACATTAGATCTGAATCTTTAAAAATTATTTTGTTCTTATGTTGTTTTCCTTTACTGCATTTTAGAAAGGTTGAGGGACTATAAGAGTGGAATAAATCACAATAGGTCAAGAGTAGTTAATTTAATAATAAATAAAAATTAAAAAAATAGATCCACTGATTCACCCCCCCATATTCTTAGTGTTGCATCACCTCTTTAGCCTCATCAAATAAGATAAGGAACATTCATGATGAGTTATACATGAGGTATGAGACACTTTAACTTAAAAACTCCTTTTAGTTGTTTTAAAAATTCATTTTCTATATATTTTAAATGTATTTCACCATTATTTAAATTATTTTATAGTATTATTTATTTGTACATAAATGAGTTTAAAGGTAATTTTAGGTATATTTTGAATTTCATTGAAAGGGGTTCAAAAGAAACATTTTTGTGGAATTTTTTGAAAAAAAGGATAAAGTAATGTTCCATTTTTATATATGTTACATCAATGTACATACCCACTACCCTAAATTTTATTTAATGTTTAGATTCCTTTACAATATTTCATGTTTTATTTAAATAAAATCTCTTATTTTCTTTATTTTGTGTATTTTAGTTTGGAAAATGGATTTCTAAAAGGAAATGTTATTTTAATATTGAAAATTATTTTTTATATGGGTTTTGATGAGTTTCTTAAGGGTTTGATGATAAATATGGGTAAGAATAAAATTTTATATTCTTGATATAGTAAATTAGAAGTAAAGATGATGATGTGTGAGCCTGATAAATCTTTTATGAATGGGTGAGACTAATAAAACTTATATGAAAATGTGGTCTTGATAGAACATATACAAATGGGTGAACCTTACATAAATTATATGAATGTGTGAGCCAGATATAACTTGTAAGAATGGTCAAACCTGATATAGATTTTAAAAATGGTTTTGCCTGATATAAAGCTACATTTAATTGGGTAATATTCCTTATCTTTAAAGGAAAGAAGAAGGGAGTTAACCGAGGTGGTTTCTCATATGGATTTAATTGGGTTCTAATTATTTTTGAAACATGTTATGAATATGATACTCTATGTTTCCTAAAAGGGTTTATATTTTTTATATGGGTTTTAAAATGTATCATTTTTTAAAAAAGTCTTCTTTTTTTCACCTTGAAAAGATTTATTTTTATATTCCCAATGAATATTGCGATAAAGTTTAAAATATTATGTGTTATTATGTTTTTCACTAGACTAATATATTTATTTATTTTTTTCCCATATAGATATTTTGTGGTCACCACCAATTTTTAATAGTTTTTCACTAGGTTTAAGTATGATTAATATCAAAAAAATAGGTCACGTTTAATGTCATGGAGAATAGTTATAAAAAATATGATTTATTTCAAATGTTTTATATTTTGGAAATAATTGATGCTGAGTAAAACTATCGAATTTTAAATATATTGGTTTATTATGTAAGGGTTATGAATTAATTCCATAATCTCTAAAGCTAAAATATCTTTTGGTATATAAGAAAGTTAATTATAGAATAGATAAATACTATTATGTAATTTTAAATAATGGGTCCTTATAGTTGGTATTTGGGAAAAGGTTTAGATAAATTTAGAGGTTATGATGATGTTAATATAACACACTTGAGATATTATACTTTGTGGTTAAGTTGAAATGATATGTAATTTGAAGATTATGATGTTGATTCAAATAATATATATCCACTTATAATTGTTTCTTATAGAGGAAATAGTGAATATTAATTAGGAATGTATCAAGATTATAATATCCTTACAAATAAATATCTGTGATTAATTATAATTAGAACCGATAAGTTTTTTGTAGGGATGCCTGAATTGATGAAGCCTGTAAATGGTATTGGAATCCATGGTAGAGAGAAAGAAGATTTACCATAGTGGAATATATCAATAGTTGACTATTATTTTGAAACAATACCCGCCAGCTTTCTATATAACCTTAGATTCAATTGTAGATGATGGATTGATCAATGATCTAAAATAGATATTCAATGTCATGGGATTTTTAGAACATAAAATGGTAACTCTTTCCATTTATCATATTAAAGGATGACCTGTTTGATGGTGGTCATTGGCTAAGAATACTAGATAGAGAGATAAAGAAAATGTTTATTCCATAGAATGGAACACATTTAAGAATATTATTCTAAAAAAATATATCCATGTGTTTGAATTAGAACAGATAAAAAATTCTTGTAATTATGGCCAAGAGATGAAGATTTAGTCATCGTGTATGAATAAAATTTTAAAATATTTTCTAGTTATACACCAAATATTAGTTCGGGACTTGATAGTAATAATAATATAATTTACTGAAGATTCAAACCTTGTTTATGAATAGAATCTTCCACACAAGTATTTTAAAGTTATGAAAATGTTGTTCACTACGATGAAAAATTTGGGATGGAGTTTACATAAACTTATGTTCCCTTAGATTAAAAGAGTAAGAAACAATCAATGTGGAAAGAAATATAGATGTATGAAACTAATTATTCTATAGTTTATCCCCTAAAGTGTTATAAGTGTATAAAAAAATTTCAAAGAATATTCGACAGGATCTAGAATGTGTTATCGGTATGGTAAGTTTATCCATAGGGATCCCGACTACAAATAAAAGTTTCATAAACAATCCAATAATGAGGTAAATTATATCAAACAAATGGTGACATGTTTTAATTAAAATAAATTTTTGAATTATAATAATGTGTGTTTGAATTTATTTAGGGTTAAAGGCATCAATATTGAAATAAATTTTTTTGGTAGAAATCATTTTCTGCTATTATGGTTGATGTTGGGACATAAATTAAAGTGGTGATAGGTATATTACTTATTTATTAAAATTATACGGATGCCTTTTTTGATGCCGCATCTTTGAATTCCATCATTTCTGAAAAATTAACATGTAAAATGGAAATATCACATAACAAAAAGAAGATAGGTATTTTGGAGAAAACTCTAGGTTTAAATATTAAAGAAAAAAATACTTTAAGAATATTCTTATTTCTATCAGTTGGATAGTCTTTCCTGTCAATATTTTTTAACTACCCATAGTAGAGTTTGATATTTTTTGGGTATGAATTTTATTTCTATTTATCATTCTATGATATATTGTAGATCTATGATAGTGATATACTAAGATTCCATACTTTGATAACAAATCAAATAACATAGAAATTGATTTAATATTGTAGTAAAATTTAAGTATAACATATTGTTGAAAAGAAATAAATTGTTAAAAATTGTATTTTTCTAGCAGTGAAAGAATATATAGATATTTTTATAGATTAATTTCCTAGTTTTATTCATGATCTGGATATTGAGTTTTCTAGTGACTTAGTGCCTGATAATAATTTTTGGAAACAAAACCAGTTATTGAAATGATCAAGTAGAACATTTGGAACTGAAAAAGAAGTTATAGTAGTTTCTAGAAAAAGGTTTCACTAATTGCATCACATCACCATATGGATATCATATTTTATTTTTCAAAAAAATAAAGATGATATAATTCATCTATTCATTGACTCTATATCCTTGAGAAAACTCTCTATTAAGAAAAATTATCATTTTCCTCATAGGTATGATTTGTTTGATCATATTTAGGGACCAAAATATATTTATATATATTTATCTCAAGTTCTGGTTCGATTAGTTGAAGGTGAATGATGAAGATACTAAAAATATAACATTTTAGAAAAGATTCAAGCATTTTTTGTTTTTAGTTATTCCCTTTTGGATGTATTATACACTATATGTATTCATGGATTTTATGAATTCTATTTTTCATGACTATTTAGATAATATTTTGGTTGTGTTTATGGATGATATATATGTATATTATGATATTTTTGAGGAACATGAATTAAACTTAGGAATGTTTTTGAAAATCCTAAAATAAATAAATTAATATGGGAAAATTAATATGTGTGAATTTTGGTTGAAATACATTTCTCTACTCATGCATGTTCTTTTTAAAGGTGGAATAACTATTAAAACTATGAAAAATAAATTCATTGAAGGATGTAAAATATAAAAAAAATGATATAGACGTTTATAGTTTTATTGGAATAGTAGAATACTTGTAGAATTTTATTGAAAGCGTTTCTTGGTTTTCTGGACTACTGACAATGTTAACTAAAAATGTAGTTAAATTCAATTAGATGAAATAGTGTGATGATTGTTTCCAAAAACTAAAAATAATATTGGTGAATGCTCCAATTTTGAACTTTACCTCTAGAAATTTTCATTTTTTCATCTATACTGATGTTTCATTGAAGGAACATGGTTTTTTCTGATGCAAAATGATCAGGTAAATTCTAATTCTTTACATCAACTGAAACCATATTATAAAATTTTGTCCTAAATTTTACTTAGAAATAGATACTATTTTTTCACTCTAAAAATTTGGGGGTATCATTTATACAGAGTAAATTGTTAAATATATACCAATCATAAACATTTGATGTATATATTCACACGAAAAGATATGAACATGAGGAATAGAAGATGAATGGAACTGATTAAGTATTATAAATTCACAATTCACATTTATCATGAAAAAAAATTATCTGATGAATTGAGTAAAAAATTTAATGTTACTTTAACCATATTATGTTAGGAACATAAGGATTTGGTTAATTCTTTAATGTATTATGGCCTAAAAATTGTGCATAAAATATGTTCCTCTATTTTTCTCATGTTTGAGTGCAGTTGACATTGTATGATAGAGTTAAGAAAGATCTGAAGGAAGACCATGATTTATAATAAAAGAAGGGTATGGAAAATAGATTTAAGTTACTTGAATTTAACAACCACAAAGATCATGTTTTGAGATTTGGAAAATAGTTTTGTTTGTTAGCTATATTCGAGTAGAAAAAGGGATTGTTTAAAAAATCTCACAAATCAAATTTTCAGTTCATCTTAATAATACTAAAATGTATAGAGACATTTGTGAGTATTATTAGTGGTATGTAATAAAGATAGATAGTGACAAATTTTCCATGAGGGTTATTTCATTTGAATAGGTTAAAGAGAAATGATAGTTACAAATGTCGATTCTTTTCCATTATCTAGAGGTAGAGTGGAAATGGGAAAATATATCCATGTATTTCATGGTTGGATTACCAAATACATATTTAGGTTATAACAACATTTGGGTTATTATTGATCGACTGACTAAATAAACTTATAACCTACCCATTGAGATATCGTGACTTCAGATCAGCTTTATTATATATTTATAAGGGAGATAATCATGTTACATTTATGTCCTATATTTATTTTATCTAATCATATTCCTAGGTTCACTTCTAATTTTTTAAATGGCCTTCATAATTTATTAGGTATCAGATTATATTTTAGTACATATTTTCGACCTAAATATGATGGGAACTATTGGGGAATTATTTAGACCATGGATTTAATGTTTCATTATTATTCAGTGGATTACTAGGGATATTGGGATCCCCATATTTTATTTGTTGAAATTTTTTATAATAATAGTTTTCATTCTAGTACAGAGAGAATTTTTTTTGAGGAATTATATGAAAATCTGTGTGAAACTCTAACTTTTTGGGATGAAGTAGTTCAAAATAAGCTAAAGAAATTATAGTTTGTAGAATAAACGGTTGATTAGTTAAATATGATTAAATAAAATTGAAGGAAGGCTTAGAGAATTCAAAAACATTACATAGATAACTGAATGAAATAATTTTTCTTCGAGGTAGATTATTCTTTTTTTTGTAAATATCTCCATAAAAAGTGAAATGTGTTTTGATAAAAGAAGATGAAAAGTCCACAATTCATTGGACTATATGAAACCATAGATAAATTATGATTAGATTTGTTACTGAGTGTAATTGGCTCTTATTTTGTCTTAGGTACATATCATATTTCATGATTAATTGTTTGGAAAATATTTATTAGATATATGTCATGTTTTGATAATTGAAATAGTTTATTCAGAAGAAAAAAATTCTTATAGGGAATAACTAATACACATTATTTTCTTTGTATATTAATATTTAATAAATAATTTAATTCATAAAGTTAATGTTTTATGGAAAACCTTATGGTTGAAGAAGAAACAAGGGAATTATAAAATAAAAAAGAGGAAAAATATACCAACTTTTCTAAGTAATGAATAAAATTGAAAGGATGTTATTAAAAAAGGGGAAAATTTTAACAAACTGGGTAAACTAAATAATAAATTTCATTCCTTACTAGTATTCATGAACATGATTTTTTATATTTATATTAATTTTAAGAATATTATGTAATTTCAAGCAAAAATG
The DNA here is from genome assembly GCA_963277665.1 of Viscum album. Lineage (NCBI taxonomy): Eukaryota > Viridiplantae > Streptophyta > Magnoliopsida > Santalales > Viscaceae > Viscum > Viscum album. Next base: position 332,822,531 of record OY728145.1, on the reverse strand, counting down.
AAATAAATATGTTCTTATTAAAATCATTTTCTTATAAGGTTTTAATTAATAGTTTACTTTATAATTTTTAGAATTTAAATTTGAAAGATGATATTTACTTTTAAAAACTAGAAATAAAATATATCTTAGGGTTATTTGTTTTTATTTTTATGATAATATTTATTTTTCAGTGATAATTGAAATGTATTGTTTTTGTAAAAATGTTATTTATTTTCATTAAATATAGTAAATTAAAAGTAACTATTTCGATCATAAATTAATATAATTCTCCTTTAATTATAAGTAATATAGTTAAATATATAATAATAATCATTATACCCTATTTTGGTACTAATTATTTTTTCTGGATTAAAAACATATTCGTCAAAAAACTATATTTTATTGCATTTTGTGTATTAATTTTGTACTAGTTTAGGAATATTTCATAAATTTAGTATTGAAAAATGGATTCCCTATTGGTAATTATGATTTTTAAAATTTTCAAATAGTTCTCATTTACTTTTCTTCATTATGAATACTAACTCGGGTAAATATTTGTCATGTCGGTAAAGGTAAATCGAGTAGGTTTGGATTAAAATAATGTGATAAGGCGTAAAACTCTTCGTAAGACTTGAAATTATTTTATTGAATATTTTATTTTTACCATAAACAAAAAATTCTCAAATATTATGAAATTTATTTCTAATCTTTTTTATTATATCATTTATATTATTTTAACTAAATATAAAGTCAAAAAGGTCACCCTATTTATTTTAATATCTAACATATTTTTTGATTGTAATAAAAACCATACATGTCATGTTATACATGGTTATATGAAATATTAATTCATTATTATTTATCATGTTAATTTATTTTTAAATTTTAATTATGAAATAATTACTTTGAATGCTTATACAACACTAACACAACACTGGTGGAAGCCGTAGAATATTAAAGTAAATGATTTTAATAACTATTATAGTAATCATTTTTAAGTGAGCTACAGTGTACAAATAAATTTATAGATAAATATGACATATTATATATTTGTGAATAGATTATATTAAAATTTTTATTTCATGTTTCGTTCAAACAAAAATTAAATGAATTGTTTCAAAAATGAAATTAATGATCTTTTATAATAAACAATATTTTATTAAATGGTTTAAAAATAAAAGAAATATTATATTAAGACAATTTAGTTGGATATGGTTTTTTATATCAACCATGTTCCATTTATTGGGAAAATTACCTTCAAGGTAACTTTCTTGACCCATTTAGTGTTAACTACCTTGATAGCATAGTAATAGACAAAAGGTTTACTGAGGGATTAAAACAAATATATAAGTGTCTGAAAATAAACATATATTGTCCAAATTGTGTTGGATGATATTATTTAGAAATATAATAATATTATATTTTAATTTTATCAATTTCTATCTATTTTCCCTTCAAAAATAATTTATATTAATTTAATACACTAATAAATTCCAAGAGTGCCCCTCCCTTCACTTATAAAAGGTCACCTCCTCTATTCCCTTTTCCACACCTTTTGAGCACTATAGTTCTTCTAATTCATGCCTAAATTTTCATTAACATCAAGCACTACATCATAGAGGTCCTCGAATCACCAAAATACCAATCATAAAAGGATTAAGGCATAATCAAAAGAGATTATTTGAGGACAAGGTATAAGTCATAACCAACGCAATTTAGGTTTAATTCTTTTCCACATTCTTGAAAGATTCTTACAACATTATTAAATAAAAAAAATATCTTAAATATAATTATATACAATTAAATAAATTAAAAAATTTATATCCATCTCCTATCTCATCAAATGGGAAAGGAAACCATTGTGCATGTGTACAATAGACTAGTGTCTCACAAAGCGATGCAATTAGTTTTCCATTAATGCCTCTCACAGATAGTTATAATTATGGATTTAATATGTATATATGAAATTAATGACAGATTTATCACTTTATAAATATAATATAACATCTAATTTGTTACCTTTACATCCATTTAAAAATGATAACATCATTCCTACGTATGTGTGGACTAACCCCCTTCACACCGTGATGTGATTCGTTTTCATCACAAGATCACATGGCCATATATTTATGTTTATTTAAAGATTTAATAGGATTTTAAGGATATAATAATATTTCTAGACTAATTAAATAAAACTTAAATTATTTTAAACATGATATTTGAAAAATGGAATTGTTACTCAAGAGTACGTACGACCTACTTTCTCCATGATTGAAACATAGTAAATTTATAATTACCATATACAATGAATGGTTATAAAAGAATAATTAATAAATAAAAATGATAATTATATCATGAATATTATTCTATATATGGTGGAATAATTACCTCTTTGACCATTGTCATCTTACCAATGAAACTTTGGACATATGAGATGAAAATCGTCAAAACTTATAGTGTGACCTTAATTAATTAAGTAAATATATATAGCATAGTAATAAAAATATAAGAGAGTAATATGCTTTAAAATTTTTCATAAGAAATGTAATAATTAAAATATGTTTTCTATTTTTGAATATAATTAACGTTCATGATTAATTAGACATGAGGTAAGGGACACTTTATCATAAAACCCTGGTTTAAATGTTTTAAAGATTCATTATAAAAATACATTTCATCCATGTACATATTATTAAAACTAGTTTATGGATGTATTTTTATGGAAATAAATAAATTTTAAAGGAATTTTATGTGTCTTTTTAATTCTATTCAATGTATTTCAGAACCATTTTGTGTACAAAAGATTCTAAAAAAATGATAAAGTAATGTTCTATTTTAACGTATACATCATCAATGTACTTAGCACCACCAAAACCATTATTTTTTTAATTATTTAAAATATATAATGTTTTATTTAAATAAATAACATATTTCTCTTGATTATGGGAGTTTTAGTTTTCAAAATGGGTTTTAAAAAGGAAGGAGTATTTCTATTTCAAAAAATATTTTGCATTCAGTTGTTTAATTGTTTTTGATGTGATTTATGATGAAAATGAAAAATGAATAATGTTTTATTCTTGATATGGTACTTTAGAATGATATATGATGAAGGTGAACTAGAAAAATATTATACTAATAGGTGATACCAAGACATATTATACTAACGGGTGATCCCAATATTGTTTATAAGAATGGGTGAGCCTAATACACCTTATATAAACAAGTGAGCCTGACATAGTTATATAATACACTGGGTAATTTTTTATCTTAAATGTAAAGAAGGGGGAGTTAACCAAGGAGGTTTGTCACATGTATTTAACTAGCCTCTAGTAATTCCTAACATGGGATATGAATATAATGATCTATGTTTCTTGAAAGGGTTTTATTTCTTTCTATGGGTTTCAAAAGGTCTTATTTTATAAAAAGGTATGTGATTTTCTTATGAATATGATTATTTTCATATTCCTAATAAAAATTTTGATGTAGGTAAAATATGTAAGGGTTTCTATTTTTTTCATTGCACTAACATATATATTTATTTTATGTATTTTAATTATTTTTTTGTTCACATCCCATATTTTAAAATGGTTTTCATAGGGTTTGAGGATGAGTTAGAGCAGAGAATAAGTCAAGTTGAATGTCATTAAGATTAGTCATAAAAATAAAAAAAGATTCATTTTAAAAGTTTTATTTTTTTGGAAAATGGATAAGGTGTATTAATTTACACTTTATAATATTTGGGATTTCTATGTAATATTTATGATATAATTCTCTAAACTCTAATCCTAAATGATGTTTGGGTATACAAAAAATTGAATTCTATTCGAAAGACAGTTGATTTTGTAATGTTTATGGATGCTTTGGTATAAATATAACCATTAAATAAGCATTAAAAATCACTATTTGATAATTAAATTATAATAATATTTGTATTTATGTTCTCAAATCCATCCATGATATAGTTTTATAGCATTTTTCATAAAAGTGGTTAGACCTTCCCAAACATGAACATACCTAAATTAATGGATTTTTATTGTTATACTAGGGGATTATTTAGAAATATGATAATAATTACAAAATAATAATGATATTATTTAGATATTTTAAGGTGTTGAATTAGTGTTAAGATATTTTGATAAATAATAAAGAAACTAGATTAAAAATAAGATATGTTACTTTGTGGTGGACATAGTTCACACATATGCAAGATTAACATTGTCATTTTTCAATGGATGTGAGGGATGAATTTATATAATAAATTAATATTTCAGAATGTTTATTTTTTTAGGATAAAATAATTTTTCATCAAATACTTACTTAAAATAAGTTATTAGAGTTCGTTGTGAAAAAGGAAACATGTTTCTTTATTGATGCGGTAGTATGCATGAACGACCAATAAACATTTTTGTTTTTTACAAGTGGATTTGAATGAATAATTATTGACTATTACATTAATACAATAACATCTAATCTCTTAAATAATACTTAATTCATTATGTTATAATAGATTATTGGGGTGATATAAGAAGAAGGTATGAAGAAAGACTAAAGAGAAGAGAGAAACTTTTGTAGAATGGATTACTATTATCTTGGAAAACTCCTTGACTTTTTTGAAGTTTGGGAAATGTTATGGACCCATATGCTAAATTAAATATGAGAGTGTTATAGGGGAGATATAATGTAAGAGTTTAAAGGTGAAATTCAAAGGAATATGGGTGGAATAAAGTGGTGGAAGTTTTCCGTTTTTATAAGTAAACAGAAGTGTAATTCCTAATTACCGAATATTTTTAATAATGGAATATTACTATCTTATTTGTAAAAGGATCAAAAAGTTCAAAATATTATGAGGATATAGTTATTGGTACTATATTACTCCCCACAAGTCATTATGGAGGTAACTTGGTGTGATTTATGTTTTTTTTACTTTTTAACTTTTACATTAATGTACTCTTACCTTAATAATAAAATTTTCATCATAGTAAATAATTGTGATGAAAAAATTTAAAATGAAATTATTAAATATTTTTAAAATTATGATCTCAAATATGACTATAATTTTAACAAATAAAATTTCTATGAGTGAGAAATGTTAATTTTAGAATAAAAATTCGTTGCATATAAAAACTATTTTTGACAAGTATATTTTAAACCGTAAAATTTATATATAGGTTAAAATTGTCAATGTACATGAATTACATGACATTAATTAGGTTACTATAAAATAGATAAATGTTTCCTGGCTTTAAAATCAATCAAAAAATAATTTTACCTTAAAAATGATTAATTAAAAGAAAAGACTAAGATGTTTTTTAAATTTGGAATAAAATGTTACTTAATTTCCCAAAATTATACTTATGGTTTATAAGTTAATTTTATTAAAAATAAATATTTTAAATACTTAATTATTTAATTAATTAAATAAATGTTTTTATAAACATCCATGTATTTTCCATTTATTAATAACGTTATAAAATTTTCAATTCTGGTAAAAATTTTATTTTTAACAATTCACTTAAAATTTAATTATCTTAGAAAAATCAAGAAAAATAACCCAAAGGTAATTTTTATGTGATGAATTAAAAAATTTGGTTTGATTTTATGAAATTAAAAATATAAAATTTATAAATTTAATTTTAAATGAAAACTAAATATGTAAAGAAAGAGTGTTTTTATTAGAAAAAACCCTTAATAACTTGACATGTTATTAATAATATTTTGTATATATTTACAATTGATTAAAATATTTTTATTTAGTATATGTTTTATAATTCATAATTTTTTTAATAAAATTCATCTCATACATTATAAATAATTTTAGTTTGGTGTTTACTGTGAAAGAATCTATCAGACATAATATTAATTTAGAGAAAACACCTATTCCAAAATTTTGGGGTGTTACATTCTCCCCCTCAAGTAAATTGAATTCCTATGAATGTAATTATCATATAATAACGGAACTAACTAAGGGTATCTATGATATATGCATGACTCTTGATATAATTTTTGGTGTGATATAAACAAACTTAGGAAATATATCTCTTTCCTTAGAAAAGGTCAATCCTTATATTGAGTTTTTCTATAATAATTTGAGCTAAAAAACTCTCATTGTTCGTTATCATAAATAATATAATATAATTAGTTTTACAAGATATATCAAAGTGATCCTTTCACTGATATACGATCATATGTTAGTTTGAAATATGATATCCCCATCATATTAATTAATATAGTATCTATTGTATGATAGAAAATTCATCCAAAGGAATAATTATTATGAATTGGATATATCATAATTCATTAAACCCTAAAGGAGATTAATAGACCATATATATAATAATGACACCACTAATAATTTATATTTATATTTAAATAGGTAATAGTTGGTGAAAACATGTTGAATAAAATAAATATATAAATCTAGAGTTGGAAACACCCATCACAACATAATTATCTATATCAACTTAAATATTAGTTTTTTACATTGTATTTTTCTTGTTTTCATGGTATATGGTATTTTTGGTGTCGATATTCATCTTAATGCCTTATATTAGTGCACTAGTTTCAATAGTTCAAAAAATTATCAGATCTAAGAGATAAAACTATTCATGGGCCTTTTAGAAGAATATTATTTTTCTTAATCGCATTAACTGATCACTTCATTTTTCCAAGGAAACTTTTTTCTCTATTTCCTTATTTACCATATATAAAAATTCTTCCAGTTTCATTGAGAGAATCCCCTTGAGTGTCTCTTTACCAAAATTTGACGAGATGGATACCAAATTATCACTAGTTTGTAATTTTTGTCACATGATATTCCATGAAACATCATTATTTTTATTCATTAATGTGTTTTTATGTTAAAAACTTCTCATGTCATTAATCATAACTTGAGATAAATTTGTGATAATAACCATAAGAATCCTAAAATAAATTTCTATCCCACTCAGTTTTATATTTGGAAAATTATTGTAATTCCCAGTATGTCCATTATTAAATTGGTTTATAATGGAACCAATTATCTATAAAACCAAAATATCTAATCCTGAGTGATCAATATTAACATCATAAGAAATTATGAAAATTTCAACCACAAAAAGTGTTTCAATTCGAAACCATCACATTTAGTTTTCATTCAAGCTAAATCACTCTCAGTCCAATCTATATTTATTTAGGTTGGGTTCTATCATATTACGTAACTTAAATACATAACATAATAAATCCATCATAATGGTTTTCAAAGAGATTATTATTAACCTAACTACACCCCTAAGATGTTTTAGCTATTTTTGAAGTCTTAGGTGCCCTCATCGTGCACTAGAGTGAATATTGAGTTGATAAAAAACCAATATTTTTTAGGATGATTACCTAGAGGTTCATCTTTTCCCCAACCATATCCACATACCTGAATCTATTAAAGGATGTGATATTAATGGAAACCACTCAATACCTAATTTACAAAACCTTTAGGTGTTATTCTATGCTTAAAATTATCTCTTAGACACATCTCTAAGGTTTTAATTAATTTTATATAATCCTAATCCAGAAAAATAACAAAAATAATCCTAAAAAACAACTAAAACCTACTTCCATACTTGAGAGGAACAATTTGAGAAATATTAAACACTGAGAGGGGTGGTGATTCTGTGTTAAGAACTTTTTAAGAAATTATAATTTTTATCCCATTTACCACTCAAGCATGTTAGGATATTGATTCTATTATTATTATTTTCTTTATTTTATGAATGTATATGAATGTTGATAGAGAGAGTATATGATACTTTTACAAGGTTCACTACTAAAAAATAGTAACTAGTACTTCTAATGGTTTGGAAATAATTCAATACTACACAACAACAAGAAAAAACCCTTTCATATGGTTTCAAAAAATAGTAAATAATAATATACTTTCATCATACTATAGTCAATTTATAGTTACTGTTTTATATTTCTTATTTGTTTATTTATACAACCTATGAATACAAACTTTACCTACTTGTCAAGGTTCGTTGAAAAACAAATAAAGTCTACCACTGAATGAGACTTATGTTGGATATCACAGTTTTTCATTTTTATTCTCTACGTATATATTCCCTTGTTAGATTCACAAGGGAATGCAACCTTCCTTCTTCACAAAAACTGAAATCTTCTATATCTTATTCCTTTTATTTTGTGTTTACAAATATACACATATCCCTTATTTTCTCCTCTTCTATTTCCCCCATATGAATCTTTTCCCATACCTTCAAAGGGTTCCCATAAATATTCATCCCTTTAAGAGACCACCCTACCCATACACATTTTATGGTTCATAAAAATGATGTTGAAGTCATGAATTATCCCTACATTTCTTGAGGTGGATCTAGGATGGGAAAGATGAATATTCCTTCTAGAATCTTTGGGACTCAATCAAAATACAAGTCAATTCAAAAGGCAATTAAAACTAGAACGTTTCTTGATTTAGGTTATAATGACAACCAATCTTCTTAAAAACAATAAATTAGATCATATGTAATTCTATGGGTTAGTGATCCTAGGATAAAATAGATATTATCTTGAATAATATTAGAAAGAATATAATTCTAGATAATATCTACCTTGGAACTTAAATTAAAACCTAATCTTTTCAAGGATATAGCATGAAGATTCCATTTTATCCAATTTTTACATGGGTACCCTATTAAATAACAATATATGGATATTATGAAATGATTGTGTATAAATCAATTTCATGGACATATATTCCAAGCAAATATCCATTAAGTATAGTAATAAGAATTCTCATATTCTCAGGCTTATTGTGTATTCTAAATGTTACCCAACATAAATAAAGGTTCTTTGGGATTCTATATCAACATTAAATACATATATGGGGTTTCAAACCATTATTGGTATATATGAGATGAATGGGGGGGGGGGGGTTATGTAACACCCCGAGCTTCCACAATACGGTTCTCTTTCAATAATTCAATAGCTTGCATTGTACACAAGTTCGAGATTCTAACACACCGCGACTAATAAAAATAGCCATTATGAATAGTAATACCCAAATTTTTAAATTATATATATTTTATATTTAAAAATGGACTTAATTTTTGGATTCGGAATGTTGAAATTAGCCTATGTTGAATTTTTTGTAATTTTCTGAGAACTTCCAAACTTTTATGAATAGTGAGAAATACATAAAACAAAATTTTTAATCAAAATAATTTATAGTGATAAATTATACTATTGAGTGGTCTTAAAGTATATTTATAATATATTTTTACCATTTTATCAAATGGTGCTCATTAGAATTAATTTCACTTTGAAATTGGACATAAACAATTGTCAATCTTTTGATATATATTGTTTCTTAAAAACACGCTATTTGTTGTGACAGCAGAAATCAATTATAAAATTAATTAATGAAACTTATATGTTTGGAATTTCATAAAATAGACATCATTTTTGAATTAGGAATATCTATTATAGCTTAGGGTGAAATTTTGGCATTGTTCTGAAAACATCAATTTTTGATGAATAGTGAAACCACTAAGTGCTAGTTAAATAAATGATTTTTTGTTTAAATGAAATATTACCACTTCTATGATTTGATTTTTAAAAATCCTACATACATGGTTGTCATTAGGAAGTATAATTTTGTTCAATGGGATTAAAATAATTTTTTGGTGAACAGTAACTTTTATGTTTAATTAATCGCGATTAAAGGTAATTAGTGAAATTGAAGGTAAAAATGGTATTATAAAAATATGACATGACCTTTACACTTGTCCTACCCCTATTGGATGAATCATGGCCGATCAAGAAAATCCATGGGTCAACTTGGGGACCCCATGGAGCCACTTTGGTTGGAAAAGGACATAAATAACTTTTATTTAAAGTTAAAATAAAAATGTCGCAAACATAAGTTGTTTTACTAAAACAATTTTTAAATGGGGTTATACAAGTCATATTTTTTACTAAAAATATTCATTAGAAATCTAAAAATATTTCCTACATCATGATAGTTTTTTATAATTTTTAGACATTAAATAAAATAAATTATTTATGACACCATGATGACGCAGCGATTACCTCATTAATTAACGATTTTAATAAAATGGAAGGATAATGTAACATCTAAGCATTACACTTGTCCAATGCCTATTTGATGAGAATATTTATAACCCTTATCACCTTATCCTCGAATTAAATAAGTGTGGGACCCTTAGAATCCGAAAATCATTGTATAATAAAGTAACATTTCATTACTTTCCAAGAGTGCCCCTCCTCTCCACTTATAAAAGGCCCCCACCACTACCACCGTAATCACACTATCAAATCCTTTTGTCTTGGACAAAATCTACCAAAATACTCTCCCAAATTCCCTCCCTTACTCCTAGAAGACTCCATTTGGGCATAATTCTTCCCAAGGAAGCCTTTTTCTCAAATCAAAAGAGTTACCCGATTTTAAGGTAATGTCTTCTCTTATGTTATTTTGTTTCATTTTGCTTATCCAACCCCCTGAACTCTTTTTATTAATTTATTTTGAAACAACACCAGTATCCTCAATATACTAGTATGTTGTTATAAGAATTATTCTAGCTACACTTACACACACCTATATCTAATGGTTAAAGAACATACTGTTTCTGTGGATGGGGAATTTCTGCCTCACGAAACGATGATTGTTCAACACTCATATAACACCTTCAAAGGTGGCCATTAAGATGTAACTATATTTATATATGATATATAATATGTTTATGTTTTACTTAAGGTTCTGTATTTTTCATTTACGTCATACCTTTATTGTTTCCATTATGGGTAAACGCGATATTTTCATTTTAGGATGTGCGGACTACCGCCCCCTCAAAGTGATTTGAATCGTTAATGCCATATGTGGGATTTATAAAGGATGGAGTAAATGATATTATATATGATATTATACTGGAATTATAATATACCTTTATATCATTATTATTTAATTAAATACGAAATAGAAACGAATGTAGCGTTCATGCGTACGTACGGCTTACCGTCTCCATGAACGATGCATTTCATTTCTTAACTCTAAACGTTATGGAATATTATAAATGCATGTATATACTAAATATATATGAGATATATGATATCTATATCATGAATATAATTCTGGATATAATGGATATTTCACCACATGAACAACTTGTAATTATAAGAAGTTTATTTTTGACTCAAGTACCAAAGATCGACAAAACAACCGTTATTAACTTAAATAATTACATAATGTTCATAACATGGTAATAAGTGATATTAAAGGAATAAGAAACTTTAAATGGTTCTTAAGAAACTATAAATTAACTCTATTTTATTATTCAAGAGGTTAAAGAACGGTCGAGTCAAGACAGGACGCAAGGTAAGGGAATTTCTTAACCCAATTTCCAATCTCTGGGTTGATCTCCTACTTTCAAATTATGTCATGATATTATTATGTCCTATATTGTATTTGTACTTTATTTATGTGTACATATAGTGAATACACATAATAGATCTATTTTATTTTAAAAATGATCTTTGTATGGGACTTCGTCTCAATCTCCTTTCATTGAGGCATATTTTGTTTTATACACAACCTTCTTTATACGGTGTATAAACCCCTTTGACTTTTACATTTATTCAAAAGGAATATTTTTTATACAAATCGTTTACTAAATGACAAAAGGGAATGTTTTTGTCGTACGTATGAAGCGAAAATGAAATCTCTACCACCATGACCATTATTTGAGTTTCGGCTTCCTCTACAAGCCATAACATTTTTTAATGAAAAATAAATACTAAGTTTTAACATTCTTTTATTTTGGTATTGAAAATTGTTTTGAAAGTGTTTTTATTATATCAATGTGTTCTTGTGATTAAAATGTGGAAATTTTATGTTTCCTTTATGCATGTTTTATGTGATACGATTATGTTATGGTTTATGATATGTTTAAACCTATTCAAATAAGGAATGCATTGGACTTAATAAGTGATGGGTGGAGCCCGCTATAGCTATTCGATGCATCGGTAGGTCTCATGAGACAAACTAGTGTATTGGAACGAGGCCTTGACAAAATCTTATTGTAGACTTGGTACGAGGCCTTGGCTACGTGGTTATGATAGTTTGGAATTATGCATTCCATCATTATGAAAGTGGTTATTGATATTTCATGTGATTATTCGACTAGTAGAATATCAATGTGAGTAAGTAAATGGAATTATTTCATTTTACTTTTTCCATATTATGCTAAAGTTCATGTTTAAAAGTCTTTTGTTTTAGTTATACATTGCCTTAAATGTTAATTTTTTTTATGAAAGCTTCTGCTATATTGTTATCCTTACAGAGCATCTGAGCTCACCCCTTTCAATGTTTTAATTTTTCCAGGATGTGAAGAAGTATATTATGAATGACCTACAGGGATAATATAAGGGGATATGAAGAGAAGATGTTGTAGTTTTGTTTTTCTTTATGATGTAATGTAAGACTTATGAATGTATCTAGTGTTTCCAAGGCTACTAAACTAATCGGTCTTTGGAGACTTTATCTTTTGTGATCATGCCAATGTTACGAAGTAATGCACCGACTCTGGGTAACTGGGGACGGGGCGTTACAGTTGGTATCAGAGGCAGTTTAGTACTAACCTTGGAAGCTAGATTTAGATAAACTCTGAACAGAGCACATAGCCCAAAGATAGACTTTGAGGATTAGTATAGAGGAACATCCTAGAATTTTCGTATTATAGATATTTTGTGAGTTTTTCGAGCAATACATCCCTATCTGGATACGAGTAGGTAGAGGTAGCTCTGACACAGATGTACCTAGGGGTAAAACCCAAAAACACCACTTTGATCTAGACTCGAACGTGAACTGGTGCACGAAAACGGGCCTTGCTGCACTCTTGGTTACGACACTCCCGGGGTATATGCTTAAGATAATTCTCATTTTCCTTACAAACCATTATGAAGGGTTTATGAGTATATATTTCCTCAAAGAATTTTTTTTATGATTATGGATTATATCCATAAACTGTTTAATTTACATTAAGTATTTTACAAGGTTCAAATTATTAATTGCAATTCATAAACTAACCTAGTTTATGCCATTGTATAGAAATTGTGCCCAGTGGAAGGATTGTGAACTCTAGCAATACGTATGATCCAAAGAGTAAGAAGGATCATATCTTTCACGGTATTAATCCAACATTTAGAAGGGAAATAATCTCCCATGTGTTCTCAACATATGAAGAAATAGTATCATGTGTTAATAAGATAAGTAAAAAATTCTATGAGTCTTATGGCTTTGAAGGGAAGAAAGAGATGAAAAGGATAGAAGGGAGAATGATGAAAAAAGGGATGTGGGAAAAGAAGAATTTTCCAATATGTGATAAATGTGGGAAGAAACACCTTGGAACTTTCTTGAAGGTAATGGGAGTTTGTTATAAGTGTGGAGAAAAAGGACACCAAGTGCGTGACTGCAAGGGTAAGAAAAAGGTTTCAAATGTACAATGCTTCATCTGCAAGGAGTGGGGACACTACACAAACCAATGTCCAAATCATCAGAGTGTGCCCCAAATGATGTTATTGGATAATAACCAAGTTATGATACTACCACAGATGAGTAGGAATTATTAGAGTTCTTATGTTGTTACTAAAGAATTTTGTAATTTGAGTGTTGTATCAATGATGTACTGGTTATAATAATTATGGAGTATATAAGGATTGTACTGCAGTACTATTTCATCAAGGACTTGAGATTGTGTGGAACCAAGAAAAGTGACTCCACAGTAGGTTAAATTTGTGGAAAATATATGGTTGAGAGAAATATAAACCATAATATGGTTCTGATACCGAGATAGCGATTTTGGAATAAGACATGATTGATTTGGATAAATTATATTCGATATTCTTAACTTCCTTGAAAGTGATTAATGATTTGTATACATTTTTGGATAGAAGGAGTATATCTAGTATTCTATAAGGAATAAGGGATCACGGTAATTCAGGATATTGCAGTGTTTTAAAATAATACATGATGAAGGTGTTCACATGTTGTTACATGGGAAAAAGGGGATCTTCATTATGTTTACCTTCCTCATAAAATTTGGACTGTGAGTTGGACATAAGTATTTTGGATAACTATAAAGGTTGTAATGGATTAAGTTGAACCTTGGATAGTAATGTTTAAGGTTAAAACATTTCTGAATATTATTTTTGGAATATTATAATAGTTTTAGAAAAAGGACAACCTTCAGGTTGGGTGATAACCCATCGCTTCAGACAAAGCTGCAGGAATTGAACCCACAACCATATTGCGACATGCCTTCATAACCTACCACTAGCCTACAAGAAGTCCTGGGTTATTACAAAATAGTTTTCGTAATCTAAGTGGTATGTGTTAATATTTTGAACCTTGTACGGTTAGGATAAATATATTATTTTTGAGTTCTATTATCTTGTTGAGTGAAAGATGAGTTTGTGGTAGTAATTAGTTGAAAGTTGAAACTCTACTTGTCAAGCATAAATATATATATATACCTATATCTTATTTTATGAATAAATTAATTCTTAAACTTTATTAAAGGGATATTAAAACAAAAAAATGTGTTATCCTAATACCTTATGTCTTGTTGAATTGAAGATATTTTAAATCAACATAGATTGAAGGCTTTGAGGCCCTCAATTTGGCACTTGTTTGTGATTGATAACCTCAATCACTCCCTACAAATATTTACGTTTTTCCTCCAATTATATGTCTCTAATTGCCACCAATGTTCTCCTAATTGAGATCATAATGGGGTGGTGACTTTTTCATTTCCCTTTCCCTCTTATTAAGGCTAAATTTTATTTACCTTATTTCCGATGTGGGTTTTCCACAAAGGTAGTTTCTCTTTTCAACCGTTTATTTTCAAAGAAAATTTTCAAATTGTGAGGACCCAATTTATTGAAGGAGGACAGAATGTAACTCCCATAGCTTCCACGATACGCTTCTCCTTCAATAATGCAATAGCTTGCATTGTACGCAAGTTCGAGATTCTAACACACCGCGACTAATCAAAATAGCCATTATGAATATTAATACCCAATTTTTTAAATTATATATATTTTATATTTCAAAATGGACTTCATTTTTGGATTCTGAATGTCGAAATTATCCTATGTTGAATTTTTTGTAATTTTCTGAGAACTTCCAAATTTTTATGAATAGTGAAAAATACATAAAACAACTTTTTTAATCAAAATAATTTATAGTGATAAATTATAATATTGAGTGGTTTTAAAGTATAATTAGAAATTTTTTTTACCATTTTAACCAATGGTGTTCATTATAATTAATTTTACTTTGAAATTGGACATAAACAATTGTCAATCTTTTGATATATATTGTTTCTTAAAAACACGATATTTGTTGTGACTGCGGGAATTAATTTTAAAATTAATTAATGCAACTTATATGTTTGTAATTTCATAAAATAGACATCATTTTTGAATTTGGAATATCAATTATAGCTTAGGGTGAAATTTTGGCATTGTTCTGAAAAACATCAATTTTTTATGAATAGTGAAACCACTAAGTGGTAGTTAAATAACTGATTTTTCGTTTAAATGAAATATTACCACTTATGTGATTTGATTTTCAAAAATCCGACATACATGGTTGTCATTAGAAAGTAAAATGTGGTTCAATGGGATTAAAATAATTTTTTGGTGAATAGTAACTTTTAAGTTTAATTAATCGCGATTAAAGGTAATTAGTGAAATTTAAGGTAAAAATGGTATTATAAAAATATGAAATGACCTTTACACTTGTCCTACACATATTGGATGAGTCATGGCCGACCAAGACAATACATGGGTCAACATGGGGACCCGATGGAGCCACTTTGGTAGGAAAATGACATAAATAACTTTTATTTAAAGTTAAAATAAAAATGTCAGAAACATAAGTTGTTTAACTAAAACAATTTTTAAATGGGGTTTTAAAAGTCATATTTTTGACTAAAAATATTCATTGGAAAGATAAAAATATTTCCTACATCATGATAAATTTTTATTAATTTTTAGACATTAAATAAATTAAATTATTTATGACACCATGATGATGCAGCGATTATCTCATTAATTAACGATTTTAATAAAATGGAAGGATATTGTAAAATCTAAGCCTTACACTTGTCCAAAGCATATTGGATGAGAATATTTAGAACCCTTATCACCTTATCCTCTAATTATATAAGTGTGGGACCATTAGAATCCGAAAAGCATTGTATAATAAAGTAACATTTCATTACTTTCCAAGAGTGCCCCTCCTCTCCACTTATAAAAGGCCCCCACCACTACCACCATACTCACACTATCAAAGCCTTTTGGCTCGGCCAACCTCTGCCCAAATACTCTCCCAACTTCCCTCACTTACTCCTAGTATCCTCACTATGGGAAGAAGTCTTCCCAAGGAATCCTTTTGCTCAAATCAAAAGAGTTACCCGATTTTAAGGTAATGTCTTCTCTTATGTTATTTTGTTTTGTTTTGCTTATCCAACCCCCTAAAATATTTTTATTCATTTATTTTGTAACAAAAACAGTATACTCAATATACTAGGATGTTTTTATAAGAATTATTCTAGCTACACTTACAAACACCTACATCTAATGGTTAAAGAACATACTGTTTCTGTGGATGGCGAATTTCTGCCTCACGAAACGATGATTGTTCAACACTCATATAACACCTTAAAAGGTGGCCATTAAGATGTAACTCTATTTATATATGATATATAATATGTTTATGTTTTACTTAAGGTTCTGTATTTTTCATTTACGGCATACCTTTATTGTTTCCATTATGGGTAAACGTGATATTTTCATTTTAGGATGTGCGGACTACCGCCCCCTCAAAGTGATTTGAATCGTTAATGCCATATGTGGGATGTATAAAGGATGGAGTAAATGATATTATATATGATATTATACTGGAATTATAAAATACCTTTATATCATTATTATTTAATTAAATACGAAATATAAATGAAAGTAGCGTTCATGCGTACGTACGGCTTACCGTCTCCATGAACGGTGCATTTCATTTCTTACCTCTAAACGTTATGGAATATTATAAATGAATGTATATACTGGATATATATGAGATATACGATATCTATATCATGAATATAATTCTGGATATAATGGATATTTCACCACATGAACAACTTGTAATTATAAGAAGTTTATTTTTTACTCAAGTACCAAAGATCGACAAAACGACCGTTATTAACTTAAATAATTACATAATGTTAATAACATGGTAATAAGTGATATTAAAGGAATAAGAAACTTGAAAAGGTTCTTAAGAAACTATAAATTAACTCTAGTTTATTATTCAGGAGGTTAAATAATAGTCGAGTCAAGACAGGACGCAACGTAAGGGAATTTCTTAACCCAATTTCCAATCTCTGGGTTAATCTCCTACTTTCAAATTATGTCATGATATAATTATGTCCTATATTTTATTTGTACTTTCTTTATTTGTACATATAGTGAATACACATAAAAGATCTATTTTATTTTAAAAATGATCTTTCTATGGGACTTCATCCCAATCTCCTTTCATTAAGTCATATTTTGTTTTATACACAACCTTCTTTATACGGTGTATAATCCCCTTTGACTTTTACGTTTATTCAAAAGGAATCTTTTTTATATGAAGCATTTACTAAACGAAAAAAGGGAATGTTTTTGTCGTATGTATGCAGCAACAATGAAATATCCACCCCCGTGACCATTATTTGAGTTTCGGCTTCCTCTACAAGCCATAAATTTTTTTAATGAAAAATAAATACAAAGTTTTAACTTTCTTTTATTTTGGTATTGAAAATGGTTTTGAAAGTGTTTTTATTATATCAATGTGTTCTTGTTATTGAAATGTGGAAATGTTATGTCTCCTTTATGTATGTTTTATGTGATATGATTATGTTATGGTTTATGATATGTTTAAACCTATTCATATGAGGAATGCATTAGACTTAATAAGTGACGGGTGGAGCCCGCTACAACTCCTCGATGCATCGGTAGGTCTCATGAGACAAACTAGTGTCTTGGAACGAGGCCTTGACAAAATCTTATTGTAGACTTAGCACGAGGCCTTGGGTACGTGGTTATGATAGTATGGAATTATGCATTCCATCATTATGAAAGTGGTTATTGATATTTCATGTGATTATTCGACTTTTAGAATATCCATGTGAGTAAGTAAATGGAATTATTTCATTTTACTTTTTCCATATTATGCTAAAGTTAAAGTTTAAAAGGCTTTTGTTTTAGTTATACATTTCCTTAAATGTTAATGTTTATTTATGAAAGCTTCCGCTATATTGTTATCCTTACTGAGAATCTGAGCTCACCCCTTTCAATGTTTTAATTTTTCCAGGATGTGAAGAAGTATATTATGAATGACCTGCAGGGATAATATAAGGGGATATGAAGAGAAGATGGTGTAGTTCTATTTTTCTTTATGATGTAATGAAAGACGTATGAATGTATCTAGTGTTTCCAAGGCTACTAAACTAATCGGTCTTTCGAGACATGATCTTTTGTGATCATGCCAATGTTATGAAGTAATGCACCGACTCTGGGTAACTGGGGTCGGGGCGTTACAGGTTATCCTAGTAATGATATCTAATCATTACAATACTTCATTACCTCCATAATGATTTTAGAATTGAGCTATTCAGGTGATTCTATTACTTTGTGAACCAATCTATGGGGTAGATAAAAAATTTGGTGTAAACTTGATAGACATTATGGTAACTTTCCAAAAATATCTAAATTCACCAGTTCCTCCATCCCCAACTTATTTATATCTCTCTATTCTACTCCTCTTTCTTTTCCATGTTCATAGTTATGAAGAAGTGAGAACTGGATTCTTTTAATTGAGTGGTTTAATATAAATGGAAGGATTCATGGAGATTGTTCAATATTCATGGAGTGATTATATATAGAGTATTTATTGGGTATGTATTTATAATAAGATAATAAGGATAAATTATGACATTTTACATGTCTTATTTTTCTTCTCATCCATGATTTTAATATGGAAAATATTTTGGAGGAAATCAGTCAAATGGAACTTTGATTACAAGCCCAATGTGATGATAACAATTATATTCTCATGTTAAAATAAATATGGATGATGTTTTAATAGATATTGAGAAATATTATAGAGATATATCCAAACCTAAATGTATCAGGGTTGTGGACAAAAATTCAACTTACTTTAATGCATGTATTTCAGAGAAAAGGATTGATGGAAGGCTCAAGCTGCCTATCCTAGAAGGTTTCCACACTAATAAATCAAGCATTGAAATTGAATTGGGTGTATACCACATCAATAAAGATCTTTCTAGTCAGTGTTAGGTCTAAGGGTGTACTTCCCAAGACAGGAGAGAATTGGGTTCTCTCCTTGAAAATACTCATCTCTCTATTAATGGCTTGGACAATAAATGTTTAATACATCTTACTAAAAGAGATAAGATCCTTAAAATAATTAAAACACTTATTCCAGAGACATCCCAAGGTCTAGATATATTTCTTGGTGATTTTTAATTGGATTCCTGGATAAAAGGGTATGTGGGGAGTTCTATTTTATACTACTTTAATGGTGGTATTTTTTCTGGATTTATCACAAAAACAATCTTGGCTTTCATTCCTAAGGTAAAACAGAACAATAGTTCTGGGAAAATCATTTTATTACCATGTGAAGCTTCTCATATAATGGTTTATCAACCATTATCATCAAAATATTGTCTATTTGTCTTTCACTATATATTTCAAAGGAAAAAAATGGTTTTATTAAAGAATGGATAATTTATTGAGCTATAGGGATTTCCTATGAAATGGTTTTTTATCTTAATGGTAGGGTGATTATATAAAATGTGGTTATCTTTATTTACTTGGAAAATTCTTATGATCCTATGGAATGTCCCGTGATCATCAAAGTGATAAAAAATTGTGTTTTTTGATGTGGCTATGTGATATAATCTTTAGGTGTATCTATTCTCCATGTTTTGACCTTTTTATTATGGTGTGAAAGATTTCAATTTTTTAAATCCACTTGGGCCTTTATACAAGGGGAAACAATCTCCCCAATATTTTTCATTTTGGACCAAGATAGTATCAGTAGAAACCATAGAAAGGATCTCGATGAAGAGATGATTCATCCATTCAAAGGGAGGTATGAACTCTTTAGAATTTCTCATGATTTATTTTTATATGACATGATATTTTTCCTCTATATAAGTGATAATTATATTTGAAATTTTAATATAATTCTATTTGGATATTTTAAAAAATATTATCAATGTATTAATAGAAATAAAATCAGTATTTCTATCTCCAACAAGTTCTCAATCAAGAGGTTTAAGATTATTTCGTAAATAGTTGGTTTTGATAAAAAAATATTTCCTTAATATTATTTAGGGGGATCCCTTATCTAACATGATTTTTACAATCCACCATTAAGAAAATATTGTGAAAATGATAATGAAGAGGATCCTAAACTGGAAATGTCACTTCATTTCCTTTAGTGTAAGAATTAACAAGGTCAACAGTATTCTCTATTCTATCCCCATCAATGTATTATCCACTTGTAAACCTCCCAAAACAACAATTAAGAACATTGAAGTATCTTCAATAGCATTATTTGGACTCCCATCAAGAATAATATCACCATTAGGCATGTTGGTCAATACTTTCAAGAACATATATACAATGGGGTATCAATATCAAAGGTGTTTATTAAATCATGTGGTGAACATGTGTTAGATTCTCTCTAGAAAATCTATCTTTGATCCTCTATTATTAATAAATTTCATGGATTTATTGTAAGAATATAGGTAATGATAGGATAAATCATTTATATATTTATATAATTCATGAATGGGATATTTATATTCATTACAAAAAATATTATGTAATTTTTAAATAAAAAAAGAAATAGTTTTATTGAACTCTTTTATGATATAGTTTTATTTAAATGTTTGTTTTTCAAATTATGAAATATTAATTTGAATAAATGAATATTATTTATGAAATCTAAAATTCAATATTATATCACGATGATTTTTGTGAGAATTTTATGAAAATCCTGATTTTTAGTGAATAATGAAAATTTATGAAACATTATTGGTATTTGGGTTCCATCTATCTGGGTAAGGATTATTTTGTAATTATTTGTCTTTTTTGATCATGGTAGAGCTTTTGAATTGTGTTATGGGTTTTTTTATATGTAGTTTGTATTCTAATGAAATTTTTATGGATCTCATATGCGTTCTTGTTTTAGGGGATGATTCCTTCATTGTTTGTGGTGCGGCGGGTGTGCGTTCTAGAGGTATGCACGATCTCATATTATAATATAACCCTTTTTCTTGATAAAATCAATTCAAATATGATTATTTTGATTCTATGGCCTCTATTGATGTTTTTGTTGTTATTTTTGGTTTCTTCATAATGTTGGATTCCATTATTGGCATGTGAAATCAGAGTTTTGAGGTTGGTGATTATCTCTATATCTTTTTTTGGGGAACTAAATTGATCTGTTTTTGATAAATTGTTTTATTGGATGAAACATAATGATATGGATGATATAATCTATGTGTGTGGAAATGGTTTCTTATAAAATATGATTTCCCCTAGTTTTGTTAAATGGAAATGGTTTTTCAAAATATTTATTAAACCATTTTATAAAATGGGTTTCAAAGAATGAAATGATGAAATGGTTTAGAAAATAGAGAACTTGAGAATACTTGGGTATTTAGCTGGAATTTATTATAATAGGTCTCATCCATTGTCAGGGGGGTGCTCATGGGGCTTCCCTCTCCTCCATAGGCCTATTTTTCTAGGGACTTGTTTGACCTATTAGAGGGGGTCCACTGTTTGGGGGGGGTTATATACTCTCTAGGATCATTACATATGTCTATAATTTGGATGTCTGTGTAGTTTTCTATTTTTGGTTAGAGTTTCCTAACTGTCCAGACCTAGTGTGATCTTTTGGGAGATATTACCTATGGTTCTTCTTAATTGATTTGAGTTACTTTTGGATTATACTATTTTGACTGTACAACCATGGATTTGATGTGATATGTGATGCATGATTTGGTTAGACATGATGTGTATGTTTTAATATATATATGTGAAATGATTTGAAACTAATTTACATTATTTATTTTGAGATGTGGAAAAAGGGAAAATTAAATTATTTTCCCATGCTTTGTATATCAAAACTATTAAACCTTATCACACCACGTTTTCATTAAATTTTAGCATGCTTGAATTAATTTTTTGAGACTTGATATAGAACACATGGATGAGACCCTATTAACCCTGTTAGCTCACACAGTGCATACCCCTTTAGTGGTTCATAGACCAGGTTATTTCATTCTCTTATGTTGTTCATTATATATTAAAAATATTTTTTTCTTATTCTATCTCTTCTTTGGGAATGTATTCTATGCTGTTGCTTTAGGTTGTGTGAAATCATTTCTTATTCTTATTATTTGATTCCCATGTCCTAGTCCACAACCTGTGGGGATCAATAATTCCCATTGGGTATATAGATGATTTGGTTAGGTAATAGTATCAATAGGGTATCAGGGTCGTTTTGTAACATCTTTGACCATAGTAAATGTTTCAAATTCATTTTGGACTTATAAACCAAATATATTCAACTCATGTGACATAAACTATAATAATTAAGTTATTGTTATGACATTATAATACTTGAAATAAAAGTAATAAAAAATGAAAACTGTTTTCATGAATATATGTATTTAAAATAACTTTATTATTCATGATGAAAAAAACGTACACGATGAGTTGGACACAAGGTAAGCGACTTTAAAAAAATATTATTTTAATGATTCCCTTAAAAAATCTTTTTGTTCCATGTCTATATTTTTCAATAATTATTTTAATGATGTATTTAGAAAGAAAATAAAATATTTATAATTTAAATTTTATGTCACTATTGTATGTATTTCTATAATTTTCAAAAGGAATATTTTTAAGGAGGGTTTTGAAATTTTTATAAATGAAATAAATAATATTATATTTTCACATAAATGGAGACATTGACTATTCCCAATAGCATAACCATTATTTAATTTTTTTTCTCTTGAATATTTCTTGATTTCTTAATAGAAAAACCATGTTTCTTATTTTTTGGATGTTTTTTACTATTTTTTATAAAAGTGTATTTTGATATCCAAAAGTATTTTTCACATAGGTTTAAAAGGGGTTTTTAAGGGATTTATTCATGATATGGTCCGTGGATATTTTTAATGAAGGTTATAGCCCCATTATTTCTCATGTGGGATCCTATTATAGAGTATATGATGGGTTCTCCTAGATAATACTCCAATTCATTGGGTAATGATTATGTTTTATGGAGAATTATATTGAATTTTGGCCTTATGGTTATTCAAAATGTAAATGTTCTTATAAGAGTTATAGGGTGATGATGTCCCAAGGAACCCACCTAAATATTCAGTTCATACTAATGAGTTTTTGTAGAAATTGTTTTATTTCAAAAGATAATATAATTATCTTTTTATTTGAAGAAATTATTCTCTTTTTTGATAAAAATGATTTTTTTATGAAAATATTCTTTCATTAGTTTTCATGTTTTCACGGGATAATAGATATCTTCCTTTCATGTACCTTGATTTGATTATTGGTGCTTATCCCTATTTTGAAATGTTATTTATAGGCTATAAGGATAGTTAAGAGAAATTAAAACATGAAGTTGAAATTCATAGATATTTTCCATGAATTGAAATCATGATTTATTTTAAATGTTTTAGGTTATGAGAAAAATTGATACTTATTCAAAGTTTCTACATTGTGTATATGTGAGATTTATATTTAATAGTTAAGAACTAAATCTATAAAACACTAAACAAAAAGTTTGTTGGGAATGTGAGAAACTGAATTGTAGTTTAATGTCACTAGAATATGCAATGTTAAAGGAGATCCCTTAAATTAATTAGGATAAAAGATCCAACGGACCCCACCTCTAATGTAATTTTTTGGGGCTTGTGTATATAATTACAAACAACACTCATTGGATCATAAGGTGTGGGAAGCTTGTTTTATGAAACAAAATTGGGATGGCATTTAAATACAATTTCATAGGTTCCCAAACATGGATACTAGACTTAATAAATCTTATTCCTATCCTCTGTTCTCATATGTTGTGCTCAATGAAAAACATAAGTGTTACATGACATTCATATAATTTGAGGATCATTCCCAATGTTTCATCACTTATTCCCATCATGGAAGCTGACTTGCTCTAGTTTTCATAACATCATTCATGATTTTTCATATATGGATTTTATGTGTACCTAAATCTTATATAAAGACATTTATCCCAAATTATACTTACTCATTTGGAAAATTGATAATCGATTCATATCCATTGATGATAATTTTTATGGAATTTAAATTACTCTTGTATTGATGTGAAAATGTTACTCTAATGAAAGGTATGAAACTGTTACTAACCTCTTACTCAATAATGATTGAGATTCATATTTGTAGACTCAGGTTAGAGATATTATGAGCTCCATTTATAGGGTATGCTCAGTATAAGAGTTACTTTAGACTAGATGTGATGTTTAGGCGGGGAACTGAACATTGGACAAGGGTTTGAATATTTTCCCCACTACTACCTGTTGGTTCATATGGGACACTCAAAAGGAGGTCTTCCATTAGTGTCTCTAACCTAAACTCCAATATATTAGATCCAAATTTTATACACCATCTAATATCTTGTCCAACAATTTAAGGGTGTTTATTTTCTTGTGGCTATGAAATCCCTTATCCCGTCTACATATTCCCCTAATGGTGAAACATCACAAGGGTGGAGTCAGTTAGGTTCCTCTGTCAAAAGGATTTTCCCTATTCATAGTTTTAAATTTAACATATACGGCTTATGTTTACAAGGGATTATTCAAGGTGTAGGTATTTTTTGAGACTCTTTGGGCTCATTCATCTGGAATTTTCATCTTGATTAAGGGAGGGTAATTTAGTTGTGGCTAAGGCTTTGGTGATGCTCCAAAGTATTACTCAATTTATGTATAATGATATTTATTTATCTAAAGTCAAACCTAACTCTTCTTTTAAGGTAAATACATTAAAACTAAATTTAAAAATTCCCTTATAAATCTTTTATTACATCGTAACCTCAATCTCTAATCGTTTGTTGAAAGAGAATGTTGTTCACACATGGCCTGAGGTTAACATGTTGGAAATTATTCAGGCTTAAAAAGGTAACCAGATTTATAGGCTTATTGTGTATTAGATTATTGTTTCTTTTCCTTTTGATTTGTCTATAATTTTTCAAAGGTATTTCCTTAGCCTTAACTATTTTCAACCATTGTTACTCCCCTTGTGGTTTATAGTTTATGTTCCTAATTTTTTCTCTTCTTATTAATAATGTATTTCTATTTTCTTCTAGTCTGTCAGTAACTTCTTCTATTTATTATTCTTCCTATTAAAATAGACATGCATAGTAATTTTTGATCATATTATCTTATTTAGTCTCAATGATATGAGTTTTAATAAAAACTAAAATCTCATAGTTCCTTGTTACAAAATATTAATAATATTTATTGTATCGATTCTCCTTTATTATTATTGGTGAAGTAAATAATTATACATCTATGTCACACTACACATTCAATATTACATTATGAAAGAATGATATTTAAACTACATAGTCTCCTCATGTATGTGGTGTAATTAATTCTCAATGTTGTCAATATTTAAACATATAATACATTATTCTTATCATTTAATGCATCATTTCAATTTTGATTCGTATCTCTGTTAAAGTCTCCTTGAGATTTTAGCTTAAAAACACTTGTAGATGTTTTACATATATTTATATGTGCATGAAAATTAACACACCTAACTATGCACAAAATGTCTTCCTTAGTTATCTAACTCTTCGCATAATTTTTTATGTGAAACTCCTTATACTTGTAAGTACTAACAATTGTGTGAACATTATTCTTCCTTCAAAGAAATCATAGAACAATGATAATACTAGAATCTAGTAAATAACCTAAAGTAGTATATGTTTCATCTTCATGTATTCGAGTATGTAATACACCTGAATGTAATACGGTTGGAGTATTCTACTAAATACTTGGATCATGATAGATATAAACCATCATAAAATCATGAAAAATAACACAACATGAAAACATGAAACTCATCTTATTTTTACACTAAATGAAAAGCACTTATTCACATTATATTTTAGTTTAGAACTACCCATCTCTATATAGGTGAGAGGTTTATGGATCTCTTCTTCCCAAAGCTGAGTGGCTCACAGTTCTTCAACTTCTTTGTGTATGTAAAACTCAAAGGTTCTCTACTTTATAAAAAAATTATATCTCCAAAATAAATATGAAAATGGATGAAAATTTTTCCTCCTTTGGGATTTGGTATTTGTAGTCAAGGATCAATTACACTCTTTAGTTTCTTCATTTAATTACAAGAGCAAAATTAATTATGTGCAAATAAATATCATGAACACAAAAAGATCTAAACACTTATATACTCTGAGTGTGGGTTTCATAATAATGTGAATCCAAAAAACATGATGTTACTTACTTCATTAAAGTGCTCTCCATATTGTTATATTGTCATGTTCATGTGAAGGTAACACATGAAATTTAATGGATCAAAGTCCATCTGTGCATATCGAATGCATGAACAACCCTTGTAATCTCATATGTATTTGATAGTGACTTATTTTTAGGATGGAGCATTACACGATCATTATTTTTCATTTACATGAAGTGCCACATGTTTAACACCCGAAAAACTAAACTATTCAAGTTTGGATCGACTATTTTAGTTGCACCATGTAATATCCCTGATGAAAAAAAGACTTTGATTGTTGGAAGGTTAAAGTTGATGGCCTCATTCAACCAGATAGTTTGGATCCATATTATCATGTTTTTGGTCATTTATTCATATCTATTTTAACATAGAATAATAAACATTGGTGAGATTGTTCCATATTTTTTTTTTCAAACAGTCATGTTCTTCTTAATAATAATATCCTTTCTACTTAATGTTCAAGCTAGAAGAAGGGTTCAACACTTGAAATACGACACCCATAGGATTCATAGGCCATGTTTTCCAACCTGTCTAAGCCCACATACTCTCTGTGTGTACCTTGCACAACCCATTCATGCTCCAGCGAGCCCTATATGTGACCCACTCACTCTTGTTCCCCAATGCTTATTTTTAGGCCATTTATCCATTGTGGTTGAGATTACTCCCATATATAATTTTAAAAATCTATCCCTATATCTTGTATGGTTGAAAATATTTTTCTCTAAAAAAATAAGGAATTATCTAAGTGAAATATTGAAATTTTATTAATAAAAATACCAAGAAATATTCGCAATTACCATAAAAAATTCTTCATGATAATTATATATATATATATATTCATGTCCTGCATCTTATTCTTCATGAAAAATAATATTTTTCATGATCACCATTAAAATATTCTTCATGAAAAACAATATTTTCACAGTATTCACTTCTACTTATTTAATACAATATTTAATCGTTAACAGAATTGACACATTTCATTAGGACTAAATACTAGTTAAAAAATTATTAGATTTATAATCTAAAAATCTCCAAAGTACTTCTTTAAGATAACAATAGTAGAGTAAATTATTCTTTATCTATCCATCTAGTGACAATCATTTTATATCAAACTTGGACATCTTCAATCCTTCACTTCCAAAAAATATAATTCATTATAATTTCATTAATATATTGACAACGATGAAATTTTGTCATTTCATTGATGACCATTTAAAACCCACGAAAAAAATTTATGAAAATACAAATCATATAATAAGTGGGATCGTTAATCCCCTCTTTTTATTTTTTGGAAATACCATCAATTGTTTTTCATAAAATAAATATGTTAATATGTGAATCTCTCGTATTTAC
Organism: Viscum album; assembly: GCA_963277665.1. Taxonomy (NCBI): domain Eukaryota; kingdom Viridiplantae; phylum Streptophyta; class Magnoliopsida; order Santalales; family Viscaceae; genus Viscum; species Viscum album. The sequence goes on along the minus strand of OY728145.1, from coordinate 332,794,517 downwards.
TATTATGAACATTAATTTCACTTTCTCTCCCAACATTTGACAAAAAATAAAAATATATTGGGAAAAGGGAATCATTCCATATTTAAGAAATTTTACATCCATCATTTTGTTTCTAAGTCTATACGATCCGTGCCCAATGTAGAAAATAGGAATATTTGACATTGACGAAAATTCTATTATTTACTAACTGATATTAATACTAGTAGAAATGATAACTCATATACATTTCTTCATATGTTATCCACTTTTATTCTATGTTTAGGATACATAAACAATATATTAAACTTTTATAATAACAATCATCTCATAACACCTATAATCACATCAAAAATAAAATAAAAATCATTTAAGTGAAATAACTAGGATAAGATTATTTGGAGAACATCCACTTTTAATTTATTATTAAGTAATCGAATTACCCCCATTGTATTATGTTAAATATTTTTTTATGACCAAGGATGATAGATTAATAATAAATACTTTTTTAATGACATGATCTTAAAGAAATATCCAGAATAATCAAATTAATATTTGTCGGTCGGAGTAGACTACTCAAGAGGGGTGTGAATTGATTATCTATTAAATATTTCTATTTGAAAAGGTATCTTAAAAATGTGCCCCAATAAAAATAAATACAACCCAATTAATCAAATTAATACAGTTATGAAAGTTTTACTGTTTAAATAAATTCTTAGAAGATTGATTAATTCTCAGTAATCTTAATATCAGTTATTAACATTACTTTTAAAGCTATTCTAATAAGGCAAAGAAATTATAACTTATTTACAACTATCAAATAAAGATTAGTGATTTCTATATTATAAAGTAAAACAGAAAAAACAAAATTAAAAAACACAGCGCATAGAAAACAAGTGGCTGAGTTGCAAGCTGAGACCTAATCCACTCCACTTGGTGATCACCTTCCACAAAGATGTTTAAATTAATAAACATGATCCACACCCTAGATCGGGTTAAACAAAAGTACAATGGACTGTCCTTGTCACATGACCTCTTCCACCATTCTTTGTGGGTATGAACTATCATATCACACATGGAACTCTTCCACACTTATCCAGGGGAAAAACCAAGTGTAATAAGATGTGAGAGGAATAATATCATGTATCCTTCATTTTAATGTAGGATACATTGTGTGTTTTTATACAGACACACACAAAATACTCGAATGATAAAAAAATAATCAACAATAGAGAAAAGATGATGAGATAAGGTTAGAAGTTCTCTGAGTGTTAGTATATACAACTCTGGACTTCTATGATGAAGTAGATATAGGAATTGTGTCCTCTTGTGAAAAACAGATTATTTTAAGTTAGTTAGATCTGGCTGCTGCTCTTTGTGGAGTTTAGAGTGCGAAGATGTTCTAGACTCTGATCTATGGTATCCTAGCTTTTTGGGATATAGAATGCTTCATGTGTTCTTAAAAAGTGTTGAGTTTCATGTGTTAGTTCTTTTCTCAAGAATGTACGTGCTTCTTCATTATCGCACACACTTGTTTCTCTATCCTATCTTTTCATTTCTGGCCCCACTATTCTTTTTATTCTAGGAGTTTATGTGTTGGAGCCGACAATATACATGTATTCTTCACCTCGTACAACATACTGCCAGGGGACATTTCTACGAAAAAACATTAATTGTGTCTATGCATTTAAAAGACTCAAATATGACCATTAGAAATAAATTCAAAAAAGATTAAAAAGATTAAAAAATGGTGTCGTAGTCAGTATAGAAATGGTGTCTTCATGAACTGGTGTCTCCATGAAACAATGTATCCATGAAACAATGTCTACATGAAACGGTGTCCCCATGAAATGGTATCTCCATGAAATAATGTCTCTTTTTTTCATTTGAGCAGTGAGATAGTTAAGATGGAACAATTGTATAGGGATTAGAAACTGCTAGCACAAATGCAGTGTTAGGATCATGGGGTCTGGTCATTTTCCAAACTTCAAATGGTGTCTCATCATTGAACCAGTGTCACAGATTTCAACAGATCTGAAGCTGGTTTCAATGTCCAGTCACAATGTCTAGTCATGGTGTATGGGTCATGGTGTCTGGGCACGGGGTTTGCGTCAGGGAGTCTCGTCAAGGTGTCTGGGTCACGGTGTCTGGTCACGGTGTTTGGGTCACGGTGTCTGGGTCATTGTGTGTGGTCACAGTTTTCGGGTAACGGTGTCTGGTCATGGTGTCTGGGTCTTTTTTCAAAAAAACATAATCGTTGTAAGACTCACCATTTCTCATACTTAGGATAAATATATGTATACCTACTTAAACCGTGATATACATAGGATGGATTAGAATAAATCATTTATCAAAGAAATTCATTATAACACAAACTCAAAATAGTTTACAATAATTATTTAAGTCATAAAGAAACCAACCATATGTATACATGATTTGAGATAGATTAAATAGTATTAACATTTTTTACAGGATGCATATGATTCATGATCATTAAAACATTATTAACACAAGAGGAGACCAACAATATCCCCCTTTTAGATGATCAAAAATCATGTGAGTTTGATATATAGTCTTACGTAATATGTCTCTCCCATAGTGTGCAGTTAGAGTGGATGTCTCTCCCCCTTTTGGTATTATCAAAAAGACTACAAAAGGAAATAAGTTAGTAATTAATAAGAGTTCACAATGCATTATGTGGATAAAAAAGTGTCATTACAAACATAAAGCAACAAAAATATAGAAATAATCCCTATCAATCAATAGTGTTCAATTTTCTTCAGAACGGTTTGTCTTCTCTTTTACCTTGGCATTGACATCACTAGAAGTCACAAGAATAGAGGTAGTAGTGGAAGAAGGAAGTGAAGAAACTAACAGAGAAGGTATATAGAGTCCTTCAGAAACATAAGGGGAAAAGTTAGGTTTGGTGGGAGACCAGGGAAATTATTGGTCAAGGATAATAGGTTTGATATAACTCAGAGCCTGGGAGACATACATAGAATTTGTGGAAAGGGTTGAGGATTAGAATGTAGGAAAACTCGGTATGAAGGGTACATCTGTAGGATCCACAATAGTAGTGCTCTGTACCTGATGATAATTCCTCAAAAAGCTTGATAAAGTTAGAAATGATGTCACCACCCTACTTCATCACTTTCTTAAATTCATCCTTGTTCTTCATGAACTTTTCCAATAAGGGAGTGAAATCCTTACGATTTTGAACCCGAGTTTTGAAAGCATGAGTGATAGGAGGGATTCTTAGATTCTCTACAAGGTACTTGAAGTGGTTTGTCATTTCATTCTTCTAGAATATCCTATTGAACCAGAAGTCATCATTATTAGTAATCTTCTCTTGGGCATCATTTGAAATTTTTTAATGGATTCTCACTAAATCAATAACTCTTTCACTATTTTTTAAAAAATCAAATAGAAACTCTTTGTCTAAGACACTGAGAATAGATTAGAGTTATTATTTAACAACTATTATGAGCAGATCACTGTCCAAAGAGGGTTGAGATGATTGTCCAGAAATATTAGAAGCTGTAACAACTAATGTAAGGGACATCAGTTGATTTAGAACTTTTTGGAGAGATCCATTATACTCATCAGTCAACATATTAAGACTAATAACAAGCTCACACATCTCTTGAACAATTTTCTTATTTATTCCAACCACCTTGTTAGCTAAGTAAGTTATTTTAGGTTGAATAAGGGAGACTACTTCCTATGGAATCCAAATACTAATATCCTCAATATGATGAGAAAATGGTTCTGGTCTTGAGTTCATGACAATATGCATAGCTTCAACCATACCTCTGCGAGACTTTAATTCAACACTCAGATGTTTGTTCTCAATTATAACTTCTTGAATTTCATGAAGCATTTTTGGCTGAATATAAAAAATAATTTTCTCTAACAACCAGGAAACTTCTCTTTCAACTCTAGTTTGTCACAGTAGAAGGTTGTGTATTCATGAGGTTTTCAACCCCAAACAAAAGGGTAGATTCAAATAATTTCAAATTCTCTTTACTAACCATGTTTGAATGTTCTTGTTAATGTACAAGAATATGAGTTGAGACAGGCTCAGGTTACTTTGTAGTTATAACATCAAGAGCATATTCGGGCTTTAACTAAAACAATGTAAATAGATCTATACATTTAACTGAGGCAACCTGGGAATCGTTCATATCAAAATATCTAGTAAATTTATACCATGTATCTACTAATCTTGAATCAACCAGATTTGGCACTTCAACACTGTCCAAATTCGGGTGCTTCTCCCCGTTAACATATGCATCTTTCTTAAGACAAATAGATTTATATCATTGATCTAATTCCCAGATTTCATCCCCAATATCCTCACCAATTTACTTTCTAGATAATTAAATGCCTTGCTATATTCTCCCTTTTGCAGATGGGATAACCTCAGGAACATCTTGTACCTCTAAGTGTTCCTCAAGAGCATCTTATTTATCATGAGAATGATCTTCTTCTAAACGTTCTTCTTGAATAGCGTTATCCCTTTCAACAAGAAATGATTCATCTTTAGAGACGAGTTCTTCCAAATCAACAATCTCTTAAGGGACAAGTACTTACTTCTCAATTAAGACAGAAGGAGCAGGTTCATTGTCTTCCTCATCCATGACAGTTTTCCCTCTAGGTACAACAACCTCTTACTTTTCTTCCTCATCATAATAGCTCCCAATTTCATCTACTTCCAAATCGGGATCAGGAATGTCCTTAGTTCTTGAAGAGTACTCAACCGGGATGAAAATTTCATAGACCCTATCATTATCTTCTACCCATGATTTTCTCAATGGATTCCATCTGATTTTCATTCTCTTGGCTATAACTTTTGAAGTAAAAAATTCATAGTCCTTAATTACTTCTTCATCCGGTCCAGCCGACCCTTTTTCCTGATGCATAGATGAAATTAATCCTGAGTAGAACAGATTGGTTGACTTGGAGGTTGTCTTGATCAACTCACACATGTGAAGTATAACATGCTTTCATAGGTTGATATTGTGTCCATTATTCATAAGATATATAAAAAATACATCTTGATACTTTAGTGTAGAAAAATCACCTTTTCTGGGGCTAATCAGATTCTGAACAAATTTAATAAAAATTATGGTTTCACTAAATATCTTAGCAGCTATTTCTCTTCTCTTTGTTTCATTTCGAGTAAACTTTCACAATGCTTATTCCAAAACAAAGATCTCACTTGGAGGTTGAGAACCTCTATTGTTGTCCTCACAAATACCATCATGAGGTCTATATAGGCATGAAACCCATAACCTTGAAGAAATGGTACATCTCTAGCCATTGATCCAGCTTCTCACAATAAAGATTTCTTCTGTATCAAAAGGTAATTTAATGTACCAATAAAATTTTGCAACTAGTTTTGGGTAAATCAACATATCCTCCTTTGTGAACCAACCCAGCCATCCTGTCTCTCATAACACTTTTAATAATAAAGACTAATTTGTTAAAATCATATGGGGGAAATTTCCTTTTCTGGATCCAGTATTCCATTCACCAGATTGGGATTCAAATGACCTTTGGGCACTAACTTTGTCTCTATTTTTATCTTCTTCTTTGATATTCATTTCTTAGGGGTTGATGATGATGGGAATTTCATCCTAGGTATTTAATGATAGTTAGAGATAGAGAAGGGATGAAAGCAGGGTTATGGTTTGAGATAATAGAGATTAGGTGAAGAAAGAAGTGAAACTTTTTTTCTTTTTATCATTTAGGGATACCAAAAGTCACCAAAAAAAAGTACAGGAAATTAAAAATAATTAATTAATTACCATGATACGGTTTTCAGTATGTAAATAAAATAATAAAGTGTCTCTACGGTGTGACCATAACAGACTTTTATGGTGAGAATAGAAATTGATTTCACAATGAGACCGTAATAGGATTTCACGATGAGACCATAAATGGCGTTCACAATGAGACAGTAAACATGAAACACCAACTTTTAGTACAGTAAACTATAGATCTATTAGAGTTAGACTGTAATCTTATGACAATGACTTGTGAAACCATAAACTGTGAAAATTTAAGCAGTGAAACAGTATACTTACTACTTAAGATTTATCATTCCAAATTCATGTATGATGTAATATATTCTATTAGAAATTAATGGTTTGATGAATATATCAGTGAGATGATATTCAGTTCCAATGAATTCTAAAGTGATGTCAACTTTTTTATAATGTTCTCTCAAAAAGAGATGTCTTACATCAATATGTTTTGTCCTAGAATGTGAAACCATATTTTTTGAGATGTTAATAGCACTTCTATTTTCACAATTTATAGGTACATTCCTCAATTGATATCCATAATATAGTAATATGAGTTTCATAAAAACAAATTTGTGCACAACAACTACCAGTAGCTATGTAATCAGCTTCTGTAGTAGATAATGAAACATTGTTTTGTTTCTTACTACACCATGATACTAGAAACTTGCCTAAAAAGTTACATGTTCCATAGGTTCATTTTATATCTAACTAACAACTACCAAAGTCAGAATCAAAATAACTAACTAACTCAAATGATTTTCCTCTAGGATAGAATAGTCCTAGATTGGGTGTATGCTTGAGGTATTAGAAAATTCTCTTAATTGAATTTAAATGAGATTCATTAGGGTTTTCCTGAAAATGATCACACAAACATACACTAAACATAATGTCAGGTCGGCTAGCAGTTCAATAGAGTAGAAATCTAATCATTCCCCTTTAAGTGGTTTGATCAATATATTTTCCATCTTCATCAAGATCCAACATACTAGTAGTACTTTTTTTTAAAAAAGTTTGGGGTCGAAGCCTCATTTTTATTATTTAAATCAAAGAACTCATTAGACTGGGTAGAGGGTGAACCATTACATAGCCCGAAGGCCATAGGCCAAGTGGAATGAATACAAGGATTGAATGCCCATTTTTTTGCCCAAAGAGCCCCTCGGTGAATAGTAATGCTATAGTACCCAGGCAGCTACAGTACCTGCTACATTATTACTGCCACTACAGTTACTGTTATAGTGCCTCCGCCGCTACAGTGTCGTCGCTGCTACAGTCTGCCACTGCTACAGTACAACTACAGTGCCCTACTACAATGCTACTACAGTGCCTACAAGTAGTACTCATTGGAGTGTCACTACTTTTAGTGAAATCCACGCATAAACGTTTTAAAATATCCCTAGTATATTTTCATTGATTTAACATAATAACATCAATATTCTGAAAGATTGGAAATCCCAGAAATAGTTTTTGTTCACCCATTAAACTCATTTAAATTATTTTTTTCATGATTTTAGAAAATTCAATACATAAATAATTTCTTGAAGATCCAAAGATAACGTCATCTACATAAATTTCATCAACTAAAATATCATTGGAAATTCGTTTTATGAAAGGGTGGGATCAGCTGTTCATTTTTTAAAACTTTTGGAAATAAGAAATGTACTTAATATATCATATCAAGCTCTTGGAGATTGTTTTAAACCATATAAAGCTTTTCATAATTTAAAAATATGGTTTGGAAAACGAAAATTTATAAAACCAGGGGGCGTCTCAGCAAAGAAATCCCCAACTATATACTCATTTAGAAATTCACTCTTAACATACAATTGATATAGATTGAAATTCAAATGTGCAGCAAAATAAAGAAGAATTATGATGGATTCAAGCCTAGCTATTGGTGCAAAGGTCTCTTTATATTCAATTCATAATTCTTAACTATAGCCTTATGCAACTAATCTAGCCTTGTTTCTAACTATATTACCATCATCATCTACATTATTTCTGAACACCCACTTAGTGCCTATGGTGGATGTGTCTTTTGTTCTATCAATAAGTTTCCAAAATTTGTTCCTTTAAAACTTATTATTTTCTTCTTGCATAAGAATCACCCAAAATTCATCATTGATAGAATCGTTAATGTTTTAGGTTCAATTTTTGAAAAGACATGATGTTCAACCTGATTTCTAATAGAATCTATAGTTTGAGTTCCTTTGTCTAAGTCTCATACAACAACATCTAAAGGATGGTTCTTAATAGTACTAATAGCTCTAGAATAAGAAGGACCAGTGATTTCAGGTTCTTCAATAGGTTCAGATTCATTGTGACTTGAATCTAAAGAATTTCCAAAACAGGAAATTTTCTCATATTCCTTTACAAGATGGTTAGAGGATTTTTAAATAATGTACATATTCGATACCTCATCCTCTGGGATCTATAGAGTGGTTTTAGGATCATGTAGATATGATTCATCAAATTTGACATGGACAGATTCTTCCACACATTTAGTTGTTTTTTTAAACAATATATAGGCTTTACTAGAGATTGAATATCCTAGAAAGATTCCTTCAACACTATTGGATGAAAATTTTTCAAGATTTTCCTTAGTATTAAGGATTTAGACTATTCAACCAAAAAATTTGAAGTATATTACATTGGGTTTTCTATTGTTCTATAACTCATATAGAGTTCTTTTATGAATAGGTCTAATCAACACACTATTGATAATATAGCATGCTGTATTTATAGCTTCTGCCCAAAAATAAATAGGTAAGTAATATTCACTAAGCATGGTTCTAGAAATATCTTGAAAGGTTATATTTCTTCTTTCTATAACTCCATTCTGTTGAGGTGTTCTAGGGGAAGATAAATTATGATTATATCAATTTTTTGAGAAAAAGGATTCAAAATATTGATTTTCAAACTCACGACCACGATCAATTCATAAGGATTTAATTCTATGTCCACAAAAATTTTCTACAGTTTTGACATATTTGGTAACATGAGAGCAGGATTCACTTATGTGAGCAAAAAGGAAACTCCTAATATATATAGACAATGATCTATAAGAGAATAAACATAGTGTTTTCCATTTAAACTAGATACTCTATATGGTCCAAACAAATCCATGTGAACCATTTCAAGAGGTTGAGAAGCTGACACTCCTTTCTTTGGTTTGAAGGAAATTTTGTGTTGCTTTCCCATTTGAAAAGGATTACACACTTTATAATTTGGAAACTCAAGTTTAGATAGGTCTTTGAATTATATTTTTCTAGTTAACTTTCTAATAGAGTGAATATTACAGTTTCCTAGTCTCCTATTCTAAATCCAAGACTCGTTGTGAAATACACTTCAACATGAAGCATTTTGAGAGACTAAAGCATCTATGTTAACAAAAGATACATTTTTATTTCTTAATGAAGAATATAAAAATTCATTTTTAGAATTGAAAACATTGAAAGCATCATATTCAAATTTAACATGAAATCCATCATCACATAGTTGTGAAATACTGAGCAGATGATAAATCAATCCGTCAACAAAATGTACTTTGGAAATTATAATAGAGTTAGAGTTATTGATTTTGACAAGGACAATGATCTTTCCTATAACATTGTCACTAAAGGTGACATGTCCAATATCAATTTTTATTAAATTCATGAAGCATGAATTGTCTCCTATCCTATGTCTTGAACAGCCACTGTCCAAGTACCATAAGATTTTACAAAATCTCATTAAGCAGCTTTCCTACAAAATAGTCAAATAAAAACAGATTTAGGTACCCATATTTGTTTGGGTCAAATAATATTTGTCAGTAGTGATTTAGGATCCTATATCTTCTTCATAGTATTCCTATAAGAATTATGTAAAGTTATTGACAAATAAACACTATTTGGTCCAAAAAAGCTTGATAGAGAAGAGAGTGTATCATAACTTGAACTAGCTAACGGTTTTCCAAAACTATGTGTAAAGCTTTATGTCCAAGACTTATAAACAAAATTAGTTCCTCCAAAATTTCTTTTATAAGGTTGATAGCCAATGCCAATACTATATTTAGGAGAAATCTATTTACCTATAATTTTTACCAACATATATTTACCAATAGTAAACCTTTAAATATACTTTTTCATGTTTGCATTAGACAACTTTAGTTTTTTTATTTTCTTTGAGTAGTTGAGCATTTTTCTCCCATTCTGTAGTATGTTCAGTTTTAACAGTTGAGGTAGGAGCATGATACTTCTTTAAAGTTTTTTATTTATCTTTTATTTCATTACATGTATCTATAATCATATTACAGTAATTGATTATTTCTTCATTAGACATATTTTCAGAGTCACTCTCATCTCCAGAATAATAGGAATTATGTACAGGGGATTCCAGTGTTACCTCAGATGAATTTTTCATAAAACACATATTGGCTTTGTTATCCTGTTCACCATGTGAAGATTTTGAGTCACTTAAATTATACTTATAAGCACTCCATGTTGATTTCATTACCTTTTTATACTTTATATCTTTGTCCTCATACTTGATTTTGTACTTGATCTTAGGATAATCATCCTTTACATGTCCCTTTCGCTTATATTCATAACTTACTATCTCATCAGACTTGTCACTTATTTTTTGATCTTTCTTCTAGATTCTTTTTTGATCATATCTTCCCATGAAGTTAGGCTTTCTGGAAACATTATTCTTCTTATAGAATCTATTAAAAAGTCTAGAAAATTGAGCCATCTCCTCATCACAATCAGGTGATGATTTTTCACTATTGAAACTTTCTACAATGTCTTCCAATTCCCCTTTATCTTTGTGTTTATAAGTTTTGGTCTTAAATGCAACAGATTTTATTTTGGGTTCATCCTCCTCTTACTTGTTAAATTTTAGATCCTCTTTATACATCATCAATTAGACAATGAGTTCTTTTATAGGTTACATGATGATGTCACATGACTCTCTAATAGAGACATAGGTTCCTCTCCATCTGTCAGGTAGGAATATGAGAATCATTATTATTTGTTCTTTGGAAATGACTTATCTTCTAAGATAAATCATTTTGTTGAAAATTTCGTTGAACCTGAGATACATGATAGATATAGGCTCATCAGGTTTCATTTTAATGTTATGATATTTAATACTATATGTATTAAGTTTCATTTCTTTCACACTAGATGTTCCTTCATGTGAAATAGACAAAGTATCCCAAATTCCATGTGTCATTTTAAATGCAAAAAATCTATTAAATTCCTTATCTCTTAAAGACAAATATAAAGCATTCATGAATTTACAATATTTATTGTAGGTAGTCTTGGTAGGGTCATCCCAAGTGATTTTTTAGTAATAGGAATCTTATATTCATCTATAATTAAATACCAAATTTCAAAACCCATACTTTCTAAATGCATTTTCATTTTAATTTGCAATTGGACATAATTGGTTCCACTAATGAATGGTGTTCTATTTTTAGTAGCACCTTCCAGTATATTATCCATAATAAAGATCTAATTTTAAAGAGATATAAATTTAGAATTAACAGAAATTAACAGATCTTTATAGTAAAACTAAAATCATAGTTGAATATGGTAAAAAACAGAGTCCTAAGTGGAATGAAAACACCTATGATACCAAATATTGGTCGGATTAGAGTAATCACAAGGGGGTTAATTGAGTATCTATTAAAAATTTCTATTTGAAAAGGTTTCTTAAAAATGTTCCCCAATAAAAATAAATACTTCCCATTTAATCGAAGTAATATGGTTATGAAAGTGTGACTGTTTAAATAGCTTCTAATAAGACTGATTAATTATAAGTAATCTTAACATTAGTTATTAAAATTACATTTGAAGGTATTATAATAAGTAAAATCAATTATAACTTTTTTCCAAGACAAACTATCTAATAAAGTTTAGTGATTTATGAATTATAAAGTAAAATAGGGAAAAATAAATTAAATAACACGGTAGATATAAAAAAGTGGTTCAATATCAAGCTGAGACCTAATCCACACTACTTGGTGATCACCTTACACAAAGCAGTTTAAATTAATTCAATTGATCGACACCCAAGATCAGGGTAAACAATTTTACACAAGACTGTCCAGGTCACACGACCTCTTCCACAGTTCTTCATGGGTATGAACTATCATGTCACACATGGACCTCTTCCACACTTATCCGTGTGGATAAACATGTGTAAAAATATATGAGAGAATGGATATTTTGTATCCATTAGTTTAATGCAGGATACTGTGTGTGTTTTTATACAGACACACACACACACACACACACTGCTCGAAATCAAAAAACAATAATACACAATAGAGCAAAGATGATGAGATAAGGTTACATGTTCTCTGAGTGTTAGTCTAGGAAGCTCTGTACTTCTATGATAATGAAGATGCATGAGTCGATTCTTATTGTAGACTACAAATTATCACATGTCCATTATATTTGGGTCATGTTCTTCATGGGGTAGACAGTGCGAATATGTTCTTGAATATGATCTATGGTATCCCAGCTTTTTGGATTCCAGAATTCTTCGTGTGTTCTTAAAAAGTGTTGAGTTGCATGTGTCTATTCTTTTCTCGTGAATTTTCATGCTTCTTCATTATCACAAAAACCTGTTTCTATATCCTCTCTTTTCGTTTATAGCCACACTTTTATTTTTATTCTTGTAGTGCATGTGTTGGAGCTGACATGATGCATGTATTCCGCACCTCGTACCTCATACTATTAGGTGACATGTCTATAAGAAAACAGTAATTATGTCAATGTATTTAAAAGACTAAAATATTACCATTAGAATTAAATTGAAAAACGAAAAAACAAATTAAATAACGGTGTCATAGTTAGTCTGGAAATGGTGTCTCCATGAAATGGTGTCGCCATGAAATGGTGTCTCCAGGAAACGATGTATTCTTGTTTGCCTTTGAGTGGTGAGATAATTATTATGGAATAATTGTATAGGGATCCGGAACTGGTAGCACAAATGTGGTGTTAGGATCACAGCGTCTTGTCCTTTTCTAAATTTCAAATGGTGTCTTAGCATGCAACTAGTGTCACATTCATCAACAGATCTGAAGCTGGTTTTAGTGTCTAGTCGCAATGACTGGTCACAGTGTCTGGGTCAGGGTGTTTGGGTCAGGGTGTCTGGTCACGATGTCTGGGTCAAGGTGTCCGGTCACTATGTCTAGTTCACGATGTCTGGTCATGGTGTTTGGGTCATGGTGTTTGGTCATGGTGTATGTGTCATGGTGTCTGGTCACAGTTTCTTGTTCCTTTTCTAGAAAAACATAACTGGTGGCAAACTCATGGTTTCTCAAACTTATCAGAAATGCCTTTATACCAACTTAAATAGTAATATTCATAGAATGTATTAGACTTAATCATTTACTAAGGAAATCCATTATAACAAAAAATCAAAATAGTTTACTATAATTATTTAGGGAATAAAGAAACCACCCATCTGTACACATGATTTTTGATAGATTAAAATGTATTAACAAGTTTTATAGGATGTATAGTATTTGTGATCATTAAAAAATGATTAAAACATGAGGAGGCGAAGAATATTAGATAATATTTATGGATACTTCTTCATCATTCATAATTTTCCTCCCAATCAATGGAAAAATTCCTCAACCACTTTATTAAGGTGGATATATTAAATTATGGATTTAAAGGTTCTTCAATATGGATAATACAACAATATGGATCTTAAACCTATTACTATGCAGATTTAACAACATTCACATTTTCACTGTGGGTGATATTCCTTAATAGGTTTTCTTTTGGATACCAATTATGATATCAAACAATGATAATAATTTTTTTATATTTGTTTCTAGTATATAAAAATAAAATTTTCAACATTATTAAAGATGTTCCTCAATCATATATTTTTTTCATTCAAGGATGATGACTTCTTCATATTTTCTGTCAGGAATTGAAAACACCCACTGATCCTCAGGTCCCAGTAGAAACTATTATTCACCTACAATTCTCTATATTGTATGCACAAATACAATACAAAAATATTAATGGATTAAGGTGTATCTTCCTTTCTTCTTAATGTGGGTCAAAATGTTGAGTATATTTTACAAACCTTGTTTCTCTATTTTTTGTGTATCCAACCATGTTTCACCTTACACACAAAACATCAACTACTGGTTGAATCTTTTCAATTCCATTGGTAGTATCCCTTTTTGTACTTATTCTATTTCACTCATTCTTTCTAAATATTCTCCCCAAATAACTAAAATTTTATAGGAAAACTGTTAGAATATTTTGATTTTCCACACGGATTATTCTGAGTGCCATCAATTTTATTTTTTTTTGGATGGAGAACTTTTATTCAAATTCATCGGTTAGGAATCTGTTTTATTGTCACAATTCTTCATTGATATCTACTTGGAAGAATTTTTGTTTGAACATTTATCTGATTTCTTACCATGGTTATTTCTTATTTCTAGCTAACATCTATAGTTTTCATTTATTATCATATTTGGATACATGTTGAGATGAGCATGCTTCATTATTATGACAACTTTCATTGGATACATTATAGAATTTTTCAAAAATTCCAAATTTGATTGAAGTATAAATATTTTCGTTAACATGTGGAGATTTATTCTATATCTTTTGTTTTATCCCCTTAACTTGGTACTTATTTATACTATATAATTTAGATTATTATTCCAAAAATATAATGCACAATATTTGAATGTATTGAAACACCAACATTTACCCACAATCCTTGATCTACGTATTTCATTTAGATGAGGTTTTTGGGTATCCTTCATAGCTTGTTGTGTTCTTTGTGGGGAACCAGCTTCCAAATTATTTTTATTAACCACCATATTCATGGTGGTATGATTATCATCACTTTTAATTAAACATAATTACACATATTTTGTTTTTTAATTTACATAAGTCATGGTAATTTATTTAGAAACATTATTAAAATAAGTTTTGGATAGTACCTCTATCTAAAAACCTTCTTGAAATAGAACATTGATCAAAGTCTTGATCTTATAATCACATGTTCGATGTTTTTTAACCTTAGAGTCCACCATTGAGTATTTTGTAGTAGTAAAAACTATCTACATTTTTTGTGAAGTCTCAATATGTTTTTTATTAATACTGGTCAACTAGACATCATGTTCTAGACATTTCATATTGATTTGGTTTCCTAAGCATTGATCATAATATCCTTCTATTCACAATCCTTCTTTATTATTTAAACTATACATTTATGTAGTTTAAATTTTTTTTAACAAAGAGTGATGTTATTTTATTTTCTTTAAATTTTATTCGAATTATAAATCCTTGAAATGAATTCCATTTTTCATGTTTTATTCATGCTCATGGGTATTTTCTTTTATATCATTATTCACTATTGCTTTTTCTTTAACATTATTGAGCCAATTGTATTCAAACCCTATGGAACTTATTTCAAGCTCGACTCATATTTCTATAATGTATATAAAACATACATATTAATCACTTCCACCTCTTGATTTAATTGAGTTAGATGACCTATCAATATTATTGGTGGAAACTAGAGCCACATTCTATTTACATTCCAAATCTGATATGTCTTAATTATTTTCATGACATGAAGAAACTAAAACTTCTTCTTATTTAGATAATATTGATCTTTTTTTCATATTTTATTTCTATTTATTTCTCATATTCATCATGGGCTTGGTAGAGATATAATTCTTCTCTAATATTACAAAATATTCCCCAAACATCACTTCATTTTCAATATAATAATGAAAATAATATATTCAAAAGGGAATAACTACAAGTTAAAAAATATAATAGAGGATAAAATCCCATTTTATACCAATTTATAAGTCCACTATAAGACATACACAATGTGGAGGAAGGGTGAATTATTGTTGGGAACTTTTTCACCAATTATAACCTTTATCCCTTTCACCACTTAGATATGTTAGGATCATGATTTTCATATTATATTTTGTTTATTGTATAGAATTATATGAAACATGGTAAAGATATAACAAATTTAATTTAAAATGTATACTATTAAAAATGAACAGATAGTCCTTAGAATGGTTTGAAAATAATCTAATACCACAAAACACTAAAAATCAATCCTTTAACATGGTACAACAAGTGGGGAATAACCATTCAATTTCACCACACTATAGTCAATTAATAGTGCTTTTTTTATATATCCTTAAAAGTTCTTTAGATAACCTTAGTATTTACCTTATAGTTAATGTAATTTGTAACACTAATAATGTATTCAAACAGACGATACATTTATTGGATATCAAAATTATGATTTTTTTGTATCCTTTTACATCCTTAATTATTACTTGCACAACAATTGGAAATCAACTTTCATTCTTTACAGTTGCAAATTAAATGATTATATATCTTCTCCCTCTTCACTTATGTTTATAGATATACAAAATATCTAATTATTTATTCTTATATCCCCTATTCTATCCATGGAAATAGATATTCGAAATACATTCTTCTCATAATATATTCTTCAATCTCAATGATATGAATATTATTGTGGATTGAAATATCATTTTTCCTTGATACACAATATCAAAAATTATTATTTTACCAACTCTACATTCTTTTTAATGGATCATAAAATATTTATGCAACTTTATGACACTACAATTCCAATATTATTTCATGTTACAATGATATTTCACAACTCATGAATTTATTTCAACTAATTCAAAGGAACATGATTCTTATATTTCATGGAAATCTAAGGTTTATTAAACATTACACATATATGATGTTATTATTATCTTTTAATGTTATATTTCAATTATTTTTAGTGTCTCATTAAATTATACCATTGAATTTTAGTTTTAATGGAATATGTAGTTGTTTGGGTATCTTTGTATACATGCATGAAAACTAAAACATCAAACCATGAACACATTGTCTCCCTCGGTTATCTTACTATTCACATAAGTGTTTATATGAAACTCCTCGTACACAAAAGCACTGATAATTGTGTGAACCATATTATTCATGAAAATCATGCACTGAACTGTGATAGCACTGGATTCATGTATATACACTAAATCATTATATGTTTCTTCTTCATGTAGCTAAGTAACTGATAAACCTTCATTTAACATAGTGGGAGTATTTTACTTAGCAATTGTCTTGTAGTACATATAAACAATCATACATTCATGAATGATGAATAAAAAAATGATATCATTGACCTCTTCATCAGCACACAATCAATGCATGGTTCTTATTTGTGATATAGATGAGCATGAAACTACCCTTCTATGAAAATTTGAGAGACCCACATAACACTTTTTTGAAAAGTTTAGTGGCTCATGGTTCTTCTTCTTCTTTATGATAGAAAAACTCATAGATGATCTATTTTATAAAAAAATGAGAGACCTCAAAGAAATATATAAATTGTAGTAGTGGTTTCCTCATTAGAGAATCCGTATTTACAAGTGAGAATTATCACATCTCCTTATTTACTTCACTGACTTAGAAGACCAAAAATAATTCCATGTAAATAAATACCCTGAATGCACAAAATATATCAAAAATTATATTATTTGAATACGTGTTTATTTATATTGTGATTTAAAAAAACATGGTGTTACATCATTAATGATTGAACTCTCATTATGCTAATATTCTCTTGTGAATATGATGAAAAACTCTTGAAATTTTATACCTCTAACTATACCTTTGCATATCGAAGGAATGAATATCCTATGTAACTTTGTTTTTACTCAGTAGTATTGTATTCTTCGAATCTATCTATTCATGCATGTCATTATTTTATTGGATAATATATGGTCTTAACAACCTATAATCCTATCCATTAATGTTTAGCTTGAAGATGGTAGTAATGACACTCAATATCTATAGAGAATAGAAGCCTTTGAGTATCAAGAGTTTGAAGACGATGACTTTATTTGATAAGATGGTCAAGATCAATCTGATCATTTAATATGAATTTTATTTTTATTTATTTAAAAGCGTGAATTATAACCCACATTTCACATATTCCACATCATTTTTTGATCTTGTTAATCACTCCTTAATAATAATATCTATGATAATCACTGATCGAATCGACTGTGAGGCTTGACACCAGCAACATGCCACCCATGAGATTTACAGGACACACCTCACCTATATTGGTCCACCTTCCCCATCCCACACTCTCTCTCCATGCACCATACACAACCCATAAACACTCCAAGGAGCCTTATGTGAAACACACTCACTCTGTTACCATTATGAGGGATATTAAGCTAGCTCTCCCTTGTGGATGATCTTGACGAGATAGAACTTCATTTGGGATAGTATGTCAATTTTTTCCTTATCTGCTTAGAATTATATCTAAGTTAAATATTTCAATAGTAAAAATAAAAATTTAATTCACATTCTAATTTTCCTTCAATATTTCTCCATGGAAAATATAAATATATTTTTTCATGGGATGCTTTTTATTCATTATGAAAAAGAATATTTCACAATATCTTCATTAAATTATTCTTCGTGAAAATAAATATTTTCACGATCTTCTTGTTTAATTCATTTTTGAAAATAATGTGTCATCCTTAAGAAAATTGACACATGAATTTTCAACTAATGACTAGTTCAATGACCATTATTTTTATAAATTCAATGTCCTCAAAATTAATTCATTAAGATAAAAAGTATTGGGTAATTTATTCTTCATCCATTCATCCCAACTATAATCACCTTAATGTGAATCTTGGATATAGTCAATAATTCACATTAAAAATATTATTTAATTCTAATTTCATTAATATATTAACATAAATCAAATATTTTGAAACATCCTGAACTGGGTTACCATCAAACTTGTAGCCAGACTGTTGGGTCACATGGTCTCATGTGCGTCTCCCCATACACCAAAGGCCCCCGACTAGCTGTGAGGGTCTTGGGAGGTGATAGTGGAGAGAAAATACCCTAGTATAAAAGATGCACAATGGTATAATAGAGTAAAAAACAATCAATAATGGAAGTAGTGATACATAAATGAAAAACAACATAAGAAAAATGTGATATAATTGATTAAAAGTGGCCAAAGCTAGTTTATTTAATAGGTTCATGAATGGCATGCTTATGATACATAATTGAAATAGGCAAACAATAAAACATGGTTTTATATACAATAAAAAAAAATACAGAAAATCCCCATGAGTGATCTCCACAAGAATCCTGAGCTCAAGCTCAGTCCATTGCTCTTTACACCTATGTACTAGTAATAAAGAAACAAACCTTAACCCGAAAAATATAAGTTCTACTCGGGTACAAAGGGTACCTGACCAGGGTGTGAGATAAAATCTATGTAGGAAAGAACAAATGGTTTCTAGACTGATCTAGTGTAATACAATTTATATAGTGTGCAGGTATAATAAGATAACAGAATACTAAAAGAATGAATAAACACCTTTCTGGGTTCCTAAGGGACACCTGACGGTGATACCTCCTTCAGCCCATGGCCGGTATGTCTGATCATGTTAATTATATATATATACATATAATATCAATATATATATATATACATATGTATAAAAGATATATATAAGTTGTGGTGGATTGGGACATACCTCCGCCATCCAATTCTACAGGAGCTCTCATGGTCTTCCTATAAACCACGTCCAAGAGCCTTTATCCTCTTGGGCTCCATGCCTTATATTTATACTGGGGGGGGATCAGGACATAATATTTCCATAAAAATTCAAGTGGAGATCTCATTATCGTCCCCTATCCCAATAACAAGATCCCTCTGTATCTGAGCATTGAATCATATCGGTATCATAAAATCATAAGTAGTGTTGGGAAAGAATGCCTCCTACCGGTAACATATGTGTAACTGGGATGGGGTAAAACTTCCTCCCACATGTAAACAAATATAATCAGCATGGAGTAAAATTTTCTCTCACCCACTGAAATAGATAATTTTCATCATGTAAAACTACCTCCCACCCATAGACATACATTAATAGCATGTGGTAAAACTACCTCCCACACTTAGACATACAAAAAAGGCATATGGTAAAACTACATCCCACCAATAATCATTCATATAGTTCAATATACTATATAAAAATGTATAAAATATATAATTTTTTAATAAGGTATTACATCTTATGACTTATCAGAATGGCTTTAAAAATAACCAAGGAATGGGAAAGAAGATAACATGACACATGATTCATAACCTATCATGTGTTCTTTTAACCGCGTTCAATTCAATTTGAACATTACCTTCCTGAAGAGGCATTTCAGAAGGCATGAATGAAAGGGAATGGTTATAATATCCCTTGGTAAAATCTCATTAAAAATTAAAAAACCTTTATTATTTATCCATTTAATACATTTAAATGGAAATATTCTTTTGAGTAAAGTGGTCGCACCATGATTCACTGTTTTATTTTCACACTTACACAACCGTGATAAACTAGTTTTTGTATTGAAAATTATAAAAATAATAAAAAAATTAAAATTAATTTTTTATTCAATTATTTTTTTATCACTATTAAAATTATATCTTTTACTTATTTTTATAAAGACATTATTTTTGTAGGTGATTTGGAGGCTCCATGACAAAGTTCATGAAAAATGGTCCAAACTACACAGGATTCAAGCACACCAGTGGACTCAACCAAAATCTGTAACTAAAAAATCCCTCCAAACTGGGTGAGAGTTTTTTGAATGGTCCAGAATTTAATGTTCTAAATTTAATATTTAGACTACAAAGCCCCATTTTTTCATTATGTGACCCATATGAACTTATCTATCTAAATTATTGAATCTTCTCGAAGTTAAAAATTTGTTTCTTTATTTCATCCACATCTCCAACTATGATTGTCTAAATTGTTCGAAATGTTTAGGGGAGATAGTCAGTATGTGGGGATACAAATTTTTAGTTTTCTATATTGTGTTATAAGAAGGTATGTCCATAAAAAACCTTGGACCAAGCGGTATCTTAAAATCAGGGTGCCCAATACCACCTTCCACATTTCCTATAAATTTCCACCATGGGCTCCACATTTGAATGTTTATCCAAGAGATTGAATTGATGAAAAATTAAAGTTACATAATATTACTTTTATCCCCTTTAAGTTTACAGATCTCCCTAACCTCATATGGATAGCTAAAATGGAGTAATATATCCACTGGAGCTTCCTCATCCTCTCAATGCCGAGTTAAACAGTTGGTGTTCATTGTGAGGGAGCTACACACATTTCAATGGAGTCCCAATGATTTTATTTCCTACTAGTTTAGAGTAATTTATTGCTAAACCATTTCATTTCATGTGTCTTACATTATCTCACATTTTAAACCTTGTTAGGATGAATTTGTTTTTATTTACTCTTAATTTATAACTATTCAGTGTGAGGGTTTTTGTGCATGAAATGTGTTGTTCCAATTAGAAAACAAAATAATCATATAATTACCCACTTTATTGAGATTTAAATCTTCTTTTTAAGCTCTTATTCCATTAATATGTTATATATTTTGACAATATGATTATTATGTCAAGGTTTTGTCCATCAAGCATCGAAATAAAACCATAAAAATTAATTGGGATTCAAATTAATTTCAACCAAATAATTTCTCTATATATGACTGAATATATAATAAAAATGACATATTTATCTCATCGTTTTTAAAATCCACTTTTTTTTCAACTTATGAACTTTTTAATTTAAGTTATTTTCTAAAAGCTCTTTTCAAAACTACCCTCTCATTCAGTAATCTCTATTACAAATTCACAATTTAAACATCCATCACTCCTTAAGAGATGACCTAGGGTATTCTATGTACTATAAATCAATATTAAAATAATAATATATTTGACGTATCATGACAACACATTCAAAATTTTCCACCATTTTTAGGGAGCGCTTTGGTTTTAGTGCCTGTTGGTTTATATAATTTTTTACATTTTGTAAAGATTTATTTTTTTTATATTCTACCTATTCATATATTTGTCCATTATAATATATTTATTTTGTATGTTATATGAATGAAAAGTTATACTGTGGGATATTTATCACCTTTTGAACTCAAATCATAGAGGATCCTATGTCAGTGACATTGGGACCCAAAACAAAACCCTTTGAAGGAGGACACCTGATACATTGCATCGTTTATCGATTATTATTCATCTTCTATAACCCAAGTTAAAACTGAAAATATCCTATATAAAATCAATGAAAGTAATAAAACATTAAAAAAAACTAACCTTATAGGATGTTGATATCCAACCCACCTATATTCAAATACAAGGTGATGAACACAATATTGAAATAAAATTCGGTCTAATTGACTTATTACCAAGATTTCATAGACTTAATGGATAAGATACACATAATCACTTAAAATAATATTGCATTATATGCTCAACATTAAAAATAGGCAATGTCGATGAAGAACAATTAAAGATTATGTAATTCTATTATTCATTTAATGATATTGAAAATCTTTGGCTATATTATGTTAATTCCCCAATTAGAGGCTAGGCAGACAAGAAACAAATTTTTATTGGAAAATACTTCCCTGTATACAGAACTACAACAACATGGAAATAAATTTAGAGGAAAATACAATCATATGGGGAAACACATCATGAATAATGGTAATGAACTAAAAGGCTTTGTTCAAGTTTTCAGCACCACCAAATAAGTGACCAACTTTTAATTCAGTATTTTTTGGAAGGTTTAATTCCCATAAGTCAAAATATGAATGATTCTGCAGCAAATGGTGCTCTAGTTGATAACACCAAAATTGTTCCAATAAACCTAATTTATAAAATGGTATATAATAAACAATAATTTTTTTCAGGGTCCAATGTACCCATTCAAGGTGTCCATGATCTGTAAAGTACTGAGTTTGAGAAGAAGGTGGACACAAAGTTTGAAGGGGTAAGTACCCTTCTTCGGCAACATTCTCATTCCCAATGGAAATACCAATCCCCTTCTACAATATATTATAGTATATGTTCTTCTGAAACCCACTATTTTGACCAATTCCCCAAATAAAGAGTAATATCTAAGAGTTGGGAAGCAGTCTTTCTAGGATGCTGCTATAACCAACCCTTTAGGAAAGAACCTTACTATCCATCCAACCCTGAGTGGAAATAAATCCATGATTA
Organism: Viscum album; assembly: GCA_963277665.1. Lineage (NCBI taxonomy): Eukaryota > Viridiplantae > Streptophyta > Magnoliopsida > Santalales > Viscaceae > Viscum > Viscum album. The sequence continues at coordinate 332,771,562 of OY728145.1, read as the reverse complement.
TAAGCAAGGTGGGTATTCAAAGCAACCTCAAAAACTATTGAACCAACTGCGACAGAGTATCCATCCACCACTAACCAGAAATCCCTAGTCTCCACAATGTCCATTCCAACAACCCCCATAGAAACCGAAACATAACTAAAATGATATAATAATAAAAATGGCATCCAACAATATACAATTCCAAAAAACCACCCAAGAAACCATAAACAACTAAAAAACCAATTAGAAAAACATTCCAACTTGGTGGGGGGGATTCAACATCTTTGGTCCGGTAAACTACCATCTCAACCAATAGTCAACCCTAGGGATAACAGAAATGTTAGTTTCATAACCCTTTAGTGTGGAACAAAAATTAAAAGAAAAATAAATCCTCTATAAGATTCATCCCCTCCTATGGAAATCACCATCCCAGCAACTTTACATTCTTCAAATGAGGTTGAACCTTATTCTAAGAGAATCCCTTCCAAAGGAAAGAGTTTTTATGTGGATGAGTTTCCTAGACTAACCATTCCAACTACATTTACTCAAAGGGCCACCCAACACAGGAAACAAAAGGAAACTAAAAATGATAAGGAATATCGATTTTTTTAAAAAAGTATAAGTTAAGATTCCTTTTTTTAATTCATGAAGAATATTACATGATATGGAATTTTTTTTAATGAGATGTGTACACACCGAAGTTGGCTTCATGGTGATGAGAAGGTGAGATTCTGGAAGAACATTTCATAATTTATACAACCATCACTTCCCACCATATGTAATAATCCTAGAACATTATTGATTCTATGAACCATTGGGGAGTATTCCTTTTCCAATGCTATGATTGACTTAGTTACTTATATAAATGTGATTCCTCACTCCATTTACTCTTCATTGTAGGTATGGAAACATTATTCCACTGAAATTATTTTTCTACTAGAAGACTTGAGTACTACACACCTTGCAGGTGTGTTAGAATATGTTCTTGTGAGGGTGAAAAAAACATTAATTTTTCCTAACTAATATTATTTAATTAAAATGGAATATGATACGATAAACATGTCAGAATTATATTGGGGACACTAATATTGAAAAATAAATAAAAAATAATTAATTTCCCCAATGGAACATTATCTATTGAGTTTGGTGGTGACATTGTCCACTTCAACATCCTTGATTCCATGAAGAACCCCACAAAAGAACATTCATCTATCTCTATCTCTCTCTTTTAATTTAATTGATGTATTAACTTCCTCTAGATTAAATTATTTTTTTAGCCTTGATATCCTTTATGAGTTTCCATACTTGATAGAAATGTTATGTAAGGAATCATGAATTGAATGTTTTACCAATCAAGAAAAATGACATGTTTGTTTTTTAATTGATGATTTATTGAACAATAAGGTTTCCATGGCCATCGATGATACTGTTAATATTTTAATAGCTGATTCCTCATATTATTATGTTATCATTGAGAAATTAAGGGATATCATTGACCTCTATCTATCACATTCACTACCATCAATCCAAAATACACGTAAATTTTCACTGAAAGAACTGCCTCAAGAATTAAAATATTCCTATCTTAATAATGGAAACAAGATTCCTATAATCATTATTAGATCACTACCTATATATCTCAAATTTGGACAGTATTAACTTCTAAGTGAGTATAAAATAGATCTGGGTTGGACACTTTTAGTCATTCCTAGCATTATTCCATCAATTTGAACACATCATATATTGTTAAGCGATGAAGAAAAACCAGTGAGGGCGTCATAAATTCGACTAAAACAAAACATCCTATATGTTTTTAAAAGTGAGGTAACAAAATTATTGGATACTAAAATCATTTACCTCATATTTGATAGCCAATGTTTTAGTCCAATTTACGCGATTTCTAAAAAAACAAGTATTACAATAATTAAAAATGAAAATAATGAATTGGTTCTAACTCGTGTATATGATAGTTGGTGTGTCTGAATAGAGTATCACCGACTAAACCTACACACTAGGTGGGAACATTTGAAATTTAAATTCATTGAACAAATTCTATAGAGTATAGTAGGGAATTACCTCTACAGTTTCCTTGATTGTAATTATAGATACTTTTAGATAAATTTGGCCTCTGCGGATCAGGAAAAGAAAACCTTAAATTTCCACTTTAAACATTTTTATACAGGAGGATGACATTTTTTCTATGAAATACTCTGGGAGCTTTCCAACGATTCATGGTTAGTATTTTTTTGGATTAGTTGGTGAATTTCATGGAAGTTTTCACGGATGATTTCAGTATTTATGGATCATCTTTTGATGAATACTTGAGTAGTCTTGGTTCAGTCCCATGTCGCTATATTGTGAAGAATATAATATTAAATTATGATAAATTCCACTTCCTTGTGTGATATGGTATATTATTGGGACATTTCATCTATGGGGATGATATCTAAGTAGATAAATAAAATGTGGATGTCATTTATTCACTAACATTCCCAAAAAATGTGCAAGATGAGCAATATTTCCTTGGTTGTGCTATATTTTACCATTATTTTATTAATGGATTTAGTAAGATTACACTCCCCCTCTCCCTCTTACACCAAAAATAAAAATAAATTTTTATTGAAAAAAAAGTGAGGAGGTTTTTAATACCTTGAAATTGAGTCTCAAATAACCCTTGGTAATCCAACCACCCAAGTGGGATTTACCATTTAATCTCATGTGTGATTCCTTTGACTATGTAGTTGGGGCACCCTTACCACAAAGAGTCCATTTAGATCGACTTGTCATAGCCTAGGCCTCACGTACACTAGACCCTTCCCAGGAAAACTACACCACAAATGAAAAAGAATTTTTTCCATTGTGTTTTCCTTAGATATATTTAGGTCATACCATTTAGAGGAAAAATTCATTATGTTCTTAAACCATATGGCCCTGAAGTATTTCCATAAGAAACCATCAGCCAAAGCACATCTCATTCACTAGATTATCCTCTTTCAATAATTTAATATATAAATTTGGGGAAAAAAGGACCAGAGAATATCATGGATGACCATATCCATAGGATCATCCCATCCTTGAACATTGAATCATTTCCATGTATTCAAAAAAATGACATGTTTCCAGATGAGATATTTTACTGAGTGAAATTTGTTATTACTTGGTATATTGAAATTGTAAATTATTTTATAGAATCTTTAATTCATCCCCATTTCAATAGAAACTATGTTGACCGTCAAAAACATGAGTCTGGTTTGTAGATTGGGATGACCCCTATCTTTGGCACACATATAGTGATCAAGTTACTAGGAGTTTTATTCCCGATAGAGAGTTTCATTCCATCGTTAAGTTCAACCTCACTCTTTCTTATGGGGGCCAATTTGGTCCCTAATATATTGCTCACAAGGCCCTTGATTCTGGTCTCTTTTTTTTCCAACATTTTTCAGGATGACCATGATATCTGTAAATACTTTCCCTACTTTCTAATAATGGGGAATGAATCTAAATGAAATGAAATTACATAATAAAAAATTATCTTACCTGAAATTTTTTATGTATGGGGAATTGAATTCATGGTTCCATTTCCCATTCATGTGGAATCTATTACATTATTCTAGCGGTTGAATATGAGAAAAGATTAGTTGATGCATGACCCACAATGATAGATGATTCCAAGAAAGTTTTGGAATTTTTGAGAACCCAAATATTATATTGGTTTAGATTACCTATATTCATTATCAGTGACCAAGGTTCTCATTTTTGGAATCAAACAATGCTATCTCTTTTAGTCAATATGGGTTCGGGCATCGAGTGTCTACTGCATATCACAAATAAACTAATGGTCAAGAGAAAGTGTCAAATAGAGAGGTAAAAAAATACTTGAAAAAATGGTTCAACCCAACAAAAAATATTGGAGTCTTAGTCTCAATTATTTATTATGGGATTACTATATTATATACAAAACTCCTATCAGAATGTCACTCTATCAACTTGTTTTTAGAAAGAGTAATCACCTCCCTTTTGAGATTGAGCACTAGGGCTACTTTTCCATTAAACAATTCCATTATAATATTTATGTTGCCTGTTATCAAAGGAATTTTTAGATTCATGAGATGGAGGAAATGTGTAGATATTTATATGATAACTCCATGATTTATATGGAGATAACTAAGGCTTCCCATGACTACCTCATCCTTTATCGTCTGTTCAACATTGGGCATAAGGTACTCCTTTTAAATACTAGGATGAAGTTGAATCCATGTAATTTCTCTTCCCACTGGTTTGACCCATACACTATTACTAATGTTTATACATTTGATTTTGTTTAGGTTCAAAACAAAAAAACCAAAAAAAACCATCACTGTTAATGAGAAGTAACTAAAGCACTTTAATGAAGATATTCTATAGTCCCTGGTGGAGGAACTCTAATTTCAAGAAGAAACCTACAAATTAAACCCATCATGTTTTATCCTTCCATATCACATTCTCTTTTATTATATCAAGGAAATTGTACACTCTTGGTGTGGGGGGATGGGTATATTCTTAGGTTAGTTAGAAATTTTCATCATCTTTCTTCTTTTTATATTTTTGGATTGCTGGATTGTATTGTTACTATCCCCTTATTCCCCCTCAATTTTGGGCGTAAATGTTAATTTATGATTCCCAATTTATCATAGAAAATTATTCCCTCATAATAATGGAATTTATTAAAAAATCATGATGAATTTCCCTATTTCATGTTCTATTAACATTAAAAAAATTAGATGAAATGTGCATTTCAGCATTAATTAAACATTTTGGTGTGACTTTCCCTTAAAACTTGGTTTTTTATGATATAAATGGTTGTATCATTTAAAATCTTTTGAGAAGAATGTTACCCTTTTTTGTGAGTAGTTTAAGGGTAAATTTCCCACCTTATTTTCAACACATCCCTGCACCCTACAATGAAGTGTTAAAATTTATTACTTAATAAAAGGTAAATATAAGTTAGGTTAATTTTTATCTAATTTCCAAAATAATTTTTCCATATGTTCATTATTTATCCAATATATTTCATTACTATACCAGATTGACCTATGCATGTAGACCTTTTATCGAATTGTTGTATGCTCTAAAAAACCCAAAACACACAAAAACAAATAATCATTGATGAGAGTGATAAAAATTAAAACATATGGGGGTATCTAGGCAAGGAGATTATGATTTAACTTCTGAAAATGATTATGTAAGGGGGACTTGAAATTTTATTATAAAGGATATAGGGAATGTTCGTTGGAATAGAGCATGTACGTAGAAATATTTTCAAATAATCTAAATTTACATGATTGAAAGTGGAAATAATAGAATTAAATGGATGGTATACAAAAAAGTGGAGAAGTGTTGACATAGTTAAATTTTGAATTATTTTATTAGATTGATATCATGTATATCTTTTATTTTCATTCTGATAAAATTTTTGAGACATCTTTTACCATGATCACTGAGAATAACTACATGGTGTGATTTTTTCTTTGATCTAATTTCTATATGGAATTAAATCTTAATTGAAAGTTAAATCTTCCTGAATTTAAGAATATCTCCCTTAAATTGTTTTGGAAATTATAATTTTCCCAGGAGTGGAAATGTTAAGGTGTGGGGACGTGATCGCCCCACAATTCATTGTTTCATTTTCACCCTTACACCACTGTGCTAAAATTAGTTTGCATTGAAATTTATAAAAATGACAAAAAATTACACCTCATATTTGATTCAATTATTTTATTTTTCTCATTTTTTAAAATATAAATGTTACTTTTCTGACAATTAGATTTTAGGTAGAGGTGATTTGGAGGTCCCATGATGATGTTCGAGAAAAATGGGCCAAACTGCGCAGGATCCAAGGAAATGAGTGGGCTCAAACACAAAATTATACTATATAGTGCATCAAAATGGGATGATATTTGGTGGGAAGGTCCCAAATTACCAGTTATATATTTCATATTAAGACACATAGTCCCCATTCATAAATTAAAGGGCCTATCCAAACCGATCTATCCAAGGGAATGAATTTTCTCGATGTCAAAAAGCAGGTTCTGTATTTCATCCATATCTTCATATGTGTTTGGCCCAATGGTTAAAAATTATCATTATAGATATAATAGAGGTTGGGATACAACCTTGTTTTGGGAAAAAGTGGGATAAGACTTTATGGACCTCTAAAACCATGGTTCATGTGGTTTCTTGGAATCAGGGTTCCAAAACCACTTTCCGAATTTCCTATAAATTGGCATATGAGGCTCCCCATTTTCATGTTCATCCAAGAGAGTGAAGAGATTACAAATATAAGTTATATTGGAGTCATATTATATATATATATATACATATATCCATATCCTTAGAGGGAGAGTTGAAATTAATAAGGATATCCACCCGAGCTTCCTCCTCTTCTCAATATCGAGCTAAACAGTGGGAATTTATTGTGTGGGTGCTACACACATGTTGAGCGAGTTATAATGACTTTATTATCAATTGGTTTGTATTATGTTTTGTGGTAAAAAATTTCATTCAATTTTTATTACATTATTTCATATTGAAATGAATGTATTGATTCAGGTGACTGATTTTCTCTTAATTTCTAACTGATCGATGTGAGGTTTTGAGTGCGTGACTTGTGTTGTTACAATTGGACAAAACAAGAACCCTATTATTACCCAATTTAATGAGATTTAAATCTTATTTTGAATATTTTATTCCCTACATATGTTATATACATTTAAAATATGATTTTTATTTCATGGTTTGGTTCTTCATGCATTGAAATAAATGATTAGGAATTAATCAAGATTTGAACTAATTTCAACAAAAGAATTACTGCAATCCTTAATGAATTGCTAAGAAAAATGAACATTAAATATATGTTGTGAAATAAAAATGATACCTTTATCTTATAGTTTTCAAAATTCACTTGGTTTTCAACTTTTAACTCTCAAATATAAGTTATTTTATTAAATTTGTTTTTAAAACCTCCATCCTTCAATATTATTTATTAAAATACGCACTTTAAACATACAATGATCCCTGATTTGTGACCAAGGGTCTTCAATATAATATAAATAAATATTAAAAGCATAATCAATTTGACATGTCTTGAAAACACTTTCAATTAGACATACTATTCAATGTCATCCCACTCAATTATCCTAAATGTGGAAAATTGATTAAATTTCCAAGTGTCATGATCATATCATTATTGGATGCCTCTTTCTCAAGTGAAATTGAATTCAGGAAAACTCAAAAGGGACATGTTGTAAACATGATACATAGTTGATATAAAATAAATATATAAACCAATAACCATGGAATGTATAGTAGGAATGTATGAATTGATACTCACTACATTTTTACCTCGAAGGTAATGCACCTCTAGTGGAGGGGTTTTATTTTAAAATCACGACATTCTTAGAAATAAATCACTTATTATCATAATGAAAAATGTTATTATAGAAAAGATATAATATATAATAAATAGGAATTAAGTAGGCAACTAAAGTAAATTTAAAACATACTTGAATTAAAGAACAATGATTGGGATCCTACCTTTGGGTGGAACCAAACCGAACACATCGGATCTTGACGATTTCTAGCTAGGAGATCCTGCTACCACCTTCGAGCATATGTACCATCAAATATATATAAGGTCACCAAGACCCTATGAACACATCTCCATTTCTATGAAAATGTGCAAGGGTATCCTTAGATATATGCTTATATTCATATAATCACTTCCACTCACCTACATATGCATTTTCATATATATATATATATATAAAGATAGGCACACTGATACCCATACATATATATTCATTTCCATGGATGAATATATGCATTATGGGGGAACCGACATAAGTATGTGTATATATATATATACTTACTTATGCGTACGTATGTAAGTCACCTTAGACCTGGTGACTCAAAACCACATTGTAGGGTCCAACTAACTAAAAAATAATTATTAGTAACTTTTAAAAAATAAAGATCCCAATTTAAAAGATTCGAAATCCAGAAATGAGAATAAAAACATACCTTAGATGGTGTTAGTGAACATAATAAATCCTTACTGTTGCTCCTTCAGTGGTGGTTTTTAGAATACACCTGAACACGAATAGAGAGACCTTCTGCACAACATAACATTAGAAGAAATAAAGAAATATTGAATCAACCCAACCTAGGGTTTTAACTGAGCTACACTGGTCAACAAGGAGAAAAAAATGGATGAATCTAAGGAGGATAATGGAGTAGAAGTATATTCCTTGAACATTCAAAGAAGAATTGTGAAACAATAGAAGGAAATTAGTGGTCAAAGGAGGAGTGGGGGGATGGTGTCACGTTGCACGTGCAAAGGGAAACCTAGGGGGTGTTGCGTCATGTATGAGTGAAGAAGGGAGTGTTTTAAATATTATTTTATTTTGTTTTTATTTAATTTAATATAACTAAATTTTAAAACATGGCCTCATTCATAGTTTAGGTTACACAGTTTAGAAAATAGTACCCCAACCGTGTACCCCTTTTTTGGAAACCTGGTGCGTCCCACACGATCTAGTTTCATGGTTGGAAAACTATTCACGACATGTGCGGTGAACAGCGTTGAGCTACTACCCCTACCACTAAGCATACAGGCCAAGCACATGATTTTGTAAACCATGTGTAGACCATGTGATAGATTCAATTCACCTAATGTAAGATTCATGATTTACTTCTAGGGGATGCATGGTTTTAGAAAAACCCCCCAACAAGTGCAGAACCCTTAACACATGACTTTTCCAGGTCTGACACTCCCGAAAATCCTCGAGCGAATTAGAAAAGCTCTCAAGCATTCACCCAAGTCTAATAATGACACATTGAAGTGATCCAACTCACAAAATTGTGTTTCTGATATTGGTTAAAAATTCATCCCATCCAGTAAACGTGAAAATCTAAATTTCCATCACTTTTTCATCTGGTTAAAAACACAAGACATTACAACCTTCCCACCATATAAATTCTAATCCTCGATAATCATTATGGAAAAATAAAAAGATCACCCAACCCACAAGGGTTGTGAAGCTTCAATCAAATGGTTGTGTTTCATTTCCAACCACCCAACTCACCTTAGTGAATTTATTAATGACATATAACATAAACCATTTAAACCAGAACCAACACTTTTTATCCAACCGAATCACAAAGTTGGATCATACCGAGACAATTTAGCAAGAGACATGATCACAACATTGTCTCATCAAGAAACTGGCGAAAGCAACTTCCCACCTTATGCTTTAGTTAAAAGGGTAAATTGCAAGCCACTACACCTTCCACAATTTGAATTACCTACAAGACATGCATTTAAGCATCCTAGTGACACTTCATATATGATTTATTAAATTGTTAAAATGGTTGATTCCCTATCGAACATAAATTCCAATTCAAGACATCTTTTCATGAATATACCCAAATGACACAAACCTCACTCACCTCCATCTGACAACATTCCAGAAAAAGTTCTTCCCTGACTGTAGACATTAAACAAGAGAAAAAAACTCAGGACACTATGGCCAACCATTCTTGACGATGCTAGACATTGATGAATGATGATTTATAAGATGAACTGTGATGCCCTCTCCCAAGGAATATCATTTTATATAGGAACACATCCATTGATGTACATACCCAACTTCTGCTGACATCCTTAACCAAATCCTTATAGAAACCATGCATCCATCACGCAAAACCAAAATATAACCACTCAAAAAGATCAATTTTGTTTTAAGAATTTATCACAACATAAGACTGACACTATCATAGTGCATGACATATGATGTCAATATAGGGGGCATGCTCTACTCTTAAGAAGAGTACACTAAGAGGATTGAAATGATTTCTAGTAAATGTATTCCCAATTACTAGAAAGAAGAAAGGTTTAACCAAAATGGTCAACATTCTTTGTAAGATGTTCAACTTCACCTACCAATGCATTGTAATTAACTGATCACAAACCTTCAGAAGAAGAGAACTTAACTAATCACTCAAGATTTAACCACTGAATTCCATCCCAGACAAACAATGTTTTTAGGGTTTCATACACATCCAACCACATCAATTTATTACTTTCATGATATCACTAACATTTAAAAAACCCAACACACATAAGGGATTTTAAAAAAACATTACAATTGAAAATGGCGAACCATGGTTGTGTTCCTTATAATTGGATGAGAACATTTAATCAAAACTGATATGACACTCCCTGCCTTAGGATTTTAGTAGTCTAGAATTGATAGGATATACATGTCCCTCAGAAGATCACTAGGTCTTTTCCATTTTAAAATCATGTCTGACTGTCCTTCGATCCATGATCAAAACATCAAATTATAAAAACAATTCCAAAAATTAGATGAAGTTGAAAGCAAAACCAAAATGACCAGCATGAGAAAGAACCCAAGTATCTCAAAATTACTCTTGGGCATTGGAAAAAATTTAATTCCATGATGCTCAGGTGACTCTATTAGAGATGACTTGAGACCATACTCAATAACACCATAGATTTAACCCATCATTTTGTTAACCCACATAACCATTATCTTGGATGACACCATATGAAGTCTTCTATATATAAAGAAAAGAATTGTGTTCAAACAACTAGTAAAGAAACTAACCATTCCCAAGGCATGCCCAACTTGTTGAAAATGAACATTATTTGATGTTCAAGCCCGAAACAAAAGTCAAAGATAGCATAACCACCTCTACGAACAAGGGTTTCATAAAAACAAAGAGTCCAATAAGGGAAAATAACACATGAATGAAACTAAATAGCTGAAAATCACAGAATTTAGAAATGAATTCATATTTTGAGGGTGGTACCTACCACAAGAAAGCCCTTTATGATGAAAAATCATCAAAACAAGAATTTGGTCATGCTGAAAAAAGTCATAGGCTCAAGAGCCTAAACTCTATGACATTTATAAAAGTAAAATAATGCCTACATAAAACACATATGGTTCCATTCCCAGATAACTCAAAGAGAAACACAACTACCCATACACAGGGGGTTTAAATAAAAGAACCCACTACATGTTCTATTACCATGACCTTTAAATTTAATCACATTTAATATTTAATCTTAACACCAAGTACCATTTTAAAAAACCAAAAATTGATACTTGATTCTAACCATGCCCCATGTAACTTCCCAACCCCAGAAGCCCAGAGCTGGTACATTAATACATTACATTGTCGTTATTACAAGGGAGAAAATCTCAAAGGACCATTCAGGTTACTAGTCTTGGAATTATAGATTACATATATAATACCCATAATACATTGGGAAATTAGAATAAAATATACAAAAAATATGTTATAATATAATCCATCCTTCAAATATTATTTAATGTTCTCTTCTTCATAACATACGGAAAGAAACATAATAAGGGTGAGCTCATAGACTTAGTAAGGGTATGTACAATGGAAGAAATAATGAATCAATATATATGTAAGGACAAATAAATACGTAAAATTTCCCTAAATACAACTATATAATACCTAAATAATGTGGAAAGTAAGAAAATAAAACACATTCCATAAATCAATAAACTGAGAATGAACAAAATCCTTAGATATGTCAACACAGAATATCATGGATAAAAAATAAATGATACTAAATTAGAGAAATTTCATTATTATCGGAGGTGATGTATCAAACACATGAAAAAATATTACCATCAAGACCTATCACAATATGGTTTAAAGCATGTATAGAAACCCATTTAATTTTGCTAACTTATTTGTCTCATGAGAACCTGTCGATTCATCGGGTTGATTTATCAAGTCCGGGCTCCAACTGTCTTTTCCAGTCTAAAAAATTCATCATAATGAATAATCAAAGTAATTAATATGCCTTATAAATTTACCATATTGAAGTATAAATACAGATTTATCAATAATTCCCCCAATTAATCTAATACTTGTTAATGTAACCACCATATGAATAATGGTACACAGTTTATGAAATACCCATATCCACTATATGATAATATGGATATTCAATTAAAATTTCAAGGAAAAATGATTACAATAAATTTATTTCATCAAGGTAATGTTATTAATCACAAAATAAGTGAGATTAAGAACATTGTCAAGGAGAATAATCTTTATACATTTCAAAGTGCCCAATACCAATTTGAAACATTTAAATAATAATCACTAGAATGTTATGAAATTAAATGAATATATGAATATAAATATAATAATAGGATTAATGATAGAATATATCAAAATGGGCAGTAAGTATGGCACAAAAAACAATAATTAGTGAATATGTCATTAATCACACAGATTTAAAATGTGAGGTGAAATTCCCTTACCTTAACCTTTATCTTATTATGTGGTCATTAATATATTGTATCATGGTTAAAGATATTTTAATAAGTAATACATATACCCAAATAATTTTTATAATTCAATATATTAACTTCTTGAAATATTTTATTACCTGTTTGTCAACAACTTTCATTATTTTTACTATTTCATTTGTTAATTGCCTAGTTTTCTCAAATACATTTTAACTTGTTATTTGTTGTTATTATTAAATATATCATGGTATCATAATATAAAGAATTTAAAATGATAATAAATTATCTTACATATTTAGTAAATAGGTATATATAATATCCCATAATATTTGGAGATTAGAAATGAGGTTCACTATTCATGAAGACGGTAGATCATACGTAAGCGTAAATGTTACTTTCATTTCATTATTATAGAAAATGATTCAAAAAAAAATTATACATATGTATAAATATACTATACATACATTATCATATTTATGTTATATATATGTTACATAGGTCTACTAACACCATTCTTTATACATTCCATGTATTTAATGAACGAACCATATCGCTTTGAGGGGGCGGTAGTGCACACTTCCTAAAAGAAAATTATCATATTAACACTACTTGGATGGAATAAAATTATGTACTAAATAAAATTAAAATAATAATAAAACATTATAAATAACATATATTTTGTATGAAAATATAGTGTTCATCATAACGGCCACCATGAGAGGCGGTAAAGGATAATTGAACAATCATCATTTTGTGAGCCAGTAATTCATCGTACAAAAAAACAATATATTTTTTTACCGATGATATAGAGTTGTGTGTATGTTTTGGATAAAAACATATCCTAAAAACATACTAGTATACTGAAGATACTGGTTTTGTTATATAATTTTACAATAAGAAAATTATAGTGAGTGGAGAATGGATGTGAAATTAGAAAGCATGAGAGAAGGAATTATCTTTTAACCGGGTTACCACATTTGTTTTGTACCAAAAAAATAATTGAATTGATTTATTCCAAATAAAAGTATTCTAGTTTAAGGGTATTCTGATAAATAGTGAATGAGCCAATGTGTCTTGAAAGGTGTGAGGAAGGGGCAGAGTGATTTCTTTTTTATAGTGGAGGGGGAGTGGCTCTTTTGTAAACACCAAAAGGTATTCACTATGGTAAGGGGGGGAAGAATATTACCTAAAGTGCCTAAAAAATGGACAAATAGTGGATTAAAAAATAATTACATTAATTAAAAACATCATACACACATAAATATGGGCATTTAGATAATTTGGTTCTCTAACTTCTATGATTCCCTAATTTTATCATTTAGGTTTTTATTAAAGCATCTAGTTTTCTAATCTTATTAATTAAACCATTAAAACTAAATTAAAGAGAGATTTTTTAGAAAATGTATAGTTCTAATGTTTAATATTATATCTAATTTATTAAATTAAAATCTCATTTTTTGTAATTAGATTTTAAAACAAGCCCATGTGACGCGTAGAAACGCTGCTTGAACCCAGACTGTGTTAACAACGTATTTATATAATATGTGTCAATTTGTTAATTGTAAAATATTAGTTATTAAATTAATATACCATATTTAATATATATCAACTTTTCCAATTATCTTGTAATAATATAATATTTTTATTAATTTTAAATCATTTTATAATGTTCATTTATATTAAAATAACAATAATGTCATTTTTGACATTATTTACTTAATGTTAATTTTGAAATATCAATATTATATTTCAATAAAAGTTTAATAGGTTTAAAGGGGTGTAAAATGATATAATAATCTACAAAAAATAAATAAATACAATATTTAAATCAATTAACATCACTTTTATTATTTATTGTATCGTTTATTTTAGTTAATTATTAACAAAATAATCACTATATTGATGTTTCTTAAGCATTTTATGTACCTCAAAAATCTCTTCAAATTATTGATAATTTAATATGAAAAACCTATTTTTCTTAAAAAATGGTATGTAAAATGGAATGTATGATGTTATTTACATTTCTCAAAATTTTCTAAATGTTAAAGGTATGGAAAGTTCTTTTTTTTCATTTTCCTTACTTACCCTTTTATATAGGGAACTTACATTTAATAGTATCCCAATAACCCATATATTTCGAACCATGTGAGGATATGGCCAATTTTTGGTAACCAATGGATTTTCGAAAAGTATCCATGTCATTTTGGCCACTAATATTAATCTTTATTCCCTTATCCACCTTAATCATGACTTAATCATCATAATTAAATTTAGTCTCATTCACTAATCATTTTGGTCAAAAAATTAAGTTGATAATATTAGAACAAAAATATCATAATGATTACATCCATTTATGCCATATTTTTAACATTCTAATTACATAACTGGGAAAATTATGATTAACACTAATCTCATAGATGGGGTTAAAGATTAGGTTTTTATCGTAGAAAAACATTCAAACTTTTGTTATGTTTTTATATAAAAATTTAATTTAAAACTAATTATAATGAAATTTATTGTATAAATAGATTTATAATTGAAATAATGTGTCTCTAAAACAAATATATAATATAATTTACGATTAATAATTATTTAAACAAAATGGCTGTTTTGAACTAAATTGTGGTAATTTTCACTATTCATCAAAAAACTGAAGTTTAATGGAAACAAATCACCCTAAGATAATTTTAATATTATTAATTAAACAATGATGTATATTTTTTAAAATAAAATTCATTAAATGATCTATATTTATTTTTAAAATAGTTTTTCTATTAAAAGGCTGTAAAACTCAGTCTTCTGTGTGATGCAAGTTAATTAATTATTGTGTGTAGAGTAAGCTTAAATTTTTGTATAAAGAATGCTAATAGAAAATATTATATTTATTAAAAAAGGATAATATTGTAATCTATTTGGGTGACACATTCTCCCCACATAAATTAAATTTCATCCTCTCAATTTAAGATTGAAATCAACAATCAAGCAATTTAAAATAAACTATTGTTGAATGACCCACATCATAAAATGGTTTAATATCACATATTATTAATAAGAGAGAAAATAAAGAACAATGGTCATGTAACTAGGTTCCCTATTATGAGAGAATAGTTGGGAAATGGAAACATGGATATGGAATAAAAATCCTACCATCATGTTCTAATGGAGAGTACTATAGAACATTCTCCGGAGAAAGTTATAGCCCATATGACCATAAACCATAGGTGTGAGTAATGGTCATTGATATAATAAAAAATAATGATAAGAGGAGAACATTTTTGTTTCAAAACCATTTTTTATAGTTACATAATTTTTTCACTCTATTAGAATATAAATTAATATACGTACACATAATCTTTTTATTTTATTATTCCTTGAATTTTTTTTACTTTATCTCTTATTACATGATGCGGCATATAGTGAATTAATACATTAAACTCTAAAATATCATCCAAGGATAATCTTAAACCATTTTATTAACAGTTAAATATTCCAACATATTATGATCTAATAACATGTGAATGAAAGTCCCTAAATTTTATAGAATGAACTTTTCATTATCCATTAAATAACATGAAGTAGCCTTAATTTTTCACATTCCTTACATGGAAATAACTTCATCATGTATCCACTTGAAATATGGTAGTCAATCGATTCACCATAAAACCTTTTTGGAAGCACTTATTCTTCCTTTTTTTAAGTAATACACATGATATTGGATATATTTCTTGAATCCTAAAGTGTTGTAAACTCCATCAATGATAGCATGGACCAGTTGTTCACAATTAATTGATCAATTCCAAGGAAATCAGTTCTTTTCCAAATAAATAATTTCCTCATCATTATATAAACATCAGGAAAACATTAATGGTTTTATTTCCCTAAATAATGTGTTTCATTAAGAGTGTAGCTTTTAATTGAATAACTTTTCTTTGTACCATTCAACATATGATCTCAAATCCTTAATGAAATGTACTATAGTACAATCCCCATATCTTCCATGATTCATATAACAAGTATATCGTAGGTAAAATACTCATGTGACATAATTCTTGAAAAGGCATATTAATCATTCCTCTTCATCTGTGGTAGTATCATAACATCATCATTATCTAATATCATAATTAGGGTTATATTAATCTTACTATTGGGACATTGATTTTCATAGTGTCTCATCTTCTTATAGTGGAATCATTGAACATTGGAAACCCTTTTTTTAAATATGAAATCAAAAACAGGTTTTCATCTTTCTCCACTCTTATAACAAACTCCCATTCCCTTCAAGCATTTACTTGGGTGATTCTTTCCCCAGTTATCACATGTGGGAAAATACTTTTTTTATTCTTCCCGTTATCCATCTTTTTCTCTCAAATCCTCTTATTCCCATTAAAATCATATGTCTCGGGAATTATTTACTTATCTTGTTAAAAAATTACACTATTTCCTCACATGATTAGAGTACTTGGGAGACTATATCCCATCTAAATGATGGCTAAATACCATGAACGATATGATCCTTCTTACTCATTACATCATGTTATTTTGTGGAGTTCTCATTCCTTCCAATAAGAACCATTTAAAATCATTTCCATATTATATATTATACCATAAAATTATGAACTTAATATAACTCTAAATATGATATAACACATAACATGAATTTATTCATCATAAATCTTGGGATCATAAGCTTTGATTACTTTTGGGGAATATTTATTCTTCAATCATTCTTAGTGATAGGTAAAGAGAATATAAATTATCCTAAGCATATCCCCCAAGAGTGTCTGACCGTGTGTGTGTTAATGCCCATTTTTGTCTACCATGAAACCTTTATTATGGCCTAGAACACCTTGTTGAAGTTGTTACTCCTAGGTACATTTGTGCCAAAACCACGTCCACTTGTAGTATCCAGATGTGGTTGTATTGCTAGTAATTAAAACATAACATTTACTAGAAAAAATTATAGGATTTATTCTACACATATCATCAATGTATATATTAGGGTGGGGCCACCTAATCTATGTTTTTAAAAATCTAGTTTCCACGGTTGCTGCTAAACTTCATTTGATACCAACTGTAACACCCCGACCCAAGAAGCCCAAAGTTGGTGCAATTTTACATTACATTGGAATTATTACAAGGAAGAAAGTCCAAAAGGACCATTCGGTTTAGTAGTCCTGGAAATTGAAATTAAATATATAATACCCATAAGACATTGGGAATGAAGAATAAAACATTTTACACAATAAACTATAATAAAATCCATCATTGAAAGCTCATTTAAAGATCTCTTCATCATAAACTGGGGAAAAAAACATAATAAGGGTGAGCTTAGATGCTCAGTAAGTGTAACTAAAATGGAATAATTAATGAATCAATCTATATGGAACGGTTAATAACTGAGTAAATTTTCCATAAAAGCAACTATATAAGTCATAAATAATGAGGCATGTAAGAAACTGAAACACATTCCACAAATTAATAAACCTAGAATGAACTACATCCGTAGATATGCTGACGCAAAATCTCATGGCTAAACAATAAATGATACTAAATGAGTGAAATTGAATTCTTATTGGACGTTATGTCTCAAGAACATGAAAACCTATTACCTTCACGACCTTTCACAAGAAGATTTAAAACACGGATAAAAACCCATTTAATTTGGCCAACTTATTTGTCTCATGAGAACATGTCTATGAATGAAAGATCTATATAAAGTCCAAGCTCCACCCGTCACTTCCATTACAAATAATTCCATATAATAAAGAATGAAAATAAATAATATTCCTTATCAAATAACCGTATTGAATGAGAAATATATATTTATCAATAATTCCTCAATTAATCAAAAAATTGTCAAAGTAACTACTATATGAATAATGGTATACAATTTTGGCAATAACAATATCCAACATACGGGGGTATGGATAGTCAATTAAATTTTCAATTAAAAAGTATTACAGTAATGTTATTTCATCAATGTAATGTTAACAATCCCAAAAATAAGTGAGATTAGGAACATTCTTGAGGAGAATAATCATTAAATATTCCAAAGTGACCCATACCACTTCAAAACATTTAAATCATAACCACCAAAAAGGTATGAAATTAAATGAATCTTATAATATCATGAAATAAGAGGATTCATGCTATAATATATCAAAATTGGCAGTATTTATGGCACACAAATGAATTAGTTAATATGAAATTAATCTCAATGATTTAAAAAGTGAGATGAATATCCCTAACCATAACCTTCCTCTTGTCGTTTGGTCTTTAAACACATTTATAGTGGTTTAAAATATGTGAATAACTAATACCAGTACCAAAATCATGTTTATAATACCATATATTAACATCTTACAATATTTCATTACTAGTTTGTCAACAATCATTCAGTATTTTGACTATTTCAGGTGTTAATTCTAATGTTTTTTCAAGTACATTTTGACTTGTTATTTGTTGTTATTATTAACTATATCAAGGTTTCATAATCTAGAGAATTTAAACCATTAATAAATTAATATATATATTCATTTCATATCTATTTATAATATCCCATAATATTTGGAGATTAGAAATGAAATACACCTTTCATGGAGATGGTAGGTCCTATATATGCATGAATGCAACATCTATTTCATTATTGTATTAAAAAAAATGAAAACACGAATTATACATAATTATATTATAAATCCAATATCATATCTATGTTATATATTTTTTACTAGTTTTATCAACACCATTATTTATACATTCCATGTATAGAGTGAACGAATTATATTGCTTTGAGTGGGCGGTAGTCCACACTTCCTCAAATACAATTATAATATTTACAAAACTAGGACAACATAAAGGTATATTAAAAAATAATAATAATAATAATACATAATTAATAAGATATATATCATATTTAAATATAGTGTCTATGATAATGGCCACCATGAGAGGTGGTAAATGAGAATTGAACAATCATCATTTCCTGAGGAAGTAATTCACCGTACACAGAAACACTATGTTCGTTACCCATTAGATGGAGGTGTCTGTAATTTTAGCTAAAATGTGTATCATTAAAAAATCCTATTATATTTAGGATACTGGTTTTGTTATGTAATTATTGAATAAGAAGTTTATAGGGAGTGGATAATGGAAATGAAATTGGAAATCATAAGAGAAGGTGCTACCTCTTAATCACATAACCTCTTTTGGTCTGAACCAAAATCATCCTTGAATTGATTTAAGACCAAGGAGGGATTCTAGTTCAAGGTTAAGGATTTTGGGAGTATATTTTTATTGATATTTTATGAACCAATGTGTCTTGAGATGTGTGAGGAAGTGGAATACTGATTGCCTTTTTAAAGTGGAGGGGGAGTGGATCTTTTGTAAGTACTAAAAGGTATCCATTATTGGGGAGTGAATATTAACTAAAGTGACTAAAAAATGTAAAAATAGTGGATTAAAAGAGATTAATGGTCTCAAATAACATCATACACACAAAAATATGTGCATTTATATAATTTAGTTCCATAACTTCTACGATTCACCAATTTTATCATTTGGGTTTTTATTAAATCATCTTGTGTTCTATTCTAATTAATTTAACCATTAATAAGAAATTAAAGATATATTTATAAACATATAGAGATAATGAATTGTTAATATGATCTATAATTTATAAAATTAAAATCCCATTTCTTTGTAATTTAATTTTAAAACAAACACATGTGATGCACTGAAAAGCTGCTTGAACTCGGTCCATGCTAACAATGTATTTACATAATGTGGGTCAATATGTTAATTATAAAATATTAACTATAAAATTAATATATAATATTTAATATATATTATCTCTAAAAAGATTCTTAGATGAATATAGTATTTTTATTAATTTTAAATCATTTTATATGTTTTATCTATATTAAAATAATAATAATGTCATTTTCGACATTATTTATTTAATGTCAATTTTAAAATATAAATATTATATTGTAATTAAAATATATTAGTTTTAAAGGTCTGTAACATGATATAAGAATCTAAAAAAATAAATAAATACCAAAATTAAATTAATTGACATCACTTTTAATATTTATAGTGTCATTAATTTTATTAAATTATTAAATATAGAATCACTACATTGTCGTTTATTAGGCATTTTAAGAACTGAAACCATATCTAATAATTATTGATAATTTATTATGATAATAATAAACTATATATATAAAAAAATGGTATGTTTAAATGAAAATATGTTGTTTTGTACATATATCAATATTATATAAATCTTAATGGTAAGGAAAGTTAACTTTTTTTTATTTTCCTTACCCTTTTATAATGGGAACTTCCATTTAATAATATTCTAATTACCCATATATTTCGAACCATGTGGATACATGGTCAAATTTTGTAATCCATTGGATTTTTGAAAATCTTCAAAATCATTTTGTCCCTTAATATTATGGTTTAGTTCCTTATTAAGGTTAATCATGCCTTAATCAACGTAATTAATTTTAATCACATTCACTAACAATTTTTGTCAAAAAATTAAGTTGATATTATTAGAATAAAAATATCATACTAATTTCCTCATTTTATGTCATTTTTTGAATATTCTATTCCAAGAAGTGGGAAAATAAGTTTTAACATTAATCTTATAGATGGGGAGAAATAACGGATTTTTATTGTAAAAAAATGTTCAAAATATTGTTAAGTTATTATATAAAATTTTAAGGTATAATTGATTCAAATGAACTTGATTGTATAAATAGATTTATAATTTATATAATTTTACCTTATAACAAATCTATAATATAATTTACCATTAATAATTATTTAAACAAAAGGCTATTTTTAAATAAATTGTAGTAATTTCCACTATCAATCAAAAACAATGTTTCTTAGAAAAATTCAAAAAATTCACCCTAAAATAATTTTGATATTATGAGATCAAAAATAATGTTTATTTTTAAAAATTGAATTCATACAATTGTAAAAATTTTGTTTTAAAATAGGTTCTCTAATAAAAGGTGCTATATCTCAGTATTGTGTGTAACACAGGTTAATTTAGTGTTGTGTGTAGCATAAGCATATATTTGTGTTTAAGGAATGGTAAAAACAAAAAAAATTTATTAAAAAAGGAAAATATTGTAAAGTCTTGTAGTGTGACACCCCATGGGAAAAATAGGAAGGTTTCATAAATCTCCCTTTTAACTATTAAACATTTATAAACATCCCATCTTTATTAAGAAATTGGGCAAAACAAAACCCTTTAAAAATTAAGGTGACCTATGAGTATCCAAATGGGACACCATAGTTTCTCTAAAAAGAAACCCAAAACTATTTTCTCATCTGTTAATGTTTTATACACCCAAATGGTCATTTCACAAGATCATTCCCCAACAGAACTACTTGGTTCCAGTTGCACATTTTAACATGTAACCAATTATATTTTTCAGATTAATACTAGATAGATCTTATATTTATAACCATTTTGAACAAAACATGATCATTGAATTTAATATGGGTTGTCATTTCCTAATTCATAAAGAACCCATACGCTTCATATATTGAAAATTGGCTACAATTTTTTGGAAAAAAATTACATTTTAGAATTTGACAAGGTCATGTACAATGGTTCAGTCATATAAGTGGCCCCCTACAAGCATTTAAAGAGCCCTTCAACTTTAATCATTGGAATCTGGATCCATTTATCCAAAACCATATTACCTTATAATTTTAATTTAGTAGCCTTCACATTTTAACCCCATCCCCAAAATGTATTTACATATACATTTCGCAAGATGGATTGACCGTACGAGTTACCGTTTCTCAGTTATAGGGCGCTCATTCACCTTATAATCGAAAACTTGCTCCCATTCATTCACAACCCATATATCTCTTCATCCCATGAAAAAAACATATAAAAAAAATCAAAACATGCCATCAAAAACAGAAAACATATAAGCATGTTATGAAAAAGAATAAAGGCATAACAACAAAGCAAGATGAACTTTCAAGAAACATGGTATACCATATAATACGTATGCTAAAAATGATACTACAAGACATGAAACATGCATGACATGTTAATTCATATGTTCCTAATATGATGCATGTTTTTAAAATTAATTGACATATTAGGACAAGGGTAAAATTCCATAAAGTCTATAAGTCATAAGCAATGGAAATAACTCCATTCACACGTGGTGAAATTAGATCAACTATAATATCGAATAACATAAACAAAAATCCTATCCCCGGCCACTTGGTGAATTACCATACATTTGGTTATCAGTTCCAAGCATGGATATTAACATTGTGTTGAAACAATCCTAATCTCATGTATGCCAACCCAAAACAATAAGAAAAAGTAAATGAAACAACTTTTTATAACACTTTGCAACATCCCGACCCAACTTACCATAGAACCGGTTGCCAAACTGGTGGGTCACATGGCCTCAAGCACGTCTCCTCGTACGCCAGAGGCTCACGACTAGTATAGAGGGTCTCATGAGGTGATAGTGGGGAGACTATACCCTATTATAAAAAATGTACAGTGGTATAATAGAGTAAATAACAATCAACAGAAAAATCAATAATACATATATGAATAAAGCGTAAGATAGATGTGATAAAAATGAAAAAAAGTGGCCAAATAAAATTTATAAAATAGGTACATTCAGGACATGGTAATGAAACATAGCTAGAAATTGTAAACAGTACAACCAAATTTTCAATAAAGTACAAAATTATGGAAATACAGAAAATCCCCTCGTGAGATCTACATGACCATCCTGAGCTCTAGCTCAGTCCTTTCCTCCCAACTCCTAGGTACATGAAATACAACAATAAGCCTAGTTCCTATAAATATAAGGTTTACTCATGTAATGAATTGAATTTTCCTGATATTATTTTCATAAATTTTTTGGGAAAATTTTGAGACCACACACAAAGACAGCTTGTGATTTTGAGGCCTGATGTACCCGGAACAATTCACTGAAAAATGTTCAGTTTTTAATAGCACACACATATGACTTTTTAAAAAAGTGTAATAACTATTAAACAAGTATCTGTATTATATATACGATGAAACCATTGATCTTATAAAGTCTTATTTACCCTAGGAATGACCTACGTTTTGTTGGCGTGAGACTTCTATGAGAAAACATGAAAATGATGTAATTTTCATTAAATAGTTTGAATAAAAATTATTTTTATGTAGTTAGTTTTATTTTTTAAGCTATTTTTAGGAATCCATGGTTATCACCATAGTCCTAGAATTCTTTTAAGGCATAGAGAAACATATATCTCCATCAAAAGAATAAGGATTGAGTGGATCATGGATCTTTGCACCAACAATGTTGGAGGATCTCGTCAATGAAGGCAACACAATAGTTCTTTGTCTACGATCAATCCGAAAACTAGTTAGAATGTTTTTATTATTTTCCATACCATTATTTGATCTCGAAATATTGTGGATGAGTTCAAAAAAATGAATTGATACACACATCATTGGTAGAATTAAATTGATGGAGTTTTTTCATTCTTCTTTTTAATGAGAACGAATCAAGCTAGACATGAAAAAAGGCCTAGGTTTAGTACTGAAGTTGTTATTCATGATTTTCTCTACCCGTTCTTGTTTTTCTTTATCGTTGGAACCTCATGGATGTGGCTTGAGATGCTGGGAGGCTATGAATGTGATCAAAACCTCATATTGGAGGTAGATCGACAATAGAGGCTGAATATTTGTAGATTGGGTCTTAAGGAACCCAGATCAATGACTGTTTTTGTTTTTGAGAATCGAAGGAGGATTTTTAGCCCACATATGGTGAGGTGCCATTGACCAGTGGTGGAAAGGCGATGTGGTAGTCTGCTGAGGCAGCGTGAGGTGGTGCGGAGACCAGAGGCGATGACTGTCATGTAAGGGGATAGTGTTGGTGGATGGCCAACGAGACATAGTGAACGGCCTTGTACGACGAAGGAGGAACAAAAACATGGTAGGAGTCCACTGAATGTGGAGGAGAAACACGATTAGTGGTGAAGGTTTCCTCCTAGAATGAAACCATTGACTACATTGACTAGGCTTGGCCGAGCGAGCATGCCTGGTCAAACGAGTGGGTCAGGCTGACCCATCTGGTTAGGTCGGACCAGCAGGTCGGGTCAGACCTGGGTCGGACCAGGGGCGAACATGCCTGAATTGGGCCATGATCGACCAAGATGCCATGCAGTTGCTATAGCTAGGGGGAGTTCTGTCTGGGAAACTCATTGTGGTGGTTAGTGGACCGACCGTACAGTCGGTCCATGGCCCAATGACCCCCCTTCCATTAAAACTTCGAACCCTCATAACATTCAAATGGTGAATCTGTTTGATAAGCCATATATGGAATTGGGAGCCTAACGATGAGACAATACTTTTGTGACCAATGGTGGGTTTTAGCTCAGACCTGTTTCTTGTGAAATGGACCATTTATTCAAGTAGTACCTGAGGTCAAGGGAAACTATGGGTGTGACTACTACTCACCATGAACTCCCTTTTTATACGTGGATTGATTCTCTCATTCACCATATATTGAATGAGTTTCATTAGGGGTTTTTACTTTTATCACTTCCCTAAAGGTTAGTAGGTATTATTTACTACTTATAGGAATTTGGTTCCTTAAGAAATACTTCCTGGATAGAGTTGTTGGAATCCCTTAATAGGCTCAATGTAGGATTGTATATTCATCTTCGTCCCTTAGGTAGATTTATTGGTATTTATGCGACCAATCCTACCAAAAGTTGATCCTCTACATAGTGGGTTATTCTATATAGAGTGGTTGTATCACCCCATTGACTTTAATTTTATCCTCATCTAATTTATCATATCTCTCCCTCTAGATCTATAACTCATCTCTCTCATGGTGTTTCCTGGTGAACAGTACTTATCAGACCGATGTCGTTAGAGTTATCGAATTCAAGAGTGTGTTATCTCAGATGAGTGCCTCTTGGAATCTTAGAACTGAATCCCTATTGTGGGTATGTGGTAGTTGTGACTTACCTCTAGATTATGTGTCATGGTTTGAGTACATATGGATATTGTTGTTATATGGGTTGTAGACATATTCTTCTATAGAGATGATTGTACCTTTCCATTGTGTATTGGTTTGTAGTTTTTGGGTGTCTTACTGAGTATTGTTATACCTACCCCTGAAAGGAATTTTCCTGCACGTGTCATGTATTTTGCAGACAAGTGACATTCTGAAAAAATCCAATGAAGACAAAGACCATATGACGCATTGTGAGATCAGATAGGCCGAGGTGTTCATATGACTACAGACAAAAGTACCAATACATTCATTATAGGGTAGAAATTATGGATTATACTCTTTTGGTGGACTTGTATTCTAGCACGATTTACATACTACACTTTACTTTACATTCATAATCTATTTTGGATATAAATATATTAACTCATTTAGTTATTAGTGTTTTTTACATTTCATCATTTTGTGGGATTTGAGATGCGTTCATGTGTATAGGTACATAATAAATTCCACCCATCTTTGTGATATGCCTACTCAGGGATAGTCACCTACCACTAGTCTATTAGAGGCATGTTTGGGGAATCGCAGCATGGGCCCCACTAATACAGGTCATGATTGAGTGGTATCAGAGATGGTTGGTTATACCATAGGATTGAGTGTCTGTGAGGTGGGTTTGGGTAAACAGTGTTATGTGTTCCACATTTATCTTTTAGGCTGGGGATTCCAGTGTTAGTGCAGCGGCTGATATATCCATACACGAGGACTCTGATAACCTACTTTTCAACATTTTAGATGGAAAAATTGTTGTAGGGAAAATAATTTTACATGCATCATATAGGAATGGGTTGTGGTTTCGATGCCCTTCTTCATTTAGCTATCCAGATATACTCATTGATCATGGTACATCTTGTTTTATTAAATAATACCATCACGGATCATACCATCTTGGATTCAACATCTCGATCATGAGGATGACCCCCTCAGTGAGGAGACTTCGATACAAGGACCATTTTGCCATATTATACCACTAGGTGGTGATCCAGCTATACCACCACCATTGGAGTAGTATATGGTACCCGCAGTACCATCATACAATGAGTGAAGGGTGAGCACACTCTACAAATTTTAGAGATAGAGACCCATCAGGTTCCATGGTGAGCCTGAACCACAGCCAGTTGAAAACTGTATTGAGTTGGTGACCCATGTTTTTTATCTTGTCAAGACACCAGTGGATAATATTGTTGTCATAGGAGTGATCCTTCTATTGGTATCAGTAGGGAGATAATAGACTTTGGATACCCAGTTTCACAACAAGGGGACTCTTTCATGGACATAGTTCAAGACCCTATTCAGTGAGGATTTTCACCTATTATGCTGAGAGATGTGTGTACACAAGAGCTTCTTCAGATTTAGTAGGTTAGCATGATAATAGAAGATTATTCATCAAGGTTCACTAACCATTCCAAGTACTCGATGGATATGGTCATGGATCTGTACTTCTGGACTCAGACCTTTGAGTGAGGTTTTCGTTAAGTGGTCTAAGCACGAATTATCCCTTTATGCATTCTGATATATTATGGGGGGGGTCTCAAGTGAGATTTGGTGGTCTAGAGCTTCTTGGCTAAGTAAATATGGCCTATGAAAGTAAACAGTGGATTAGAATGTGCAGAGACCTCGGCTACAGGGTTCCAACATCAGCATTAGGGACCTAAATTCTAGAGATGTTTATGGAGGATTTCCCTGTATAGAGGATCTGAATTTCAGGGTTCACAGGGTTGATATATTCAACCTATAGATAGGTGGTGTTATTCATGCAACGATAGAGGAAATATTCTTCAAGATTGTCCAACCCACTATGTTGCTGATAGTCAGACTATGGATTGACCCCCAAGGTAGAGGCAGTGATAGGAGTAGGCCAATCTGTGGTGCATGATACATGGAAGTGGAGCTAGGAGAGAAGTAGGAGGTGGTTGATGTTTTTAATTGTTACCACCAACACCCATAGGTGTACAACAAAATACTTATGGAGATAGAGTAAAAGGGTGGGGAAAACTACATGTAGTTGGGGAGTGTGACCTAGGAGCTCCAAGAATGATTCAAGGTACCATCTTTGTCATTCTTTTTTTCTACACATATCTAATACAAGACCTTGAGATTCTGGTTGAACCTTTGACTCAAACCTTACTCTTGTAGAAACATACTTGTGGTGACATGATGATCACACATCTATTCCAACCGAGTTACCTAAACCTTAGAGGTGAGAGTTTCAGTTGGAACCTCTTGGTATCTGTGTCAAGGCCTCATGAAGTTATTCTTAGTCTTGACTTTTTATCTATAGTCCATGCCCAGATTGACTATTTTATGAAAATGGTGTAGTGCTTCTGCAACGATGGAACAATGTTTTCCATTTTCAGGAAAATGGAGTACCAGATAGAATATGATAGACTCAAACATAGAAGGTTGTATCCGATTACGTAAGATTTGGCTAGCCTAACCCTCGGTGCAGCATATGTTATGAGTTTTCAGTTCCCATAAGTATAGGCGGAGTGTGAGGACCTCTTACTTGAAGATGTTCCCAGAATACCTCCCCAATAGGAGTTATACTTATACATTTATTTACACTCTAATATGACCTTGATATCAGTACTAGAATATTGGATGGATCCCTCAGAACATCGCAAGATGAGGGTGAAGTTGGAGAACTTTTAGTGGAAGGGCATTGTGAGACCTAGTGTTTCACCATGGGCCTCCATACTTCTATTTTCTAAGAAGTATGATGAGAGCTTGAGTATATATTTGGATTATCTATGCCTAAATATGGTTCCCATGAAGAAAAACTACCCACTACCATAGATTCATGACCTATCTGATCAGTTGATAGGGGAGAGATGATTCTCTAAAATTAACCTCTCATTAGGCTATCACTATTTGTGAGAACTAGATTAGGATATAACGAAGACATATTTCAGATTCCACTATGGTCATTATGTATAATTAGTGATAACCATTGGCATGAAGAATGCCCTAACAATTTTCATGGGACTCATAAACATGATCTTCTGGGAATACATAGACCGATTCATGGTGGTATTCATTGATGATATCTATGTGTACTCGGCATATGAGGAGGAGAAAGCGAGACACAAAAGTATGGTTTTGGATGTTCTCTGAGAGGACTATATTTATGGGAAACTCTAAATGTACCAGTTTTGGATTCACGTGGTCTAGTTTCTAGGAAATGTTATCTCAATGGAGGGATTGGTAGTAAACCCTACCCTATTTGAGGCAGTGTTATCATTGTATCCACCTAGTACCATGATGGATGTATGGAGCTTCCATGGTATGGTAGGCTATTACTGGATATTTATGCCTAATTTCTCAAGGATATCAACCTCTCAGACAGATTTGACTTGAAAGTGGAATCCTTTCATGTGGATAGAGAAGTTCCAGCAGGCTTTTCAGCAGTTAAGGAAGATTTTGATGAGTGATTCGATCATGATTTTATTGGGGGAGGGAGTTGAGTATGTAGTATTACACGATGAATCAGGGAACAGACATGGTTTGGTCCAAATGTGGAGGAATGAAGTCATTGCCTATCTTTTTCACCAGTTGAAACCTCACGAGAAGAACTATGTGACACATGATCTTGAGTTAGGAGAGGTATTCTTTGAATTGAAGATGTGGTAACACTACCTGATGTGTGAGTGGTTTAATTTCTACTCGGATCAAAAGAGTATCAAGTATATATTATATCAAAAGGATCTAAACATTATATATAGAATATGGATAGAGTTCCTATAGGACTATGACATTGATATTTACTATACTCCTAGGAAGAGGAACTTGGTGGCCGATTATCTCAGCAGACGTTCTAGTTTGAAGTTACTGAATGAGGTTTCAGAGTAGTTTTCCATGTTTCAAGATATATTTGTACATGGAGATGGAGCTGCTTACCTCTAATCATTACTTTCCACCTCTTAACTCTTATAGTGAGTCAGAGAAGCTTATGTTTTTGATACTGACAATGAGACCCCACATTCTTTGTTATCCATAAGGCAAGCTCTTGATGGATATTCTAGAGGGGGAGCACATTGTTCTTTTCAGAGGGTGCACAATTATATTAGTGGAATTGCAGGAGCAGTATCAGAGGGAGTTCCTCACATCCCCCTTGGAGGTATATCCTAGTGTGGAAAAGATGTACCAAGACCTCCAACATCTATTTTAGTGGCCATTGATGAAGAAGGGAGTTGCATAGTTAATTTCTCGATGCCTCAATTTTCCGCATGTGAAGGTATATGACCAGGTTCTAGTGGGTTTATCCCAACCCCTTGAAGTGATATAATGGATGTGGGATGTCATATCAGTAGACTTTGTTATAGGTTTACCATGTACATTTAGGGGAAATGATTCAATCTGGGTGATCGTTGACTGAGTCACCATGTCGTCCCACATCCTAGGTATCAAGGAGTAGAATTATGTATAGATCCTGGATCCATCTATGATCAAAAGATAGTTTGACTTATTTTAGTTCAATTATTAATAGTTTCAGATCATGATGCTTGCTTTATATCTCTATTGTGGATGGGATTTCCAATAGCATTTAGGAATCAGTTACAATTGATCACAACACTCCACCCATAGACGGGCGACTAGATGGAGTAGACCATTCAGGGTCTCGAGGACATGCTGCAGGCATGCATGAAGGAATTTGGCCAAATTTGGGAGGATAGCCTACCACTGGTGGAGTTTTCATACAAAAATATCTATCACTCCACCATTGGTATGGAACCATTCGAGGCCTTGTACATACAAGCTAGTATGTCACCACTTTATTGGACTAAATGAGGATAGTCATCACTCATGGGATCAGAGTTGATGTGAGATACTAAAAAGAAGGTGCAGATTATACAGGATCAGATGAAGACTGAATAGAGATGTTATTAGTCTTATGCTGATAGATGACAGAGGCCCATTGAGTTCTAGGAAATATACCACTTGTTCCTTCTATTCTCACCTCGACAGAGATTACAAATATTTGGCTGAGGTAGAAAGATAACTCCATGGTTCATTATACCTTTCGAGATACCATATAAATTTAGTGAGGTGGCATACTGCTTGGATCTACCACTATAGTTATATCAGGTAGATGACATCTTCCATGTGTCACAGTTGAAGTGGTACATGCATGAACAATTTCATGCCATCAACTCGAACGATCTGGACATAGAAGATGGAAAGACTTTTGAAGAGTACCTAGTGGAGATCATGGATCGAAAAGAGAGGATCCCTAATTGATGAGAGATTCGATTGGTGTGATTCCGGTGGAAGTAGGGGGATCTCTAGGAGAGCAAATGGGAGCAGAAGGCTCATTTTCTAGATCAATACACTCATTTTTTGTTTGGGTAGCCTTTTTTTGGATTTCAAGGACGTTAATCCCTATAGTGGGTAGAATATAATGGATCTGATTTTCAGGATTTTATTTTTAGAACTTATTTTGGAAATTTCTTGGCTACGAGCTATGAAGAATTGTGATTTCACGACCCAGTGTGCCCAGAACAATTCAATGTAAAATATCTAACTTTTAATAGTTCTCTCAAGAGAGTTTTTTTAAAAAGTGGAATAACTCTTGAATTAGTGCTCAGATTAGAAATATAAGGTAACTATTGAGCTCAAAATAGAGGATTTACCCTAGGATGCAATAATCATTAAATGATTTAAATAAAAATTATTTTGATGCAGTGAGTTTTCTTTTTACTAATGCAATTTTCTGGAATTCAGGGTTGTCACCATAACCCTAGAATTCCTCTGAGAAATTAAGAAAGGTATCTCTGCAACAAACAATTAATAATTGGGTTAATTGTGGTTCATCTCACTAATAATGTTAGAGGATCTTGTTAATGATGGAAACACAAATGTTCTTCCTCAACGATCGATCCGAACTCTAGGTAAGATTATTTTTATTGTTTTCCATCCCTTTCATGATCTAGTATGAACACAGATCAATTCAATTAGCACGAATTGATACATCCTTCATTGGTAGGATTAAATTGATTGAATTTTATTCATTTTTCATTCTTTATTCTAATGAGAACTGATCAATGGCGACATGAAAAAAAAGACCAAGGTTTTTTCCTCAAGTTGTTCTTCATAATTTTATCTCCCCGTTCATGGAATTATTTACTATTGGACCCTAGTGGATATAGTTCAACATACCAGGAGGCTCTGAATGTGATGACACCCCCATATTGGATTCATGCTGACAGTATAGGCTGGATCAGTGTAGATAAGGTCTTTGAGGAACCCAGATTTGTGACCGTTTTTATTTTTGGGTGTCATAGGAGTATTTATTGAATGTGGAAGGAGATTATCAGTCAACCGACACCGGCAAGGAGGTATGAGGTGTCGTGTAGACACGAGTCGGTGAATCCATGGTGTCAGCTATGGAAGGGGACATCAGTGGATAGGGAAGGCGATGCTATCAGTGGCTTGGCCATGGGACATGGCAGGGAGCCGTGTACGGTGAAGACGAGTTGTAGATGTGGCGGGCTTCCGCATGAAATGATGAAGGCTATAGAATGTGGTGGGGCTGTATGAAGTGGTGATGATAGTTGTGTGTAACATGGATATTGACCACATTGAACAGTATAGGCCAAGTGGAGTAGGCTGGGCCGAGCGAGTGGGTTGGGTTAGACCTAGGTCGAACCAAGGGTGACCGGGCCAGAACTGGGCCACAGTTGACCGTCGCGATTGACTGTGATCCCCAGTCCACCAAGCTATTCGGGTCGATGGGTGCGGTTAGTCCACAACCAAATGACCCCCCTTAATTGAAACTTCAAACCCACATAAAATTCAAATTGTGGATCCATTTGAATTGACGTTTACAGTGTTAGGGCCTTGATAATGAGATGGTACTTTTGATTCCAATGATATATTTTAGCTCGGACATGTTTTTAGTGACATGGGCCATTTACACAGGTAGTACCCAAGTTCAAGGGACACATTGGTTGTGACTACTTCTCATCATGCACTCCCTTTTTCTAAGTGGATTAATTCTCTCATTAACTATATCTTTGATGAGTTTCTTTAGGGTTTTTCCTTTATTTCTTCCCTGATGGTTAGTCAACATTGTTTTCTACTCATAGGAGTATGATACCTTCAGCGGGACATCCTGGATAGAGTTGTTGGAATTCCCCGAGTGGCTCGGTGTAAGATCCTCTATTCATCTTCGTTCCCAAGGTAGATTTCTTGGTATTAATGTAAAAAAATTATACTAGACTTCGATCCTCTACTTGGCGGGTTATTCCAAATAGAGTGATTGGTATCACTGCATGGACCTACTAGTTATCCTCATATGATGTATCATATATTTCTATTTAGATCTATCTGTGTATATATATCATGGTGTTTCCCAACGAATAATACTTATTGGATGAACATCATCAGGGCTATCCAACTCAAGAGTGTGTTCTCCTAGATGAGTGCTTCATGGAATCTTCTAACTGAATCTCTATTGTGGGTACGTGGTAGTTGTGACTTACCTTTACATTGCGTGTCTTGGTTTGCATATAGATGGATATTCTTACTATATGTTATGTAGACATATACTTCAGTAGAAATGACTGTAACATTTATTTTTGATTTGAAGTTTTCATCCAGGGCCTCATACTGTGGACTGTTATACTCACCCCTACTGAAGCTTTTCCCACACGTGTCATGCCTTGGGCAAACAACTGACCTTTTAACGGGGTCTATGGTGGACCAAGTTCAGATGAATAATTGTGATATTAGATAGGCTGAGGTGTTCATATGACTACTGACAGTAGTACCAATACCTTTGTTTATAATTTGGAGTTTGTGTTTTACAAACTCTTTTGGTGGGATTTTATTCTATATTAGTTTACTTATGATACTTTACTTTCCTATCATACTCTGGTTGAGATATAATGGTATGCATGCATTTAGTTCTTACTATATTTTATACAGTTTAGTATTTTCTAGGCATAGGGATGTGTGCATGTGTATAGGTACATAGTAACTTCCTACCATGTTAGTGCTATTCCTACTCAGTTCTGGTCACCAGCCCCTAGTGTATGGGAGGTGGGTTTGGGGAGTTGTGGCATGGGCCCCAATGGGATGAATCATGACAAATCGGTTACCAAGGGTACCCGATCAGTGTGTGAGATAAAATCTTAGTAGGTTGGAACCCACAATGTCTAGCTCGATCCAATGTAATAAACGTTATTTATTGTTCAGGTATAGAAGAATAATAGTAAAACTGATAAAAAGAATAAAAAGATGTCTAGGTTCTTTAGGGGCACTTGACGATGATAGCTACTTAAGACCATGGTTGGTATGTCTGATCATGTCAATTATGTAACTATATAATAGCGGTATATATATATTTACATATGTAAAAGAGATAGATATAATTTGGGGTGGATCAGGACATACCTATTCCATCCAATTCCAAGGGAGATCTCACAATCTGCCCCAAAACTATGACCAAGAGCCATTAGTCTCTTACCCACCATGCATTAGGTTTATATTGGGGTGGATCTAGACATACCACCACCATCCAATTTCTAGGGGAGCTCTCATGGTATTCTCTTAACCCAATACCAATAGCCCATTGTCTCTTGGCATGCATGCATATTGATATCAAAAATCATAAGTGGCATGAGGTAAGAATGCCTCCCACCCATAATGTATATATAACTCACATAGAGTAAAACTGCCTCCCACCCATAAAAAATATAATTGGAATAGGGTAAAACTACCAACCACCCATAAAGATACATATCTAGCATGGGATAAAATTTCCTCCCACCCATAGACATACCTAACTGGAATTGGGTATAACTTCCTACCACCCATAGACATACATAACTGGAAAGGGGTAAAACTACCTCCCATCCATAGACATACATAACTAGAATGAGTTAAAACTACCTCCCACCCATAGACATACATAACTGGCATGGGGTAAAACATTCTCCCACCCATAATCATTCATATAGTTGAATTTAAAATACAAACATGTACACAATATATAATTTCTACATAAGATATTACCTATTATGTCTTATCAAAAAACATTACAAAATAACTATTGTATCTTCAATCACATAACATGAAACCTGAGGCCTAACTTGTAACGCCCCGACCCCAGTTACCCAGAGTCGGTGCATTATTACGTAACATTGGCATGATCACAAAAGATCAAGTCTTAAAAGACCGATTAGTTTAGTAGCCTTGTAAATAGTAGATACATTCATAAATGATACATTAAATCATAAAGTGAAAAATCACAAAAACAATAGTCTCTATAGTACACACTTCTATCCCCTTCAGACTATCCCTGTAGGTCAGTCATGAAATTTTTCTTCACATCCTGGGAAAAATAAAACATTGATAGGGGTGAGCTCAGATGCTCAGTAAGGATGAAAATATAGCAGATGATTTCATAAATAAACATAAACATTTAAGGAAATGTATTACTAAAAAAGCCTTTTAAACTTGAACTTCAACATAATATAAAAAAAGTAAAATGAGATAATTCCATTTAATTATTCACATGAATATTCTACCAGTCGAATAATCACATGAAATATCAATAACCACTTTCATAATGATGGAATGCATAATGCCAGACTATCATAACCATGTAGCCAAGGCCTCGTGCCAAGACCACAAATAAGATTTTGTCGAGGACTCGTTCCAAGACATTAGTTTGTCTCATGAGACCTTCCGATGCATCGAGGAGCTATAGCGGGCTCCACCCTTTACATATTAAGTCCAATGCATTCCTCATATGAATAGGTATAAACATATCATAAACCATAACATAATCGTATCACATAAAACATGCATAAAAGAAACATAACATTTCCACATTTCAATCACATTATATCAATACAACACATTGATATAATAAAAACATTATCAAAACCATTTTCAATACCATAATAAATGAAAATTAAAACTTGGTATTTATTTTTCATTTAAAAAAAGTTATGGCTTGTAGAGGAAGCTGAAACTCAAATAATAGTCACGGTGGAGGAGAAGTCGTTGTCACAACATATGTAAGAAAAAACATTCCTTTTGTCTTTTAGTAAGAATTCTTCGTATAAAAAAATACCTTTTGAATAAAAGTAAAAGTCAAAGGGGTTTATACACCGTATAAAGGAAATTTGTGTATAAACCCAAATATGCCTCAATGAAAGGAGATTGAGACGAAGTCCCTTACAAAGATCATTTTTAAATAAAATAGATCTATTATGTGTATTGACTATAAGTACACATAAAGAATTTATAAATACAAGATAGGACATAATAATATCATGACATAATTTGAATGTAGGTGATTAACCCAAAGAACAAAAATTGGGTTAAGAAGTTCCCTTACAAAGATAATTTTTTTTAAATAAAATAGATCTATTATGTGTATTCACTATACATACACATAAAGAATGTAAAAATACAATATATGACATAATAATATCATGACATAATTTGAAAATAGGAGATTTACCCAAAGAATAGAAATTGGGTTAAGAAGTTCTCTTACCTCATGTCCGTCTTGACTCGACCGTTATCTAAACTCCTGAATAATAAACTAGAGTTAATTTATAATTTCTTAAGAACCTTTTTCTAGTTAATTATTACTTTTATATCACTTATTACCATGTTATGAACATTATGTAATTATTTATGTTAATAACGGTCATTTTGTCGATCTTTGGTACTTGAGTCAAAAATAAACATCTTATAATTACAAGTTGTTCATGTGGTAAAATATCTATTATATACAGAATTATTTCCATGAAGTAGATATCATATATATGTCATATATATCCAGTATATATATTCATTCATAATATTACGTAACATTTAGAGGTAAGAAATGAAATGCACCATTCATGGAGACGGTAAGCCGTACGTACGCATGAACGCTACTTTCATTTCTATTTCTTATTGAATGGAATGAAATAATAATGTTATAAAAGTGTATTATAATTCCAGTATAATATAATATATAATATCATTTACACCATCCTTGATACGTCCCACATATGGCATTAACGATTTAAATCACTTTGAGGGTGCGGTAGTCCGCACTTCCTAAAATGAAATTATCGCATTTACCCATAATGGAAATCATAAATTATGCCATAAATGAGAAATAAATAAGCATAAGGAAAACATAAAAATAAAATATATATCATATATGAAAATGGTTTTATCAAAATGGACACCATTAGAGGTATTAAAAGAATATTGAACAATCATCATTTCGTGAGGAAGTATTTCGCCACCCACAGAAACAGTATGTTCATTAACCATTAGACAAAGGTGTGTGTAAGTGTAAATAAAATAATTATCATAACAACATACTATTATATTGAGGATACTAGTTTTGTTACAAAAAAAGAATAAAAAGAGTTTTGGGGGTTAGAGAAGCAAAATAAAACAAAACAACATTAGAGAAGACATTACCTTAAAATCGGGTAACTCTTTTTGATTTGAGACAAAGGCTTCCTTGGGAAGACTTCTTCACAATGTGAGGCTTCTATGAGTAATAGAGGGAAGTTTAGAGAGAATTTGGGAAGATTTTGGCGGATCCAAATGTCTTGAAGGTGTGAATAAGGTGGTAGAGGTGGGGGCCTTTTATAAGAGGAGAGGAGGGGCACTCTTGGAAAGTAATGAAATATTACATTATTATGAAATGATTTTCGGATTCTAAAGGTCCCACAATGATATATTTAGAGGATAAGGTGATAAAGGTTCGAAATATTCCCATCCAATAGGTTTTAGACAAGTGTAAGCCTTATATTTTACATTATCTTTTCATTTTATTTAAATCGTTAATTAATGAGGTAATCACAACATCATCATGGTGTCATAGCTAATTTAATTTATTTAATGTCTAAGAATTATAAAAAAATATTATGATGTAGGAAATATTTTTAGCTTTGCAATTAATAATTATAGTCGAAAATATAACTTATATAACCCCATGTAATAATTGTTTTAGTAAAACAACACAAGTTTGTGACAATTTTATTTTTACCTTAAATGAAATGTTATTATTGTCATTTTCTTACCCAATTGGCTCCATGGGGTCCCCATGTTGACCAATGGATTGTCTTGGTCGGACATAACTGATAAAATAAGGGTAGGACAAGTGTATGAGTATTTTCATATTTTTATAATATCATTTTTACCTTAAATTTCACTAATTACGTTTAATCGCGATTAATTAAACTTAAAAGTTACTATTCACCAAAACAATTATTTTAATCCCATTGAACCACATTGTACTTCATAATGACAACCATTTATATCGGATTTTTAAAATTCAAATCACAAAAGTGGTAATGTTTCATTTAAACAAAAAATTAGTTTTTTTAACTACCACTTCGTGGTTTCACTCTTCATCAAAAATTGAAGTTTTTCCGAAAAATGCCAAAATTTCACCCTAAGATATAATTGATATTCCAAATTCAAAAATGATGTCTATTTGAAAAATTTCAAACATATACGTTGCATTAATTAATTTTATAATTAATTCCTGCTGTGACAACAAATAGCGTGTTTTTAAGAAATAATATATATCAAAGGATTGACAATTGTTTCTGTCCAATTTCAAAGTGAAATTAATTATAATGTCCACCATTGGATAAAATGGTAAAAATATATTCTAATTATACTTTAAAACCACTCAATAGTATAATTTATCACTATAAATTATTTTGATTTAAAAATTTGTTTTTAAGTATTTTTCACTATTCATAAAAAATTGGAAGTTCTCAGAAAAATACCAAAAATTCAACATAGGCTAATTTCGGTATTCCGAATCAAAAATGAAGTCCATTTTTAAATATAAAATATATATAATTTCAAAAAGTGTGTATTACTATTCATAATGGCTATTTTTATTAGTCGTGGTGTGTTAGAATCTCGAACTTGGGTACAGTGAAAGCTATTTCATTATTGAAAGAGAAGCGTATCGTGGAAGCTCGGGGTGTTAAATTATCCCCTACATCAATAAATTGCATCCTCGCAATTTGAAATTTTTCTAAGAAAATAAAGGGTTGAAAATAGAAAATACCTTTGTGGAAAACCCACATCGGAAATAGGATTAATAAAAATATAACATTAAATGAAAGAAAGAGGAGTACAAAGGTCACCCAAGATAGCCCAAACTAGGATTATATGAAAATATGGATATGGAGGAAAAACAAACCATCAAGGTCTGATGGAGAGTTGTAGAAAACATGATTAGGAGAAAGTTAACAACAAGAAAATCAAAAACTTGTGATTGGTTAAATGGTCATTGAATCCCCAGTTGGAAAAGTTAACCAACAATGTTTTTGTTTTAAGTTACGTTTCATAATGTTGAGAAATTTATTTAGGATATTTACTAAGAATGTAAGGAAATATACTTACGTGTCATGTAGACTTTCATTCTTTAATAAATTTTTACCACAAACCCATCTTTCACTCTAAAAGGTAATAGAACTCAAAAGTATTCTATTTTTCATAATTGTATATGGTTCCAAATATTAACACATACCATTTAGATTATAAATTTTTTTTTGTATTAACCAGGGACTTCTTGTAGGCTAGTGGTAGGTAATAAAGGCCTGTCGCACTATGGCTGTGGGTTCGATTCCTGCAGCTTTGTCCGATGCAACGGGTTATCCCCCAATCTGCTGGTTGTCCTTTTCCTAAAACTATAGTTTTTTTAATATTCCAAAAATACTCTTCATAAATGTTTTAACCTTAAACAATACTATCCAAAGATCAACATAATTCATTCCAACCTTTATAGTTATCCAAAATACCTCTATCCAGACGTTCCCTAAAAGGTATCTAAATTCCAAAATCAATTGTAACATCAGATTCCCCAAACAAAGTAATGTTTCTCTTATTGTCACATACTAAAAATATGATTACCTTCATCATATTAAATTTTTAATGAAAATAATAAGTACTGCAGTACAATCCTTATATATATCACATTATCCTTATAACCAGAATATAATCCTTGAGTCCAAAAGCACCAATACATTAATTATTCCACTTCAACTATAGTAACAGCATAATATTGTCCTTGATCCTTTGGCCTTTTCTAAGGTAAGTTTCCCCGATGCTTAGGACAATCATTTGCATAATGCCCCATTTCCCTACAATTATAGAATTCAACATTGATAGCCTCTTTCTTTTCCTTGCAATCACGAGCCTGTTGACCTTTTTCTCCACATTTATAACAAACTCCCATTCTTTTTAGGCATGTACCAGGGTGATTCTTCCCAAAATTATCACATAATGGAAAATCCTTCTTTCCCCTTTTCCCTTTATCTGTCTCTTGTTCCACCATTCTCTTCTTCTCTTTCTTTACTTTATTGTCATAAGATTTAGAGAATTCCTCTTCTGTTTTGATAGCACATGAGACAATGTATTCCTATGAAGAGAAGGTTTGTGAGACTAAAACTCGACGAAGAAATGGTTTTAACCCATCAAAGAAACGATCAAACTTACTTCTTCGGTTACGTATATAATCTGCAGCATGCCTCGCTAACCTTGTAAATTTAGCATCATACTTTGCGACATTATCATCCTCCTTTTGTCTCAGACTTAGAAATTGCCTTTCTATATCTGCTCGATGGTCACGAGGAAAGTATTTTTATAATAAAATCTCTTTGAACTCCCTCCATTCAATATTAGAAACTTCTTCATCTTATTTCGTGTTTTGAATCAGCGACCACCATTTATCGGCATCTCCAGTGAGGCGGTAAACTGCCATGAGGACATTCCCCCTTTTGCTACTACCCAAGGTGTGGAATTTTTTCTCTAAGAAGTTTATCCATTGCTCAGATACTAATGTATTTGTACCCCCATTAAATGTTGGAAGTTGCTGCTTCATGAAGCGGTCAAACATTGATTCTCCACGTTGCAGATCAGGGTGCTCCATACGAGTAAGGTTATTATTCATAACCTGAGTGACTTGTCCCAGTATGGTGATAAGGTGATCAGCACTAGTTGTATCTCTAGCTCCACAATAATTTTCTTGAGCAGGAGAGAAATCCCTACATGGAGTGCGTGCATTGATACAGTTTCCATTCCTCCCACTAGGTGCCATTTCTAAACAATGGCATAAACTAGATTAGTTTATGAATCAAAATACATAATTCCATACTTGTAAAACACTTAACATAAATTGAAAGATTTATGGATATATTACATAATCATAAAAAGAAAAGTTTTCATTGAGGATGTATATACTCATAAACCCTTTATAATGGTTTGTAAAGAAAATGAGAATTATCCTAAGCATATCCCCCGGGAGTGTCGTAACCAAGAGTGTAGAAAGACCCATTTTCGTGCACCAGTTCCCGTTCGAGTCTAGCTCAAATCGGTTTTTTCGGGTTTTACCCATAGATACATCTGTTCCAAAGCCTCCTCTACCTGCTCGTATCTAGACATGGATGTATTGCTCAGAAAACTCACAAAATCTCTACAACAACAAAATTCTAGGAAGTTCTTCTATACTAATCCTCAAAGTCTATCTCATGGCTATGTGCTCTAATCAGAGTTTTTCTAAATCTATCTCCCAAGGTTAGTACTAAACTGCCTCTCATACCAACTGTAACGCCCCGACCCGAGTTACCCAGAGTCGGTGCATTATTGCGTAACATTGGGATGATCACAAAAGATCATGTCTCGAAAGACCGATTAGTTTAGTAGCCTTGGAAACACTAGATACATTCATAAATGATACATTACATCATAAAGTGAAAAATCACAATAACAATAGTCTCCATAGTCCACACTTCAATCCCCTTCATACTATCCCTGTATGTCAGTCATATAATTTTTCTTCACATCCTGGGAAAAATAAAACATTGAAAGGGGTGAGCTCAGATGCTCAGTAAGGATGAAAATATAGCAGAAGCTTTCATAAATAAACATTAACATTTAAGAAAATGTATAAATAAAACAAAAGCCTTTTAAACCTGAACTTCAACATGATATAGAAAAATTAAAATGAGATAATTCCATTTACTTATTCACATGGATATTCTACCGGTCGAATAATCACATGCAATATCAATAACCACTTTCATAATGATGGAATGCATAATGCCAGACTATCATAACCACGTAGCCAAGGCCTCGTGCCAAGACCACAAATAAGATTTTGTCGAGGACTCGTGCCAAGACATTAGTTTGTCTCATGAGACCTTCCGATGCATCGAGGAGCTATAGCGGGCTCCACCCTTTACATATTAAGTCCAATGCATTCCTCATATGAATAGGTATAAACATATCATAAACCATAACATAATCGTATCACATAAAACATGCATAAAAGAAACATAACATTTCTACATTTCAATCACAAAATATCAATACAACACATTGATATAATAAAAACATTATCAAAACCATTTTCAATACCATAATAAAAGAAAATAAAAACATGGTATTTATTTTTCATTTTAAAAAAGTTAATTCTTATAGAGGAAGCCTAAATTCAAATAATAGTCACGGCGGAGGAGAAGTCGTTGTCACCGCATACGTAAGAAAAAACATTCCTTTTTTCATTTAGTAAAAATTCTTCATATAAAAAAATTTCTTCTGAATAAAAGTAAAAGTCAACGGGGTTTATACACCATATAAAGGAAAGTTGTGTATAAAACAAAATATGTCTCAATGAAAGGAGATTGAGACGAAGTCCCTTACAAAGATAATTTTTTAAATAAAATAGATCTATTATGTGTATTCACTATAAGTACACATAAATAATGTATAAATACAAGATATGACATAATAATATCATGACATAATTTGAATGTAGGAGATTAATCCAAAGACCAGAAATTGGGTTAAGA
Organism: Viscum album; assembly: GCA_963277665.1. NCBI lineage: Eukaryota > Viridiplantae > Streptophyta > Magnoliopsida > Santalales > Viscaceae > Viscum > Viscum album. Next base: position 332,729,304 of record OY728145.1, on the reverse strand, counting down.
AGTTCCCTTACGAAGATAATTTTTTTAAATAAAATAGATCTATTATGTGTATTCACTATACGTACACATAATGAATGTAAAAATAAAATATAGGACATAATAATATCATGTCATAATTTGAAAGTAGAAGATTTTCCCAATGAATAGAAATTGGGTTAAAAAGTTCCCTTACCTCTTGTCCGTCTTGACTCGACCGTTCTCTAACCTCCTGAATAACAAAATAGAGTTAATTTATAATTTCTTAAGAAACTTTTTCAAGATTATTAATCCTTTTATATCACTTATTACCATGTTATGAACATTATGTAATTATTTATGTTAATAACGGTCGTTTTTTCAATCTTTGGTACTTGAGTCAAAAACAAACTTATTATAATTACAAGTTGTTCATGTGGTAAAATATCCATTATATCCAGAATTATATTTATGATTTAGATATCATATATATCATATATATCCATTATATACATTCATTCATAATATTATGTAACATTTAGAGGTAAGAATTGAAATGCACCATTCATGGAGACGGTAAGCCGTACATACGCATGAACACTACTTTTATTTATATTTCATATTGAATGGAATGAAATCATAATGGTATAAAGGTGTATTATAATTCCAGTATAATATCATGTATAATATAATTTACTCCATCCTTTATACGTCCCACATATGGAATTAACGATTCAAATAACTTTGAGGGGGTGGTAGTCCGCACTTCCTAAAATGAAATTATCACGTTTACCCATAATAAAAATCATAAATTACGCCATAAATGAGAAATAAAGAAGAATAAGTAAAACATAAACATAATATATATATATATATAATATGAAAATAGTGTCATCAAAATGGCCACCATTAGAAGTGTTAAAAGAATATAGAACAATCATCGTTTCTTGAGGCAGTATTTCTCCACCCACAGAAACAGTATGTTCTTTAACCATTAGACGAAGGTGTGTGTAAGTTTAAATCAAATACATATCATAATAACATCCTAGTATATTGATGATAATGGTTTTGTTACAAAATAAAAGAATAAAAAGAGTTTAGGGGGTTGGAGAAGCAAAATAAAACAAAACAACATTAGAGAAGACATTACCTTAAAATCGGGTAACTCTTTTTGATTTGAGCCAAAGGCTTCCTTGGGAAGACTTTTGACCAAAGTGAGGATTATAGGAGTAATAGAGGGAAGTTTATAGAGTATTTGGGTTGAGTTTGTCCGAGAAAAATGGCTTGATGGTGTGAATAAGGTGGTAGAGGGGGGGGGGCTTTTATAAGAGGAGAGGAGGGGCACTCTTGGAAAGTAATGAAATATTACATTATTATGAAATGATTTTCGGATTATAAAGGTCCCAAAATGATATATTTCTAGGATAAGGTGATAAGGGTTCGAAATATTCCCATAAAATAGGTTTTAGACAAGTTTAAGCCTTATATTTTACATTATCTTTTCATTTTATTTAAATCGCGAATTAATGAGGTAATCGCTGCATCATCATGGTGTCATAAATAATTTAATTTATTTAATGTATAAGAATTATAAAAAAATATCATTATGTAGGAAATCTTTTTATATTTCCAATGAATAATTATATTCGAAAATATAACTTATATAACCCCATGTAATAATTGTTTTAGTAAAACAACACATGTTTGTGACAATTTTATTTTTACCTTAAATAAAAAGTTATTATTGTCATTTTCTTACCCAAGTGGCTCCATGGGGTCCCAAAGTTGACCCATGGATTTTCTTGGTCTGCCATGACTCATCCAATAAGGGTAGTACATGTGTAAGGGTATTTTCATATTTCTATAATATCCTTTTTACCTTAAATTTCACTAATTACCGTTAATCGTGATTAATTAAGCATAAAAGTTACTATTCAGAAAAAAATTATTTTAATCCCATTGAGCCACATTTTACTTCATAATTACAACCATGTATGTCAGATTTCTTAAAATCAAATCAGAGAAGTGGTAATGTTTCATTTAAACAAAAAAGCAGTTTTTGTAACTACCACATAGTGGTTTCACTATTCATCAAAATTGAAGTTTTTCAAAACAATGCCAAAATTTCACCCTAAGATATAATTGATATTCCGAATTCAAAAATGATGTCTATTTTAAAAAATTACAAACATATAAGTTGAATTAATTAATTTTATAATTAATTCCCACTGTCACAACAAATAGCGTGTTTTTCAGAAACAATATATATCAAACGTTTGACAATTGTTTATGTCCAATTTCAAAGTGAAATTAATTATAATGACCACCAATGGATAAAATGGTAAAAATATATTCTAATTATACTTTAAAACCACTCAATAGTATAATTTATCAATATAAATTATTTTTATTTAAAAAATTGTTTTTATGTATTTTTCACTATTCATAAAAAATTGGATGTTCTCAGAAAAATACCAAAAATTCAACATAGGCTAATTTTGGTATTCCGAATCCAAAAATGAAGTCCATTTTTAAATACATAATATATATAATTTCAAAACGTGGGTATTACTATTCATAATGGCTATTTTGATTAGTCGCGGTGTGTTAGAATCTCGAACTTGCGTATAATGCAAGCTATTGCATTATTGAAAGAGACGCGTATCGTGGATGCTCGGGGTGTTACATAACCTTTCGTGTGTTCATTTAACCACATTCAATTCCATTTAATCATTACATTCAAAAAGTGACATTTCATAATGAATTAAATAAAGGGAATAATTTTACAATCCCTAAAGGAAATCTCTTTAAGATGGAAACAAAAATCAGGCTTTTTCCATTTCATACATTTCCAAGGAAACATGTCATTTTCTATATGCCATATTAATCAAGGTCATCCCACTAAATTTTCCTAAATGTGGTAAATTTATTTATGGTACAAGTTTCACGATCATATAAATTAATATATTATTCTATCACACGAAAAATTTCATTCATGAACACTTGAAGGAGACATGTACTAAACATGATACTTACCAAACATAACATCAATGTATAAGTAAAGAACAACTACAAGTATAGTAGGAATGTAGGAAGGTATACTCTACATTTTTTTCTTAAAGGAAGCACACCTATGTTAGAGGGGTTTTCTTATAAAATCATGAAATTATTATCAATAAATCAATTAACATCATATGGATAAATCATATGCCTGAAAAGAGTTAAATATAATAAATAATAATTAAAAAGGAAAATAAAGAAAATTGAAAACATATATTAATTAAAGGGAAAGAATAAGGATCCTACCTAAGGGGGGAACCAAACCAAAAAATTTGGCTCTGGAAACTTTCTAACTAGGAGATTCTACTACCCCCTTAGAGCATATGAACCCTCAAATAAATATAAGAAATCTTAACCTCTAGGTATACATCCATATGGGCATAAAAATGTTCAAGGGGAACCTTATACATACTCTTAAATGCATATACTCGCCTCTACTCACCTATGTATTCATTTTCACACACATATATATATACATGGGAATGCCTATCCAAATAAATATATAATCATTTTCATAGAATAATATAAAAGTAATGGGGGAACCTGTACACACACACACACAGATATATATAGATATATATACACTTACCTATGAATATGCATGCAAGTCTCCTTAGACCCAGTGACTCAAAACCACACGCTAGGGTCCAACGCACTACAAAATAATTACTAAGAACCTTAAAATAATTAAATTTCCTAATTTAGAAGGTGTGAAATGAAGAATAAGGAAGAAAACCTCACCTTAGATGGTGGTGGAGAACCAAAAAAATTTTTATCACCAAGACTTCCATGTAATTTGTTGGAATAGACATGAACACGCCCCAAGAGACTTTCCACAGAACCTAATATCAGATGAAAAAGGAAAAAAATAATTACCACAAATAGGTTTCCATCTGATCTGCACCAGGAGATGAGGAGACAAAAAATGCATGATTTGAAGGAGGAGAATATAGGAGAAGAATTTACCATAGAGATCTGAAGAAGAATCACAAATAAATAGACGAAAATCGATGGTTGAAGGAGGATCCAGAGGAGGGGGTCACATATCACAGGCAAGGAGAATCATAAGGGGTGTTATGTCTCATATAAGGGAGGAAAAGAATGTTTGAGTTTTTATATTAATTTAATTTAATTTAATTAAATTTTAAAATATGACCCACACATAGTTTAGGTCGCATGGTTTAGCAAGTGGTGCAAAAAATGTGCACCCATTTTTAGGGAACCTAGAGAAACCCACATGGGTTAGCTGTACAGTTTGGAAACTGTTCTCTATCCATGGAGTGAAAAATGTTGATATACTTCCCCTAACACTAAGTGTGTGGGAAATGTGTGCAGTATGGAATACTATGCGCAACCCATTCGATAACCTCTACCCACAAGATTCAATCCACATGATTTCCTTATATAAACCATAAAGTTTTAGAAAAACCATGTGTCCAGTGCAAACCCCTTAAAACTTGAATTTTTTGGGTTAGGTGCTCCTAAAACTCCTCAAGACAACTGGGATACTACATTGGGCTACACCCAAGTAGAAAAAAATCACTGTGAAGTGATTAAGCTTTAAAAATTTAATTCTGATGCTTGTTTTAAATTTCATCCCATCCAATAAACGTGAAAAGTTCTGCTTCTTTCACTTTTTCATCTATTTCAAAAAAAGAGATGTTATATATTTTCATTTCATTAACCACAATTTAAAACCAACAATATCAATTGACAAAAAATAAAACTCATAAAAAAATTGGGATCTTCGATAGCAACTATAGTGACTCTAGATAAAGATATCTTTGTTGTACGTAATTCCCTTAAAAAATCATTAAATTTCACAATAATCTCAAAATCACAAGAAAAAAATATTTAGTTTAGTAAGGATTAGTAATAAAGGAAAATTATTTTATAAAAAATGTAAAGATTGATCCATAATCTAACCACACTAGATTCCCTTCAGATATTCTCATATGTGATACTTATATTCATAACCTTTACAATGGAAGCATAAGAAAATGGGTAAACTCAAATGGTTGATAAGGGATAAATAAAAAAAATCATCAAGGGTTACAAAAAAACAATATTATAAAACATTATTAGGGGAGAAGTATATTATTAAAAATTATTTGGAACAATATGAGTTTTTCTTATGGCATAATACAATGGCATGTAATCTGAAATGTAAAAATAAACAATGTGGAAAAATACCGTGGAAACATGAGATAATAATCTTAATATGTAGGGAATAATCATAGTTATATGGTATAAAGATATGGAAAACATAATAATGAACTATATAATAAATACAAACATATTCAATTATTACATAGTGGGTCAGGTATCATAATTCGTTCACCCATTACAAGATATCCACAGAATCAGTTCTTGGAACCCATTTTGATTCGAGCATCATAACTTCTAGTACATTAGTGACTCGAGTATCATAACATGGAGTTTTTTATTGAATATAGTATTAAAAATCATAGTACATTATTGACTCAATTATGAAAACTCATGTTCATTATTCAATCAAGTATTACAACAAATGATCTATTATTAACTTAGGATACATAAAACAATAATGAATGAATTTGAGTGTGATATTAGACCTTGAACATCAATAATATATATCTAATATTCCAAATGAAAATAATAATTAATCAAAACATAATGAACCTATGGAAATAAAAATGGGTTCCACAATATTTATAAATGGTATCACCAAAAGATACTTAAAAATGTAAATATTTGATACTATGAATAAAATCAACCAAAAGAGTGTTTTAAAAAAACTTTTAGAGGGAAATTCATAAAAAATAAATTCTATGGAAATAATAACATTAAATAATTATATTACATCCATAAAAAATCACAAAAGAGTTTTTATATGATGCTTTTAACTTTTTTGTAATTGATGATATTACGATTCACTATAAAAAGTAATTTTTGGTAAGATATATATTGAGGAATTGAAAATCATCCATTTTAAAATTCAGTAATAATAAATAAATCTCAATAATATATCTCTAAAATAGAAACAAGTGTTTCAAAATGGTGATGTGAAAACATTTTGAAATATTTTACTTGGTTAAGAATAATCTTCAAAAATAATTCCTTCAAAATACATAAAGGTCTAAAAAGGTGAAGTGAAAACATTGGAAAATATTGTATTTTTAAAAATGTATTTCAATAAGAGATTATTGAAAATACATAATGTTTATCAAAAAAAATGTGGACTAGAAGATAATAAAATTTATTTTGAAAGGATAAAGCACATTTTTTCTTTATATTTTGAAATAACAATATCGGAAACCCACATCATAAAATGGGAAACAAAAATTCCTTATGAGAATAGGTTAAGGTTATTATAAATTTTAAATGATATAACAGGTAATTATGTTTCCAATTATATAATATAATATTGGTGGGAATGGAAAATATGTACAAGAAGGGGGTGACATCATTAAAGGGGATGATAATTTTTCTTATCAATCATATAATATTGTTGTAAGAAACTCATCATGGTAAAAAAATTTATTTAAAAATCCATTCTCTAAATAGGGAAGATAAAATATAATGAAATATAATTTAATTTTGGAAATTACTAAACATGTTTGAAATAATTTCAAGAAGAAGAATTATAATTCAATAAATGGATTTGAGTTAACAAAGACCCTTAGAACCATGTTATCATTTGAATAAAAAAAATTTAATAAAATATAACAGGGCTATTAAAAAAATGAGCTAAATTAATTTGGAAAAATATATATTTTTATGGTAATCACACATTTCCTAATAGGTCACGAATTATAATAAAAAATATGTGTCAAAGAAATATTTTTGAGACAATAAGCCCCTTACATTAATTCCCGAGTTCCACTAAAGCACATGAATATACTATATAAAAAATATAAATATTAATAAATTATTTTATAAAATTATTAATACACATATATACACTTTTATATATTTTATTTATAATAATTTATTATAAATATATTCTTTATTTACATATTATTTTTATTATAAGGTGTTAGTAATTTTAATTATTTCATGAATGATTAATGATGTTGATTTCAATACCTATTAAATGATATAACATTTTCTTCAAATATCATTTGATTTATAATAAAATAAAATGATAATTATTTATAAATATATTATCTCATTCCATAAGGATTTGTTTTCTTTGTGTGAAAGTGTAATCGATCTCGGCTTATTTCTGTAATTTTAGAGATTGAATATGACAAATAAATAATAAGTTAAATACTTAATCTAACAATTTTATAAACCGAAAAAATCACTTTTTTCATATAAATTATAATATTATTATTTTTTAGGTTTCTATATTCATCCATGATAGAGTTTTATTGAATTGTTCATGTAGGTGGTTAAAATGACCCAAACATGAAATACCAAAATTAATGGATGAGTATGGTTATGAAACTTATTTATTTTGGAATAATATCCATTTTAAAAAATAATAATAATATTATATAAATTTTTTAGGGGTTTGAAACATATTTTTTGAGACTTTAATAAATAATAATGAAATAAGATGAAAAATGGTATACGTTACTTCATGAAGGTAGCAGTCCCTATGTATTCAAGATTAAGATTTTCTATAAATAATAAATTATTATTTTAGAATCATGTTTATGTTATTAAGTACTATTTATTCAATAAAGCCTTTATTTTTACCATCCATGAAAGTTGGAAGTGAAAAATGGAAAAATTCACTTTGTGGAGGTTATAGTTTGCACATACTCACAATCAAAACTTTCATTCATAGTGGTTGGAAAAGAATAAATAATTATTATTACATTAATACAACCAAATTTTGTAATTCTTAAAAAAATTCATTATATTAAAATTAATTTTTGGGTGGAAAATAATACAATAATGATGAAAAAATCAAGGGAAGTGAGGCACTTATATAGAATAAATTAATCTTCTCTTGGAAACCCCCTTTTTGATGGGGTTATAAAAATAGTATGGAACCCTAGGATCAATAACATGTGATATGGTTATGGGGGGTGGTGGGTGGGTAAAATTATATATTTTAAAGATGAAATTTGACGTAATATTGGTGGCATGAAGTGGTGGAAGTGTTCCCCTTTGATAAGTGGATAAAAGGCTAATTTTTGGAGTACCCATTATTTTTTATTAATTGTATATTACTATTTATGGGTAAATGGTTATGAAAATTGAAAGTATAAATTTTTTAAATTCATTGAGATTAAATTACTTTCCAAAACTCATTTTGGAGAAAACCTAGATTGATTTATGTTTTTTTTTATTTTTACCCAATGTACTTTTACCTGGGAATTTTTTATAAGCATGATAGTTAATTTTATTGTTAAAAATTAAAAATGACCTTATTATGTAATTTACACAATATTATTTAAAATTTAAAAATCATTATATCAAATAAGATATCTAATGTTTTTAAATTTTAATTTTAGGATAAATGTAGATAACATAGAAAATCTATTTCAATAATATGTTTGTTTTTAAGATGTAAATTTATGTGTAGGTTAAAATATTCAAGGTTATTAACTTCCATGATATTAAATTTTTTTTATTTTAATAAAATTAAAATTTATGTGTATTTTAAATAAATAAAGAACCTAATTTCATCATTAAAATGCATAATCAAAATTAAAGACCCAAAAATATTTTCGAATTGGAAAAACATAGAAGTTATGTTATCAAAATTTAAAAAGGCTTTCTAAAGTAATTTTTTTTTAAAAATACATCATTTTACTCTATTAATAAATATACAATAAATTAAATTTTTTTATGAACTTATAGATATTTCTCACATATCGATAAAGTCATAAAATTTATTATTTTTGTAAAAACAGTATTCATCATTATTCACATAAACATTAATTATTTTAGAAAACTAGAAAAATTCACCATTAGAAAATTTTGACATGATGAATTCAAAAGTTTAATTAATTATTATAGATAAAATTTTAAATTTTTAAAATTTATCTTTTGAATAAAAATACTATATATAAATTAAAAATATTTTATTATTAAAAATACCTTTAAAAAAATTAATTATTTTAATAATATTTGTCTTATGAATTTATAATTGACTAAAATATTTACATATAATATTGGAATTATTATTTTTAAATTTTCTAAATAATATTAATCTCATATACTAAATCATTTTAGTTCAGTGTTGAGTGTAAAACAAGCTATCAATCATAGTATTAATTGAGAGAAAAAATATATTCAATGATCATAAATTGTTATATTCTATTCCTTTAAATAAAATACAACCAGATAATTTTAATTATCACTTTCTAATGAAAATTACTTATCGTATATTAGAGGTTTATATGACTCAATATATAATATTTATAGTTACATCTACAAAATTAGAAAATATATCATTTCCCTCAAGAATAGGGTTAATCATAATATTGATTTTTTCAACAACTATTTGAGCCGAAAAATGCTCATGTTGGGGTACCATAAATTATATAACAGAATTAGTTTCTTGAAATATGTTATAGTCATCCTTTCACTAATATATGATCATAGGTCTTTTTTGAAATATTATTTCCCTATTATAAGAAACCAACCTTATTACAAAACATAATATTAAATTTATCCAATAAATCATTTCCATTCACATTGAGGATCCTTTCGGGTTTATAGATTTAGAGAAAAGGGACATAACACATTCATGATATTACAAATTAATTATAACACTCTTATATTTCAAAGTAATTTATATATTTAAAGTAAGTCAATAGATTATACTACATGAAACACTGACTTGGCTTGCGTTATACACAAGATTGAGTTTCAACAAAACAACACTTTAGTATTATAATTATTTAAATGATATATTAATTTATCAGTTAAATATTATGATTTGAGTTGTAAAAAATAGATTTATATTGTTATTTATAATTTTTTCACATAAATAAAACATATTTATAATGAAATTTATCTGTTTTGTTAAAATAGTTTTATATTTAGAAAACCTATTTCCATAAAAGAACTACTTTTTATGTCCTTTTGTAAAAATAATAAAAGTAATATTATACACTCATAAAAATTTAATTAGTTAAAATATAATTCATTTTTAGATTTAGAATATCAAAATTATCTTAGGGTGAATTTCTGGTATTTTTCTGAAAACATTCAATATTTAATGAATAGTAAAAAACACTACATTTTATATAAAAACCGACTATTTATTTAAAAAATTATTATTATTTTTTAAATTTATTTGAAAGTAAAAATATATACATAATACTTATATTGGACCAATTTATTTCATTGGAGTCATTTTATAATAGGATTAGATATATAATATTTTGTTGATTTTTTAACGTCTATTACCCACCTTAGAGTCACATTTGCAAATTTGCATAAAACTTAATTTTACCACTTCTATGAATTGAATTTCAAAAATACGAGAGACATGGTTTAAATTAGTATGTAAAATGTGGTTCAATATGATGAAAATAATATTTGGTAAATAGTAACTTTTGAATTTTACTCACCATGGTTAAAAGTAAATAGGGTAATAAAATGTACAAATGATATTATAATTACCCTAACACATGTCCTTATTCTGTTGGATAAGTTTATTTAGACCAAAATAAACATTATGAATAAAATATGATCATTTTGTTCCAATTTTATTAGATTAGGACATTTATTATCATTTTATTTTTAAGGAGAGTTAAAAGTGTCGAATTCCAATTTTAATAACTAAACCATTTTTAATATAGCGTTATACAAAATATAAATTTGACTATAAATATTAATTAGAAATCTAAAATTATTTCTTAAATATTGTATTTTATTTATATTTTTAGACATTAAATAATTAAATATATTTATGAAACAATGATGATACAATAATTACCTTATTAATGATGGATTAGAATTAATGATTTTATTAACATCCAAATAAATGTAAATTGAAACTTTTAATATATTCCAATAATTTTATAGGTTAATATGACTTGTGAAGATTGAATTAATGTATTTTTTTTAATTAATGAAGTTTTTTTTTAATTTCACCAAAACCAATTACTAAATAGTGTCAACATTGACCTAAATGAGTTTTTAAAAGAAATACTGTATTATTATATGATATAATATTCATAAAAATTTAAGGTTCAGAAAAAGGACATATATAATGATAGATATTTAATTAATGAACCAATTGAGGTTTTATGGGCATTTTATAGTAATTTTATTAACAATGTAATATATAAATACAAGAATACATTGTTGAAGATAAACTATTTAACTAAGAGTTAAATCTAAAAGATAAGGTTAATATAGATACCTAACTTGTCTAAAACCTATTGGATGAAAGTATTTTTACCCATACCCACCATGGAGTCTAAATAAATCTATTTTAAGCCCTTATAAACCTAAATGATGTTACAATAAAATAATATTTCATGATTATCCTAATGTGACTCTCACCTCTCTAATAAAAATGTCATTAACATTACCTCAAAATCACACCTCCAAAGCCATTTGTCTAAGCCAAAACATACTCAAATATCCTCCCAACTACCTGCAATGAAACTTAGATGCCTTATTTTATAAAAAACCCATCCTATGAATCCCTTTTGATAAAATTTAGAAGGAACACCCGAAGAAGAGGTAATAAATTTTCACCTCTTTTTTTTCTTTTATTCTTCCACTTCCTCTTTCATTGTTCTTTCCATAAAATAATAATAACTACAATACCTTCTAAATACTGGAATATTATTATACATATGGAACAACAATATTCATTATTCTATCCGTTCTATGAATGACAAAGTCACCATATGTACATACATACGGCTTACCATCTCCACGTCGTGGTGTAGTTTGTTAGTCAAAACTTCATTATTTTGATGGGTATAATAATGAGTATAATTAATGTAAATAATAAATATAACATGTTATAGATTCTTTATACGTAATATAAAATAAAATTACAAATTATTTCACCATCAATAGAATGATATTGTTGCTCGTGTATATATACAGATTACTGTCTCCACGAACATGATGAGATTCATTCCCCATCGTAACCATTCAAAAATAATTTTCATTTTTTGATTAAAAATAATGTTTAAGAACATAATATCTTTTTGGATATGAATAAAATAAATTCTATCCATAAAAAACACAACTTACATAACAAAACATATAAATGAAAACAAATCACTTAACACCCAAAACAATGATACTACAGAAATATTATTATCAAAGAAATATTAGAAGATAATACATGATAAAATATTTTAGTAATTGGTTATTTTATACTTTAATTACAGTTATTTAACTATTATACAAGAGGTTAACTTACCCTCAACTAAGGAAAAGTACAAGGGAATGGTTAATTTTACAATTTCTTTATTATCTGAGGTAGTTAATACAAAATTATCTACTGGGATTTCATTATCACCCTCATTAATTTTTTTAAAAATGTATTTCAAAACAATTTTACTATTTCCAAGAATATGGGTTTAATTCATTTATACCCTTGATTAAAATTTTTAATTTTTTTAATGGAATCTTTCCGTCATTTTCCAAACATGTAACTTTATGACCTTTTTAAAAAATTAAGGTAAGATTTTTTTTTCACTTATATAGTGGGTGCGGATATTTTCCACCATTGTAACACCTTCGAAGATTACCTTACAATATTATAAGAATATATTAAAAATAAATGATTTCTTTTATAATTTTGTTACTTTTAAATGATTTCAAAATATAAAGAGATATTTCTCTCAAATAGTTTTTATTTCACCTATATCAATATCCTTTGATGGATTTTACTCTTTTTTGAAGTTGATTTATTAGGATACAATCTTCCTTTTTTTATTTAATATTTTGTGATATTTTTGACTGTGGATATGTTATTTTTATACCATTCATGGTTTATGGTTAAAGAATTAACATTTGGTATGCTAGTTTTAATATAAATGTTTATGTTATTTTTCATCCTTTTCATATGAGAAATGAATTGGACTTAGTAAGTGACGGGTGTAGCCCTATATAGCTCCTCAATGCATCGATAAGTATCATGAGATAAACTACTTTCTTGTTACAAGGCCTTGAAAAAATCTTTTTTGGAGTCATCGCATGAGGCCTTGACTATGTGGTTATGATGTCCAAAACTATGCATTCCATTATCATGAAATTAGATATTAATATTACATGTGATTATTCGACAAGTAGAATGTCCATGTGAATAAGTAAATGGAATGATTTGATTTATATTTGACATATTATGCTGAAGTTTAAGTTTAAAATGATTACATTCCTTAAATTTTTATGCTTATTTATGATATTTTATGCTATACTGTTATCCTTACTGAGAATATGAGATAACCCCTTTCTTATGTTTTCTTTTTCCTAGGATGTGAAGAAATATATTATGATTAAATAGTAGCGATAAGCCAAAGGATATGAGTGTTTTCAAAGGGGACACAATGTGGTTTTTTATTTCATTATGTAATGTAAAACTTATGTATGTATCTAGTATTTCCAAAGATACTAAACTAATTGGTCTTTTGAGACTTGATCTCTTGTGATCATGCCAATGTTATGTAATAACACACCGACTGTAGGTAACTATGTTCAGGGTGTTACAGTTTTTATTAAAGAAAGTTTCTTACACTCAATGGAAACTATATTTTGAAAAACACTAATTAGATAACATTACCCTAAGATAATATTTAAGGATTAGCATAGAAGAACATTGAAAACTTTTGGTAGTGTAAATATTATCTATGTTTTCTAAGAAAATACATCCATGTATGGATATAAATAGGTAAACATAGCTCTGGTAGGGATGTATCTAGTAATGAAAAGTCTGAAAAGGGGTTTCAGGCTTGACATAGGGTATCTTGTTACATGACAACGGGCCCTGATGCACTCTTGGTATTGACACTCCCAGGGGATATGCTTAAGATAATTCAGATTTTATTTACAAACCATTATGAATGATTTATGAGTAAATACTTCTTCAAAGAAAACATTTTTATGATTATGGATTATATTCATAAACTTATCAATTTACGTTAGGTATTTTACAGGTTTTTAATTATGCATTGCGATTCATAAACTAACCTTGTGTATGACATTGTTTAGAAATGGTGCCTAGTAGAATAAATGAGAACTCCAAAAATACGCATGATCCCAAGAGTAAGATGGATCATATCTTTCATGGTCTTTAGACAACATTTTGAAGTGAAATAGTCACCCATGTATTCTCATCATATGAAGAAATAATATTATGTGTTAATAAGATAAGTAGAGAAATCTCCAAGTCCTATGGATTTTAAGGGAAGACATAGATGAAAAGGATGGTAGGGAGAAATATGGATAATGGGAAGAAGTGAAAGAAGGATTACCTCATATGTGATAACTGTGGGAAAAATATCCTTGGTAAATGATTGAAGGGATTGAAGGTTTTTCAAAAGTTCGGAGAAAAAGGACAGCAATTATGTGATTGCATGGGCAATAAAAAGATTTCAAATGTATAATTCTTCATCTGCAAAGAGTTGGGACACTACATGAATCAATTTCCCGATCATCAGAGTATACTGCAAATGATGCTATTGGATAATAATCATGTTATGATACTACCATAGACGAAGAGGAATAATTAGTGTTCTTATATTTTTATTAATGAATTATGTCATTTGAGTGTTGTATCAAAGATGTACTGGTTATATTAACTTTGTAAATAGAAAAGGATTGAACTGCAGTATTATTTCAATAAGGATTTGAGATTATATGGTACAATGGAACGTGACTCAATGGATAGTTAATTTTTTGGGAAAATACATTGTTGAAGGAAAGAACAACCATATTATGGTTTTGATATTGAGGTAGTGATTTTAGAATAAGAGATGGTTGATTTCGATAAATTATCATGGATATTCTTGACTACCTTGGAACTGATTAATAGTTTGTTTATTTCATCATTGTTAGAGTATTCAATTTTTTTTGTACATTAGGAATATATATAGTATTCTATAAAGAAAAAGGGAGCATGAATGTAATCAATATAGTTTTATTTTAATTCATGGTGTTACCTTGTTTTAAGAGAATACATGATGAAGGTAATCACATGTTATTATGTGGCAAAAAGAGTTTTTCATTATGTTATGTTGACCAACCTTATAATTTTCTGGACAATGAGTTTGGACACAAGTATTTTGGTTAAGTCTAAATATTGGGTTGGATAAATTTGTATATTGGATACTATAGTTTATGTTTAAAAATATATTAAGATTATTTGTGTATTTTTTATAAAAAAGGGCAACCTGATGGTCGGGTGATAACCTATCGCATCCGACAAGGCTGCGAGACTTAAACCCACAACCAAAGGGCGATAATGGTGCATCACTTACCACTGGCCTACGTGATGTCCAAGTTTGTATAATTTAGTTTTTTTTAAATGATCAGATTGATGAATTATAAATTCATTTCTTGAAACTATATACGAATAGGATAAATAGAATATTTTTAGTTCTATTATCATTTGGAGTGAAAGATGAGTTTTGGTAGAAATTAGTTAAATGATAGAACTCTACCAGTAAAGTATTTATTCTATGAATAAATTAATTAATAAACGTTAGGGGAAGTATATTAAAAAAAATGTGTTATCATAATACCTTATGTTTTGATTAAAAAATGATATTTTATGTCACAATAGATTTATGCCTTTGAATCCCTTAATGTTCTATTTATTATTCACTTGTTTTTGATTGATGACCTCAATCACTCCCAATAAATATTTACGTTTTCCTCCAATTATGTGTCTAGAATTACCACCAATGTTATCCATTTAAAAATCCTAATGTGGTTTTGAATTTTTCATTTCACTTTCCCTCTTATTAAGACTAAATTTTATTAACCCTATTTCCAATGTGGGTTTTCCACAAAGGTATTTTCTCTTTTTAACCTTTTATTTTTGAAGAACAATTTCAAAATTCAAGGATGCAATTTATTAAAGGAGGGGATAATGTATAACCCCAATATTTCCTAATATGTTTTACCTTTAATGTAATTCAATATCTTATACCTCACGCAACACTGACTTGGCTTGCATTATATGCAAGAATGTGTTTCTGCAAAACAACACATTAGTATTATAACTTTTCAAATGATATATTTATATATCAATTAAATATTGTGATATGAATAGTAAAAAATAAATTTTTATTGTTACGTATTACATTTTAAAATAAATAAAACATATTTATAATGAAATGTATATGTTTTTTTTCAATAGTTATATATTTAGAAAAACTATTTTATTAAAAGAACTAATTTTGAAGTCCTTTTGTGAATAATTATAAATTTAATTTTATACTCTCTTAAAAAAGGAATTTGGTAAAATAGACATCATTTTTTGATTCCTAATATCAAAATTAACTTAGAGTGAATTTTTTGTATTTTTATGAAAACATTCATTTTTTGATGAATAGTGAAAAATATTACGTAGTACATAAAAACTGACAATTTATTGAAATTTATATATTTTTATTTAAAATTATTTTAAATTCAAAAGAGATACATAATAATTATATTAGTACAATGTAATTTATTGGAGTAATTTTATAATAAGATTAGATATATAAAATTTTATTGATTTTTTTAATGACTTTTACCCACCTTCTAGAGACATTTGAAAATTTGCATAAAATGTAATTTTACCACTTCTATGAATTTAATTTCAAAAATCTGAGACACATGATTGACATTAGTAACTAAAATGTGATTCAATAGGATAGAAATTTTTTTTAGAGAATAATAACTTTTGAATTTTATTTACCACAATTAAAACTAAATAGGGTAATTAAAGGTAAAAATGATTTTATAATTACCCTAAAACATGTCCTAATTATATTGGATAAGTTTATTTTGAAAGAAATGAACCTTAGGAATAAAATATTATCCTTTTTGATCCACCTGGATTAGATTAAAACATTTATTATTATTTTATTTAAAGAAGAGTTAAAAGTGTTAAATTCAAAATTTAATAACTAAACCATTTTTAATATTGGGTTATACATATAATATATTAAATTATTAATATTAGTTAGAAATATAAAAATATTACCTACATCATGGTATTCTATTAATAATTCTTAGGCATTAAATAATTAAATTTATTTATGGCACAATGATGATTCCATAATTACCTTATTAATGAATGATCAAAATAATTGATATTACAAATATCCCAATAAATGTATATTGAGCCTTTAGAGGCATTACAAAAATTTTCTAGGTTAATATCACTTGTTATGATTGATTTAAGGTATTGTTATTTGAAGTAATGATGTATTTTTGACTTTCACAAAAACCAAATACTAATTAGTATAAAAATTAACAAAAAAGAGTTTTTAAAACAAATAAAATATTATTAAATGATATAATATTCATAAAAATCAAAGGATTGGTCAAAGGTAATATATAATTATAGATATTTAATTTATGAACCACTTGAGGTTCTCTTGTCATTTTATTATAAGTTTTTTAACCATGTAGTAAAAAAATATAAGAAGATATTGTAAAAGTTGAACTATTAAAGAAAGAGGTAAATATATGAGATAAGGTTAATATGGCGACCTAAACCTGTATAAAAACTATTGGTTGATATGATTTTGACCCATCACCACATTATACTATAAATAAATCCATTTGGGAATTTATAAACTGAAAATTATTTTATAATATAATAATATTTCAAGCTTTTCCTAAAGTGACCCTCACATCTCTCATAAAAGGGTACTTCCCCATATCTCAAAATAACACCTCCAAATCCATTTGGATCGGCCAAACCCTTATCAAATATCCTCCCTACTACCCTCAATTCATCCTATTGGCCTTACCTTGATCATAAATCCTTCCTTTGGAGCCCTTTTTACCAAATCCAAAAGGAATCACCAGAAGAAGAGGTAATAATTTCATCACCTCTTCAAAAGTTCTTTTATTCTTCCACTTCCACTTTATTTTTTTTTTCATACCAAAATAATAACTCTAGTACCTTATAAATAATATGATATTATTATTAATATGGTACAACTATATTCATTATTCTATCTATCATATGAGTGACAAAGTCAACATACATGCGTATGTATGGCTTACCATCTCCACGTCATGGGATAGTTTTTTACTCAACACTTCATCATTTGGATGGGTATAATAATGAGTATAATTTATTTAAATAATAAATATAACATGTTAATGATTCAGTATATGTAATAAACCATCCAATTAAATACTATTGGACAATCAATAGATTGATATTGTCGTTCACGTGTACGTACAGATTACCATCTCCACCAACGCGATGAGATTCATTCCCCATCATAACCATTCAAGAATAATTATTTTATAATTAAAAATAATGTGTACAAACATAATTTCATTCTGTATAGGAATCAAATACATCCTATCAATAAAAAACAAGACTTATGCAACAAAAAATATAAAGGAAAATAAACCAGTTAACTAATGAAAGAATGATACTAATGAAATATTATTGACAATGAAATATTGAAAGATCATATATAATATTATATTTATGTATGTGGTTCTTTTATAATTTAATAACAATTATTTATCTATTATACGGTCGTAAAATGTACCCTCTACTAAGGAAAATTACAATATAAGGGTTAATTTTACAATCTCTTTATTATCTGAGGTTGTTTACACGTAAGAATCTACTAGGAATTCTTTATCATCTCACTAGTGTTTCTCAAATGTGTATTTAAATTTTTTTTACTATTTCCTAGAATATTGGTTAAAGTCATTTAAACCATTGTTTGAATTTTTATAAGATGTTTTGAAAGGAATATTTCTACCGTTTTCCAAACAAGGTACTTTTTTACCTTTTCAGCACATTAAGGTAGGAATTTTTTTTAACTTATACGGTGGGTGTGGCTATTTTTGCCCATTATAACACCTTAAAGGCATCCCTTACAATCTTATAAGAATATTTTCAAAATAAATTTATTCTTTTATAATTATGTGACTTTTACAAGTTTTCAGAATATAAAGAGACATTTTTCTCAAATAGTTTTTATTTCATCAATGTTAACATCCTTAAATCGATTTTACACTTGTTTGAAATTGATTTATTATCATAAAATCTTATATATTGTATTGAAGGTTTTGTGATATTTTTTATTATGGATGTGTTATTTTTATACCATTCATGGTTTATGGTTAATGTATTAACATTTCATATAATAGTTTCATTACAAATGTTTATGTTACGTTTGAACCATTTCATATGAATAATGCATTGGAATTATTAAGTTATGGGAGCAGCCCACCATAAATTATCTATGCATAGGTAGGTCTAATTGGAAAAACTAGTGTCTTGGCATAAGATCGTGACAATAATTTTATTGGTATTCTTGGCACGAGGCCTTGAATGTGTGGTTATGATTTCTAAAATTATGTATTTGATCATTATGAAATTAGTTATTGGTATTACAAGTTATTATTAGAATATTAGAATATACATGTGAATAAGTATATGGAATTATTTGATTTATAATTTCCATATTATGCTGAATTTTTAGTTTAAAAGGCTTGTGTTTTAGTCTTACACATTACCTTAAATGTTGATGCTTAATTATGATATTTTCCACTATATTTTTATCCCTACTAAGCATCTAAGATCACCCCTTTCTTATGTTTTCCTTTTTCCCAGGATGTGGAGAAGTATATTATGGTTAACCTGTAGGGATAGGACAAAGGATATAAGTGTGTTCAAAGGGGACACAATGTTGTTTTTTATTTCATGATGTAATGTAAAACTTATGTATGTATCTAGTACTTCCAAGTATACTAAACTAATTGGTCTTTCACGACATCATCTCTTGTGATCATGCCAATGTTAGGTAATAATGAACTGACTTTGGGAAACTGCGATTGAGGCGTTACATTAATATAGAGTGGACACTATAAAAATGGTACTCATTTCTTCCAAAATATAAAACATTTCAAATAAAACAACATTTCCTTGAAAATTATTCTAACATGTATCCTGGAATAATTATTTATCTTATACATCCTTATAACATGTTAAAATTATTTAAAAACATGTAATGAGCCAAAAACTCTTATTAATGGATATAAAAAGATGGAAAGAACACATTATTCCATGAAAACTTGTACCATATGAAATCATTTACAAAAGACAGAATTTTTACCCTTATATATTTACATTGTGGATAATGATAGTTCTAAAAGATCCCCATAATAAATAATAACCAAAATAGAACCATAAAGGTATCTTGGAGAATTACTTACATAATATTGTAACCCTCTCGGCTATAGTATAATTGGTAACCCTCACAACTACCTTTCAATTTGTGTAACCATCGCAGTTACACTTTGTGTAACCATATAGCCGACATCCATCTTATGAATACCCAATTAATTGAAAGGATATATAGGTCCCAACATTCCCCATTAAAAAATCCCACGAACCAAAACACAATCAATCAACATGAATAATTTCATGAAATCATTACTTTTGAATTTTGTAGAATGAAATTTTTCAAGAGGTTTTTAAAAGCAAATCCCCTTATGAATATCATATAATTGAAATGAGACTTAATATAGTGAATAGAATATTTATATAATCTATAAATACACATAATTAAACATAATATAATCACAATTAAGCACATAAACTATTTGAATTCCACATAAATAAGGAAGTATAATGTTAACCCAAAGGATAGAAATATGGTTAAGAATTCCCTTAGCTCAAGTTTGTCTTTCTTCAAACACATTTGAACCAAATGTATAATGGTTAAGGGAGTGTTATTAATATCTTAAAAAATATTTATTTTTATAATTCTTTATATGATCATTTAATTACATCATTTCACACTTTAATTATTAGTATTTTGTACCTTTCATTGTTTTGGGTGCGTTCTTTACATGATTTCTAGGATCGGTTCTTGATGGATATTTTTGACGATTGGAGGTGAAAAATCATAATTGGATAAGATTTGTATTTACATTGTTCTAGAACCATTAATTATACCATCTACCATTTTGAATTCTTACATGAGGATGATTAATAAGCTAAAATATTATTGATATTTGTTTAGGACATTTGGGATATTTTTCGATTCTAATGACCTAATTTATTTTCTAAATTAAAAACATGTGTAAAAAATTATTATAGATCCATATAAAAGTTATAAAACATCATAATCTGTTTCAGCCATAAAAATGGTTTCATGACAAGTCTAGAAAGAAGTAAAAGAAATTGAAATCACATCGTCCACGTTGTCGATAATTCGACACATCACAGATGGTGTTTCAATTTCTTGAATAAGTGGTACATGAGAAGACATATAATGGTGAGTATTAAAAAACATTATTATATCCATAATATTTAGGATATTGGATAAATCATGCCACTTGGATAATGATAGGTGAGGAAGGAAGAACAATAGGAATGAAAATGAAATGAAAAAAAGAAAACAAAAGAGGATGTTTACCTCTTGATGTCATATCCTTAAGATCCTCCATAAGGCCTTTGGTTTTAGTCTTTTGGTGAGATACAAATCTCTAGGACGTGGGGAAGGGACTTGGGAGGTGTATTTGGTGGAACTTATTGAAGGATCAAGTAATGCGAGGTGTGGGAGGAGGAGGGAAATGAGTGTGGGATTTATAGTGGTAGAGAGGGGGTATTTTTCATTATTTGAATCATTATTATAATTATTTTTCTCGATACATTGAATAGTATTAATTTATGTGACCCAAAATAGTAATAATTTTATGTGAGTCCAAAACAAGTGGTCTAACATCACTTATGATGTCATTAATAGTCTATTTAACTGATAATTTGAACATACGGGGTTTTACCGTATTTCACTATTCATAAATATTCCTGAATTTCAGATAAATACAAAAAATTCACCTTATCCATTTCTCGAAATGTAGAATTAAAAAATTAAATCCGTTTTTTGAAAATAGTTTTCAAAATATTATTAATTTAATATTTAAATAAAATCGTAATTTATTTAAAAATAACAATTTTAAATTCATAACTCATTTTTCAACACCTTGAAAAATTAATCAACATCTCATTATCTTATATCCATAAGAAAATTAAATAATAATATGATTTAATATTCATAAGTGTCATATTACTATTCATATCACTATTCATAAGGGTATGTTACTATTTACCAAAAATCATGTCAGTTCTATCTTACTCTAAAAAATATACTAAACACAATTGTAGATTATTGATTTTTGAATTTCAAAACATTTAAGTGGAAACACTATGTATAAAGTATAGTCATAAATATATTCAGAAAACAATTTTTCAGGCATTTAAATTTATTTTTTAAAACCATGGGGTGTTACACCTATATTGGTCATTAATATATTGTCTATGTAAAGATAGACTGTACATCTAAATGAATAATTATTAAGACATGGATGGTGAATAAAATGATAAAAATTGAAGTAGATTCATAAAACTAAGATATAATAGTTTTATTACCATTAACCTTTTATTAAAAAATTAATTTTCAGTAAATGATGAAAACTAACATGATATTTTACATTCTAAAATCAAGATTGGAAAACACCAAATACCACTTTATTATAATAATTTTTTTAATAATAGTACTTATATACAATTTTACTTGTTCTCATGGTCTATGAGGTCATTAGTGTGGGGTTTTATCTTATTTCCTTGGATTAGTGCAATGGTTTCCATAGTGTCTAAATTATTTACATCTCAAAGATGGAACTATTAATGGATCCTTAGGATGAAATTTATTTTTCTCGATCCTGGTAACTGCTATTTTCCATTTTTTAGAATATTATTTACTTTCCCCCTCCTTTACCATTTATAAAACATTTATATATTCCATTGAGACATCCCCTTAGTATTTCTTCCCAATATTTTAACAAAATGAAAATTGGATATTCTTTCCTTCATCACCATCATCACAAGATTTTCAATGAAACTCTCTCCATAACTTATATGGCGTGTTTGGTTATTAAAGAAGAATTATTAATCCTAACTGAATATAGTTTGGTGAGTATAACTACCTAATTATCAATGAAATCTTATATCCCACTTGGTTTCTTAATAGGAAAATTTTGTATTTTCCATCATGACATTAATTATCTTTGTTCCTCCTAACTTTAGTCATTTATAAGACTAAAATAGTTAATCATGAGTGATAAATATTAACATCATAAGGTAATTATTAAAACGTAAAACTCAAAAATGTTCTACTATTAGAAACCATCACATTTGATTTTAGTTTAACCTTAAAAACTCTTGGTTTAATCTAATTTTGTTTAGGTTTGGTTGTATCATATTATTCAACTTATTTCCTTAAAATAAAAATATATTTATAATGTATTGTACATAAAATGTGATTAATGAATGAAAAACCCTCTAGAGTGTCTAACTAGGTGTTTAGTCTTAGGATCTCTGAAAATACACTATAGTGATGATTGATTTTATACTTAACTATCCTTTTTTATGGTTATTACCCATAGGTGAATTTTTAATATAGATTTATTCACTTTATAGTTTATAGAGAGGGATGTAATTTCTAGGATAACAATACAATATCCATTTTAAGAATAATTTGGGATTTTTCATATTATTAAAATTTTCCATTTGACATTTTCCTATGCTTTTAAATAATTATATCTAATCATAGTCCCCAAAACATAACTCAAATAATATACATAAATAACTAAACCCTACTTTGATTCCAACTAGAGAGACCCACGAAAAACATATCATTATTTTACCTAATTTGTATAACTTAGTTATTACATATCACAATAATCTCCCAACACCATGAACAAAATTTTAAATGTATTTGAAGGCCAGTTACATATAAAACTTATTTTATGAAACCTGTGAAAATTTCTCCATAATAAAACCACACTATAATACCTTCTTGAATTCTCATAATTTATACTCATATTCATGATATTGGGAGAGTAAACATAATAAAATGGGTGAGCTGAAATTCTTAGTAAGTGAAAAATCATCAACATGAAATCATGTGTTATATTATATGAATATGAGAAAAAATGATTATGGGAGAAATATAATATTAATAAGAACATGGAATAATAATTTTTTCCCATAAGGCATGTTAGAAGGACATGCAATATTGAATGAGAAAAACATATATAGTGGAAAAAGTGTATTGAAACTTGAGATAATAAATATGAGTCATGAGACATAATAATAGGTATATGACCTTAATATACAAAAAAATAAAATAAGGAACTATGGAATATACACAATCATAGGAAATAATAGCATTGTGGTTCATGTATCAAAGACCTATGACCCATTGCATGATAGCTTGTTAATTACATATTGTGATATATTCTGACTCGGGAATCATAACTGATAACCCATTAGTGACCCAACCATCATCACTAATATTATATTATTAACTAAATTATCACCATCCATGGTCAATTATTGATTGCATTATCCGAAATTGTTGTCCATTGTTGACTCAAGTGTCATAACTCGTAGTCAATTATTTTATAATGATACATAAGAATGTAACTAATGCATTGGAATGTTATATAGGACCCCACTTATAAATCATATATATATATCTGTTCCAATTGAAAATAATCAGTCATCATAACTTAATGATCCCATTGAAAGGAAATCGAGCATCATAATTTTTCTTGATGGTATCACCAAAATTTACTTAATGAATTTTAATGGATAACACCCAAAATTAAATCACCCAAAATAGTATTTCATGTTAACAATTAGAGGGTGATTAATTAAATTGAATTTTTTTATAAATATTTCTTTATATATATAGATGAAACATGTAGAAAAAACCTAAAAGAGTTATTAGATAATTATATTTAACTTTGCTGTAAGTGATAATGTTGTATGTCACTTTACAAATTCATTTTTTGAAAGGAAAATTTTGATAAATTTAAAATAATTAATATTAAAAATCAATATTAAAAAATAAATCTCAATAATGAGGCCTTGAAAAATTCATCAAGGTTTCAATAATATCATGTAATTTTTTTTGAAAACTTTTACTTTTTTAAAATTAATCTTCAAGAATGATCCTTAAAAAACATAAAGTTTCAAAAATCATAATTGGAAAATTTTTAAATAATTTAATATTTAAAAATAAAACTAAATAATAAATACATTAAATTTCATTAAGGTTATTAGACAAAAATGCGGCATGGAAGATAAAATAATTTATTTTGAAATGATAGAAAATATGTTTTATATATTTTGAAATATGTTTATTGAAAACTCACATCATAAAAAGATTAAAGACATACATTTTTAAATAGGATAATGGTATTATGAATATAACATGATAAAATAAAAAATTATTTTTCGAATTATAAAGGGTAAAATTGGAATGAAAGGAAAACATGGATAAATATGGGTTACTATCACAATATAGAATGTGAATTATTCTTAACAAAGATATACATTTAAGGATTAAAGTGAACAGAATAATATATTTAATTTAAAATCCGTTATCCCTAATGAGTAATATATAGTACCTTGAAATAAAATCTTTGGTTGTATGTAACAATACTTGGAATAAAATAGTTTAATAAGAAGCATTCTATCTCAATGAAGGGAGTTTAGTTAACAATGACCCTTACAACTACGATGTCTATTTAATCAAAATCCATTTAATTAAAAAAATGATATGTATAAAATATGTTAATTATTTTGTAATCACATGAAGATAAATATTCATTTTTTACAATAAGAAATATATATCAACAAAATAAATTTGAGACAAAGAACCCCTTACCTTAATTCACAACTTCTATTAATATGCCTGAATATCCTATGTAAAAGAAATTACAATATTAATAACCTAAGTAATATAATTATTCAAATATATATATATACTTATTTATAATTCATTCATAATAATTTCTTATTAATATATTAGTTATTTATCGAATATTTTTACTATTAAGATTCATTAACTTCAATTGTTTTATGCATGCCTTAATCTATAGATTTTGGAACACATTATTTTATTACAATGCTCATATTTCCAAGATAATTTTCAGAAATATAATAGATAAATTATATTTATTTATAAATATATTATATCATTCCATTAGTATTTTAGTAATGTTACATGAAAATGGAATCAATGATGACTTATTTCTCTAATTTTAGCTATTTAGATGATATTTTAATAACTAATTAAGTACATAATATAACAATTTAAAACCATAAAACAATCATTATTTTGTTACTAAACTATAATAATATTATAATTTTATTTCTCATAGTCACTCAAAATATATTTTATAACATTTTTTCAGTAGGTGGTTAGAGGGACCCAATCATGAAAGTACTATAATTGATGGATGTGTATGGTTATGAATGTTGTTTATTTTTTAATTATATAAATATTAAATTATAATAATAATATAATATATATACATTTACACATTTTAATTATATTTTAATTATATTTTAATATTTATGAAATACATTAAATGAAAAATGAGGTACATTACTTTATGTTTGTGGCAGTCTGCATGTACGCATTATTAATGTTGCAATTTATAAAAAAATTAGATAGAATGATGGTTTATAAAAATTTATTATTTTAGTATCAGGATTTTTTCATTAAAAAATATATATTCATAAAATAATTACTTGTTTTAATCCTTTATATGTGGCAGTGAAAAACAAAACACGTCACCTCGTGGAGGTGGTAGTCCACATGTCCAGATGATCGATATTTTTTTATTGTGAATATGAAGGAATAAATAATGAATGTCAAATTAATATAATAAATAGTTATAAAATTTAAAACATTTAATTAATTCTATAATAATTGATTTGGGGGTTTTAAAAGATGAAATTACTCAAAAAACCAATGAGAAGAGTGATACCTAAAATGAAGAAATTAATCTTGTTTTGGGAACCTCATTAATTTTGAAGGGGTTTGGGAAATATTAAGGACCCATAATCTCAAAAAATTATAGATATTGATCTTTGGGAGGTATAATATAAATGATAAAGACTAAATTTGAAGGAGTAATAGTTGAATGATAGGGTGGAAGAGTTCCCCTTTTATATGTTAAGGGAAGGGTAATTTTGGGAGTACACATCATTTTCAATAATTTAATGTTACCATTCAAGGGTAAATGATTTATATATTGTAAAATATGTAGTTCGGATTGTTATTGGCCCTATAATACACTCCATTACTAATTTTAGAGAGAACAGGGGGTGATTTATGTGTTTTTATTTTTTACTTTTTAAGTTTTAACTTAATGTAATATTACCTTAGTAATTAATTTTAAGGACCAAAAAATAAGATAGAACTTATTAAATTATCCAAAAAGTGTTATTTAAAATTTGATCATATATTTATTAATAGAAATTTCTATGTATTAGAAATGTTTATTTTAGAATAAATGCACAGAAAACATAAAAAACAATAATAGAACAAAGGTTTTTTCAAGATAAATTTTTTTGTGAAGGTTATAAATATCAATATTATTTACTTACATGAAATAAAAAGTTTTATTATAAAAATATTAATGTTTTGTGTCATTTAAGAAAATAAAACATTAAATTTACCATAAAAATTGATTAATTGAAATATAAATCCAAAAACTATTTTTAAATTACAATAAAATATTACTTAAGCACTAAAAATTAAACATATGTTTAATAAGGTAAAAATAATATTTTAAAATACATTTTTTAGAACCTAAAATAAATATTTAATCAATTAAAAGTATTTATCACATTCTATTCCATGCTTAAAATTTTATTAGTCATAATATTTTCAATTTGGAAGATACTGTAATTTTTGGTCTTTAATTAATAATTAATTATTCTAGAATAATCTAAAAAATCCACCAAATAATAATGATGATATTATAAATTCAAAAATTAAATTCATTTTCAAATGTTAAAATTATAAAATTAATAAATTAATCTTTTAAAAGATAGAAAGATATATAATGAAAACTTTATTTATTGAAAAAGACCATTCTAAAAAATAATGTCTACTTATTACTATTTTTTATGAATTTATAATTTATCAAAATATTTTTTTACTCATAATTTTTTTAATAATATTCCTTTCACATATCTTTAATAATTTTTGTTTGATGTTTTATGTCAACAAATATATCTAACATAGTTTTAGTTTAGAGAAAAAAATAAAATGACAAAATTTCGAGTTGTTGCATTATAGTAAAATTCAATATATATTGAGTGAATTGGTGGATTTCATTAATTTTCATAATTAATTATAGCATTTATTTATGAAGTTACAATTGAGTGTCTAGGTATGTAATTTAGCCTCATTTTATATGAAATGATCAAAACCATTATTTATAATCTATTATATTTGGGTTTTCATGTAGATTATGTTTTTGGGTATCGACAGGGTGAATGTGATTCCATGATAAATTTAAATATTTTTATTCCTGATCTATCAAACTTTCCAAATTTCCTACATGATTCCACAAACAATACATATATTCAAACAAATACTTAGAATGATTATTTAAATTCTTATTTTTAATCTTTTAAATTTTAAAAATTATTGAAATCTATCAAGGTGACATTATATACAGGATGCATGATTTGAAAATTAGAAGTTGTTATGCAGTTTATGGATATTAAATTAGATTTTGGAATTATTAATATTAATTTCCATAAAATGATTTATCTAGTTAAATATAATTTTTCATAATGGAAATACATTGCTAACAAATTTCTATAAAATTAAAAAAATTGTCTTGTAATTTGAGTGTGAGTTATAAGTGTATTCATGAACATTCATGTGATTGTATTATATATTACAGTGACTATTAATATTTAGTTTATTTTATAAAATTTGTAAAATCATTTTATAATTACATTCAAGTTGAAAAAGAAAGACTTTATTCTTAAAAATAATTATCGAGTCTTCTAATTACACCAAGAATATATTTCTTATTTTTTTGATAATAGCAGAAATTCCTTCATGACAGGAAAATGGTACAACCTTTGTATAAGTGAAAGCTTAAATCATCCTTTTGATGGTTATTATTACAAACAGTTTAATTAGATACAAATTTATTTTTCTTTAGAATCTTGTAATGTATGGTTATGTAATTTTAGATATGTTTTTTCTCCCTTTGGGTGATTATGGATGTCAATATTCTTTTTTAAATATTTTCATAACATATAATAACTTACCTATTTTATAATGATAAATTAATGATATATCTATTTAGAATTATTAAATAGAGGTCATTTATAGAGGAATATCAATTTTTATTTTAAAACATTGATTTGTGCGGTAAATTTATTAGGAAGTGACAGTGCAATCACATATAATGTACTTACACGAGTGAATTTTACACTATGAGTAACATTATCATTGATAATCAAGGATCTTCTAGAATTTCATATGTTATCTAGATAGAGAAAAAGTCCCTAAATCTTGTACATACTTTATGTGCGATAATAATGTTCTTATACTACTCAATTAATGAAAAATGTGCTTTTGAATTATCATTTGATATTTTTTCCACCCAATCATCCCTTTTAAATAAATGAAAATAAATTTATGAAAGGAAAAATGGAATAATATTGAATATGGTAATAATTTCAGGAATTTAGGTCATAAATATCATTTATTCATTACCACTTTTACCTTTTGGACAAATAGTAAACCAATTCAAAATAGGTTGTTTTTAGAGAGATCAAAATTAGATAAAGTGAAGTATTTTTGTTGATTTATAATATTTGAAAAAATTTCTAGTCCCTAACATGATATATTTATTCTATGTTGAGTAGATATTTTTTGATAATATATTTTATATTGTGTAACGCCCCGACCCCAGCTACCCAGAGTCGGTGCATTACTTCGTAAAATTGGCATGATCACAAAAGATCAAGTCTCGAAAGACCGATTAGTTTAGTAGCCTTGGAAACACTGGATACATTCATAAGTCTTACATTACATCATAAAGTGAAAAACTAATAACAAAGTCTTCATAGTCCACACTCATATCCTCTTCTGACTATCCCTACAGGTCATTCATAAAATACTTCTTCACATCCTGGAAAATATTAAAACATTGAAAGGGGAGAGCTCAGATGCTCAGTAAGGATAACAATATTGCGGAAGCTTTCATAAATAAACATTAACATTTAAGGCAATGTATAACTAAAACAAAAGCCTTTTAAACTTGAACTTCAACATAATATGGAAAAAGTAAAATGAGATAATGCCATTCACTTCTTCACATGGATATTCTACTGGTCGAATAATCACATGCAATATCAATAACCACTTTCATAATGATGGAATGCATAATGCCAGACTATCATAACCACGTAGCCAAGGCCTCGTGCCAAGACCAAAAATAACATTTTGTCAAGGCCTTGTGCCAAGACACTAGTTTGTCTCATGAGACCTACCGATGTAATTTTTTAGAAGATACTTACATTTAAAATTGATCAAATATAATCCAGTGTTTTCCTGAAAACATTATGAAAGCTTCTAAAAACAAAATAACTAATTCTGAGACTTCTCGACTAATTACAGGCCATGATGGGTCCATTCCCAATCCATTCCTGTCTACCACACTCGAGAGTCGGGTTTTCTGAAAACATTTTTAAGCTTGCGTTAAATACATATACATTTGCACTGGATTTTCATATATTGGAGAGAAATATCTCTTTTTTGAAATCATTTAAAAATCAAATAATTATAAAAGAAAACCTTTTGAATAAACGTAAAAGTCAAAGGGGTTTATACACCGTATAAAAGAAAGTTGTGTATAAAACCAAATATGCCTCAATGAAAGGGGATTGAGACGAAGTCTTTAAAAATATCATTTTTTTATAAAGTAGGTCTATTATGTGTATTCACTATAAGTACACATAAATAATGTAAAAATACAAGATATGACATAACAATATCATGACATAATTTGAAAGTATGAGATTAACCCAAAGAATAGAAATTGGGTTAAGAAGTTCCCTTACCTTGCGTCTTGTCCTGACTCGACCGTTCTTTAACCTCCTGAATAATAAACTAGAGTTAATTTCTATTTACTTAAGAACATTTTTCATGTTAATTATTCCTTTTATATCCCTTATTACCATGTTATGAACATTATTTAATTATTTAAGTTAATAACGGTCATTTTGTCGATCTTTGGTACTTGAGTCAAAAATAAACTTCTTATAATTACAAGTTGTTCATGTGGTGAAATATCCATTATATACAGAATTATATTCATGATTTAGATATCATATATATCATATATACAGTATATACATTCATTCATAATGTCACGTAACATTTAGAGGTAAGAAATGAAATGCACCGTTCATGGAGACGGTAAGCCGTACGTACGCATGAACTCTACTTTCATTTCTATTTCGTATTTAATGGAATGAAATCATAATGATATAAATTTATAATATAATTACAGTATAATATAGTGTATAATACCATTTAATCCATCCTTTATACATCCCACATATGGCATTAACGATTCAAATCACTTTGAGGGGCGGTAGTCCGCACTTCCTAAAATGAAATTATCGCGTTTTACCCATAATGGAAATCATAAAGTATGCCATAAATGAGAAATACAGAAGCATAAGTAAAACATAAACATATTTTATATCATATATAAATATAGTGACATCTTAATGGCCACCTTTGAAGGTGTTATATGAGTGTTGAACAATCATCGTTTCGTGAGGCAGAAATCGCCATCCACAGAAACCGTATGTTCTTTAACCATGAGATGTAGGTGTGTGTAATTGTAGCATGGATCCTTCTTATGAAAACATCCTAGTATATTGAGGATACTGGTTTTGTTACAAAAGTAATGAATAAAAAAAGTTTAGGGGGTTGGAGAAGAAAAATAAAACAAAACAACATTAGAGAAGACATTACCTCAAAATCGGGTAACTCTTTTTGATTTGAGCCAAAGGCTTCCTTGAGAAGAGTTCTTCCCAAAGTGAGGCTTCTAGGAGTGATAGGGGGAAGTTGGGAGAGTATTTGGGCAGAGGTTGGCCGAGCCAAATGGCTTGAAGGTGTGAATAAGGTGGGAGATGTGGGGGCCTTTTATAAGTGGAGAGGAGGGGCTCTTTTGGAAAGATTGAAATGTAACATTATTACACAATGCTTTTAGGATTCTAAAGGTCCCACACTTATATAATTCCTGGATTAGGTGATAAGGGTTGTAAATCTACCCATCCAATAGTCTTTGGACAAGTGTAACCCTTGGAGTTTACATTATCTTTTCATTTTATTAAAATCGTTAAATAATGAGGTCATCGCCGCATCATAATGATGTCATAAATAATTTAATTTATTTAATGTCTAAAAATTATAAAAAAATTACTATGATGTAGGAAATCTTTTTATCTTTATAATGAATACTTATAGTCAAAATTTGGGCTTGTGTAACCCTACTTAAAAACTGTTTTAGTAAAATAATTCATGTTTGTGTCAATTTAATTTTAACATTAAATAAATATATATTAATGTCATTTTCCAACTAAAGTGGCTCCATGGGGTCCCAAAGTTGACCCATGGGTTGTCTTGGTCGGAAATGACTCATACAATAGGAGTAGGACAAGTTTCATGCTCATCCCATATTATTAAAACATTATTTGTACCTTAAACTACACTAATTACCTCTAATCGCGATTAAGATCTTAAAAGTTACTATTCACCGAAAACTTATTTTAATCTCATTGAACCACATTTTACTTCTTAATGACAACCATGTATGTCGGATTTTTGAAAATAAAATCAAAGAAGTGGTAATATTTCATTTAAACAAAAAATCAGTTATTTAACTACCACTTAGTGGTTTCACTATTCATCAAAAATTGAAGTTTTTCAGAACAAGACCAAAATTTCACCCTAAGCTATAATTGATATTCCGAATTCAAAAATGATGTCTATTTTACAAAATTCCAAACATATAAGTTGCATTAATTAATTTTATAATAAATTCCCGCTGTTACGACAAATAGCGTGTTTTTAAGAAACAATTTATATCAAAAGATTGGCAATTGTTTATGTCCAATTTCAATGTTAAATTAATTCTAATGACCACCATTGGATAAAATGGTAAAAATATATTCTAATTATACCTTAAAACCACTAAATAGTATAATTTATCACAATAAATTATTTTGATTAAAAAGTTGTTTTATGTATTTTTCACTATTCATAAAAAATTAGAAGTTCTCAGAAAAATACCAAAAATTCAACATAGGCTAATTTCGATATTCCGAATCCAAAAATGAAGTCCATTTTGAAATATAAAATTTCTATAATTTTAAAAAGTGGTTATTACTATTCATAACGGCTACTTTGATTAGTCGCGGTGTTTTAGAACTCGAAGTTGCGTACAATGCAAGCTATTGCATTATTGAATGAGAAGTGTATCATGGAAGCTCGGGGTGTTACATTCTCCCCTCCTTCAATAAATTGCGTCCTTGCAATTTGAAATTTTTCTTGGAATATAAAAGTTTAAAAATAGAAAATACCTTTGTGGAAAACCCACATCGAAAATAAGGTTAATAAAATTTAGTCTTAATAAGAGGGAAATGGAAATAAGAAATTCACCACAAAATTATGATCTCGATAAGGAGAACATTAGTGGTAATTAGAGACATATAATTAGAGAAAAAACGTAAATATTTGTACGGAGTGATTGAGGTCGTCATTCACAATCAACTGTCAAATTGAGGGCCTCAAAGCCTTCAATCTATGATGATTTAAAATATCATCAGTTCAACAAGACATAAGGTATTAGGATAACACATTTTTTTGATTTAATATCCCTTTACTAAAGTTTAATAATTAATTTATTCATTGAATAATAGATAGGTATATATATTTATGCTTGACAATTAGAGTTTCAACCTTCAACTCATCTTTCACTCAAAAAGATAATAGAACTCAAAAATATTATACTTATCCTAATTGTATAAGGTTCTAAATTTTAACACATAAAATTTAGATTAGAAAAACTATTTTGTAAAAACCAGGGACTTCACGTAGTCCAGTGGTAGGTGATTAATCCCAATCGCACTATGGTTGTGGGTTCGATTCCCATAGCTTTATCTGACGCGATGGGTTGTCACTCGGTCTGCGTGTTTTCCTTTTTATAAATATCCAAAAATAACCTTAACAATAGTATCCAATGTAAAATATAATCCTTTCCAACCTTTATAGTTATCCAAAATAATTTTGTCCAACTCACAGTCCAGATTTTATGAGGAAGGTAAACATAATGAAGCTCCTTTTTTTCTACGTAACAACATGTGAACACCTTCATCATGTATTCTTTTAAAACACTGCAACATATTGTATTACCATAAATCCTTATTTATTACATTCATGATCCCTTATTCCTTATAGAAAACTAGATATACTCCTTCTATCCAAAAATGTATACAAATCATTAATCAGTTTCAAGGATGTTAAGAATATCCAACATAATTTATCCGAATCAATCTTGTCTTATTCCAAAATCACTATCTTGGTATCAGAACCATATTATGGTTTATCTTTCTCTCAACCATATATTTTCCAAAAATTTAACCTACTGTGGAGTCACTTTTCTTGGTTCCACACAATCTCAAATCCTAGATGAAATAGTTCTGCAGTACAATCCTTATATACTCCATAATTATTATAACAAGTACATCAATGATACAACACTCAAATTAAAAAATTCTTTAATAACAACATAAGAACTCTAATCATTCCTCCTCATCTGTGGTAGTATCATAACTTGATTATTATCCAATAACATCATTTGGGGAATACTCTGATGATTTGAACATTGGTTTGCGTAGTGTCCCCACTCCTTGCAGAGGAAGAATTGTACATTTGAAACCTTTTTCTTACCCTTGCAGTCACGCACTCGGTGTCCTTTTTCTCCACACTTATAACAAACTCCCATTCCCTTCAGGAAAATTCCAAGGTGTTTCTTCCCACAGTTATCACATATTGGAAAATTATTCTTTTCCCTCGTCCCTTTATCCATCATTATCTCTTCCATCCTTTTCTTCTCTTTCATCCCTTCAAATCCATAAGACTCAGAGAATTCTCTACTTATCTTATTAACACATGATACTATTTAAACATATGTTGATAACACATGGGAGAATATTTCCCTTCTAAATTTTGGCTTAATACCATGAAAGATATGATCCTTCTTACCCTTTGGATCATACGTATTGATGGAGTTCACATTCCTTCTACTGGGCGCCATTTCTATACAATGCCATAAACTATATTAGTTTATGAATCAAAATAAATAATTCCATACTTATAAAATACTTAACATAAATTGAACTATTTATGGATATAATCCATAATCATAAAAAGGTTTTTTTTTTGAGGAAGTATATACTCATAACCATTAATAGTGGTTTGTAAAGAAAACGAGAATTATCCTAAGCATATCCCCCGGGAGTGTCGTAACAAAGAGTGCAGCAAGGCCCGTTGTCGTGCACCAGTTCCCGTTCTAGTCTAGCTCAAAGCGGTGTTTTCAAGTTTTACCCCTAGGTACATCTGTGCCAGAGCCGCCCCTACCTGCTCGTATCCAGATAGGGATGTATTTCTCGGAAAACTCACAAAATCTCTATAATACCAAAATTCTAGGAAGTTCTTCTATACTAATCCTTAAATTTTATATTGGGGCTGTGTGCTCTAATTAGAGTTTATCTAAATCTAGCTTCCAAGGATAGTACTAAACTGCCTCTGATACCAACTGTAATGCCCTGACCCCAGCTACCCAGAGTCGGTGCATTACTTCGTAACATTGGCATGATCACAAAAGATCAAGTCTCGAAAGACCGATTAGTTTAGTAGCCTTGGAAACACTAGATACATTCATAAGTCTTACATTACATCATAAAGTGAAAAACTAATAACAAAGTCTTCATAGTCCACACTCATATCCTCTTCTGACTATCCCTGCAGGTCATTCATAAAATACTTCTTCACATCCTGGAAAATATTAAAACATTGAAAAGGGTGAGCTCAGATGCTCAGTAAGGATAACAATATTTCGGAAGCTTTCATAAATAAACATTAAAATTTAAGGCAATGTATAACTAAAACAAAAGCCTTTTAAACTTTAACTTCAACATAATATGACAAAAGTAAAATGAGATAATGCCATTCACTTCTTCACATGGATATTCTACTGGTCGAATAATCACATGAAATATCAATAACCACTTTCATAATGATGGAATGCATAATGCCAGACTATCATAACCACGTAGCCAAGGCCTCGTGCGAAGACCACAAATAAGATTTTTTCAAGGACTTGTTCCAAGACACTAGTTTGTCTCATGAGACCTACCGATGTAATTTTTTAGAAGATACTTACGTTTAAAATTGCTCAAATATAATCCAGTGTTTTTATGAAAACATTATCAAAGATTATGAAAACAAAATAACTAATTCTGAGACTTCTCGACTAATTACAGGCCATGATGGGTCCATGCCCAATCCCTTCCTGTCTACCACACTCGAGAGTCGGGTTTTCTGAAAACATTTTTAAGCTTGCGTTAAATACGTATACATTTGCACTGGATTTTCATATATTGGAGAGAAATATCTCTTTTTGAAATCATTTAAAAATCAAATAATTATAAAAGAAAACCTTTTGAATAAACGTAAAATTCAAAGGGGTTTATACACCGTATAAAAGAAAGTTGTGTATAAAACCAAATATGCCTCAATGAAAGGGGATTGAGACGAAGTCCTTAAAAAGATCATTTTTTTATAAAGTAGGTCTATTATGTGTATTCACTATAAGTACACATAAATAATGTAAAAATACAAGATAGGACATAATAATATCATGACATAATTTGAAAGTAGGAGACTAACCCAAAGAATAGAAATTGGGTTAAGAAGTTCCCTTACCTTGCGTCTTTTCCTGACTCGACCGTTCTTTAAACTCCTGAATAATAAACTAGAGTTAATTTATATTCACTTAAGAACCTTTTTCATGCTCATTATTCCTTTTATATCCCTTATTAGCATGTTATAAACATTATTTAATTATTTAAGTTAATAACGGTCGTTTTGTCGATCTTTGGTACTTGAGTCAAAAATAAACTTCTTATAATTACAAGTTGTTCATGTGGTGAAATATCTATTATATCCAGAATTATATTCATGATGTAGATATCATATATATCATATATACAGTATATACATTCATTCATAATGTCACGTAACATTTAGAGGTAAGAAATGAAATGCACCGTTAATGGAGACGGTAAGCCGTACGTACGCATGAACGCTACTTTCATTTCTATTTCGTATTTAATGGAATGAAATAATAATGATATAAATTTATAATATAATTACAGTATAATATAGTGTATAATACCATTTAATCCATCATTTATACATCCCACATATGGCATTAACGATTCAAATCACTTTGAGGGGGCGGTAGTCCGCACTTCCTAAAATGAAATTATCGCGTTTTACCCATAATGGAAATCATAAAGTATTCCATAAATGAGAAATACAGAAGCATAAGTAAAACATAAACATATTTTATATCATATATAAATATAGTGACATCTTAATGCCCACCTTTGAAGGTGTTATATGAGTGTTGAACAATCATCGTTTCGTGAGGCAGAAATTCGCCATCCACAGAAACCGTATGTTCTTTAACCATTAGATGTAGCTGTGTGTAAGTGTAGCTCGAATCCTTCTTATAACAACATTCTAGTATATTTAGGATACTTTTGTTGTTACAAAAGTAATTAATAAAAAGATTTTAGGGGGTTGGAGAAGAAAAATAATACAAAACAACATTAGAGAAGACATTACCTCAAAATCGGGTAACTCTTTTTGATTTGAGCCAAAGGCTTCCTTGAGAAGCGTTCTGCCCAAAGTGAGGCTTCTAGGAGTAATAGGGGGAAGTTGGGAGAGTATTTGGGCAGAGTTTGGCAGAGCCAAATGGCTTGAAGGTGTGAATAAGGTGGGAGAGGTGGGGGCCTTTTATAAGTGCAGAGGAGGGGATCTTTTGGAAAGATTGAAATGTTACATTATTACACAATGATTTTCAGATTCTAAAGGTCCCACACTTATATAATTCGTGTCTAAGGTTATAAGGGTTCTAAATCTACCCATACAATAGTCTTTGGACAAGTGTAATACTTGGATTTTACATTATCTTTTCATTTTATTAAAATCGTTAAATAATGAGGTCATCGCTGCATCATAATGATGTCATAAATAATTTAATTTATTTAATGTCTAAAAATTATAAAAAAAATACTATGATGTAGGAAAGCTTTTTAGATTTCTAATGAATATTTATAGTCAAAATCTGGACTTGTTTAACCCTAATTAAAAACTGTTTTCGTAAAATAACTCATTTTTGTGTCAATTTAATTTTAACATTAAATAAATATATATTAATGTCATTTTCCAACTAAAGTGGCTCCATGGGGTCCCCAAGTTGACCCATGGGTTTTCTTGGTCGGCCATGACTCATACAATAGGATTAGGACAAGTGTCATTCTCATCTCATGTTATTAAAACATTATTTGTACCTTAAACTACACTAATTACCTCTAATCGCGATTAAGAACTTAAAAGTTACTATTCACCAAAAAATGATTTTAATCTCATTGAACCACATTTTACTTCTTAATGACAACCATTTATGTCTGATTTTTGATAATCAAATCATAGAAGTGGTAATATTTCATTTAAACGAAAAATCAGTTATTTAACTACCACTTAGTGGTTTCACTATTCATCAAAAATTGAAGTTTTTCAGAACAAGGCCAAAATTTCACCCTAAGCTATAATTGATATTCCGAATTCAAAAATGATGTATATTTTACAAAATTCCCAACATATTAGTTGCATTAATTAATTTTATAACTAATTCTCTCTGTTATGACAAATAGCGTGTTTTTAAGAAACAATTTATATCAAAAGATTGGCAATTGTTTATGTCCAATTTCAATGTTAAATTAATTCTAATGACCACCATTGGATAAAATGGTAAAAATATATTCTAATTATACCTTAAAACCACTAAATAGTATAATTTATCACAATAAATTATTTTGATTACAAATTTGTTTTAAGTAATTTTCACTATTCATAAAAAAATAGAAGTTCTCAGAAAAAATACCAAAAATTAAACATAGGCTAATTTCGATATTCCGAATCCAAAAATGAAGTCCATTTTGAAATATAAAATTTCTATAATTTTAAAAAGTGGTTATTACTATTCATAACGGCTACTTTGATTAGTCGCGGTGTTTTAGAACTCGAAGTTGCGTACAATGCAAGCTATTGCATTATTGAATGAGAAGCGTATCATGGAAGCTCGGGGTGTTACATATTTTGTCAGACACACTTGGTTTGAAAAAAGACACTATAAATCCATGATTATAGGTGTCCAATATTTATATAAATCCTAAACACGATTTATTTTAAAATGATTGACCCCGAAATTTAATGAAACCATAATATGATTTTTCAATTCCAAAAGAAAATAACATATTATTCTATTATTAGATTACATATTCAATGTGTCAAGATTACTATGATTTAAATCAATAATTTTTCATTGTAAATGGTCATATTACTAGGTTATCAAGTCATGATTTTTATTTCATAATGGGTATACTATTACCTATTGGTATTAGTAGGATTCCGAATTAATTTGTATAGGATATTTGAAACAAATATCATATCATATTGAGATATATGTATTGAAATATCTCACACTTTTCATTGATTATGCAATAAGATGAAATTATAGAATTTTTATTTTAGTTAAAAAAACATATCTCTTTCAATATTTTGTAATTCAATAAAACATTGAATATTAATTCATTTATATAATGGAAAATGTGGAGGAC
Organism: Viscum album; assembly: GCA_963277665.1. Taxonomy (NCBI): domain Eukaryota; kingdom Viridiplantae; phylum Streptophyta; class Magnoliopsida; order Santalales; family Viscaceae; genus Viscum; species Viscum album. The sequence goes on along the minus strand of OY728145.1, from coordinate 332,689,289 downwards.
CGTTATAATTTCAATGCAATTACCTATTTGGGAGATTTATGAAACATTTAAAGGAAAAATTATTTAACAATTCATTAGTTTAAGGAGACATTATAGAGGTGTAATTATAAGAGGAGGTTTCAACTTCCACTAGAATTATTTTGATCTTGATATATCCTTAAAAAATTAAATGTGTTAGAATAAGTAATGTGTATAAGATCTAATAGATAATTAAGTTTTATCATTTAATCAACATGGGATTGGATTTGGTGGTGACCATGAATTATTGGTTTTTTAGGATGAACAACAAAGATATTATATATAAATCTTACTCAATTGTGAGGAAATGTTTTTATTCAATCTATAATTTATACATTTACTTATTTTTATTATTTAATATTTTTTAAAAAATTAATTTTTTATTTGTTTATTTTACATATTATATATTTTATCATATGAAAATCAATTAAAAAAGTTAACCCCAATAATCTTGAATGACATAAAAACATAATTTTATATTATTCTTTTAGATACTGGTAAGTAAAATTTCTTAATCATCAATCATAATAAGTAAATGTTGTATCTATTATAATGATAATTAAAATAATATGTTTTTGTATCATAATATGGAAATAGAATTTATATTCAATTCTGTGCATTGATTAAACTATTATCTAAATTAGTATATTCTTACAATGATTATATGGTTAGTGGATATTGATTTCATAAATATATTTATAAAGTCAAAATATTTAAGGGACAATGGTGTTTGTTTTAATGTAATTCACCATAGATAAAGTTATAATGTCTTTTATGTAAGTATTATTGAAATAATTGAGTTATTTTCAATGAAAAAACTATATATAAATGTATAAATTTGATTTATTTTTTACTGATAAAGGGTTAAATGTTCATATATTACATGGATTTTTTGACATTAAGTATAAAATTTTTCATTCAGTTAATAATAAATTTTTTTAGGACATCAAGAACATCATGTTTTTTATGAAAACTGTACAGATTCAATAATATATTTAAATGATTGGTAGAGTGATAATAAATTGAAATATCATGATAATTAATTGATTTAAAATAGAAAATGGATTTATTGAGTTACATAATATTAAATTATTTAAAGAGACATCAATGAATACATCGATTACTCAAATAGATATAAATATCATTGATGTGATTTTGGAATTAAGGTTTGATAGTGAAGATAATTTCAATGATGTAACTATAAATAAATTTGAAGGAAATTGTGATGATGAAACTAAAGATGCTATATAAATTTATGATGTTGAAGAAGAAGATGAAGATGATGATAGTGAGAAACATGAATATGAAGAAGGAGGTGTTACATTCCAGTAAAATTAAAATGATTATATATTAATTATTTTCGATAATTATTAATTATTTGTAAATATTTTATTTATGCATTTGTAAATATTAGTAGTTTAATTATTTATATGTTTCAGATGTCTCGAGGTGATTTTAAGGATTTGGTGCATAGTTTTTCATAGGATTAGCTACCCATAGACGACCCCCAATAAATAGAGCATAAATGACGAAATATATCCACTTGATCCTTCTCCTCATCTCGATAGAGGGAAAAATGGTGGGAGATAATTTCATTGGAGATAACTAAATTTCAAGGTACATATGATGGACTAATGAGATAGTAGTTTTTTCTATTTTTTTAATGAATGTTTATATTTTTTACCTTACTTTGGAAAAAAAATTAATTTCTTGTTTTGATGTGAGTAAATTAAATTTCATTTTTTTTAACTGATCAGTAAAGGTTTTTTGAGTATTTAAATTGTGTTTCTTGATAAGACAATATATGAATATTTTTTATGTCACATATATTTAAGATATAAAAGTGATTTTATAGATTTTATACCATAAATAAAATCTATACCATGTCTTTAAGACTATTATGTCATTGTTTGGTTAAACATGCGTCGATATAAAGAAATCAAGTGTAATCAACATCCCAGTCAACCTCAACCAAAGAGTAACTCCAAACATAATTTATCTTCTATTAATGATGAATTTTACCTATAATTTAGGGAAAAAGAAATTGTAAAATTCACTTAATTTTCTCAAAACTGTGTTTATTTTATAAAATCAATAATCCATATTCTTGTTTTTGTTTATCATGAAATTGTTAAAAATTCCCCCAACTTATTTACTATTTATCGAAATTAGTTAAAAATTTCACCCTCAAACCTTTAACATTCCTTGACAGATGAATTTAGGTATTTATTAGACTACATATAATCATCTAACACCTAAATAATTTTAAACACTACCAAACATGTTAATATTTTGGAATCGCTTCTCGGGAGTGCATTATTTAGAGAGTATGTGTTTAATAAGCATTTGGGTGTATTTAGTAAATATTTATTTTTTCTTTTCAATTCTATTAATGTTATATTATTTTTTCCATATTTTTATTTTTTATGGCCTCTGTGTGAGATATTATTATTTAAGTGGGATTTTCTTTTGAACATGGGAAAGATAGGATTTTGCATCAAAGGCACTTAAAATTCCATTTGATCCCTTGAAAGACACACAACCCTTGATAAACCCTCTAAACCCTTATTACATTAGAACTAAAATTATAATATAATTTTAATTTAATTTCATTCAAAAAGTAATTTAATTTTTCAGGAATTAACTTATAAAAAATATAATATTAATACAAAAACATTCATTTTCCTAGGAATGAAAAAATCGAACTAAAATATAGTGTAATTAAATTTACTCAAATTACATATACTATCTATAGAGGAACCATAAAAACATATAATGGAATTTAATACTCTATTATAAAAATTTAAACCCATTAGAGTAGGTGAGTAGCTTACTAATTAAAGACAATTTCCATTTTCTTTAGAAGATACTATAAAAGATTGGTTATATTATGTGAACACCTTAATCAGATACATGGTATAAATGTAATTAATTTTTTAATGTGAAATAATTTCTTTCATGCTAAACTATAATAATATGAAAATTATTTTTTTAATAAAAAATATCTTTGGATAACACTTCATGAATATTGAAATTTGATTGAAAGGTTATGTACATGTTTTCCACAACATCAAATAACTAATAAATTATTAATATAGTATTTTTTTTGAATAAATGATTTCCATGAATCATAGTATGATTGATGTAGTTTCAATGGGTCCTCTAATATAAAAGTCTCTAATGTAAGTGATTGAATTTATTTTGAACATGTGTTCAAATCCAAACAACTCAGTTCGAGGTACATTGCACCTGTCATAATAGTCTATATTTTTTTGACCCAAACATTTTATACAAAAATGATAAATTTTATTAGATTAATGATTAATAAATATCACAAAAACACATTCCCTAGAACTAAAAGGGTTTAGTGCCTCTAGGGAATAGATACATAATAATATTTTTTTTGAAACATATACCTAATAATTCATAGATTGTAATGTTTTTATAAGTATTTGGAATATCATAATAAATTAATCATAGAATAATCAGAGATCAGGAAATGTGAGATAATATTATAAACATTATAACATGACATAAAAAGTGTCATAATAAGTGTATCATTATCAAAATCTTAAACGTTATTTTTTAATATTTTCTACATAGAAACTCATCATCTATTTTGATTGGGATAACCACCCATGTATTGTATTTGGTATTGGTGTAACAACTTCTGTAACCTCTTCAAGATTAGGATAACCTCTCATGCACCCATTGGGTTCATAAGCTGTAATAATTACCTACTTCATTAGAGGTCTATGATGGAACCACCCAGAACATAATCCATTTATATATATTCCACATGATCATGAAAAAGTTATCATTTCATCAAAGATTTACCCATCGAAAATAAAATATGTTTCATCTATATCATTTTATTATAATCATAAACAGTATGGAGAATGAATAAAGATTGAAATACTATTAAAGATCATTATAACATTTCCTGATGAAAATTACCTTTTCATTTTGAAACCACTTATTACAAATATAAATATTTAAATAATATCAGGAATAAAATTTTTGTTTAAAATAACAAAGAAAAATTTAAAAGTAACCTTAAATAAAAATAGTAGTCCAGATGGTGGTAAAATCTATTTATGATGTAGACATTAAAATAGATATTCTATTCAAACCTTTTTTAGAGATTATTTATTTGGAAAATAAAAAAATAGTCATTTTAAGAAAATTTATATAAAGTAAAATATTGTAAAAATGAATTTTACAAATCATTGAATAATATAAAAAATATTCTTGAATTTTGTTGAAGAAAATATGGGCATAAATATAAACGTTTTCTGAACATAAAGAAAATCCATGTCCGTTTTTCATAAAAACATTATTTTTGGAATTTTTTGTATATATAGAGAGGGAAATGAAAGCAAAACATTTAATTTACATAAATAACCAAGGATATTATAAAATAATGTATATTTTTTAGACTCTTACATAAAACACTTTCATAATATTTGAATTGATTCATAATCAGTCTAACCTCATGAACAATAAATTCAAAATTTTTATAATTATATACCCAAACCATATTCATAATTATAATACCATACATGTATTACTTATTATATCTTAACAATAGTTTAATAAAAATATTTTTTTAAAATCATTGTTTCGAGTGATGATTGTTTCATTTTTCATGTATATTGGAATTTGGAAATTATGGTCCTCATATTTTGATAATGGTTCCTTCATATAAATAGATCTAATAGTGATATTTACATAATCATATTTCATGCATATTATTGGGCATAATTTAAGGATTTTAATGTGTTTTATTATATATTTCTATAAAATTAGATGTTTTATTTAAATACAAGGGATTTAAGGTGGTTCATTTGAATTGATTTAAATGGATAAAAATTTTGATTTTCAAATTTCGAATTTTAAAATTAATTTTTTAACATGTATTTGGATGTTATTTTTTGAAATATTTTCATTGTTTTAATATTTTTATTTTAAATTGTCCAGCTAAAGGATGACCCTCAAGCATGGGCCAAGCCCTAATTTTCCATATCGATTGGAACAAATAGCCATAACAACTATATGATGTTTTTCTTGGGAAGTAAAGAAGCATGTCCCTTGGAGAGAATCCCTCTTAAATAATAGGTAGTGTAAGAGATGACACATGGGCACACTCAATGTGGAGGTTGGATGAAAGTATCTTCAGGTATCAATATATGTGGTGGTAGGTGTCCTATGGAATCCATTTTAATATATCGTCATATTGGTTCTATAAATTCATATTTAAAAAAATTTGGATGGTGTCCTTGAATCTGATGTGGGATAATAGAGTAGCATGTGATTTTCACTATTTAATTAAATGCCATCATTCAATGGGCTAATGTGCACCCCTCTCATAGATATAAAATGATGTTATATCCATCACACGAAATTACCCCTATCCAAAACCACCATCACAGAAACACACCATAATCACCATGGTATTTTTTATGGTTGGTTGATAATGATATCAACCGCCAATGCCAAGGCTTTATGTCATGATAGAACACCTTTGGTACCTTAGGTGATCACCTTGAAATCATTTATAAAGAGATGATACCTTTCATGACAAGTATATATTTTCATCGTATCTATGAAGGATGGAGGAGGAAGAACCATTTCACCATTGAGGAATGTGGAACATCCACCAAATCCATTCAATGCATGTACAAATGAAGAAGGCCATACTGCCCCACAAGATTCTTCCATGCCAAAGCTCAATTCCATGCCCCAACAGATCCCATCATATCAAGAGGATATTTTAAAATAAATTTCAAACAAGATAATATTAAATTAAGAATTAGGAATCCTTGACCCAATAATTACAATTATATATATGTTTTTTAAGAATTAAGAGGAATGAATCCTCACCTATGAAAAGGAGGGATCGCCCACCTAATTAGAGAGTTTAACTATGAAAGAGGATACCACACTATGTTATTATTATTTTTCACTTATATAATTTTTATGTTGTCTTTTATCTTAATATAATTTTAATTTATGTATTATTAATTTTGATCAAGTGATAAATTATTCTACTTAGACACATTTTCTTGTTCTTTTTCATTTATTATTCTATCTTTCATTTTATTTTCTTATTCTTATTCTCTATTTTTTTATAACACTATATATATAATTATAAATATATCTTATTCTTATTTCAATTATCTTATTCTGTCTTTCGTCCAATATTTGTTTCAATTAATCTCGATAATGATATGTCGACCCAAGTCTTGGCCTCAATGGAGGTTAGGTGTTCTCAAATTATGTTCTTAAATTTTAAGGTTTTATTTAAGTTTATGGATAGATAGGGTGAAGTGCACCTGTGTGATAATTTTACCATGTGGAACCAAATTAAAACTTACTTATATGGTTTTATTTATTTCTTCCCTCCATTACACTAAAAAAATGTTTTTAAAATGACTGATTTGTACTATTTATCGAATGAAACCAAATATGAGAGAGTCAGGTTTAGGAAGGTGTCATATTCTCGATTGAGGTGTCCCATCAATCATGATTATAAGAGGATGTGGAATTAATATTTTCTAGGCATTATAAATAGCACATAAATTAAATAAAATCATTTTAATTCACGCATTATATTTTAAAATTAGATTATAAAAATAAATTGAAACAACAATAAGAAGAATACTGATTTTTCCCAAAACAAAAATTACTGTCTTAAGACATTTATTTATTATTTCATATTTCATTTCTTATTAGTGTAGTTTTATTTTTTCATTTTTTTCAGAAAAATATAAATTCTATTGTTTTCATAAAATAATAAAATTAAAAAAATAAGTAGTTTTAGGTGAATTATAATTGGAAAGTAGACACTGTGAATCTCATCCAGTGGGATGTACATAATTAGCCAATGTAATGCACTAGGGAAAATATACAAATATTCTATTTCCTCACCCAACGATAGGTTTGATTCAAAAATAAATTTCATATATATTTATTCTGATCATATTGAAAGCTATCGATAAAGTGTAGAGATATAAAAATTAATTACACCATTTATGGTGATGGTAGTTTGTACATATACATGAACACTATTTTGATATGTCTAATGAAAAGATGTATAAAAAGATGAAAAATAAAAATTTATAACTAAAGAATTATAATTAAACATTAGATATCATATATATTTATTAAGTCCAACATAATAACCAACCATGAAATATAGTGTTGGAAAATGAGTCATATCTCTACGTGGAGGAGGTAGTCCACACGTATGAATGGGAAATACATTCATTTCCAATTTGGTAGAAAAGAGGTGGAAAATAGTTGTAACTTAATATTAATATCTTATAAGAATATCTATGACACAATTGTATTTTTTCGGATGTATAAAACAAATTTATAGTTAGTAGAAGAAGATATAAACTTTGAAAAAGTCAGTAAAGATGATTACCTCATATTTTAGTGACCTCATTTGGCTTATACCTCAAGCCTTTTTAGGATGGTCCTATGGTAAAATAAGAAGATAACTAATTTAGGTAATGAATATAGAATGGTTTTTGGGTTGGTCTTGGGAGAATCTAAAGGATCAATGTTTTTGGATAAGGGATGTTTATTTTCTTAAATGAGGGGAGGGAAGCACATGAAATTACTTAAAATATTTATATAATATAAGGTCAATTACCTTTAAATTAAGACCAACAGGAAAATAAATAAAATATAGGATAAAATAATTCATAAATATATTCAACTAATTAGATAAATAATAGTCTATGTTTAATTTTTACACTTATCTCTTTGTATCAGACCCTGGTAAATGTCATTTTATCCTAAGTATGGTAACAAATATTTACCATTTTATTATTAATTACTAATAAAAATTAAAGTATAATAACAAATAAATTTGTAATTACTAATTAAAAATATAAAATCTATATTTTCACAGACTATTTAAATAATTGGAATAAATTTACTCTAAAACAAGTTGACAAAATGCAATGAAAATTGTTTTTTAACAAAATTATCATATAACTAGATTTACATTCATTCCATGAAAATTTAAAACTATTTAACGAATCTGGATATATTTTATTAAATATAAAATTAAAATAATTAATTATAATGATTAATAAATAATGTACTATTTAATATACATAGTTAGAAACACATTGTGCACGTGAAAACTGTTTTTTAAAAAATAACAATTTTTCTATAAAAATTCACGACACCTAGAAAAATAAATTTATTTAAAAAATATCTATTTTCAATAATGAAATGTTTTTTAAAATTTAATGATTATTTATTAAGAATTAATCAATATATTTTAAATAAGTGAAAATTTGAAATTTTTATTGCATAATTTATTTAATTATATACACACTATTTAACGAAACTACCTAATTTTAAATGTTTTAATATATAATGGTTCTTTTAGAACTTGGGTTGCGTGAAAAGAAAGATATAAAATAATTCAAATTTATTTTAGTGGAATACATATATAATATAAGATAATTAAATTCTACCCCACTTAAAATATATTTACCCATTGAAATACCATCAATTCAATGAAAATAAACTCATATGCTTCAACTTCATCTCATCATCGGGACCCCATGTAACTTCATGAATTTTTTATTCCCCCAAAGAAATTTATCCTGGTCAGTAGTAATATTCTATTGATATTTATCTCTATGATACAAGGTTTATACTAGTTATTCATTATTATAATTATACTACTGTAGTGTTAAAACCTCTGAGTATTGTATATGTGATGGAGTAGGTATGTATTAATTAAATATAGAAACATTAAACACAGTATGAACTTGATAGAGGTTTGGTTGAACCACCAATAAATAATCCACCATCCCAAATTTGAATATGAATATCAAAGAGACCAATATACCTAGGGCTCCAGTTTTCCTTAATTCCTAATTTCATGACTTTCTTTCTTGGAGAATCTCAGAAGAGTAGCTTGTCAGTAAGTTCAAATTATAGATTTCACAGATGATTTTCACTATAACTCTTCTATTGATTATGAACATCCTTGATGTGATAATAAATATATGTAACTTTATATACCATTTACTAAGCTATATCAACTCCTAATATAATTTATTCTCCAACTTAATATCTCTTTTTTGGATTTCAACAATTCTTTCTATAGAGGGATTCATAAGGTGATTTCTGAGTTCTCGAGTGAAATCTATTATTATAAGATAATTATAGAAGAGAAAGGTTATGATCCCAAACACAATTAAAATCTAGAGAAAAAACTTTTATCATATACTCAATGCTTGGATAGGTTATTTCAGAATGACCATTTTTAAGGATTATAGATAATACTAAAACAGAAAATAATAAATATAGATTATTTATAATTTATCGAGAACATTTAGGTAAACCTCATATCTCGATTAGAAATAAAAGAATGAGCTACTCTATGAAACCATACCACTCCCTTAATGTATATAAGGGGAAAATGATCAAGATATATACATACTCGAATAGTAATGAAACGTTTTGACATTATAAGGTGATTAACTACAAACCGAACTGAATTATTACATTTAGTTGTCTTGGTGAGTCATATGATGATATCCACGGTGTCATTTTCCCATAAAAAACTAGTATGTGTAATTATTGTAACATCCCTTTATACTTCCACTAATCAACCCTATTGGCATACTGCGAACTGGGATACATACTCTGCAATATATCTATTTACTTCCTCCCACTATAAATGATCCTTAATATCTCTATACATTTTCATACTTCTAGGATGAGTGGATAATGATGATCTATGAGCATCATCTAATATATCCTTCCTCAATTTTAGTACAATAGGTATATATAATTTTCTAATGAACCTAAACATTCCATCATAATCAAGGTTTAATTTCATAATATTTATCACCATATTTTTCCCATGTACATATTCCTTTCAGGAATCTTTATTCTTCACATGGATTGATAATTGACTTATCATTTTATCAAGATAATATTTCTCCCCTTATGTTATGATTCCAAGGTCCATACATTAAATATACATAAATATAGGATCATTTGAGATTATCGTAATTGATAATCTTGCATGGTCTTTTCAACTCAAAGAATCAGCTAGCATATTCACAATCCCTGGGTGGTGATATATTGAGCTGTCAAAATATTTAATAAAATCCATACATATTCATTAAAACATATTCAACTATTTATAGGAAAATATATACTTAATTTTTAGGATTAGTAGGTATGTCATACATATCTCTATAAATACAATACCTCAATATATTTAATGAAAATATTACTAAAGTAAAATTCATGTCATATGTTAGGTAATTCAACTAATTAATATTCTCATTGATAAGAGGAATAATCTACAACCATTTAATTATTCTCAATAACACTACATGGTCCATTATATGATGCATCACTAAAAATAAGCAAACCCTCTTCAGTACAAGGTAATGTAAGTATATGTGAAATTATCGAACTTCTATTCAGATCCTTTAATTTTTCTACACATTCATCAATACAAAATAAAAGGACTCACTTCAATGTTATCTTGGTTATTGGATCAGATAACTTTGAAATATTCTTCACAAATCCTCAATAATATGTACCCAATCCTAGAAAATATTGGATCACAGTTGTAATGGCTGATCCGAACCAATTTTCAATGAATCACATGTTAAATAGATATACTTATAATCCTTTTCCTCTAATCATGTTCCCAATGAATGATAAATTACGAGACAAAAATTTCACACTTTTAGAAATTGGCATATAGTTTCTCCTTCCTCGGGCTATTTAACTTAATTTCAATGTAATCTTCATGATCTTACTTCAACTCAGAGTATATAAGAGTATAATATATAAATAATACCACAAATCTACTATGTTAATATCTAAAGAATCTATTCATTAAATCTAATAACATGGCATGGGAATTAGTATGTTCAAATGAAATAATAATTAATTCAAAGTATTCATAACTCATACATAAGGATTTCATTGTTATTTTATCACTTTCGAACCTCAATTAATAGTGTCAAAAAAATGTTCAATCATTATTAATTAATGAGTTCTTAATAATTGATCAATCAAATCATAAATATTGGGCAATGGATACTTATTGTTGACTATTATCTTATTACATTTTTTCTAATCAATATAGATTCTATTTGATCTATGTTTGTTTTTAAAAAAATAGAACATGTTCACCCCATGGTGATTTACATAACCTAATGAACCCTTTACCAATATTATTATATATTTTCTTCTTAAACTATTTAAACTCAATTAGGTCTATTCTATGTAAAGTGTTTAAAATAGGCGTGGCACTAGGTCTGAGTTCTATATAAAACTCAACATAATGAGTCAGAGGCAAATTAGAAAAATATTTTACTAAAACATTATCCAACTCCAATAAAATAGAAATACATTCGATGATGAGTTTCTATATAAACATATGAGATAAATACCTAATATAAATGTGAATGAAGTCCCATAAAATAGTAATATTTTCCATTAGAATCTCATATTCATCCTCAAAATTATAAATGATCACATGATCATTTGTAATATGAAATTTTATTTCTCTTTCATAAAAATTGAATTGATTAGTATATAAAGAGACTTAGTCCATACCCATAACCAGATCAAATTCATCTTAAGGGTGAGTAAAATGATTTATATGAAGAACATTCCTTTAAACATCAATTGGAGAACAATTATATAATTAGGTAAGAATCATTATAGCATTAAGGCATTTCAATCATAATTCACCATAGAACTGTTTAGGAGGTGATGGTATACCCTTATAAAATTCAACAGATATAAATGTACATGTAAAACATGAACGAGAAAAGATATTAGTAGTTCTAGAGTGGATGATACGTATAAATTTCACCAATTTATTCTCATAACACACATTTAAAGAAGTTATCCCTTGATATTTCCCTTTATATCTAGGATTAAGAGGATACTGACATTGATCATTTTCATTAACCGTAGAATTTAATAATTAGTTATTATTAATCCTATAATACCTAAGTTTGAAAATATTTTGTGTGGGTGGTTCATTTTTTGGTAATTTGTCTTCATTAAAATCATTAGATAATTTATTCCCACTATTTTAACATCAAATTTTCCGATAAAATTTGTTTCTAGAGATAAATCATTTACTTGTACCCTTATGAAAATTTCCTCAAGGATTTAATTTACAGTTCATGTAGATAAAAAGAATCATCTTGTTCCCACTTTGATTTTGTAATTTGAATTTCCATTGAATTAAAATTTTCTTTTCTTATCAGAAACATGGGATTGATGGGTGAATCCAAACATTATTTCAACATTTATAGCACAAAAAACAATTTCTTTAAAGATATAGATATATATTATGGATAAAAAACTTTAGAGACTTGTTTTTTTGACACTAAATAATCGATTAATCTTACTTTCAGGTTCAATGATAATACGTAAAGTCTACCTCACATGTATTGTAAAAGTTTCCAAATAATCACTATTGTATTACTCAGACTTCTTCTTTATCTCAAGGAATTCCTTCACCATTTTCACATAAAGTATACAATGACTGTGATTATTAAAAATAAACTTCTTAAACTAATTCAACTCTATGAACTATATTTTTTCCCATTTCTTCATTTTCATGATAAGAGTACACTATCAATTTAGATATCCATCCAGATAATAGATAGTTAAAATAACTTATTATTACTCTGAGAACTGGAGAATAGAAATTATATTTGTAGTGATACTAATCCATTGTTCATTAATTAGTGGATCAAAGAACACAATAAAATAAGTGGTATGTTTCCTCATGAAGGACTCAAAAGTTTATTGTTATATCCATTATTTTTTGGAATCTCAAGATTATTCATTGATCAAGAATGTTTCATAATAATAAAAAATATTTTCAACTCTACATGGTACTACATTCGGTTTCTCAAGAGGAGAATCATTGAATTTTCCATCATATTATATCCATTTAATGAAAATAATAAATACATAGTGTCAAAACTAATAATTAGTGTGAATTATTATATAATCATGTGAAATAATTCATAGGATTCATAAATAATGAAAAATTATTTTCAATACATGAAACCATAAGATTAACTAAGGTCATACATGTTCCCTATCTATTTAATTCCATAAAATTAGTTTATAAGGATATTTATAATTAACTTAATCATATCCCTCTAATTTTCTTAGCTTTTTTTAGTATTAGATCTACTCACAGTGCACAAGTGATGATTTAGTTAATAACCAATTCAACCATCTTATAGGTGTTTCCTCTGGATGTGTATTTTCTAGAATAGTATCCCCTTTCCAATATCTTGACATGGTTATATATTCAAGTAAAAAACACAATATCTACTTTATGAAAGATCTAGGATGTTATAATATACATAGATGCATCCCTATGAATCTCATCATGGTTCTATAATCGTAATCTCAAAAAATTACTTATCACAACTCTGATCCCAGCTGAGGTAACCTATGCATTTAATATATAAAAATTACATTATAATAAATTCTTCATAAATACATATCATAAACAATCATTCCATATATATAACGACCCATACAGTACATACATTGTTAATACTTAAAAATTGAAGTACACCTATTACAACATATAACAGAACCATGAAAGGACTGTATAGGTATAATGTCTTTAGAAACTAGGAAACATAAACAACCAGTTCATAAAGCATCTACATTGTCTCCAATTTATTTCATCATATCTAGATTCCCTTCTTAGCATATCTTACATAATAACCTTCTTCCTGACCTGGGGAAGGAAAACATACAAAATGGTGAGCTCAAATGCTCAGTAAGGGTAAACAAAAGAAATATCAATCACATCATATTCATAAGAACATAACATTTTGGGAAATCTTAAACAGAAAAAGAGATCATAATTTCATAACATGGGATAAATCATAGTAGTGAAATGTAATCCCAATAAACATAACATAAAACATGAAGCTTTGTGTCATACACACATAATCATAGAAAATTATTTCTTAGTAGTTAAGACTCATTGCCAAGACTATCTTAGTGGACAATGTCCATTTCTGAACCGAGTTCACTCCTCGTTTCAGTCCTGTTTCACTGAACTGGTGTAACCTGTTGTTCCAGCCATGTCTATCTCATGATATATAAATCTTTACCCAATGCATTGGAGGGAGATATAGGTCCCACCCATCTCATAATGATACCATTTTTATGTGTTCCACAAAATCATAAATCATACATCATTGCATAACCCATGTAATAAAAATGGGATTCTTAAACATCGTGACATCATAAAACAATTAATATAATACAAAGGAATTCATAAAAATAATTCCATCACAACATAACCAAATAAATGAAATAATAGGGATAGAAACAAAACCCTATATTATCATAGATGGAAAATAATTTTGATAATACACTTGAACTCCATTCATGAGGAAAATATCCTTTCTATTTCAAAAACATTTTTCCTTTCTTAACATGTCATACAATTTTAAAATAAAAGAATTTTATTAAAAATAAACTTGAAAACTTCTAAAGGAATCTTCTTGAAAATAATCTTTTGAAAATCCATTCATGCTGTATAAGTTAAAAAAACATTCTTCTCCTTCTTATGTCGGAAAAGTCAAAAAGTACCTCGTACGAAAAATGACAAAAGATTACTTTCATATATTTTACTAAAAACTCAACGAAGGGTAAAATTTGATTTAAAAAATTGTAGAAGGATATAAATATTACATATTGAGGAAACATGGATGTGGATGATAAATATTCCCCAGTAAATTCTGAAGGATAAACAATCCCAGATAAAAAATAAGATTTGTGAGATTTTTCCATACCTTAGGTCTGATTTGCTTCATAAGTGTCTGAAACTCCTGTATAATGATTTAAATAATATCATTTACTTATTATAGAATCATACATATTTTTATGATATCATATACGGTCATATTCCTAGCTTCTTATTAGTAATATTTCATTGTTACTTGTTATTCGGGTGTTTATTACCTTTTGTTATTATGCATGTTTTGTCGAATAAATTCTTATTCTTCTTTTTTAGGTTAAAGATAACTCATTTCCAGAATGGTATTAGTGTATTATATATCATATTAATTCATTTATATAATTATTATGCAATGAAGATCATGTAGAATGAGTCGCATCACATCATGGAGACAGTATTCCGTACGTACGCACGAGCGATGATATCGTTCTCATGATCGTGGAATTGTATTGGAGTGTATGTATAATATTTCAGAAACAATATCACTTTACAATAATCATATATAGTTATTTTTTACACCATTATACCCATCCATGTAAGGTGGTGGTGGAAAATAGATTACACCATGGCGTGGAGACGGTATTCCGTACGTACACACGCGTGATGATTTTGTTTTCCGTAGGATGGATAGATGGTGAAATAGGGTTGTTTGATACTTATAATAACATATAATTATATGAGTGATACTTATGTTATTACTTCATAATGAAACAACTAAATAAGAAGAAGTGGAAGAAGAAATAAAGTTGAAAGAATCAGTAAAGGACATTACCTCTTATTTGATGTTCCTCTAGGAAACCTCCTCTTAGGGCACTAAAATTGCTCTTTGATGAAGAACAGTACCTCTAGGATGTTTTTAGGGAAGTGGAGAAGATAATTTGGTAGGGTTTGGATGATCTTGAATGCTCAAAGTGGTGTGAGTAAGAGAGGGAGGAGGTGCCCTTTTATAAGGGAGGAGAGGGGCACCTTTGGAAAAACTAAAAATATTTTTTTTATTATAAAGTCATATTCGGTTTTTAATAGATAAAAATTGATTTATTTCTAAGATAAGGTGGGGATGGGTCTAGATCCTCTCATAAAATAGAATTTAGACAAGTTTAGGTCATTATATTAACCTTATCGTTTAGTTTTAACTCTTAGTTAATTAGATTGACATTTACCATTTCACTTTGTATATTTTTATTATATAGTTAATAAACATACCATATATATCCAAGCGACCCCGAAGTGGTCCATTAATAATAAACCTATCATGATATAATTATCTTGGCAGAACTGTAGATTTTTTGGAATATAATAACAATTAATAATATAATATTTGTTTTAAAAACTATTTTATGTCAATTTTGACACTATTTTCTAATTGATTTTTGTGAAAATCATAACAGAATGATTAGTTCTAAAAAAGTTAATTAAATACATACTAACATGTCATATTAACATATAAAATTATTTTAATTCATCAAAAGTCTCAAATTACATTTATTTGGGTATTTATAACATCAATTATGTCAATATTTCATTAATAAGATAATTAATGCATCATCATTGTGTCATAAATAAATTAAATTATTTTAAGTATAAAAAATACAAATAAAATGAAATTTTGTAGGAAATCTTTTTATCTTTATAATGAATATTTATAGTCAAATTTATCTTCTGTATAACCCTATATTAAAAATGTTTTAGTTATTAAACATTGATTTTAACTATTTTAACCCTTCTTTAAATAAATTAATAATAAATGTCCTAATCTAATCCAAGTGGGACTAAATGGTCATATTTAATTCCTAAGGTTGTTTTTGGTCGAATTATACTTATCCAATAGAATTAGGACATGTTTTAGGGTAATAATAATAACACTTTTACCCTTAATTACCCTATTTACTTTTAACCATGGTAAAAAAAGTAAAACGTTACTATTCACCAAAAAATATTTTCATCTCATTGAACCAAATTTTAGTCGTTGATATTAACCGTGTCTCTCAGATTTTCGAAATTCCACTCACAGATGCGGTAAAATTACGTTTTATGTGAATTTGAAAATTCTCCTAGGAGGTGGGTAAAAGACGGTGAAAAGTTCAATAAACTTTTTATATATCTAAAATTGTTATAAAATGACTCCAATGAATTGCATTGAAATTATATAGGTATTATGTATCAATTTTGACCTAAAATAAATTCAAATAAAATAAATAATTATTTAAATAAAAAGTCGGTTTTTAAATAGTAACCCGGTGTTTTCACTATTCATCAAAAATTGAAAATTTTCAGAAAAATACCAAAACTTCACCCTAGGATAATTTCGATATTCCAAATCCAAAAATGAAGTCCATTTTGAAAAATAAAATTTACAAAATTTCAAAAAGTGGGTATCACTATTCATAACGGCTAGTTATCGTTGTTTAGTGAAACTCGGTATTGCGTACGACGCAAGCTATCGAGGAAGGTCGTGATTGTGTGTAAAGCAAGCCAAGCTAGTGTTGTGTGTAGTGAAAGATTTATTTGATGATTTATATAACATAAAAACAAAATATTTCTCATAAAAGTCTCGGGTGTTACATTCTACCCCCCTTAAAATGAATTTCACCCTCAAAATTCGTCACTTTGTAACAAACAGATGAGGATACCTATCCCTCATCATATCCTCAGGCTCCCATGTAGCTTCTTCTAATTGGTGGTTCCTCCATAAAACTTCCACCAAGCAGGTGGTCTTGTTCCATAGGAATTTTTTCACTACGATCGAGAATCTCTATCGTCTATTCTTTATAAGAAAGATCTTGTTCGAGCGGTACAACTTCTGAGCTAAGTATATGTGAAGGATCAGGTATGTACTTTCTTAGGAGAGATACATGGAACACGTCGTGAACTTGAGAGAGATTTGGTGGAAGCACCAATCGGTAAGCTACCTTCCCAACACGATCCAGTATTTTAAAAGGACGGATATACATCGGGCTTAGCTTTCCCTTCTTTCCAAATCTCATTACTCTCTTCCAAGGAGATATTTGTAAGAACACTTCATCACCCACTTCAAACGCTAGGTCTTTTTTTGGTTATCGACATAACTTTTTTGTCAACTCTGAGCTGCTCTTATGCGTTGTTGAATAGATCTGACCTTTTCTTCCATCTCATCAATAAAATCAGGTCCTAATAGCTTTCTTTCCCTAACATCATCCCAGCAAGTTGGAGCCCTGCATTTCTTTCCATAGAGAGATTCATAAAGAGCCATATGAATAATGGAGTAAAAGCTATTATTATAAGAAAATTCCACCAAAGGTAGGTATTGATCCCAACCAACTTTGAAATCCATAGAGCAAGCTCTCAACATATCTTCTAGAGTTTGAATTATCCTCTCAGACTGACCGTCTGTCTGAGGATGATAAGCAGTTCTAAAACTCAACTCTGTATCTAGAGTATGCAGAAGACTTCTCCAGAACTTTGATGTAAACCATGGATCCCGATCACATATAATAGAAAGTGGTACTCCATGCAATCTTACCACTTCCTTCACATATATCCTGGAAAGTTGATCTAGAGAGAAATCCTCTCTAATAGAAATGAAGTGTGCCGACTTTGTAAGATGATCAACTATGACCCAGATAGAATTATTGCCTTTGGATGTTTTTGGAAGTCTGGTGACAAAGTCCATAGTGATGTTTTCCCATTTCCATTCGGGTATGGGTAATGGTTGTAACATCCCCTTAGACTTCTGTCTCTCAGCCTGAACTTCCTGACAAACCAAGTATCGAGAGACATATTCAGAAACATATATTTTCATGCCATCCCACCAGAATTACTCTTTCAGGTCCCTATACATCTTCATGCTTCCAGGATGAATATAGAATGAAGAATTATGAGCCTCATCCAGCAGATCCTTCTTTAATTCTTGGATGGGAGAAACACAAACCCGATTCCTGAACTTTATTATCCCATCACAATCAAGGTTGAATTCAGGAACATTTCTCACCTTCTTTTGTAACCCTACATCTTCTTTCTGTGCCTCTTTAATCTCTACATGTATAGATGGTTGAACATTCATTTGAGAAAGATATGATTTTTCCCTTCCATTATAATTCCATGATCTATCCTTTGTAAATCCATAAATATTGGATCTTTTATGATCCTCATCATGGATAAACTAGCATGGTATTGTCGACTTAATGCATCTTCCACCTTGTTTGCTTTTCCAGGGTGGTAATGAATTGAGCAGTCTTAATCATTAATCAGCTCCAAACATCTTCTTTGGCGCATATTCAGCTCCTTTTGTGTGAAAATATACTTTAAACTTTTATGATTAGTATAAATATCACACCTTTCTCCATAAAGATAATGCCTCCAAATCTTTAATGCAAAGATTACCGCAGCTAAATCCAAATCATGTGTTGGGTAATTTTGCTCATGGATTTTCAACTGTCGTGAGGCATAAGCTATCACCATATCGTTTTGCATGAGAACACACCCCAATCCATTCTTGGATGCATCACTGTAGATCACAAACCGTTCTCCACTACAAGGCAGTGTGAGTACAGGTGCACTAGATAACCTTCTTTTCAACTCCTTGAAATTCTCTTCACATTCCTCCATCCAAACAATCTTAACTCCTTTCCGAGTCAACTTGGTGAGTGGATTAGATAATCATGAAAAATATTTCACGAAACGTCGATAATATCCAGCCAAACCAAGAGAAGATCGGATCTCAGTTACTGTTGTTGGTATTGACCATCTTTCGATAACCTTTGTTTTTGCTGGATCCACAGATATCCCCTCTTTTGAGATTATGTGACCCAAAAATGCAACTTTTTGAATCCAAAATTCACACTTGGTAAATTTGGCATAAAGCTTCTCCTTTATCAGGGTCATCAATATAATTGTCAAGTGATCCTCGTGTTCTTCCTTGCTCTTTAAATAGAAAAGAATATTGTCTATAAAGACTACCAGAAACTCATCAAGATAGTCTCTAATGACTCTATTCATCAGATCCATGAAGATAGAAGGGGCATTAGTAAGACCAAATGGCATCACTATAAATTCATAGTGTCTATACCTTGTACGGAAATCCACCTTTGGTATATCCTCCCTTTTGACCCTTAATTGATGATACCCTGAATGAAGATCAATCTTGGAAAAGTATTGAGCTCTGCATAGTTGGTCAAATAAGTCATCAATGTGCAGGAGAGGATATTTGTTCTTGATAGTGATCTTGTTTAGTTATCTTTAATCAATGCAGAGTCACATTGATCCATCTTTCTTCTTAACAAACAGAACAAGTGCTCCCCAAGGTGACGCACTAGGGCGTATGAATCCCCTATCATGATTCTCTTGGAGTTTCTTCTTCAATTCCTACAACTCAATTGGGGCCATTCTATAAGATGTCTTTGAAATAGGCAAAGAACTCGGTACGAGTTCTATTGAAAACTCGACTTCAAGATTTTGTGGAAGACCCTGAAATTCCTCTGGAAAGACATCATCAAACTCCCGTACAATGGGCATATTCCTAATCGTGAGTTTCTCACCAACCATTTTAGATAAATAACCTTCATTTAGAGGAATCAAGACCCAAAAGATGGTAGAAATTTCCACTGGAAGGTTATGTTCATCCATGCATCGATAGATGATCATAGATTGATCTGGAATATGAAATGTGACCTCCCGTCTTTGGAAATTGATATGAGCTCTATATAAAGAAAACCAATCCATGCCAATAATCACATAAAATTCCACTATAGGATGGACCACATGACTTGCAGGAAGCGCTTTCCCACAAACTTCAATCAGAGAAGAATTATATACTTTTGATATGACTGTTGTGCCATTAGGGGTTGTCACAGCCGACTCCACATCTAATTGTTGAGGTAATACGATGATACCCTTAGAAAATTCTTCAAAAATAAAAGAGTGGGTGGATCCATAATCAAATTAAACATTTGTTACTTTAGAGAGGATGGTAAGTGTACCTTTCACCACTTCGTTATCGTACTCCACATCGCTGATAAAAATTGCATGGGACTTTCCATTATCTTTATCCTTAAGAGTTTTTTGACGTCGATCATCATCAACAACCCTTGGATTAGGGCATTGATTGGCATAATTCCCCATTTCCTTGAACTTGTAACATTGAAGTGTAGGAGGTGCACTCTGTGTAGCCTTTTCTTTGTTCGCATCACTAGACATCTTCTTCCCATCATTACGGCATTCAAATGCCCGATGAACTTCCTTTCCACATTTTAAACATTTACTTGTACCTTTAAGACAACTCCCTCCATGTTTCTTTCCACACTTTGAGCATAAGGGAAAACTCATCTTCTTTTCAGTGTGCTCTTTAGATTTTCCATTGAATTCTATTTTCCTCTTCTTATCAAACCCATATGACTGATGGGTTACTCCAATATCCATCTCAACCATGAGAGCACATCAAATGATTTCCTCGTAACTATTGAAGTCCCTTATGGATAATGCCCTTCGAAGACTTGGCTTAAGCCACTAAAGAATAGATCGATCTTACTCTCAGGTTGGATAATAATACCAGAAGCATACCTTGAAAGTCTTGTAAAATTTGATTCGTAGGTACCAACAGATTCATCATCGTTTTGCTTTAGTTCAAGAAACTCCTTCTCCATATTTGTTCGGAGAATACGAGGGAAGTACTTATTGAAAAATAAGTTCTTGAACTCGTCCCATTCCATGGATTCAATTTCATCCCTTTGCCTCATATTTTTGATAAGATTCCACCATTGATCAACTTCACCATCCAAGCGATAAACTGCTAAGATGACTTTATCATGTTCAGAACATTGAAGAACTGAAAATATCTTTTTAGTGGTACTGATCCATTGTTCAGCCACTAATGGATCAGAAGACCCACTAAATGAAGGTGGACGCTACCTCATGAAGGATTAAACAGAATGTTTCTCTTTCATTTGCTCATTTGTAAGTCCTGCATGATTCATATCTTGAGAAAGTTTTGTGAGCATGGCTACAAGATTTTGCATTCCAACTCCCATAACGTTTGGTTTCTCAGGGGGACAATCATTGCATTTCCCATTGCATTCCCCATTAACACGAATCCTTCGGGTTCCATCCATTGACTAAAAGAAAGAAGAATAGTGTGAGCAACACTAATTATAATAGGAAAACCACATAATCAAGAATAAAATTGCACACTTAAGGTCTTATTATAGGTTGTTCATGGCCATTTATAAAACACTAAGACTGTGTTCTATGCTTAGACTTATCCTTAGGGTTCTTACTAAGGCTTTCAAATCCTAGATTCCAAAGTTTGACTATACCTTTCCTCTGATACCAACTATAACGACCCATACATTACATACAATTTTAATACTTCAAAATTGATGTACACTTATTACAACATATAACAAAACCATGAAAGGACCGTATAGGTATAGTGTCTTTAGAAACTGGTAAACATAAACAACTGGTTGATAAAGCATCTACATTGTCTCCCATTTATTTCATCATATCTAGAGTCCCTTTTTGGCATATCTTACTTAATAACCTTCTTCCTGGCCTGGGGAAATAAAACACACAAAAAGGTGAGCTCAAATGCTCAGTAAGGGTAAACAAAAGAAATATCAATCACATAATATTCATAAGAACATAACATTTTGGGAAATCTTAACCTGAAAAAGAGATCTTAATTTCATAACATGGGATAAATCATAGTAGTGAAATGAAATCCCAATAATCATAACTTAAAACATTAAGCTTTGTGGAATACACACATAATTGTAGAAAATCATTTCTTAGTAGTCAAGACTCATTGCAAGACTATCTTAAGGGACAATGTCCATTTCTAAACCGAGTTCACTCCTCGTTTCAGTCCTGTTTCACTGAACCGGTTTAACTTGTTGTTCCATCCATGTCTATCTCACGAGATGTAAATCTTTAACCAATGCATTGGATGGAGATATAGGTCCCACCCATATCATAATGATACCATTATTATGTGTGCCACAAAATCATAAATCATACATCATTGCATAACCCATGTAATAAAAATTAGATTCTTAAAAATCATGACATCATAAAACAATTCATATAAGATAAAGGAATTCATAAAAATAATTACATCATAACATAATCAAATCAGTGTAATAATAGGTATAAAAATAGAACCCTATATTATCATAGATGTAAAATAATTTTGATAAGACACTTGAAATCCATTCTTGAGAAAAATATCCTTTCTACTTCAAAATCATTTTTCTTTTCTTAACATGTCATACAATTTTAAACTAAATGAAGTTGATTAAAATTAATCTTGAAAACTTGTAAAGGAAGCTTCTTGTAAATAATGTTTTAAAAATCCATTCATGTCGTATAAGTTAAAAAACATTCTTCTCATACATATGTCGGAAAAGTCAAAAAGTACCCCGTATGAAAAACGACAAAAGATTCCTTTCATATGTTTTACTAAAAACTCACCGAAGGGTAAAATTGGATATAAACAATTTTAGAAGGATATAAATATTACATATTGAGGAAACATGGATGTGGATGATAAATGTTCCCCAGTAAATTCTGAAGTATAAACAATCTCGGATAAAAAATGAGATTTGCGAGATTTTCCCTTACCTTAGGTCCGATTTGCTTCGTATGTGTCCAAACCTCCTGTATAATTATTTAAATAATGTCATTGAATTATTCCAGAGTCATACATATTTTTATGATATCATATAGGGTCATATTCTTATCTTCTTATTAGTAATATTTCATTATTACTTGTTATTCGGGTGTTTATTGCTTTTTGTTCTTATGCGTGTTTTGTCGAATAAATTCTTATTATTATTTTTAGGTTATAGATAACTCATTTCCAGAATGGTATTAGTGTAATATATATCATATTAATTCATTAAATTCATTTATATAATTATTATGCAATGAAGATCATGTAGAACGAGTCGCATCACATCGTGGAGACGGTATTCCGTACATATGTACGAGTGATGATATCGTTCCCATGATCGTGGAATTGTATTGGAGTGTATGTATACTATTTCAGAAACAATATCACTTTACAATAATCATATATAGTTATTCATTACACCATTATACCCATCCAAGTAAGGTGGTGGTGGAAAATAGATTACACCACGGCGTGGAGACGGTATTCCGTACGTACGCACGCGCGGTGATTTCTTTTTCCATAGGATGGATAGTTGGTGAAATAGGGTTGTTTCATACTTATAATAACATATCCTTATATTAGTGATACTGATGTTATTACTTCATAATGAAACAACTAAATAAGAAGAAGTGTAAGAAGAAATAAAGTTGAAAGAATCGGTAACGGACATTACCTCTTCTTTGAAGTGCCTCATTGAGACCTCTTCTTAGGGCACTAAAATTGGTCTTTTAAGAAGACCAGGACCTCTAGGATGTTTCCAGGGAAGCGTAGAAAATAATTTGGTAGGGGTTGGCTGAGAGTGAAGGCTCAAAGTGGTGTGAAGAAGAGAGGGAGGAGGTTCCCTTTTATAAGGGAGGAGAGGGACACCTTTGGAAAAACTAAAAATATTATTTTATTATAAAGTCATATTCGGTTTTTAATAGCTCAAAATTGATTTATTTCTAAGCTAAGGTTGGGATGGGTCGAAATACTCTCATCCAATAGAATTTAGACAAGTTTAGGTCATTATATTAACCTTATCTTTTAGTTTTAGCTCTTAGTTAATTAGATTGACATTTACCATATCACTTTGTATTTTTATATTATACAGTTAATAAACTTACCATTTACATCGAAGAGAACCCCAAGTGGTCAATTAATGATCAACCTATCATGATATAATTATCTTGGCCGAACCTTATATTTTTAGGAATATAATAACAATTCATAATATAATATTTGTTTTTAAAAACTTTTTTATGTCAATTTTGACACTATTTGGTAATTGATTTTTGTGAAACTCATAACAGAATTATTAGTTCTAAAAAAGTTAATTAAATCAATAAGAACATGTAATATTAACATATAAAATTATTGTAATTCATAAAAGTCTCAAATAACATTTATTTTGGTATTTCTAACATCAATTATGTCAATATTTCATTAATATGATAATTATTGCATCATCATTGTGTCATAAATAAATTAACTTATTTTAAGTCTAAAAAATACAAATAAAATTCCATTATGTTGGAAATATTTTTAGCTTTCTAATGAATATTTATAGTTTAATTTATATTATTTATAACCCTATATTAAAAATGATTTAGTTATTAAACATTGATTTTAACTATTTTAACCCTTCTTTAAATAAATTAATAATAAATGTCCTAATCTAATCCATGTGGGCCTAAATGGTCATATGTTATTCCTAATGTTGTTTTTGGTCGAATTAAACTTATCAAATAGAATTAATACATGTTTTAGGGTAATAATAATAACACTTTTACCCTTAATTACCCTATTTACTTTTAACCGTGGTAAAAAAGTAAAAAAGTTACTATTCACCAAAAAATATTTTCATCTCATTGAACCACATTTTAGTCCTTGATATTAACCGCGTCTCTCGGATTTTTAAAATTCCACTCATAGAAGTAGTAAATCTATGTTTTATGTGAATTTGAAAATTCTCCTAGGAGGTGGGTAAAAGACGGTGAAACATTCAATAAAATTTTTATATATCTAAAATTATTATAAAATTACTCCAATGAATTGCATTGAACTTATATAGGTATTATGTATCAATTTTTACCTAAAATAAATTTAAATAAAATAAATAATTATTTAAATAAAATTTAGGTTTTTAAATAGTAACCAGGTGTTTTCACTATTCATCAAAAATTGAAAATTTTCAGAAAAATACCAAAATTTTACCGTTGGCTAATTTCGATATTCTGAATCCAAAAATGAATTAAATTTTGAAAAATAAAATTTACAAAATTTCAAAAAGTGGGTATGACTATTCATAATGGCTAGTTATCATTGTTTAGTGAAACTCGGTATTGCGTACGACGCAAGCTATCGAGGAAGGTCGCGATTGCGTGTAAAGAAAGCCAAGATAGTTTTGTGTGTAGTGAAAGATTCCTTTGATGATTTATATAACATAAAAAAAATATTTCTCATAAAAGTCTCGGGTGTTACAATATACCAATAATTTGTTACCACATTTGGATACTAGACACATAATCATCTAAAATATTGGAATATCTTCAACATCTCTAACAACATTCGTCTTACAGAGTATAATTCTTAATGATACCCTACATAAAACCATTCTTCATAACCTGGGGAGATGAAAGAACATATATTGTGAGATTATAATTTTAGTAAGGGTAAATATAGGATATATAAATCAATGATCATATGTAACTAGATCATGAGAATAAATGTATGAGAATATGAGCATAACATTTGATATTAATACCCAATAATTAATAGATCATAGTCGTGAAATAAGGCCTTGGAAGATCATAAGACAAGAATCACCCAAGAATCAGAGATCATGATCTATGTGGTCATACTATAATAATGAGAACCTGAGGTATATATTTTACAAAAAAATGTTTACTAATATTTATCATACAGTTTACTTTTCAAGGATATTTATCATGATATTAACCACTTATTGGGTTTAGGCTAACCACCTGTGTACCATCTTCGGACTTGGAATAATGTCACGTGTACCCTTTTTCAGGCAAGGGATAACTCTAGTGTACCATTTGATATCATTAACATTAATCATTAACTAATGAATTCAAGGGATATAGTCATCCCAAAAGTCAAGCAATCCAATAATATGTATTCTATATGATCATGAAGAATTTATCATTTTTCCTAACTTATCAAATGGAAAATAAAATAGGGGTCATCAATATCTTATCATCATAATGATAAAAAATTCTAAGCTTCTATAAAGATGGTATCATTGGATTATATCTCTAGTGAAGTATAATTTTCATAAATGGATATTATTATAGATGAAAATAAAATTAAAATACCACTGGAATATTTCTTGAGGAAAACATCATTTTCATTTTGAATCTAGTTATTTAAAATATCAAAATTTATTGAATATTAGGAAACATACTTTATTTTAAAATAACCATGGAAATATTTCCTATGTGATTCCAATAATAGATTAATCATTATAATGTGAAAGTTCAATCTTGTGTTATTCATTAAAACAAAGATTTTATTCACACCATTGTTATAAATTACCTCATTTAGAAAACAACATGATGATTCCCTTTAAGCATTTAATATAAAGTCAAACATGGATAAAAATAAATTTAATAAATTAATGTAGAATGATTCAAAAATTATGGAAAATATTTTAAAGAAACCTTTGTCATGAAAAAAATATAATTCAGAAATTATAAAAACTATGTTTGTATCAATAATATCATTTTTTCAGAGTTTTGAGTACATAGGGAGAGGGCAGAGATTGAAAAAATTGTAATTTGTGGAAATTTAAAGAGGAAGAGAAAATACATAATATTTGTGAGAGATAGATAATGTGACACCCTAGGATTTGATGATATATTATTGTTTTAAAATAAGTTTTAATTTTTTATATATTTTGATTATATTCAACACTGAGTTCAAATGAATCACGCTCTACTACTAAAATATTATTTAAATTTTATCATTACAGCAATGCAATTAAATTTGGATGGTATGAATATGAATAAATACGTTATTGAAAATTTAATGTTTATAATTAATTAATTAATTATTAGTTGACTATAAATGAAGGTAAAACTCATTTTAATTTAAATGTAATATTTTTCAAAAATAATTGTTTTTTTATGAAAAGTGTTTTTATCTTAATAAATTAAATTGATCCCTATTGGTGAATTATTTTAATGATATATATATATATATGTATATATAGATATTATACTTTCAAAATAACTTTTTAACAGCGTAATATATTTTTCTAGGCTTAGAATATTAATAAATTAAGTCTAATACTAAATAGATGCATTCTTATAAAAAGTTGTTTCAACGGTATCGACATACTTAATATAAAATTAATTTATATCTTTAAAAGAAATTGAATATTTGAACTTTTATGAAATATTTTTAATTATTATGTCCAAACATGTAAATGTTATCCATTTTTTGGCCATTATGAATAGTAATAGTGGTAAAATGTATCACCTATATATATGGTAAATTGGGTAATTAAGGATACAGAATTATGCGATAAGGGTTTAAAATTTATATAACACTTGAAATTATCATATTTTATTAATTTATTTCATCAATTTACCTAAAATGTTATGAAATATGGATTCTTGGTTTCATTTTTATTTTATATTTGACTTTATATTTTTTTTATGTAATGAAAAATAAAAAGTATATATCTATTGACATTAAAATTATATTTTAGGTTATCATACGAATAGAAATAAGTTGGTAAAGAATATTAAAGGTTATTTTTTTAAATAACATAATTTTTATGATTTTAATTTATTAATAATTTTTATTGAATGTATAATTATTTTGTCTTATTTCACAATTCTGATGGAGTATTTGTTCAATTAATAAAAATATAAAATAAGTGCATTTAAAAATATTAAAATTAATACAATTTGGAAGTAAAATTATGACCCTTTATGATTGAAAAATTTGTTACTGCTATTATGGTTAAAATTGGTTAAATATGGGGTTAAACAAAAACATTAGGTTTAAAATACCACATAAACCTATAAAAACGTTATTTATTGATGTTATTTTAATCATATAAAACATTTTACTCTAATTTATATTGAGTTTAAATCATTTGGATTTGTAATTACTTAGTTATATTTTAATCTTTTTAGTAATTAAAAGTTTTCCATTTCCCCCTTATAAAAGTTCTCCCCTTACATATCTTATTTACACCACATTGAAAAAAATATATCAATCAATACCTACACATTTATATTCTATAAAACCTTATGATTATGAATCCACCATTATCAATCCTCTTTCCTATCAAATAAAAAATGATAATGTTGCTTCTCTTTACATGTGAACTACCACTTCCATGAAAAGATGTGATTCAATTTTCATTTACAATTTACACAGATGGTAATAAAGGTATATTTAATAAATATATATTTTATATAGGGCATAATAATTATTATTTAATGGTTAATTATCATTTAAATTGCATTCATTCCTTCCATTGAAAAGAGAAAACAACATTAATGTATGCGTACGACCTACCTTCTCCATGAATGATATAATCCCTTTTTCTATCTATTTCATTTATGGATTACTATAAATACATATATACAGAATATACATGATATTTATTTCATTATTAAATCACAAGAGATGATGGAACCATGATCTAAGTAAAAGGAATTAAACTATTGAACCAAAACATACATGATAAAAGGAGGAAGTTATTACCCGGATCTATTATTTTAAGAAAGAATTATTAATAAATTGGTGTTATATTATTTTAATTAAATCATAAGTTGTATGATATAGTGTATATTTTTTATAAATATATATTTATTATAAAGGAGTTTGAAACACATATGAAGGAAGTCATGTCAGAGGGAAGGGTTTATCTCAAAATCTCATCATAATTCAGTTTGTTTATGTTTAAGTCTCTCTTGGAATGATTATTTGATATCTATATATTAAACCCAATAAATGTTATTATCCTATAGTTATTTTTAAGAAATAAAAAATTTTCCTTTCATTTCACTCTCTTTCAGAACTCGTGATACTGAAATAATGTTTTTTAAATAACACTGACCTTGTATTTTCCACATTGTCAGAAATCTATATATTCAATATCCGTGTTTTAATTTAAATATATATAAAATGTTTTTATCATTATAAATAGATTTATTAAATATATATGTACACACATTTATATTTTTAAAATTTGGATAAAAATTAGTCATGTTAACATTTTTTGAATGGGATACTTTATATCCTTTTTATAAAAGTGTAAAAGGAATGTTTTTTAAATTATACGACATGAATAGAATTTACTACCATCATGAAAACTCATTAATTGTAAAATTCCTTATAAATTTTTAATGTTTATTTTAAAAGAAAATGTTTTTCTTGTTCTATGTGTAATTTCAATATTTTAAATAAGTTATTTTAATGTGAAAAATAATCTTTTCCTATTCAATGTTTCCAGTGATATTTTGAAATTATTTTCTTCTAGGTGAAAATAATTTGTAAAACATTATACATTAATAAGGATATAATATAATTATACCATTCACCATATTTGTTTAATGTCCTATGAATAGTTTTACTAGGTAATGTATTTTTATTCTGTATGCCAGTTTTCCAAATGTATATAATTATTTATTTTTTATCATGTTGATTATGTTTTATTGTTTATTCATGAGAAAAAAATTTTGAATTGTTAATGGATATATGGGGTTCAAATTAAAAATACCATCAATGCATCAGTTTTATTTATGAGAAAAACAAGACTATGTATTTTTGATGAGGCTATACCCATTTATATAAGATGTCCTGGCACGATGCCTCGATGGCAAGTTTATGATTTACCACATTATGAATTCCATCGTTATGATATCATTTATTGATAAAAATGTGATAATTGGAATATTTATTATATATATGTTATATTTCATAATCTATGTGATTATATATATGATATTTTTTTATAATCATTTATTCTTTCAATATTATTCATTCCTCATTAGCTTATTCAATACACATACCCTTTCTGAGCATCTGGGATTAACACTTTATTTTTCTTCATTTTTATATAACGATAATAAGAATAAAATGATTGATATAAAAGGATATTATAAATGGAATAATTGTGTTCTCAAATAAAACACTATGTTCTATTTTTAGTTTTCAAATGTAGTTTGAGATTCTAATATGCATCTATTTTTCCAATTCTAGTAAACTATTTTGTCGTTTGGGTTGTGATCACTTATATCTACACCCACTATAATAATGTAACCACTGACTCTAGAATACTAGGGTTAGAGTCTATATAGATTTTATTATAGGAAATTTAATAGAATACTTGGGAATGGGATTTATGAAAACATAGATTAATGAAAATAACCCCTTGAATATATTTTAGGATAAGTCTAATTATAGGATGACATTATAATGTTTTTGTAAGGTATAGATCATATGGATTTCCAAAAAATACATCCTTGTATGGATAAGTGGAAACGATTTTGGCATAGATTCATCTAGTGTTATAACAACAAAAATATTTGGTCAAGTGTATTTTATCATTATTCGGGTGCATGTTGAGTGTGTTGTTACTACACAACAGGTTTGAAACTTCCAGGGTATATGCATGGATTAATTCAAAAAAATTAGAAACCATTATTGTGAATTTTAATATATTTTTAGCTTTTTAGTATATTCTAAAATAATCCAATTTTATGATTATGAGACAAACTATGCATATTTTTTTTAATTTATGTTATGTGTTTCACTAGATTCATAATTATACATAATTATTATTGATATTATGATAAAATATATTTTATTACATTATATATAAATGGTTCTTAGTGGAATGAATAGAAATTGTATCATGTAATCTATATAGTTATTTACCTCTGGGAAAGATAATGAAGCTGGAGATGGATATGTAGTGGGAGGTAAGTAAATTATAACTACTTTGGGGAAGATGACTCAGGTTATGACCAATAACCTCACCCGTATGGTGCAACCCAGTAATATATAATGTGATGTAATAATTTTAAACATCATGACATGTTAGAAACCTCCAACATTCAATGGGACTAAAAATCATTTTATAGTATAGAAATGGATATGTTTCATCTAGAAGATACTACTTACTATAGGAAGTAATGCAAGGGGAAAGATTTTAATGTACGTTTATCATCTCTCAAAGGGTGAAAATTAATAGTAGTCATTGATTCAAATAATTATGTATGAAAATAAAATATAGGTCCTAGAATGAAAGGATTTTAAGTATCTTTTCTTGGAAAAATATTTTACACACAAAGAACGAGTTGATATAGAGAAATAATTATTGAGTCTAAGGAAAAAAGGAAAATAATTTTTTTTTCAATAATGATGATAAAATGAAAATATTCGAAAGGTATGCTACATACTATATAAATAATCCCAAGAATACTATTAAACTTTTTTCTGATGGTGTTAACACAATCCTGAGAACAACACTAGTCTCTTGAACATTTTTATCATATGAGGATGGAGTATCATGTTATATCAAGACAGGGAAATAATTTTCCAAGTCTTATGTATTTGAAGGAATGAAATAAAATAATAGGATAATAGAGAAAAAAATGGATAAGTGAAAAAATAGAATGGAAAATTTTCTAATATACGATACTTGTGGGAAGAAATACCTTAGTACATGCTTTAAAATAAAGTAGTTTGATTCAAGTGTATGGAAAAATATTTTCATTCTGATGAATGATAGGTTAAGGGAATATACATACAATTATAGTACTTTTATTTTAAGGATGTGGGGAGATATTCTAACCAAATCCCCAAGCATCATGGGAACTTACCATAAAATAATTCAATGGGATAAGACCAATCATAGGAAATTACTATAGCTGATTTAGATTTTCCTAGTAGTGTGGTGAAAAGTACACTTACCATCTACTCCAGGATTGAAAATATTTTCTTTTATTATAGTTATACTCAATCCATTATATATGATGAATTTTGTGTGGGTATCATATAACCACATCAATGATTATATATTGAGTTGGCGATGAAAAATCCTAATAGTTGGATGACCACATCTCAAGTCTACAAATTCTCTCTAATTGATGTTTGTGGGAATATTCTTCATGAAAATCAGGTTATTTTTCCTCTAGTTGGATTTTTAGTAATTTTGGGAATGAATTTTCTCTCTCAGTATACATTTTGAATTAATTATTGATTAAGGGAATTTACATTTGATATTCAGAATCAACCTTCTATCATCTATCAATGCAAGGATAGTCCTAAAAACTCAATATAAATTATTTCCATAATGTGGTTTTTTTAACCTTTTTATGAGGGAATTTCTCTCAAATATATTGGGAGATCAACATTATAAAAATGTATATTATTCAAGAATATGTTGACGTATTTGTAGACTAAATTCATAGTATTACACCAAATTGGGAATTTTATTTCCAGTATATCTTATCCATCATCATTCACCTATTTCAAAGAATCAATTTAGAATAGCATTGAATGAGTTGTTGGAATTGAAGAAACAAAACAAGGAGATTAAAGATATGGGATTCATTAATCTTTGTACTTCTCCATGGGGTGCACATGTTCCTTTTATTAAGATAAAACATGGGTCAGTGTATATTTTCAGTGACTATTGGAAACTTATGATGATATCTATTAAGAAAAAGTACCATATACCCTATATAGAGGTTCTATTTGATCAATTATGGGGATATCCAAATTTCTCTAGGATTGTACTTTGATATAGGTGTCATTCTATTTGGATTAATGATGAAATACCCAAGATATCGTTTTATACAATGTATGTACATTATGAATTTATAGAAATACCATTTAGATTTATCAATTCTGAAGAAATATTCATGGATTTAATGAATAGAGTCTTTATAGATTACCTTTAAAAGACTGTGGTAGCTTTATAGATGATATTATTATATATACAATGTGAAAGGAAAACATGAATAACATTTATGAATTGTATAGAATTACCTGAGGAAGAAAACGTTGTTCAAAAAATTTACCAAGTTTGAATCTTGGATTCATAAAGTTTCATTATTGGTTCACATAATTTCAAGTGGGGGTATACTAGTGTATCCTTCAAATCTAAATGTTATTGAGAAATGTTCAAGATTAACCATGGTAACCAAAATATATATTTCATGGGTTGGATAGATTCTATTGGTTCTTTGTGAGATATTTCTAATGACTATAAAATACATTAACTAAGTTTAATTTATAGTGTATTACATTGTTATGGATAGATGAATGTGAAGAGACATTCAAATAATTGAACAGAAGGATGGTCAACATACTTTCTCTTGCACTGCCCTATAATAGATAAGGGATTATGAAATTTATTGATACATCAAAGAAGGGAATATGATATTCCTTATGTAGAATGACATGATAATAAAATATTCCTCTCTCTAATTAAAAATTAATATGAAAAATTACTTGACTAATGATTTGGAGTT
Organism: Viscum album; assembly: GCA_963277665.1. Classification (NCBI taxonomy): domain Eukaryota; kingdom Viridiplantae; phylum Streptophyta; class Magnoliopsida; order Santalales; family Viscaceae; genus Viscum; species Viscum album. The sequence goes on along the minus strand of OY728145.1, from coordinate 332,655,316 downwards.
GGAAGTAGTTATACTTTCATTGAATATATGAAGTAATGTTTTGTATTCTGAAGCGTGCCATATAATTTTCTCATCGAATATTGATGTATATTTTTAGATGGAAGGAGTAAAATTTAACTAATGAAGATGGTTTGATTTGATCAACGGATATGATTTCTCAACACATTACCATCATGTGGAGGAAAAAAAGTTGGCTAATGATCTATGTCTGAAAGACCATGCTAGTTATTTCTTGAAGAGGATATAAAGAGATCAAATAATTATATATTTAGAGATTATGTATCTTGAAATAATGAGGAAAGGGGAAATGTATTATCATTATCAGATGAATTTTCAACCTTACATCCCTGAGAGGTTTAAAAAAATACATAATGAAGATGATGGATTATAAAAGAAGGTGATAAATTTTCTCATGTTCAACCATTATAATATTGAAAAAATAAGCTTCTAGTATTGAATTTGTGTTCCATCTATGCCAAACATAAGAAAGGAGATATTGGATGAATCAAATATTTCATCATTCTGTATTTATCCTATAGGTAAAATCATTTTTAGAGATCTAGAGGAGTATTTTATTATTAAAACATAAATAGATGTATTTCAGATCATTTATCTATGTTCATATGATGCCTGTACATTAAGTCCAAGAGAATAAAATCTAATGGGATGATACAACCACTACCAAAAACACAATTAAAGTGGGAAAATATCACCATTTATTTTTTTCATCAGACTCCCAAAATTGTAAAAGGCTATAATTCTATTGGGGATTTAGTTTATCACCCTAGGAAATCATCACACATCATTGATATCTGAGATGATTTCTTTATTGATAAGATTTTATGAATATACATTAAGGAAGTGGAAAAGATACTTGAATTACCATATTATATTCTATTCGAAATGGATAAAAGTATTACCTCAATGTTTGGGAAAATTATTTTTAGATCTCTAGATGCATAGTTGATTTTTAGTATTTCTTATAATCCTTAGAATGAGAGTCAGACAGAGAGGAATTGTAAAACGTTAGATGGCATTTTAAGAGCACGCTCTATGGATTTAAAATTTGTTTTGGATCAGAAAATTCATGTAGTGTAATTTTATTATAATGGTATCTTTTAATGGAGAATTCATATGGCTCTTTATGAATCCCACTATGAAAGAAAGTGTAGAACTCATACGTTTTGGGATGATGTTGGAGAAGGAAAGCTACGACGACCTAATCTAGGTTAATAAAAATAAGGTAATGTTATATACATTAAAATAACATAAGGTTAGTTTAGGTATGACACAATTTATGTTGAAAATTACCAATAATATCTAGAGTTGAATTTGTTTATATGGTATTCTTATAAATATATCTCTTGAAGAAAGTAATGATATTGAGAAAGAAGGAAAATTTAATCCCAATGTGTATTGTATGCCAATCCATCTATTTAATACACTTTATTTAATTATTTATTATATAAATATACACTTAATACAATCCAAGAAGATCATCTGGGATAATGTATTTAGGTAATTAGATACATAGAATAATAACTTGGGATAGATATAGAACAGTATATTCTAAAACTCTATAATAGAAAATTAATTTACCTTTATCTACTAAAAATACATGGGATAACCTAGGGATGAATATAAGAGAGGGTTGAGATATAAATACCAATATTCAAATAATAAATGAATAAAATGATTAATATAATATATGTGATTCAATAGGCATATCAACGAGACATAAATGTGACGAGAATCATAATCTTTAACAATGAGGCATGAAATAACATGAAAACATCAAGGAAACATAATAATGTGGAAACAATATTTAACATGAAATAATATTAAGTTAAGTAAAACATATAGGAATAATTGACTTGGTTGAAAAATTCCCATAATATATTAGGTTCACTCCCCATTTCTATTCCTAGCATCTCATAAGACCAAAACATTCCTTAATTCAATGTAGGGATATATAATTATATGTCCACCCATCACATTCATATTATGTAAACACAAACATGTTCCACATAGATCACACAAAATGGAAATTTCTTTTATAAATTGTAGTCCAATGATTAATTAGTGTGGGATATAAACATAGAAGTACCCAATAAATTAATGATTTGTAAATATTGTTGAATACACTTTGGTGGAAATAGGAATGGGTATTCAAAAAACATATAATTGTCGTGGAAAATTGATGAATAATTCAGTTGCATAATAGGGATACATTAATATTCATGGAAGGTTTTAATGAGACTAAAAGGGGACTATAATCACACGGTAATCATAAGGGAAGTTACATGGACTTGTAAAAACATATTCCATTTTATCAAATTGGGAATCAAAAGGTATAATGTAAATAATGTTCTGGAATAAAGAGGAGAATGAGAGGATCCATTACCATGAGATGGAGATTCAAAAAGCATTGGAGGATATTATTAATATACCGGGGAACCTTTAGTGGGATATAGAGATGGAGGTTTAGGGTAAATTCATGCTATATGATTTTTTAGTGAAGTGTAATTAGAGGGTGGGTGTGTTTTATATCCAAATAATGGATAATTCTTTATTAATTTATAAACTTAGGTTTAGGACTCTATATGTTAAATTAACCCAAAAAAAAACAATCCAATGGTATGGTAAATTTTTATTCAAAATAAGATTGGATTTAATTATTTTATAATACTAATACATTAGTACTTAAAATAATAGCACTGGTGATTTGGAAGTGAGTCATATTTATAAAGAATGGAATTTAAAACCTTAATATATAAGATAGGTTTTTGAGGAATCAGTATGATTTTATAAATTTAACCAAATTACTTATAAAACACTTTATATTAAATGGGAACAAATTTTTTTACATGTATAATATTTATCAAATTTATTACATCACTTTAGGTCTTTTATGATGTCATAATACATTCCATATAATTATAAAACATTTAAATTTTACCCAAAAATAAAACTAAAAATGAAACATATGAGAAATTCACCAATGGATATTTTCAAAAAGCTAATTTCAATAATAATGTTTGTTTCATAAAATTTATTTTCATAATATGATAGTTTTTTTAAATTAAATTTACTCAATTATAGAAATATAATGATTTCCTCTGACAATAATGGTTTTCTAAAACTTATAAGAAATTACATTTTCCTTTATAAAATTATGTTATCATATATATTTAACAAATTTTATTTAATAACATTATTTTATTATTTGTTTATAAATGATATTGAATTCATAAAAGAGTGTACTATGATTGAAACTGTATATTTCCCAAAAATACAATTTGTGCCTCATCATATCAAAATCAAATTTTTCAAATTTATTATTTAATCATTATAATGTAATACTGAAAGATAAATATATTCATTAATTTATTGAAGCAATATAAAAATACATATTTTTAGGGTCTAGGTACATATACTTTTACTACACCAATGAATTCCTTAATAGTTAGGTGAGTGATGTTGATATTTTCATAGGGTGGTTTGACAAACATGGTTTTGTATGTGATCTCGATGAGATTTAAATTCTCCCATAAATGGTTCTAATTGTGATTTATTTATTGAATATTGGATTCGTACATGTTATGGTCAAGGAAAATTGATGTTATCTCCCTTGGAATCTATGATAAATTGGATTCATATGGTACAATACTACCAGTCTAGGCCATCACTTCCATTGAATATGTCAATCGGATTTATCATAACCCTATATATAAACTACCAATATGATAACTATGTAATGGATATATTATCAACAATTATGGTTCTTAATAGGCTTTTGAATCTGATAGATATAACATATAATAGTCCAAAATAACTGAAGTAGTTCATGTGTTTCCTATAAATTAATTACATAATACAAAATTTATTTATTAAAAAGGGAATTTCATTTATAAAATTATTTGTTTTGACATTCTTCCATCTTTAGAAATTTCATCCTCTCAGTTTTCATTTAAAACACTAAAATAAATTATGGATATTTTGATTCATCATCTCTTCCATTTTTCAAGTTTCTTCTTAATGTTGTGCTTCCTCTATAACACATTGACCACGTGAGTTGTCTAATTTCATATAACGCTTTCTCTATAATATAGAATCTTCTCTATCTAATCATCATTTGAAATATTGTTTCTTAAGGTACCCCCATGTATTTTATACATGTGATGGTGTATGCATTTAATTCCTTCACAGGGATACATGGAACACGTCACATAATTTAGATGTGTTAGGTTGGAGTTTTAGTGGATAGTCCCATAATCCTATGTGGTATATGATCTTAATGGAGATGATAAATCTAGTATTATTATTCCTCTTACTCCCAAACCCCATGAATTTCTTCCACGATGATATATGAAGGAATAAATTATCCACAAACTCAAATTCTAAGTCTCATCAATGGTCGTATTTATGACTTTTTTTATAAATTTGTGTGTATTTTATGTGACACCAAATGGTTTGAATCATCTCTATCATATCATTGATATGATCAGGTATCATCAGTATCTACTCTCCAACTTTATCACAAAATGTCAATTCCTGACACCTTCTCCCATAAAGTTCCACAGAACATACCATTTTAATACTATAATGAAAACTATTGTTTCATGAGAAATGAAATTATGGAAGTTGTTGATCCCAAAATCCTTGTAAATACATTTAACTAGACCTCAACATATCTTCTACTGTTTTTATGGTTCTTTCAGACTGACCATATGTTTAAGGGTGAGAAATATTGATGAATATCAGTTATATAAAAAAACTTATGGAAGGATTCTCCCAAATTATGAGGTAAACATTGGATCTAAAATAGATAAAATGGAGAGTGATAATCCATTAATTATTATAACTTACCTAATGTATATCTTTTAGTGTTGGTTATGAGAGAAATATTTCTTGATAGAAATGAAATGTGATTATTTGTTAAGGCAATTGACTATCACCTAAATGGTGTTATTTATTTTAGGGCTCCTTGGTATTATTATGATAACATCCTTGGTTATGTATTCCAACTTCCATGATGGTACGTGAAATAGTTTCACCAAACCCTTATACTTTTATCATTCATCCTTGACTTGTTATCATACTAAGAAACATGATAATAATTTTTTCAATCACCCCTTCATGTTATCCCACTATAATTTTATATTCAATCCTTTATACATCATTGTTAAAATTAGATGAATAGAGAAGTATGAGATATGCTCAAAATCCATAAATTCCCTAGTTAGTTATTGTTTTTATGGAAACATATCTAGGTTCCAAAACATATAACTCCTTATTTTTGAAATTTGAACTACAAAATATTCACCAACTTTTTTTGAATCACCTCATCATCCATCTTAGCCACCTTGATACTCTTAATAATAGATGGTTGAGAAATAATTGGAGCAAGGTATAATGGAGACCATTTTATTATTCCCATGTCTACCATGTTTATATACAACAAGATAGGATCCCTTGAAATTCAAATCATTTATAGGGTTGCGTGTTCTTTTATACTCAAAAAATACGCCCCTTGGTCTAGCTACCTAGGATAGTAATAAATTGAATAATTGTAATCCTTGATCATATCTGACCACCTATGTTGAAGAATATTGATCACCTTTTGTGTGAATATATAATGAGGATTTTATGATCCATATATCTGTCACAGTTCTCCCCTTGGATATAATGGGACCAAATATTCCATGTGAAGATAAATGTAGTGAATTCGAGATCATATTTTGTGTAGTTATACTCATAAATATAATTATTTATGGGGAGGAATAAGCTGTTCCTTTTCACATTGCATGAGTACACAACCCAAGCCTATTTGTGGATACATTACTATAGAACAAAAATTCTTCCCCACTGGTTGGTAATGTGAGTATAAGTGAAGTGATTATACTCTTCATCATCCCTTTAAATATTTCATCACATTCATCATTCTAGAACAAATTCACCCCTTTAGAGTTATCTTGGTCAATGGGATTCAAAATCAAGATATGTTTATTAAAAATCAATGATAGTACTCATCCAATATAAGGAAACAATATATTATTATCATAGTGGTTAGTAAGGGGAATCCTTCAATTGAAATTATTTTTTATGAGTCCTTAGATATAGTTTTTTTCTGATTACATTCCCCATGAATGTTACTTTCTTTTTTTAGATGTTAGATTGACAACTCAACCACTAGTTAAAATGAGGTCCATACCATTATTTAAGGAACATATTTTGTCACAATCAGCCTTTCCTTAAGGATGAACTTTTCCCTAGTCTCATTCACTTGAGAAAGATATGAATTGTCATAAGGAAATAATATCCATTATTGAGATGATGATTCCAAAGTATATTCATCATATTTCATAAAATAGTAAGGAATCAGAGGGTGATACAAGGTATTGATGGTGAGTTCCTTATATTAACAATTTATGTTGGACATGTACAAGGAAACAAATCCATAACTGGGATAACATTGAATCACAATAAAGGTAAACTGATATGATATTCAAGAAGAACATAACCACAAACATTTACCGGTGATAAAATAATCATATAAAATCTTCCAAAGATATCAAATCATTTCGAGTGGTGACTTTATGTTCTTAGAAAACATATAGGATATTCTGGCATTGCATGAATTGAAATACAATAAGATATAGACAACCCTAGTGTATTGTTTGTTTTTAATTTAATCATCATGATCCATATCAGTATATGATTATCATTTTTCCCATGAGAAAGGATATTACTGGTTCCCATCATACTTATTATCACTTAGAATAGATGATTATCAAAGATAATACCAAAATTCCCATCATTTATGAAATAAAACTTTAATGGTACCTTTGATTGAATGTTATTTTGTTTCACAGTGTTTTAGGAATTATTTTTTTTTCATGAATATTACCACCTTTATTCACTATTTTTATACACTAAAAACTACTCCTGGTTCCACTGTGACATTACCCTTGCTGTCTCTTTCCATATTTTTAACACATATTAAATTGAATTACATTTCCATTATCACCATTTTCATCAAAACCTTGTTGAGATATTGTCCTCCTCTTCATTGATGCATTTAATGATTCAACTATACACTAGTTTTAGATCATAATTTGTGGTAGATGGTTGGGTATAATCGTAAGATGTCATAAATTATCCCCCAATATGATTGGAATCTCATTTGGTTAGTCATCATGTCACCCATCACTTTTGTGGTTAAATCAGTTCCACCAATTAATAATAATTGGAAAACATATTGAGAAAATTGGGGATGGAAATTTTCAAACAATTAAAAAATTAATTGAAATACCATTAACATTAAAATAATAACTCATAAATAAAATATATTCCTCAACCTATGAATTTTTATGTTTCAATTTATGTTATCGATGATCTATTTCCTAACAGAATGTCTTCTGGGACCCCCACCCAGAATAATTATCCATAATAATCTTATAAATTTACCAATGAATATCCCCATAGATATTAAAACTGGGTCTTCATCGAGGAATATTTTTTTTTCACAAGGTGATGATCGAGTTTGGATAAAAAAAATTCTTTTTTGGTTTATTACCCCTAGGTAAAACAATATAATAGCCATGTGTAGTTGTATTATTCAAAAAGGGATGTATTTTATTAGAAATCAATTGATCTATACTTCACCAAAATTTACGAATGTTTATGAGGATTAGTCATACACCTTAAGATTTTTCTAGGATTATATTTTCTTAAACTCAATAATAATTAGACTTTTCTCTAGCACCAAATATTATAACTCATATATTTAATAAACTATGTGTCTTAAAAGTCCAGTGGGCGAGTTCCATCTACTACAGTTTGAGGGTTTCATCCCATTTCTACGTCGGATTTGGTTGTGGTGGGTGGTTTTTGTGGTCTTCAAGTGCGGGATAGAAGGTGGTGAAGGGATGCAGACCTGAATTTTGATGGCACAATTTTCCTTTAGGTGGCTACCATTCGGTGATGCATTTCTATTTTTTTATTTTGGATTCAGCCTGGTTTTGGATTAATTTGGTGGTGAGCGTTTTTGTTGTGGTGATACTGTTTCTGTGGTGTTTTGTACGATTTACTGCTTTCCAAGGATCCTCAGATGATTTGGATGATGTTGTGAGAAAATTATGCTTCTGTTTAAGTGGTTTTTCATTGGCAGTCGGGTGTTCTGATCTATAGGTCCTGCCTTTTAAGGTGTTCTGGTTTTGGTTTGGTGGCATCACTGGTATCGCGGTTGTTGTGTTTTGTCTTATTAAAATACATTCTCTGGATGTGGATCTATGGCTATCGATGGTTTTTGGCATGGATGATTTGATTTTGGTATACAGAGTGTTGGCTGGATCATGGTTGTGTTGCAGTGTCTGTAAAGTAGGGTGCGGTGTTTGGATGGCCTGGTCTTCCTAATTATTGTTTATTTTTCACCCTTTGTGGATGTCCCTTGTTTCATCTCACTTCGCTAGAGGGTTGGGTGAACTTCGACTAGAGTCCGCCGACGGGTATGTGGATTTGGGCTGGTGTCGACAGTCGAACCGGTGGGCGTACAAGGAGACCGATTCTGTGGTTTGGCTAGTTCTTTGGCTGTTCGTGTTTCCTGGTTCGTGGTACCTCAACCTTCTCTTGACGATGTCAGCTCCAGCTGTAAAGGTTTGTTCGTTTAAGTTCTTGAAGGTATTTTCTATCCATGGTTCATGAATGTCTTTTTTTGTGAAGGCTTGAATTGATTTATGTGGGGAAGTGGAGAAGTGGTGAAATGGTGAAGTGGTGAAATGTTGAAGTCATGTATGGTTTCTCACATTTTCCTCAAAAGTGTTTGCATAATAATAAAATACAATTTTCAGACAGTTCAGTAATATAAAGGCAATTGTAAAAACCCCTAGATGATCAAAAATGCTCGTGTATGTGGGTAATTAGTAATATCTTATAAATAGTTTCAAAATAAATACAATGATATAAAAAACACTATATCATTCCCTTAATTTACAATAATATTCTAAAACTATAATAGAAACCCTGGGGAAATACATAATAAATGAGTGTGCTATCAATCCCAATAAGATAATAATCAAAGTAAAACATGATTAATGTAATATATTTGAGTCAATGGGAATATTAAATATAAATAAAAGGATGATAATTATAATCTTTTAAAATAATTCATGAATTTAAATGATAATAACAAGGAAACATTGGATGGTGGAAACAACATAAAACCTGGAATAAGCATAATTTAAGGATAACATCCAATACAACATAAAATGATTGAAGAAATTTTTTAATGGAGAGGGTTTGCTTCCAATTCCCATGCATATCATCTCATGAGATTAAAACATTACCCAATTCATTATAGGGAAACATAATTATTATCCCACCCAACACATTCATATCACGTACATATATAAGTGTGCAATCTAGATCATACCACATGGGGATGTATTTCATAAATTTAAATCCAAAGATTTAGCAGTGTGGTTTAAATACATGGAATTACTAAACTATATAATGAGAGGAAAATCTAGGTGAATACAATTGCGTATATTTGGGGATGAGTATTCACTAAAAAATGTTTGGAATAAAAATCAAAGGATAATTTTAGCAACATTACATAGACACATAATGATTCATAGAAGGGTTTAATGAAAGTTAAATTAATACCTAATCACATGGAAATAAAAAAGGAATAATAATATAGATGTGAAAATACTTATCTTAACATAAAACATTAGGAGTCAAAAGGCATAATATAAATATGGTTCTTGAATTAAGAAGAGAAAGGGAGGATCCCATACCTTGAGAAGGAGATTCTAGTTGCATAGGGGGAACTTCTTCGGAGATTTGGGGCACCTTTAGAGGGATTTAGAGGGGAATGAAAATATTAAATTAAAAATCCATGTGTTTTTAGAGAATATAAAAGGGAGGTTGGGTGGTATTTTATAAAAATAAAGAGGATAATTCTTTATCAATTTCTAAACTTATGTTTTGAAATTTATATGATAAATTAATCCAAATCATAAATCATCTGATAGGTTTCACAATAACTTCTTCAAATGAAGAGTGTATTTCATAATTTTATAAGTCCAATGACATAACTCCTTAAAATAACATCCCTATTGACGTGGAAGTGAGTCATTTTTATAAAATATTTATTTTAAAAGCCTAAAATATAGTATTATTTTTGGAGGATTCAATAAATGTTTATAAATTCACTCAAATAATATCAAAATAAAATTATATTAATGGTGAAACCTAATTTATGTCATGGATACTCTCTTTTATTTAATGCATCACTTTTGGTATTTTATGATGTCATACTATATACTAAACAATTATACTATATTTAATTTTCACATAGAAATTTAGTTATCTCAAAAAGTTATAAAAAATTTACCATGGCATAATTCTGATATTATCATATAAGAAAATTTATTTTATAAAAAATAATTATCTAAACATGAGAATGTAATTTTTTAAATAAAATGTCCTCATTCATTGAAAAATAATGGTTTTTTTGAAAAAAACTATTTTTTGACCCTTATAAAAAAATAAATTTTACTTTATAAAATTATTTTATCATTTATATTTAGTAAATAATATTTAATAATAACGTATTAATAAAATATCATATATTTTAAAAATTCTAAAATTCGTCAAGAAGAGTGTCTCAATTTAAAATATATATTTATGAAAAATACAACTTTTTTCCTCATATCAAAAATCTATTTTTTTAGAATTATGAATTAATTAATATAAATTAGTAATAGAAGATAAATATAATCTTTTATTTATAAAAAATATAAAAATATATAATATTAGGGAATAGATACAGTACCCTTCATGGAACTAATGAATGTCCTAAAGTTAAAGTGTGTAATGGTGATATTCTATTAGGGTGCTTGGATGAACATGGTTTGGTCTGATATCCCAATGATCATGATTTTATAAAAAATTGGGTTTTCTCCTGCATTAGTTGTTGAATCTATGCTTTGGCTTGGTCATGGGAAAGGCCTGGTGATGGTATCTCTCTTGGTAGCTGTAATAAATGATCTCCATTGGGTACAATCATACTAGTTGAGGCCATAGCTTCCTTTTTCTATGTCTCCTGGATTTATCAAAATAATATATAAATATATATATAATAATAAAAAGGGAACTATAGAGTGACTATTCTATTATTGATTATTATTCTTAATATTCTTATAAATTTGACATGATATAATTTATAACGCTCACAAATAACAAATGTAGTGCATGTTTTTTCCCTAACTACATTACATAATAATGCATTTATACATTAAAAAAGATATTTTCATTTCACAAACTATGGGTTTTTACATATTCAACCCTTCTATATTCTTTATCATATCTGGTTGGTATCTTATCTCTTGGATTTTACAGAAAATATCTCTCTAGTTCTTGATGTGTTCTAAGTATCTCTCTTGAAAAAGTACATAATATATTATTTATAGGTACTGAACATAGATTTCATTCCACTGGAGAATGATCTATTTTATGGGGAATAACTAGTGGATATTATAGCTTAAAGGTATAATGTTATATATAAAAAATACCACTCGCTTATTTAAATATTTGTGGTGGAACCATAAATTTGATTATGCTACGTGGGAACTCGAGGATGTGATAAGGCAGATGTATCCTGATTTTTTTATATCCGAGTGTAAAATCTTCAAGGAAAAAATTATTATATGGGGAAGAACGAATCACCTTTATTTTTTATGATATTTTCATATTTATAAATGAATTTAATTTTTTTCAATATCATTCATTACAGACCACACTTAGTGTAAGGAAATCATGATATAACACTAAAATATTATATAATTATGATTATTATAAACTAGAAATTACAATTTGCGTGGGGGGTGAATAGGAATTTTTTTGAAACTTTTATGTTTTATTATTAATTTATTAGTTATAAATTTATTATAAATGAAAAAAATCAATTGAAGGTAAAAGTGATATTATTATAAAAAATAGTTTTGTTCCCGCAATCAGTTTCTATATTAATAAATTAAATTGAACCATATTGGAGATTTATTTTATTTAAAAACATGTATTTATATAGTGTATTTAAACAAAATTTTTATCCTTCATAAAATATTTTTCTAGGCATGAGATAAGAATTAATTAAGTTTTAGTTCTAAAAATAGTACTTTTCTAAAAAGCATTTTTCTTCACCTTTTGTGAAATTATTTTAAATTTAACATCATCCTATTATTGAAATAAAATATTGAAAAATGGATTCCATATTTTGATTTAGGAGGTTCAAACATGGTCAAGGGGTCCTAATTATTATTTTTTATTATGAATAGTAAATGTAGTAAAATTTATCACCTTCGAAAAGGGAAAATTGGGTAATTAAGGTTAAAATATTTTGTTATAAGGCTTTAAAACTTATCTAAGAAATTAATTAAAAATATTGTATGAGTGTATTTAATCCATTTAAATCCATTTCATAAAAATGTAGAAACGTGGAACAATTTTTATTTGATGTTGACCATTATATTATTTTAAGTAAAGAAAAATACAAAATTTCACTATCTTAAAAATAAACATTTCTACTAAGTTCACATATAGAAAACATAATTTCTAAATGGATAATAATTGTTATTTTATGTATAATTAAATTATTTTTATAATGTTAATTTTTTTGTAAATAGATTTGTTTTATAATTACCTTAAACTTATTCACAATGCCAACACAATACTTATTCAACTAATAGAAAATTTTAAAAAAAGGTTACTAAAAATATTAAAAGTAATAAAATTTAGAATAATTCTGGTCTTACATGAATGTTATATTTGAATATATATTATTTTAGATGAGTGAAATTATTTTTTCTTAATCCTATAATGGTATTGATGCCTTTAAATTCTAATTAAATTAATAGTTAAAAAATGTCAATAAATATATTTTATGAATAAAATATTTTATCAAATAAATTAAAAATCCTAAAAATAATCAAATAGGATAAGGGGGATAATATATGATATTGATTAAATCCCTTTTTTCATTTTTATAGATTTATTATGATATAAGTAAGATTATAAATCTATATGATTGAAATAGTCAACACCTTGGTTAATTATAAAATAGGTTAACTGAGGGGTTAAACCAAAATATGGTGGATGAAATACCTCATAAACATGGTAAAATATTCTTATTTTATTATATTTCAACCATATATTATGTTATACCAAAATCTACTTCCCTTGGGAAGCATTTTCTATAACATCTTTGTTAAGGTACGCTCTCCTTTTGAAGTTCATGAGTTTGTAGTTACGAATCTAGGGGTCCTAGAGGAATTAAGGATGTTTTGTATTGTACTATTCAATGGATGAGATAATATATGCAATAGATGATAGGGAAAGTGTCATGGAGTATCTATCTATGTAATAGGGGATCACAAGATGTGAATTGTAGGCTCTTCTTTTTTAGAGGAAATTTCCACATGGAGATGGGTTTCAGCACAACAATTGGGTCATACGGTGTGGAGTGGTCAGCTATGGCATGGAGGTTTGAGTGAAAGATTTGTTGGGTAATGGTTAATTTCTGGGTATTTCAGCATGCTTCATGGGATATTCCATAGTCATAACTCAAGTGAATTGGATATGGGATAGATCTGCATCATGGTTCCTATAATCCAGTCAGACTAGGTGTGATTAAAGCTTAATGTTATGGGTTACATCATAATCTTAGGTGAATTGTGGTTTGTTTCATGGTATGAATCATTTTTTTTAAAATACACACTACTCTTCATAGGGATTTTCATGGCATTATAAATCCCAGACATGGTATTATGATGCAAATCCCTTCAAACCAAATCAGTCTTCTATTTTTTCTCTTGGATCTTCAGCATCCAACATGCATCCTGTTGGATCATAAGAGTATATGCTGGATACAAAATGGGTGGTAGGGGGTGGATTTTAGTTTAAAATTTTAAACTAAGAAATAAAATCATATTATGTAAAAAATATCAGACTCATACTTTTTCAATGAACATAGTATTAATATCAGAACTAGAAAGAATCCAATATATTAGATTTCTTATCAGTCTTAAATATAGTATAGTATAACTATTAATAGGAACATAAGTAGAAAATAACTTTCTAATGTATATGTATTGATGAAAATAAACTTTTAATAGAATTTAAAACAAAATATCATAATATTAATAACTACTTATAGGCTTTATAAATGATAATTTTACAGTTTTATCTTAAGATATAGGAAAGTCAGTAATCCTAAATTTCGATATCCATAGTTACGATACCTATTGTAAATGTATTTCTTTCTGTACTACGAAATCCCTTAGTATGGTGGTCAAAATATATCCATCATACTATCCCTGAAAGATCCCGATCAGATGGATCATATTTAACTATTTCCTTTTTAAATAATAAATCCCTTGATATGATGATTGGAATAGATTCTACATCCTATTTCTTGAAGCCCTCAATTTGATGGACCAAATTCATCTCTGTCTTATATAAATAACAAATAACTCAATATGATGAATGATATTTCTCTATCTATTGAGCGTCAAAATCTATTGATCCAATGAATTTGATTCACCCATATTCATATCCCTAAAATCCCTCGATCTAACCACAATTAGAAATAATTAATACAAAAGAAACAATCTATAGAATTTATAACCCTCACATATAATCCAAATGTCTAAAACTCTTTGAAATATTACAAACATTAGGAATGATATTTTCACATAGAGTGATCCTCAGATGGTTTCACCTACAATATTCATCAACACCAAGCTCTGTAAATGACCTCCAATTTATAGTAAATCCACCAACGATCATATTTCCATGAAGGTTGAAATAACCTCAAACAACATTCATTTTAACAGATCATAATGATCTGGATCTTGATCTTGACAACTAATAATGTACTATGTTATATTTTTTAAAATTATTTTATTTATCACCATTAAAATTCTAATATGGATTTTGTTCGATAAAAATAATTATAAATAGTCAAATTATAATCATTGGATAGACTGATGGACTTCACTTTTTTTTCAATAAGATAAATGAGAAAAAGGTTCATCCAATTTAATTGTAAAATTTTCAGTTCAATGGTCATGAATTTTTTTAGTATTATAGACATGACATTATTCAATCCACTGGTTAGTACAATATTTGGTCTGATGTATTGGATGTAACATTAGTATGAAGAATAAATTTGAATAATAAGTGTTTATATTCTTTTTACTTTATAAATATTTCCATGTCTAGTATAAAAATATATTTTGAAAAAAACTTATATACACACTTAAGTTATATAAATTTATAAAAATATAGTTTTAAGAATTTCATTGTTATTTTCATAAAATGAGAAAATGAAAATTATAAAGAAAAACTTTGAAATCAACAATCTACCCTACTTTGGAATGCACAAATCACAAAAATTAAAATAAAAACCAATTAATTTTAAATACATACTACCATTTTTTACTTTTATGAACTTCAAATCTAAACTTCACATTAGAATTTATTCCTTTATCATATTAAATATCCCCCTGAGTTAATATTATCTTTTCCTAAATCATTGTTGTTATTATAGAGAGTAAATAATCAGATCCTCTCCCTTTGTAAAATGTATTTTTTAGAAGGACCCTTAAGAATATAATAATCTTATTAATAAACTAGTCTCCTTAAAATAGTTATCCCAAATAAACTTCTATCCCAAAATCCACTAAACATCTTTCCATTTTTTATTTTAAAAAATTTATATATAATGAACTATAATATCTATAAAAAATAGAAAAAACATTACATAAATATTATTATGTTTGAATAAGTATCATCAAAGAAAATATTTTTAATATTTATCCCTGTTTCTAGGGAAATATTCATAAAAAATATAATTAGAGACCCAAAAATTCAAGAAATATTATTCAAAATTTATTTTTACATTAAGAGATCAGATAGAAAGTTCATTCATTTTTATAATATTTACTTAACATTTAATTCATCTTCCATACAACTTCATGTTCATTTTAGTATTGAGAAAAATATGATTCAAAATTTTTCTCCCTCACCTCCATAAATTATAGAATTTGATTCTCTTCATATATCTTCTAAATCTTCTCTCATATTTACTTATTTTTCTCCTTTATAATGAACAAGTTATCTTCAAAAGATCATAAAATCCTATTTTCTACATTCAACATATGAACAATTTCTTTATAAAAATAAATTCCTCATCCTGATTGTCAGTCATTTCATTAAATTATTCAACAAACCTAATTGTGTTTGAAGCATATATTGAAATTTTATTAAAATAATTTATATTATCAAGAGATAGTATGTTAACTTTAACTAATTGATCATCATGATAATTTCAGCCATTATCAACTTGAGTCAACTATCCCACCATATGGTAAAAACTCTAATTGTGAGCCATTGTATTAATTTTGAATGTTTTTATTTGTGCATCATTTTGGATAATTGTCTTAGTTGACATCTTCAATTATTTTAATTTTTTATCAGTGGAGTTCTTAATTTTATTAAATATTACCTCAATATTTAGAAGATATAGTACAAAATCACTTCACTATTTCAATTTTTGGAAAATATATTCAATATTGTTTTGTGCCACTAGGGATATTAATTTTAATGATGTTGATAGATCCTTTGAAACATGAGTTTTGGATGGTCCAACCTCTGGGTTTTATTTCATTTCACCTTTTTCATCATTTAGTATTTTTATAATATCCCTATATTTATCAGTTACAACCTTGTTTGAAAATTTTGTGTGAGGATGATGATCATTCACTCCCTCTTTAGTTGAGGAATTCACGTCCTCTGAAACATGAAAATCTGGTTTTTTTTATCAAACTAGGAAGGTAGCAGAGTAAAATTGGAAGATGATTCTAATGAAATTTTATCTTCCTCAATATATTCCTCTATTTATATCTGTTTTTGTTCTTATTATACTTCTTAAACTTATTCTTCAACTTCCACCTTTCCTACTCTCCCTCAATTCCTTGTTCAATATCTTGCATAGTTCTCATCAAACTATTACATAGTTTCATAACTGATTTTGGTTTCTTCTTTTCAACTATATTCTCATCTTTTTTGAGGACTAATGTTGTCACATAATTTTTATCTTAAGATTCATTAGTTATATATTTGACTTTATTATTATAAAAAATAATGGAAAAACCAAAGGATCTATCGAATTTTAGACAAACACTCACTATAAATTTATAGTACTATGAATTTCATTGGGTAATGGTTCTGAACCCCATAATCGCTTTCAAAACTAAAAATGGATTAATGGACAAAACTAGACCCTATTTAGCCTTTTCAGCTCCCTTCATTAAATTGTTTACAATATTTTCCTCCATTTTTTTTATTTTTTCCTTTTTTTCATCCTCCTTCATTTCATCAGTCGTTATAATCTTTACAAATATGGCCTTATCCTAATCTACGTAAAAAAAGAAGGATCTACTAGTTTTTTTGGGCCTTATTTTCCATAAGTCACTAGAATTATTCATCAATAATTTTTTTATTCTTTTTAACGTTTGGGGTGAGGAATATACAAGTATTTTTTCACTCACAACTTATTTATATATTTTTAGGTTATTCACGAAACATTATTTAGTCAGTTTTATCCATAAATTTCAATATTTATGAATAAAATAAAAGCTTCAGACTCACCATGGTCTCTTCACCTATCAGATAAATATTTTTCCTCATATAATATTTATTATTAACAATAAATAATCAATGAAATTGACTAATAATTTTTTTATAATATAGGAAAACATCAAGATATTCAATTTCATTGAATCCTTCTTAATGGATTCCACTGATCAATTTTTTTGACTATATTGATTTGTCTAATGTCTATAAAAATGTATAAGTCAAATATTTCAAGAATATTGTGGGTAACCCTTTCACCCTTTCTAGGAATAAAATAACTATTCATATATAATGTTATAACCCTTGAGTCCAATGTAATATGTGAAACCATTATTTCATTATTAAAAGATGTAAATAATGTGGATTATGATTTTGACTTCATGAAACTCCCAAGCTTTTCTGGAATCCAATGAGAAGGAAGATGAACTTCATCTTCTATGGGTAATTCTAATAAATCAGATATGTGTTGATAAAGAGTTTCATAATTTACAAAAAAAAGAATTCTTCTATATCCCCTACAAAGAGAAATCTAATTTTAATGTAAAACTATCTAAAATTTTAGGTAAAAATAATTCAAAATCGTTTTTAACACATAGTAAATTGAATCTCATTTCCATTATCACAATTGTCATCGAATCCATGTTGATTTATTGTCCTCCTCTTCATTGATCCATTTAATGATTCAACTATACACTATTTGTTGATCATAATTTGTGGTAGACGGTTGGGTATAATCATAAGATGTCATAAATTATCCCCCATCATGTTTGGAATATCATTTGGATAGTCATCATGTAACCCATCACTTTGGTGGTTAAATCAGTTCCTCCTATTAATAGTCATTGAAAAACATAAATAAAAAATTAGGGATTGAAATTTTCAAACTATTAAACAATTAAATGGTATACCATTAACATTAGAAGAATAACTCATAAATAAAATATATTCCTCAACCTATGAATTTTTATGTTTCAATTTATGTTATCGATGATCTATTTCCTAACATAATGTCTTATAGGACACCCCCTAAATAATTATTCATAATAATAATATGAATTTTCCAATGAATATCCCCATAGATATAAAAACTAGGTCGTCATTGAGGAATAATTTTTTTTCACAAGGTGATGATCGAGTTTGGATAAACAAATTATTTTTGGGTTTATTACCCCTAGGTAAAACAATGGAACAGACACATGTAGTTGTATTATTTAGAAAGGTATGTATTTTATTAGAAACCAATTGATCTATACTTTACCAAAATTTAGGGATGTTTTGAGGATAAGTCATATACCTTAGGATTTTTCTAGGGTTATATTTTCTTAATATCAAAAATAATTAGACATTCCTCTGGAACTAACTATTACAACTCATATATTTAATACACTATATTTCTTGAAGGTTCGGTGGGAAGTTTCATCTGTTGCAGTTTGAGGGTTTCATCCCTTTTCTATGTCGGATTTGGTTGCGGTGGGAGGATGTGGTGGTCTTTGAGTGCGGGCTAGAAGGTGGCGACAGGATGCAGATCTGGCTTGCGATGGCACCATTTTCCTTCAGGTGGCTACCATTTGTTGATGCATTTCTATTTTTTGAATTTTTGATTCGTTCTGGTTTTGGATGCCTTTGGTGGTGAGCTTTTTCGTTGTGGTGATGCTATTTCTGCGGTGTTCTGTGAGATTTACTGCTTTTCGATGATCCTTGGATGGTTTGGATGATGTTGTGTGGAAAATATTCTTCTATTTTGGTGGTTTTTCATCGGAGGACGGGTGTGCTACTTTATAGGTCCTTCCATTGAAGGTGTTCTGGTTTTGGTTTGGTGCCATCACTGGTATCGCTGCAGTTATGTTTTGGATTAATAAACTACATTATCTGGCTGTGGATCTGTGGCTATCGATGGTTTTTGGCGTGGCTGATTTGATATTGGTATGCGGAGTGTTGACTGGATCATGGTTGTGTTGCAGTGTCTGCGGAGTAGGGTGCAGTGTTCGGATGGACTGGTCTTCCTCGTTCTGGTTTCTTCATCACCCTTTGTGGATGTCTGTTGGGTCATCTCACTTCGCTAGAGGGTTGGGAAAACTCTAACAAGAGTCTGCCGATGGGTTTGTGGATTTGGGCTAGTGTCGACGGTCGAATCGGTGGGTGCATGAGGAGACCGTTTCTGTGGTAGGTCTAGTTATTCAGATGTTCGTGTTTCCTAGTTTATGGTACCTAGACCTTCTCTTGACGATGTCGGCTCCAGCTATGAAAGTTTGTTTGTTTAAATGCTTGAATGGACTGTCCATCCATGGTTCATGACTATAATTTTTTATGAAGGCTTGTATTGATTTATGTGGGGAAGTGGAGAAGTGGTGAAATGGTGAATTGGTGAAATGGTGAAGTCATGTTTGGTCTCTCGCTTTTTCCTCAAAAGTGTTTTCATAATAATAAAAAACAATTTTCAGTTAGTTCAATAATATAAAGGTAATTGTAAAAAACCCAGGATGATAAAAAAGCCTCGTATATGTGGGTAATTAGAAACATTTTATAAATAGTTTCAAAATAAATACAATGAAATAAGAAAACGTTCTACCATTCCCTTAATTTATAATAATATTATAAAACTATACAAGAAAACCCAAGTAAATACATAATAAATGAGTGTGCTATAAATCCAAATAAGATAATAATCAAAGTAAAACCGGATTAAAGTATTAAATTTGAGTTAATATGAATATTAATGAGAAATAAAAGTACAATAATAAAAATATCATACAATAATTCATGAATTTACATGATAATAACAAGGAATCATTGGAAGGTGGAAACAACATAAAACCTATAATAATCATAATTCAAGGATAACATCCAATACAACATCAGATGGTGGAAAAAGTTCCTTAGTAGATTGGGTAAACTTCCTAATCCCATACATACCATCTCATGGGATTAAAACATTACCCAATGTATTATAGGGATACATAATTATGCTCCCTCCCATCACATTCATATCACATACATATATAAGTGTGCCATGTTGATCATACCACATGGGGATGTATTTCATAAATTGTAAAATAATAACTAAGGAGTGTGGTTTAAATAGCTGGAAGTAATGAACTATATAATTATAGTAACATATATGTGAATACACTTGCATAGATTTGGGGATGAGTATTCACTAAACAAATGTTTGGAATGAAAAACAAAGGATAATTTTAGCAGCATTACACAGACACATAATGATTCATAGAGGGGTTTAATGAAAGTGAACTTAATACCTAATAACCTAGAAATAAAATAGTATAGTAATATAGATGTGTAAATACTTATCATAACATGAAAAATTAGGAGTCAAAAGTTATAATATAAATATGGTTCTTGAATTAAGAAGATAAAGGAGGGATCCCATACCTTGAGAGGGAATTCTAGTTGCATAGGGGGGACTTCCTCGGAGATTTGGGGTACCTTTAGAGGAATGTATAGAGGAATGAAAATATTAAAATAAATATCCATGTGTTTTTAGAGAATAGGAAATGGAGGTTGGGTGGCTTTTTTATAGAAATAAAGAGTATAATTCTTTATTAATTTCTAAAATTATGTTTTGGAATCTATATGATAAATTAATCCAAATCATAAACCATCCTATAGGTTTCCCAATAGTTTCTTTAAAAGAGGATTGAATTTCATAATTATATAAGTCTAATTGCCTAACTCCTTAAAATAATATCATTGTTGACATGGAAGTGAGTCATTTTTATAAAATATTTATTTTAAAACCCTAAAATATAATATTAGTTTTGGAGGAATCAATAAATGTTTAAAACTTCATTCGAATAATATCAAAATAAAATTATATTAATGGTGAAACCTAATTTAACTCATCTATACTCTCTTTTATTTAATGCATCACTTTTGATCTTTTATGATTCCATACTATATACTAAACCACTATAATATATTTAATTTTCCCATAAAAAATTCAGTTATCTCAGAAAGTTATAAAAACATTACCATGGGATAATTCTGATATTATCATATAAAAAAATATTTTATAAAAAATAATTATCTAAACATGAGAATTTAATTTTTTTTTAATAAAATGTCCTCATTCATTGAAAAATAATGGTTTTTTTGACAAAAACCATTTTTAGACCCTTATAAAAAAATATTTTTTCCATTATAAAATTATTTTATCATTTATATTTAGTAAATAATATTTAATAATAATGTTGTATTAAAATATCAGCTATTTTAAAAATTCTAAAATTTGTCAAGAAGAGTGTCTCAATTGAATATATATATATTTCTGAAAAATACAATTTTTTTCCTCATATAAAAAATCTATTTTTTCAGAATTATAAATTAATTAATATAAATTAGTAATAAAAGATAAATATTATCATTTATTTATAAAAAATATAAAAATCCATAATATTAGGGAATAGATAGACTACCCTTCATGGAACTAATGAATACCCTAAAGTTAAAGTGTGCAATGGTGATATTCTCTTAGGGTTCTTGGATGAACATGATTTGGTATTTTATCCCAATGATCTTTATTTTATAAAAAATTTGGTTTTCTCATGTTTTAGTTGTTGAATCTATGCTTGGGCTTGGTCATGGGAAAGGCCTGGTGATGCTACCTCCCTTAGTAGCTGTAATAAATGGTGTCCATTGGGTGCAATCTTAATAGTTAACACCATAACATCCTTTTTCTATGTCTCCGGGATTCATCAAAACAATATATATATATATAATAAAAAGGGAACTATATAGTGACTATTCTATTAATGATTATTATTTTTAATAGTCCTCTAAATTTGACACGATATAATTTATAACGGTCACAAATAACAAATTTAGTGCATGTTTTTTCCCTAACTACATTACATAATTATGAATTTATTCATTAAAAACATATTTTCAGTTAAAAAACAATGGGTTTTTACAAATTCAACCTTTCTATATTCTTTATCATATCGGGATGGTATCTGATGTCTTGGATATTACACAAAAACTGTCTCTAGTTCTCGATGTGTTCTAAGTATCTCTCTTGAGAAAGTACATAATAGATTCTTCAGAGTTACTCAACATAGATTTCATTCCACTAGAGAATGATCTATCTTATGGGGAATAACTAGTGGATATTATAGATTAATGGTATAATGTTATATAAAAAAATACCACTCACCTATTTAAATATTTATGGTGGAACCATAAATTTGATTAAGCTACGTGGGAACTCGAGGATTGGATAATCCAGAAGTATATTACTTTTTTTATATCACAGTGTAAAAGCATCATGAAAAAAATTATTATAAGGGTAAGAACAAATCATCTTGATTTTTATGATATTTTCATATATATAAATGAATTTATTTTTTTCAATTTCTTGCATTACAGACCACACCGAGTTTAAGGAAACCATGATATAGTACTAAAATATTATATGATTATGATTATTATAAAATAGACATTAAAATTGGGGGGGGGATTAATAGGAATAAAAAATTATAAAAAAATATGTTATATTATTAATTCAATAGTTATAAATTTATTATAAATGAAAAAAATCAATAGAATGTAAAAGTGATATTATTATAAAAAATAGTTTTGTGCCCGCAATCAGTTTCTGTATTAATAAATTAAATTGAACCCCATTGGTGATTTATTTTATTTAAATACATGTATTTATATATTATATTCATCCAAAAAAATTATCCTTTAAAAAATATTTTTCTAGGAATGAGATAATAATTAATCCAGTTTTAGTTCTAAAAACAGTTCTTTTCTAAAAATAATTTTTCTTCACCATTTGTGAAATTATTTTAAATTTAACATCATCCTATTATTGAAATAAAATATCAAAAAATGGATTACATATTTTAAGTTAGGAAGTTCAAACATAGTAAAGGGGTCCTAATTAGTTTTGGTTATTATGAATAGTAAATGTAGTAAACTTTATCACCTTCGTAAAGGTAATATTGGGTAATGAAGGTTAACATATCTTGTTATAAGGCATTAAAACTAATCTAAAAAATTAATTAAAAATATTTTATGAGTGGATGTAATCCATTTAAATCCATGACATAAAAATGTAGACACTTGGTAAAACTTTTATTTGATTTTTACCTTTATATTATTTTAGTTAAAGAAAAATTCAAAATTTCAATATCTTAACCTTAATCTTCTCTACTAAGATCACATATAGAAAAAATACTTTCTAAATGGATAAAAATGGTTATTTTATGTATAATTAAATTATTTTTATATTTTTAATTTATTTTTAAATAGATTTATTTTATAATTAACTAAAAATCATTCACAATGTGAACACAATATTTATTCATCCAATGGAAAATTTTGAAAAAGGATACTAAAAATATTAAAAGTAATACAATTTACAAGAATTATGGTCTTCCATGAATTTAATATTTGAATATATATTATTAGAGTTGATTGAAATTATTTTATTTTAATCCTATCTTGTTATTGATGCCTTTAAATTCAAATTAAATTAATAGTTCCAAAATGTCAATAAAGATATTTTATAAATAAAATATTTTATCAAATTATTTAGAAATCCTTAAAATATTTAAATAGGATAACAGGGAGAATATTTGGTATAAATTCAATCCCTTTTTTCATTTTTATACATTTATTATGATATAAGTAAGATTATATCTCTATATGATTGAAAAAGTCACCACCTTGGTTAATTATAAAATAGTTAAACTAAGGGGTTAAACCAAAAGATGGTTGTTAAAATACCTCTTAAACATGGTAACATATTTTTATTTTATTATATTTCAACCATATATTATGTTATAATTAAATATGCTTCCTTTGGGAAGCATTTTCTAAAACATCTTTGTTAAGGTACACTCTCCTTTTGAAGTTCATGAGTTTGTAGTTCCGAATCCAGGGGTCCTGGAGAAATTAGGGTTGTTTTGTATTGTACTATTCAATGGATGAGATAATATATTCCATAGACAATAGGTATAGTGTCATGGAGTATCTATCAATGTAATAGGGGACAACATGATGTGAATTGGTGGCTCTTCATTTTTAGGGAAAATTGCCCCACGGAGTTGGGTTGCAGCACAACAGTTAGGTCCTACGGTGTGGAGTGGTCAGCTATGTCATGGAGGATTGATTGAAAGGCATGTGGGGTAATGGTTAATTTCAAAGTATTTTCAGCATGGTTTATGGGCTATTCCATGGTCATAACTCAAGTGAATTGGATACGGTATAGATCCGCATCATGGTTCCCGTAATCCAGTCAGATTATGTGTGAGGCTTAATGTTATGGGTTACATCATAATCTTAGGTGAATTATGGTGTGAATTGGGGGTATGTTTCATGGAATGAATCTTTTTTTCGCTGAAAATACTCACTACTCTTCATAGGGATTTTCATGTGATTATAAATCCTAGACATGGTATAAAGATGCAAATCCATTCAAACCCAATCAGTCTTCCTTTTTTTCTCTTGGATCTTCAGAATCCAGTGTGCATCCTTTTGGATCATTAGAGTATATACTGGCTAAAAAATGTGAGAGAGGGGGTGGATTTTAGTTTAAAATTTTAAACAAAGACACACGATCATATTATGTCAAAAAATATCAGACTCATACCCATTTGATGATCATAGTATTAAAATCAGAACTAGAAAGCATCCAATATATTAGATTTCTTATCAGTCTTAAATATAGTATACTATAAATATTAATATGAACATAAGTATAAAATAAATTTCTAATTTATATGTATTTAAGAAAATAAACGTGTAATATAATGTAAAAAAAATATCATAATATTATAAATTACTTATAGGCTTTATAAATGATAATTTTACTGTTTTACCTTATAATTTATGAAAGTCCCTAATCCTGAATTTTGATATCCATAGTTTAAATACCTATTGTAAATGTATTTCATTCTATATTAATAAATCCCTCATTATGATGGTAAAAATATATCCATCATACTATCCCTGAAAGATCCCGAACAGATGGATCAGATTTAACTATTTCCATTTTAAATAATAAATCCCTTAATATGATGATTGGAATAGATTCTACTTCATATTTCTTGACGCCCTCAATCTGATGGGTCAAATTCTTCTCTGTATTATATAAACAACTAATAACTCAATATGATGATTAATATTTCTCTATCTATCGAGCATAAAAATCCATTGATCCAATTAATTAGAATCACCCATATTTATATGCCTAAAATCCCTCGATCTAACCATAATTAGACACAATTAATACAAAAGAAATAGATCTATGGAATTTATAACCCTCACATAGAATCCAAAGATCTAAAACTCTTTGAAATATTACAAACATTAGGAATGAGATTTTCATATATAGTGATCCTCAGATGGGTTCAGCTACAATATTCATCAACTCCTAGCACATTAAATGACCTTCAATTTATAGGAAATCCACCAACGATCATATTTCCAAGATGGTTGAAATAACCACAAACAAATTTCATTTTAACAGATCATAATGATATGGATATTGATCTTGACAACTAAGAACGAACTATATTATATTTTATGAAATAATTTTATTTATCACCATTACAATTCTAATATGAATTTTTTCTGATAAAAATAATTATAAATACTCAAATTATAAACATTGGATTGTCTGATGGACTTCACCTTTGTTATTCAATACAATAAATGAGAAAAAGGTTCATCCAAATTTAATGGTACAACTTTCAGTTCAATGGTCACGAATTTTGTTTGTATTATAGACTTGACATTATTCTAACAACTAGGCATTACAATATTTGGTCTGATGTATTGGATGTACCTTTAGTATGAAGAATCAGTTTGAATAATAAATGTTTATATTCTTTTTACATCATAAATATTTCAATGTTTAGTATAAAAATATATTTTTAAAAAAAACATATATACACACTTAAGTTATATAAAGATAGTAATATATAGTTTTAAGAATGTCATTGTTATTTTCAAAAACAGAGGAATGGAAAATTATAAAGAAAACCTTTGAAATAAACAATATCCCCTACTTTGGAATGCACAAATAACAACAATTAAAATAAAAACTAATTAATTTGAAATACTTACTGACCGTTTTTACATTTATGTACTTCAAATATATACTTCATATTAGAATTTTTACATTTATTATGTTAAATCTCCCCCTGAGATAATATTTTAGTTTCCTACATCATTGTTGTTATGATAGAGAGTAAAAAATCAGATCCTCTCCCTTTGTAAAATGTATTCCTTAGAAGGACCCCTAGGAATATAATAATCTCATAAATAAACACTTTTCCTAAAAATATTTATCACAAATTAAATTCTATCCAAAATTTCGCTAAACTTATTCCAATTTTTTATTTTTAAAAAGGAATATCTAATGAACTATAATATCTAGAAAAAATTGAAAAAACATATCATAAAAAAATTATCTTTAAATAAGTATCATCCATGAAAATATATTGACTATTCACCCGTGTTTCTAGGGAAATATTTATAAAAAAACATAATTAGAAACCCAAAAATTCAAGAAATATTATTCAAAATTTATTTTTACATTAAGAGATAAGATAAAAAGTTTATTCTTTCTTATAATATTTATTGTCCATTTATTTCAACTTCTTTACATCTTCCTATTCCTTTTGGTATTTAGAAAAATATGATTCAAAATTTTTCATCCTCACCTCCATAAATGATAGAATTTGATTCTCTTCATATATATTCTAAATCTTCCCTCATATTTACTTATTTTTCTCCATTATAATGAACAAGTTATCTTCACAAGATCATAAAATGCTATTTTCTACATTCAACTTATGAAAATTTTCTTTATAAAAATAAATTTCTGATCCTAATTGTCAGTCATTTCATTAAATTATTCAACAAACTTAATTTTGTTTGAAACATATTTTGAAATTTTATTAAAATAATTTACATTATAAAAAATATAGTATGTTAACATTAACTAACTGATCATCATGATAATTTAAGTCATTATCAACTTGTGTCAACTATTACACCATATGGTTAAAACTTATCTTGTGAGCCTTTGTATTGATTTTGAATGTTTAATTTGTGCCTCATTTTGGATAATTGTCTTAGTGGATATCTTCAATCATTCTACTTTTTTATTAGTGGAGTTCTTAATTTTATTACATTTTTCCTCAATATTTAGAACATATAGTACGAAATCACTTCACTATTTCAAATTTTGGAAAATATATTCAATATTGTTTTGTCCCACTAGGGATTTTAATTTTAATGACTTTGATAGATCCTTTGAAACATGAGGTCTAAATGGTCTAACCTCTGGGTTTTATTTCATCTCACCTTTTTCATCTTTTAATATTTTTGTAATATCCACATATTTATCATTTACAACATTGTTTGAAAATTTTGTGTGAGGATGATGATCATTCACTTCCTCTTTAGTTGAGGAATTCATGTGCTCTAAAACATACAAATCTGGTTTTCTATCAAACTAGGAAGGCAACAGAGTACAATTTGAAGATGATTCTAATTAAATTTTATCTTCCTCAATATATTCCACTATTTATATATGTTTTTGTTCTTATTATTCTTCTTAAACTTATTCTTCAACTTACACCTTTCCTCCTATCCCTCAATTCCTTGTTCAAAATCTTTCATAGTTCTCATCACCCTATTACATATTTTCATAACTTATTTTGGTTTCTTCTTTTCAACTATATTCTCAACTTGTATGAGGACTAATTTTTTCACATAATATTTAGCTTAAGCTTCATTAGTTATTACTTTGACTTTCTTATTATCAAAACTAATGGAAAAAACAAAATTAACTATTGAAGTTTGGACAAACACCCACTCTAAATTTATAATATTATTAATTTCTTTGGGTAATGGTTCTGAACCCCATAATCGCTTTCACAATTAATAATAGAATAATGGACAAAACTGGACCCTATTTAGCCTTTTCATCTCCCTTCATTAAATGTTTTACTATATTTTCCTCCAATTTTGTTTCTTTTTCTCCATCCCCCTTCATTTCATTATTCATTCTAATCATTACAAATATGGCCTTATATTGATCTAAGTAAAAAAAATGATCTACTAGTTTTTTTGGGCCTAATGTTCCGTAATTCACTAGAATTATTCATCAATAAATTGTTTTTTATTCTTTTGAACGTTTTGTGGTGAGGAATCTACATTTCTTTTTTCACTCACAACTTATTTATATATTTTTAGGTTATTCATGAAACATTATTTAGTCTGTTCAATCCATAAATTGTTCTATCTTAGATTAAAATACAAGCTTCATCATCACCATGGTCTCTTCACCTATCAGATAAATATTTTCCCTCACAGGATATTTATTATTATTAATATAATAATCAATAAAATTTACTAATAATTTATCTATAATATAGGAAAACATCAAGATATTAAATTTCATTGAATCCTTCTTATTGGATTCCATTGATCGATTTTTTTAACTATATTGATTTGTCTAATGTCTATAATAATTTATATGACAAATATATCAAGAACTTAGAGGGTATCCCTTTTAACATTTCTAGAAATAAAATAACCCTTCATATATAATGTTACAACCCCTGCATTCAATGTAATATGTAAAACCATTATTTCATTATTAAAAGATGCAAATAATGTGGATTATGATTTTTACTTCACGAAACTCCAAAGATTGTCTGAAATACAATGATAAGTAAGATGAACTTCATCCTCTATGGGTATTTCTAATAAATCAGCTATATATTGACAATAAAGTTCATAATTTAAGAAAAATAATTGTTCTTTATCCCCAACAAAGAGAAACCTAATTTTAATGTAAAATGCTCTAAAAAGTTTATGGAAAAAAGAATTCAAAATCATTTTAAAGGATGCATATATTTTTCCAATATTAAAAATTAATTAAAAATTTTAAATAAGGAATTATATTTCTCATACCAATTTTTTTTGATGACTCTCCCTTTGATAACTATTATTTTCACAAAATATTCAACAGTGGACATCATTATATGTCAAGTGAAGGAGACCAGACGAACAATAAAGAATCAAACTGAGAATTAAAATTTGTGTCCATAGTTAGGGTTAAAAGTACAAGAAATAGATATGGGACATGGGCTGAACAACCCTTATACCGAAACAATATGTGATGACTCAACTTCTATAAATTTCAATGAATCAGATAATAAATAATTTTTTGATATGTTGATCAATATTTAATAGAGAATTATTTTTTGGATAATCTATAACTATTAAATTTTTTTAAGAAATGTTATTGTTGGATTAGATATTAATCCAATTAAAAAAATATTTATAATTTTAATAAAATAATATTTTTAAAACATAATCATTATGTACAACAACTATTATAATCTAAAGTAATGAATAAGTGAAAACACTAAAAGAAGTTTACCTTTCAGAGTAAAAGTATTATTTTGATCTGAGAAATTTGTTCTTCTTGGATTTTGTAATATAATTAGACTATGATATTATTTATAAAAATCCTATATTCTAGAATAAATGTATATCAAAATTTAAGTAAAAAAATATTAAAATTGAATTTTAGTTCTATAAAAATTATGACACTCAAAGATCAATTTATAAAATATTTTGGTTCTAATTTATTTAAATAAAAAATAATTTCAAAAACTTTTATAAAATTATTGACTCCAAAATAGTTGTTAGGAGAATAAAAAACGTTGTATTAAAACTTATTTTTCTAGAAAATAAGAATTTCTAGAAAACTAAAATTTTATAAAAATTAAAAGTTTTATAAAACTAAAAAAATATAGGTACTCTCAATTTGAAGATTTTATTGATTTAGGAATATTTTTCAACATGTATTAGTTATGAATAATCATTAAAAAATAATTATTACATGGTTACAAAGAGTATATTCAAATCTATCCAAACTACGGTGTTTAGAAAAAATATCATCAAGTTGTTCTTGCATTCGAAAAAACTATAAAATGATATATCGTTTTTATTTTATTTATTCTAAAGGAAATGATATCTTATGTATATGTGTTTATCATGTTAGTGATGAGTTGATTATTTACGTAAGGATATGGAAAATGTTTTTTCACATATTATTTCTATTTTAGTAAAGCTCATCCCATAGTGAGTGAGTGTTTTTTAAATCCCAACGCTTTAGCACAACAACATCCAACTACCACATACTCAACTTAAGCAATGGAAAGAGCTATTTAATATTGTTTCTAAAATACCATAAAACTAAATCTTCTACTAAGAAATGAAATTTTATATATTCCATTTTCTTATCCATTCTACATTCACCAATGTCAGTAATCAAATGAATTTTTGGCTCGAAATCGTTTCCATAAGAGTAAAACAAACCTAAATCCATAGTTACTATAAAGAAATGAAAAATTAATTTATCATATCTAGGATGTGAATATTTTGGATTGTCTTAATATCTTGATCACAGTCATTCTGAAAAAATTAAATATGTGTGAGTAGCTGTTATGTAAAGTAAACTTAAAATCATACCTCTAAAAGTCATTTGATATATTGGATTTGAAGCTTAATCAATATCTAAGGTGTTTGGGGATATAATAAAAGTACTTCAGTGTTTTCATACTAGAATTTATGTAGTAGATATTTTATATAATTATGTTGAGATATAATAGTTCCTTATTGTTTTTATGAAATTAAAAAACCTAGAAAGTATATTCACTCAACCCTCATACTCATTTCAAACATAGAATTCATATGATCTGAAAATAAATTAGTTAATTAAATTTGATTTAACCAAAATATAATGATATCGACATGGATTTATAAAATCATAATATTATTATAAACTTGTTTTATATAAATAGTTGGATGTGCAGTTCCATTAACAAAATTGTTTTTGAACAAGAATCCCGCTAACCTATCATACATGGAACTAGGGGCTTCTTTATATCTATAAAGTTACTTAGTATGTTTAAAATATTATTTTGAATGTTTTTTATTTAAAAAGGGTGTTTTTTCTACATAAAATTCTTCATGAACATATCAATTAAGTAAATCCCACTTCATATCCATCTAAAATAGTTTGAAATTTAATAATCCTATATATGTAAGAATTATTTGAATGGAACCATGCCTAGATATCAATGCATAATTTTCTTTATTTTCTATGCCTTAATTTTGATTATAAACCTTATCATCAATTTCATATTTTTTTATAACCAATATTCCATTTTTATCACATTTTTTCTGAAAGTAACATTTTATTTGAATTATAGAAGTATTTTTAGGTCATTCCACTAAAGGATAGAATTGATTTCTTTTACAATCATTGAGCTCATCTGGAATTTTCTTTATCAAATCCTTATGTCCTAAACCCTCATCAAAAGTCATACGATTTAATTGAGATAAGAAATATAGATGTTTAATTTAATTTCTCAAATAAATTCTAGTCTTGACTAGTTGATCTACATCACAAATAATATTATCACTAGTATGCTTTCAAAGAGAAACTAATTTCATGGATTTTCATATGTCTATTATTTATAAATTGGTTAATGATATTATTGAGTAATAACATTGGAATTATATTGTTGAGTTTATTTCTCATGTGATGAAATATTGAACATATTTTGAAAACATTTTAAGAAAAAACATCCAAATATGAAAGTTGAGGTTTTTTGAAAAAAAGGATCGGTTTCTCGAATGAAGCATGTACTGTTTATTTAACTCTACATGTATTTTTATTGAAAGACATATAACATGTACATGTTATGGAATAACAAAAAAAAATTCCTTCATTGGATTTTGGTAGAAATTTATGTTTTTTATTTTTAGTATTCATAATGAATACTTTTCATCCAAAGACATTCAGGTAAGAAGGTTTTGGTTTCCTTCTATTCATTAACTCATATTATGTTTTATTAATCAAATGTATTATTAAAACTCGATTTATATTATATAAGGTAGCACTAAGTACATCAGCCCAAAAATGTTTAACAAATGAGTATTTACTTAACATGGTTCTGGTAATCTCTTAAAGAACTATATACCTTTATTTGACTATAGATTTTTTTTGTGGAGTTTTATATGTCTAAAAGATATATATAATACCTTTTTACTACAAAAAGTGTTCAAATCATAATTTACAAAGTCTCACCCATGATCACTATGATTTTTTAACATGGAGAGGATTTTCACATTTTTAAATATGGCTAAGAAAGTTAAAAATAACTAAAATATATAAATTTTCTTACTAGAAAGTAAACCCATGTGTGTCTAGTCTAATAATCAACTAATTCATATAAATAGTATTTTACAATGATACATCCAGTTTCTGAAGGACCACACAATTTCACATGCACTACCTATAAATCATCAAAATTTGAAACTTTATTAGTATAATTACATATTAACTTATGTTTCTTACCATAATGACAAGGACCACATACTTTAGAAGAACAAAACCTATGTTCTAGTGGATACTTCACTTGTCATTTCTAAGAAAACTTGCACTACTACAAAACAACCCTTTAACAGTGTTGGAATTTATCAATGTGATAGAAAAGTATTGATAAAGGCGACCTTTATTAACACTAAAAAAAGAAATGATAAAGAAAAAATTTATAATCATTTTATTTTTATCGACCATAAAGGGTTCATTAATTATAACCTTTTTAGAAAAGATAAAGTTACAAGAAAATTAAATAATTTTAAAAATTAAAAATATATTGATTTTAATAAAAAATAATATTTTTTTAATAAAATAAATATTGATAAAAATGAATAAAATTATTATAATATATATAAATTATAAATAATAATAAATATTATATATTAAATATATATATATATATGTAAAATAAAAGTTAAAAAAATAAAATTAAAAAACAAAAAAATGGGAAAAACATTAAAGACTTTACTAATTAAATAATAATTGAAAATGTTAATAAATACTATATATTTAATATAAAGATATATAAATGTATTCAAATGTTTTTTATATAATAAAACTATTTTTCATATTTATATTAAATAGTAATATATTTTGTGAATAATGTTTCATAATTAAAAAGTATTAATATTTAAAAATACTGATTAACTGCATAGAGTAAATGACAGAATTAAATGTCGTTTAATTTTTCAGTTTTGTATATATCAAATGTTTTTTATATTTATTTTTCATACATATATGTAAATAATGATTTTTTATAAACGAACAGACAAAAATATTAACATAATTAATGAAATATTATATAGAAACACATAAAACTAATATTTATACAATTTATTCTAATTTTAGTATTTATTTTAGAATTTTTTTTATAACACGACAAATTTAATATAATATGTCTTGAATTAGTAAATTTTATTTATTTATTGTTAATATTATTAAAGTAAGGTACTATTTATTAATTTTTAATATGTTTTTTTTTAATTTAACAAATTTATACTATTTATTTTATGTATATTTATTTACAAATTTTTAATATTTTCAATATATATTCATATTTATTTCAAAATAAACCTATTTTTTAAAATTATTTTATTTTATTAATAAATCCTGTCAATTTTTTTAATATTTGGTAATGTTTACTCATTTTTAATTATTCAATTTCACTCATTTTTAATATGATTTCACTTAAGATTAAATATTCCTTAAAACTGTTAAATTTATATTTTTAAAAAATATTTATACATAAATATATTTATGAATGCAAATTTACAATATTTTTACATTTATAAATATAAATAATTATTGATTTTTTTAAAAAGTATTTGTATAATTATAAAAAAATTATATATATTTAAATATTTATAAAATTATAATAAATGTTTTTAAATAATAATTTTTTATTATTATATTTATATATATTCATTAAATATATATATATATATAATTATATAAATAAGTATATATAATTATAAAATTATACATAATGATATAATTTTTTAAAAAAAAAAATTGTATATAACAATATATTCACTAAAATAGACAAGAAAAATCAAATAGTTTCTAGCAGGGCTATGTGAGTAAATTTATCTTAAATATAAATTCCTATGGTCCATGGATTCCACTTACAAACTATTCATTCATTATTTTGAGCCACTTTTCCATATCTAGTGATTATATTACAGAACACTGACTTGGTTTTGATAAAATTTATGTCTTCGAGCCTTGAAATTATTTACCATGTCTAATTTTTCTTATTTAGATCAAGCTATTCATCCATAGATTTGATCCAATTATCATCCTTTTAAGCATCTCTAAATGATTTATTCTCTACTTGGGAAAAATGATGTTTATTTATAGAGTCTTACTCCTCTAAGTTTTTAGTGAAACGATCTGATCACTAATGAAATTTTATTCCTTAATTTTAGCCTTTCTTATATTTCTGTTAGTACAACTGTGATACTCATAAATTTCATCTCCCAAATAGTTATTATTGATATTTGTTGCTTGAGACACATCCACCATCTATTTTATGTTTCTTGTAATACTATAACGACCCAAACTATTATGAATAAAATTTACCCATTTCATTCTATTAAATGTATTATGGTTATAGAAAACACGTGCACTTTTCTTGTTTTATTATATCCAATTTCATTTAAATTTTAGTTAAGTGTCTTTACCATTGATAATATAGCCTTTCAATAGTGATCACATGCCTAGTATAAATATAGGGTTTCAACAAATCCATTTGACATAGACAAAGGAAGTGATGACCTAAATCAGTAGGATCATACTATATGAATCCCATTTATTAGAGCTTCCAAGGGAGATATCATTTCTATGATTTACCCTCTACCAATACCAAGTTACGATCCAACAACTTCTTCATGAGGGAAACTGTTTATGGTAGAAGTTCAATCTCATTGAGATCATGACCCAAACCATGTTCACCGAATGACCCCATGAAGCCCCACCATCGGACAACTTATTCTTAGGGATTGTACTAGTGTATTAAAGAGACATGTATCAAGACCCTATCAATAGTATTATGTAAAAAAATTATATAATAATTATTTTATTTTTATCCTGTTATTGTATCTTTATAAATGTATTTTATTTTTGATATAATTAAGAAAAAAATGTTTTTTGGATAATATTCAAATTCTATTAATGAATTCTTAAAATAAAATAGTTTTTAAATAAAAAATATTTTAATAAAATAATATTATTAAATAAAATTTATTAAATAAAAATGATCATATAACTTTTATTAGGTGAAATGAAATTTTATATCGGTGTTCGAAAACTTTTATTATTAGGAAAATTCTTAATTTCCAATAAATGTTGTTTTTTATTATAAAATTAAAAATCCACATATTTATAATATTATTTAGATAAATTTGGTTTTTTTGGAATCATTATGTCGAGTCGAAGAGTGATTGTTTCATAATTTTATCAGAGAGCTGAATTATTAGTTAGAAAGTAAAAACGATATAAAAATATATGATGTTTTATGACATCATAATGGACAAATAGTGATGTAACAACTACTATAAAAGGTATCCTAGGGAAAATTTATATTTTATTTAAAATAAGTTAATTTTTTATTTGATTTATTTAATAAATCCTTAGTGAATCCTCCAAGACTTAAAATATATTTTATGTTTTTTAAAAAAATTATTTGAGAGTGAGACTCACCTCCACATAAGCAAGGAAATTGTTTTATTATCTTAAAGAATTTTACTTATAAAATATGTTAAAACACTCTCTTTTGTCATAAAATAGGGGAAATAACCATGGTATGGTTTGTGGTTTTGATTATTTTATTATGTAGTGTTCAAAACCAAAATAATAATGAAATATCCCTCTCCTCTTTAATAAACCTACCCAAGCTCCCATTTCCCTTCACTAAAACCCCATTAAGCATGTAAAAACACTAACCTATACTCTCTATATATCAACCAAGGTGCCTCATTTTTTCAAGAAGAATCTCCCAAGCCTTTTGGGAACACATTCAATTAAGGGATCAACACCTTCCTCTCATTCGTTCAATTCAAGAATCTTCCTTGAAATTAGTCTTTATAATTTTAGTTGTTTATATTTAAATTTATTTATTATGATCCCCTTACTATACAATTTATGTTATTTTAATGAGAAATTTTTCATCCCCTCTCATTTTGACCTTTATCTAAGCCGTTTCTATGCCAAAATTCTGTAAGGGATCTTGCATTATCCTCTTTTATCAAACACACCTTTTAATGTTATATCTTTAAATTTCCATTTTCTGATGCTGGGATATATTAATATATATTGTAAAGACCTCGATTTACATGGAACTGTTTTAATTAAATGGAATTATTATAAATATTATAAAATTGGAGGTGTGTGATTCCAATGCCTGATGTTCCTGGAATAAATTTCTGAACTTTTTTAAGGTACGTTTATTAAATGAGGGTGCTGCATTTTCTAACATTTTAACCGGTGCTCGGATTTAAAATACTTGAGCACCGTTGAATCTAAAACCCTAATATTATCCTAAGGAAGGCTTCAATTTAACTATATCAGGTTGGGAATAGAAGATAGGGTTTTGAATTTTAAAAGAATAATAAAATAACAAAGTTATTTTATTTCTCTTTTTTTCCTCCAACGGACATGCTGTGGTGGCGGGACCAATGACATGTCATTCCATTAATTGGAATGACTCCTTAATCTTTGTAACATCCCCCTTGTAATTTTGGAGGTTCATTCATTAAATGAACCTCATTAATTCTCAATAGCATTACTCACCCTCCCAGTCTCCTTTTTATATGGAGCTTGGGGAGGAGTGTTGGCACAGCTTCACCAAGCGACAAAGGTCTGTAAAAGTACCGCGACGCCAACCACATGGAGGATAGAACTGGTTCTAGCATGCAGTGAAGAGCACCACTAAATAATGAACCGAAAAACACCAACTCCTCCTCA
Organism: Viscum album; assembly: GCA_963277665.1. Taxonomy (NCBI): domain Eukaryota; kingdom Viridiplantae; phylum Streptophyta; class Magnoliopsida; order Santalales; family Viscaceae; genus Viscum; species Viscum album. The sequence goes on along the minus strand of OY728145.1, from coordinate 332,617,710 downwards.
AGAATGGACTTTCTTTGACGAATCTTGAGTTAGGGTTTGTTTCTTCACTAAATTCAAGATTTGTTGAATCAGTATACTACCCTCTTGCTATCAGGCTTACGCGGAGGGCGTGGGGAAAACAAACAATGACCGAACCATCCCCATTTGGTTTATATTTGACATGTTCTTCACAAGAGATTTATTCTGGTTGGATGGAACCCATAATGGTGGGTTTTGCGATGAAAAGTGCATACCAGAGAGTCCTTTATCACTTTCAGATGAAAAAACGGGCCACCTGATCTCTCCCAGTGACCCATGAAAGACTACAGGCAATCAGTACAGGCGAAAGGGGAAATGGTGACAGATTCTGGCCGGCTATGAATGAGGTAGAAGTGCACCATTTTGGGCCACCAGAGAAGAGGGATGCGGTATATAGCTACGACGGACAGCAGCGACCCACATCGGTCGACTGCGGATGGAGGCGAGCGGCGCGCCGTCGCTCACCGCTGAAGACGGATGAATCTTGGAAGCCACAACAGAGGGCTAAGATGCACTCCTTGTGAGACCCATGGGAAACCTGGGGGATCCATCTGGTGCCACGGCTCCGAATCAAAATGGGGGGGGGGGGGAATCCCCCCTACTAGCTAGGGCGGGCCCCGCTTCAGCAGGTCGTGCCTCTAGCAGGCCACGCCCCTCCACGAGCCAAGCTGCATGAACCTAGCGGTCCGCCCCCCTCCATAGTCTAGGCCACGTGATCCTAGTGGGTAGCATCCTCCACGGGCCGATACAGACATGCCTAGCAGGCCACACCCCTCTGTGGGTCGGGTTGTGCATGCCCGACCGGCTACACTGCCCAGGGGGGTTGGGTCGGTCCGTGGCCCAGATGGACGAGCCTACCATGGCCCAGCCAAACCTGGTTGACCTAGGCCTGGTCAGACCCAGTCCGGGTCGAGTTGACCTGAGCTGGTTTGGGTCAGCCGAGACTGGGTCGGTCTGGGTCTTCCTGTACCCAGAACCTTCCAGGCCTAGTTTTAATAAAAGTGTCATAACTTGTGAACCGTGCGTCCGTTTAATGAACCGCCTCTGGTGCATGTATTTTGTAGAGAGATGGTTCTTTTGGTATACTCCACTTTAGTTTTTTAGAATGTTGTAGTATGGTCGGGTTAGATCGAACTCGATTCCAACCAGGCAGTCATTACTAAAACACTTATAAGTCACAAACCAAGCATCAGATTGACATGTCGTCTATCGTGCTGGAACCCTTACAACATGGAGCTCATTTGGAATACTTATTCATGGAATGTTGTAGTAGTTTATGTATGACTGATGGATTAGAAATAGGATCATTCTAGATTCATGCATGCTTAGTGCAGGAATCTCATTGTTGGTTGTAACATGAATAAAGAACATCGATCCTGTGTGGGTCAGCATCTATCGATCATGTGTGGGTCAATGCTTAGAGATTCTCGGTTGGTTAGTATATATCGATCCTCTGTATGTCAGTGCCTAGAGATCCTGTGTGGGTCATCATCTATCGATCCTTTGTGGGTTAGAAGCAAAGACTCTTGATAGAATAAGATGATCTAGATTCACGACTAATAATCTGTACTTCTGTAATTGAGTTATATATCTCGTGTGAGTTGAGTCTTTACCTTTATGGTACTTTTACCTTCACGGTGATACATTCATGGTGTTACCTTTGTGGTACTTTTACATCTTTGGTGTTACATTTGTGGTATTCTTCCCTTGTTGATTAGTTATGCAAAAGGCTTAAAAGTTGGAACATTATGTTTTTTCATGTATTAGGAAGGTATATCTTGATAACTTAGGTATATGTATGGGTATATAACTAAGTATATTTGATGACTACTTTTTTGCTTTTAGTTTGAGGTCTTGCTTTATGGTTTATCCTTTTTTGAACACTAGGAGACCTTTAGGGGTCTCGGGGTCCCTATGAATTATTGTTATACTCACCCCTGCATGGGCTTTTCCCGCATCTTTCTGTGTCTTGTGTAGACGACGAATAATGTTGATCGAGGATGAGGGGTCCAGGACTGGACGGTGTTCAAAGGTGGACCATTTGATGTGACATGTTGTAGTGATTACTGATCATGAGATGTACCTACCCTTCAAGTAGGATCCTCTGTGGGTGATCTAAGAGTTGTTTTCTTTGTTTAGTTGTACTTTTACTTTTTTGTTAGGCTTCTATTCTGGTCCCTTTACTTTCAGTACACTTTTTACTACAACAGTTTACATCGTGGTTTCTTTTTTTGTGTTCTTGCATTCTATGTTTGTACAGTTTTAAAGGAAATCCCTTCCCATTATAGGGATACACCTTTCTGGTTCTAGTCGCCAACCCCTAGCCTATGGAAGGTGGGATTGGGGTAGTGACGACACGGGCCCTGTGGGATAGGTCGTGACAAAGTGGCATCAGAGGAGTCGGTTCTACCAATGAAATAAGACTCTGATCTTTTCTATGTGGTGATATTCTTAATTGTTATGAGGGTTGTTTTCAGATTGTAGAATCTAGTGTTGTTGAGGTGGCTGACCTCTCCACGCACCAGGACCCTGAACCCTAATTTATGACTTAGTTCACGAAAACACATAGTGCGTCTATTTTTGAAATGTTTTTCATATGATCTCTTTGAGTCATCTCACCAGGTTTAACTTATTAACAGTGGTGCACCTATTTTCTTCCAGGATTACACCACATAATATGCCATCCAAAATTTCCAAGGGAGTACATGATGAGGGCCCACCGAGTGTTGAGGATTTGGTGGAGGGCACTCCTACAGGGATAGTATCATCTAGTGGTGCACCTGTAGCTCCACCACCCATTGGAAAACAGATCCCACCAGCCCCACCAGCAGAGGTTGGATGTCAACTGAGTGCATTGCACAAGTTTCAGAGGAATAGGATTCCGATGTTATAAGGAAAGATGGATCCGCAGGCGGATGATGACTGGCTAGAGGTTGTGGAAAGAGTTTTTATCTTAGTTGGGACACGAGATGATATGATGGTGATCCAAGATACTAGTCTCTTCCAGGGATTAGCGGGGAGATGGTGGAGTCAAACACTCCAGTTACATGATGAGGTGAAACTCACCTAGGAAAAATTAAAGGGCCTTTTCAGGGTAGAGTTTATCCCAGTGACCCTACGCTCAGTGCATATGCAGGAGCTGCTTCACTTACCGCATGGCAGCATGACCGTGGCCCAGTACTCAGCGTGGTTCCCTGATCTCCCCCGCTACTCTACTACCATGGTATGAGAACCTTTATTCAGGGCCCAGAACATTGAGCAGGGTCTTCGACATGAGATCAGATAATTGATGATATCGCTCATCATTATGACGTAGTCTAGGGTGCTAGAGCGAGCACTTTTGATGGGGAGCTTCCTAGCTGAGCAATCACCGACAACGAGAGCTGTCATCAGACGTCAGGTCATAGAGTCATCAGTACTAGGCTGTAGATGGATGACGTAGGGGACCAAGAAGGCTAGAAAATCTGGTGGATGACCTAAGGATACAGGATCGGTGGTGAGAGGCTCACGGGACAGAGGAGGACAGATAAAGATCATTCAGTGCTACACGTGCGGTGGGAAGGGTCACTTGGCTGACAACAGCCCGACCCGCCATAGGAACGTCCAACAGGTGGTCAAGGGACCTCCTAGGCAGAGGAAGATGTTTGATAGAGGAGGTCCATAGGGTGGGGGACGTGGAAGAGGAGATGTCCGTGTAGCAAGCGGTGTGTGGAGATTCAAGATTCAACTGCTACCACCTTCATGCGGTCCATCCTGACCATAGGAAGAAGGTGACTATACACAAACTCAGATCCAGGATGTTGAGGTCTATGACCACGATGTTCCAAAGATGATTTGAGGTACGATATGTGTCTACTCCACCCTAGATGTAGTACTTATAGACACAGGTTCCAAACAATCTTTCATTACCAGAACTCTCATTTGGAGGTCGAAGATTCCGGTGGATTCGTTGGATCAATCCTTGCAATTAGAGACTCCTACAAGAGAAGATTCGACGATTACACCCTGGTGATGGTAGAGTGAGCTTACTCTAGGTGGAAAGAGCTTTGACTGCGATCTTCTAGTAGCGGCGTTAAGGCTTTACGACGTCATCTTGGGAATGGATTGGTTATCCCTAGTCCATGCTCAGATTCACTGTATTAGGCGCAAAGTGTGGTGTGTCCAAGAGGATAGGATCTGGTTTTCCTTCACCGGTGAGAAGGGATCCTTTACAACATAGGATGGACTTACTCAAAGGAGGGTTCTCCCGATAACACATCAGTTGGATGGCCTTAACCTCAGAGCAGTCGTTGTTGAGAGTCCAAGATATCCTATAGTGGTGGACCAGTATTCCGATGTATTTTATGTTGATGTTCTAGGACTACCTCCACATAGGAAGGTATAATTTTATATCGGCATGTAACCTGGGATGGCACCGATATCTACACCAGCATATCGAATGTCTCCCGGGGGGCTTCATGTGTTACGAGTACAACTAGAGGACTTGAAGAGTAAGGGGTTCATAAGACCCAGTGTTTCTGTATGGGAAGCCCCGATTGTGATCTCCCTGAAGGAAAATAACAGTTTTTGACTCTTTGTGGTCTATCGGTGCAAACCAGGTGACCTTGAAGAACAAGTATCCACCTCCGAGAATTGATGATCTCTTCGATCAAATGGATGGAGCTTGATGGTTTTCGAAGATTGATCTCAGATCATGCTATCATCATCTCAGGGTACAAGATGAGGATGTACAGAAGACAACCTTCAGATGTTGGTATGGCCACTATGAGTTCTTGGTTATTCCATTCCATGTGACTAATGGCCCTTCAGTGTTCATGGGACTCATGAAAAAGATCTTTCGGCCAAACCTCGATTTCTTTGTGGTGGTCTTCATCGACGACATCTTGATATACTCTGCATCAGAGAAGGAGCATGCCTATCATATACAGATAGTTCTATATGCACTCCAAGATCACCAGATTTATCGTAAGTTTTAAAAGTTCTAGTTCTAGATCTGGGAGGTACACATTCGAGGACACGTCAACTCAGTGGCCGGAGTTTCAGTGGATTCGGTGAAGATAGAGGTTGTGCTAGCTTGGGTGCCACCCAAGAGTGTGACTGAGGAGCAGAGTTTCCTAGGATTGGCTGGGTACTACCGGAGATTCATACATGACATTTTTAGAGTTGCAGCACCCTTTTCAGATTTTAAGAACAATGGAAATCCCTTTATATGGGAAGAGAGATTCCATCAAAGTTTTTAGAAGCTGAGGAAAATACTGACGAGTGCCCACATCTTGAGGCTACTAGAAGAGAGCGTTGGGAATTTAGTATGTTGTGACATGTAAAGGACCGGACTTGGATGTGTCCTAATGCAGGAGTGAGAAATGAACACTTATGGTTTATGAAAGATGAGATAGAAAGAGTAGAACTATGCTACCCATGACCTGGAGTTAGCTGTAGTGGTCATCGTCTTGAAGATGTGGCGACATTACTTGATGGGTGAATGTTTTATAGTCTAATATGATCACAAGAGTCTCAGGTATATATTCTCACCGAAGTATATGAACCTGGGACAACAATGATGGCTAGAGTTCCTTCAGGACTATGACAATGAGATATTCTATACTCCTGGGAAGGGGAACATAGTTGGAGACACAGTCCGAAGGAGGTCCAGTCTACAGTTGCTGAGTGAGGTGACAGAGCAGCAAACCACATTGTAGATATCCTTTGTGGATATAAATGGGACAAATTACCTACCTTCTATGTCTGTCACTCACACACTTCATCAGCAAGTTCAGGAGGCATATCATGGAGACATTGACTGAAAGGCTCAGCGTGATCATATATCCTCATGACATGCACCTAATGGATTTCTTGATGGTGGTGAGCTTGTCATCCTCTTCAAAGGACACACCATGGTACCAGTGGCTCTATGAGAGGAGTTGTTGATGGAGTTCCATACATCCCATCTAGTGGTGCGTCCTACTGTGGTGAAGATGTACTAGGACCTCTGATATCAGCACTGGTGGTCAGGGATGAAGGAACTAGTGGAAGAGTTTGTATCATGATGCCTCACTTGTCAGCAAGTGTTGATCAAACATCATGTTTTAGAAGACTTAGTGAAACCACTAGAGGTGTCGGAGGGAAAGTGTGATGGTTTATCCCTGGACTTTGTGATAGGGATTCCACGTATGTCCAGGGGACATGATTCCATCTGGGTGATCGTTGACCAACTCACCAAGTCGTCCCACTTCCTACCCATCAGAGAGTAGGGATCTGTAGAGGGATTGGGATACCTCTAAATAAAGGAGATTGTATGACTTCAGGGGGTTCCATCAATGATCGTCTCTAACCATGACACATGTTTTACATCCTAGTTGTGGAAGGGATTATTGGAGTCATTAAGGACTTAGCTACGTTTCAGCAATACCTTTCATCTTCACATGGATAGTCAGACAAATTAGATCAAACAGACACTTGGGGACATGATTTGTGCTTGCGTCCTTTATTTTGGCAGTTGTTGGGGGGATTAATTTCCATTGGTGAAGTTTTCATAAAAAAAAACTATCAATCCACCTTTGTTATGGTACCATTTGAGGACTTGTATGGTCAACCGGGTAGGTCACCTCTATGCTGGATAGACCTAGGGGAGTCAGCACATATGCGACCAGAGTTAGTATGATCTACCCCTGAGAAGGTCAAGATCATCCATGAGAAAATGAAGACTATAGAGAGAAGATATAATTCTTATGCTGACAGGAGACATAGACTTTTGGAGTTCATGGAGGGAGACCATGTCTTCCTGTGGGACTCAACTTGTTGAGGTTTGTAAGGATTTGGCTGGGACAGAAAGTTATCTCTGAGGTTCATCGGACCTTTTCAGGTTCTCAACAGAGTTGGTGAGGTGGCGTATCGCTTGGATTTTCCCCAAAAATGCACTGGGTGTATGACGTTTTCTATGTGTCACAGCTGAGGAGGTACGTGCATATTCCAACACACATCATCAACTTGCGCGAGCAGGACATTGAAGATGGGGTGACTTTTACAGAGGTTTCAGTGGGGATTGAGGATCGATAGGAGTAGGTCCTTCGTGGATGATCGATCCCTCTAGTGTGTGTTTTCTAGTAGCATGAGAACCTTCAGGAAGGCACATGGGAGTGGTAGGGAAAGATTCATGCTCAGTACCCCATCTGTTTCCTTAGTGAATGTTGTGGCTTTATTGGATGAAAATCCATAAGGTGGGGAGAATGTAAAGACCCATATTTCTATGTAAATTTATTTTTAACTGTATGGAATTATTAAGAGTATGAAAAAATATGTGGTATGTGATTTCGAGGCCTGGTGTGACCGAAATTAATTTCGGAACTGTTTTAAGGTATGTTCTGTAAACGTGCGAGCAGTGTTTTCTAACATTTGAATCAGTGCTCGGATTAAAAATTCGAGAGCACCGTTGAATCCGCAATGCCAGGATTTGATTATGGAAGGATTCACTTCGACCATAGTAGATCATTACAAAAAGATAGATTATGGAAATTTAAATGAATAATTAAATAACAGAGTTATTTTATTTCTCTTTTCCTTTTCCTCCAACGGACAAGCAGCGGGGGCAGGACCAACAAAATGTCAAGCCATTAATGGGCATGACTCCTCCTTCTTTGTAACAGCACCGTTAGAATTTGGGAGGTTCATTCATTAAATGAACCTCAAAAATTCCCAATGGAATTACTCGCCCTCCCCCTCTCCTATTTATTTAGAGCTTGAGGAGGAGTGTTGGCATATAATCACCATTCGATGAAGCTTTGGAAAAGTAATGCGACACCAACAACTTGGAGGATGGAACTATTTATAGGAAATGGTGAAGATCGCCACCGAATCATAAACTATAGAATAACGATTCCTCCTAAGGTGTGGATGTTCTTCGACAAATCTTGAGGTGGGATATATTTATTGTCTAAATTCATGATTTGTTGAATCAGTATACTACCATCTTGATATCAAGCTAACATGGTGAGAATGGGCCAAACAAAAAAGGCCTGGACCCACCAAATTTTTTGGAAATTTGACATGGTCTATGTGAGTGATTTATTCAGGTTGGACGTAACCTAGAATAGACAGTTTAGTTATGAAGAGGGCATCCCGAGGAGTCTGTTAGCACTTTCAGATGAAAAAATGGGACACCGAAGCTCACTCAGTGACCCACGAATGGCCACCGGAAACCGGTTCCAATAGATAAAGAGAGGTCGGTGCACTGCCACACACCACTAGCGGAGAAGTCCATGGCCATTGACATGGCAGGTTAAGTGGTCAGACGTTTTCTGCCGGCCGCGAAGGAGGTGGTCGCACGCCGTCATGTGCCGCCAGAGAAGGGGGTTATGACATATAGCCGTGGAGGATAATGTAAAACGGCATAGGCCAGCCATTGACATAGGCGAGCAATGCACCATCGCACACCACTGAAGAGGGCTACGACTCAGAAACCGGGAGGAGGGCCAGGACCCGCTCCCAACAGGTCCCACAGGAGACCTGGTAGCGCCCCATGGCACCACTGCTCCGACTCTGAATGGGAAGAAACACCCCCTAACCCAATGCAAACTAGGGTGGGATAAACTCTATTAGGATGCATGTACTATGGGCCACATGTCCAGAGGGCCACTCCTTCCACCGGTTGGGTCGCCCAAGCCCAACGGGCTGCACCCCTCCGTGGGCCAGGCCGGGCCAGCCCAGCGGGCTGCACCACCCAGGTGTTCTGGGCCGGTACGTGGCCCAGTTGTCCATGCAATCTATGGGCCAACCCAATAGGGCTAGCGCAGGCTGGGCCGGGTCGGTCTGACTGGGTGGACCGGACCCAGACCCTTCCAGGACCAGTTTCGCTAAAAGTCCTATAACATTTGAACTGAGCATTTATTTGATGAACCGTCTGCGAAGTTGGGATCCGTGGAGGGAGAATGGCCTTTTTCTATACTCTACTTGATTTTTAGAAAATTTTCTAGTATGTTCAACTTGGATTGAACCTGAATTCAACTAGGCCCTCGGTACTAAAACGCTTATAAGTCTCTAACCCAGAGTCTAATTAACGCATCGACTCTCGCGTCGGAACCCTTACAACATGGTGGTCCATTGGTAGACATATTAATGGAACTTATTGGTAGTTGAGGTACGACCAATGGATTGAGGAGCATATCCTCCCAGAATCAAGCATGCTTAGTGCAGGAATCTCATTGATAGATATAATGTGAAGTAAGAACATTGATCCTATCTGGGTGATCATCTATAGATCTTGTGTGGGAAGTGCTTAGCGATCCTTTATGGGTCAATATCTATTGATCTTGTGTGGATCAGCACCTAGCGATCCTGTGTGGGTCAGCATCTATCAATCCTGTGAGGGTCAGCAGCAGAGCGTCTTGACAGAATAAGATGATCTAGATTTATGACTAATCATCTATACTTCTGTACTTTAGTTATATACCTCGTGTCAGCTAAGTCTTTACCTTTGTGATACTTTTACTTTTTAGGTGTTACCTTTGTGGTACTTTTTCCTCCGTGGTGTAACCTTTTTCGTATTCTTCCATTTTTGGATCAGATGTGGTAAATACTTAAGAGTAGGATCTTTATGTTTCCTCAAGTATGAGGCGAGTGTATCTTAAAAACATGGGTATATGTATGGGAATATACATACGTAGAGTTAATCAATGCTTCGTGCATTGTCTTTGAGGTTTTGTTTTGTGGATTATCCTTTTTCGAACTATGGAAGACCTTCGGGGGTCTGGAGGTCCCTACTGGGTGTTGTTATACTCACCCTTGCATGGGCTATACCCGCACCTTACTGTGTCTTGTGAAGATGATAGACAACGTTGATCAAGGATGAGGGCAACAAGACTAGATGGTGCTCAGATGTGAACCATTTGACAAGACATGCTGTAGTGACTACTGATCGTGAGTTGTATGTACCCTTTAGGTAGGATCCTAGGTGGATGATCCAGGAGCTCTTTTCTCTTTTCATTTGTACTCGTACTTTTAAATTGGGCTTTTATTTCGGTACATTTACTTTTGATCATTTTTTACTATCGTAGTTTACTTGGTGGTTTCTTTTTTGTGTGTTCTTGGACTGTTTATTTGTACAGGTTTAAAGACAATGCCTTCCCGTTATAGGGATACGCCTTTCTGGTTCTAGTTACCAGTACCTAGCCTGTGTATGCCATGCTTGGGGTAGTCACGACATGGACCCTGGGGGACGGTTCATGACACATATCTTCCATAATTTCCATTTCATTTATAAATTATGATATTAACCTTTTCCTCTCAAAACAATCATTTTATTCATTATTATGTAACTCTATTATGTTGCTGAAATTTCAACACAATTATCCATGTGAAAGCAATTGTGTAGTCAATACCATACACAATTTTCTATCAAGGATATTCACCATTGTGCATATATACTTATTTATTGGGGACTTACATGTTTTTATTAGACATTAATTTATCATGGAATAAATTAATATGTTGAATGAATTCATATTGAATGATCTATGTGGCACACTTAATCATATGAATGAAATGATTATTAAGGGTGTGGACTGATATCACTCCAATGCATTGAATAATGTTTAGTGTCATGATAAGTTATGTGAAATGATCTTGGCAGATAGCCTTGTCTCATTATCTTACATGTGTAATGAGCCTTGTTTCATGGTCCTCCATGAGTAATGATCCTTATCTCATACCCCATATGCAAGGCGACCAGAATCATTTTTATGTCATGTTGTATGTTGTTTCAAAATTTCCCATGTTATAATATTCATTCTATATCATGCCTTATTATTCGTTTTCCTTTTATTTTACACTGATATACCTTCATCTAACATGTGTTATATTTTTCATGTTATGCCTTATTTATTTCCCTTACATGCCTTTATATCTCACCCATTTTATATGTTGTCCCTAGGATATCCCAGGATGTTTGAAGATCATTGGAATATTATGATCATTTCAACGAAGTTTTCAATAATTTTTTTGTATCCCATGGTCATGATTTTATGTTTTGTACCTATTTCCCAAATACACTATATATATAGATCTTATAAGTTTTATTAAGTGTTTTATGCAATAAATCATGTTTAAATGTGAAATAAAGAGAAGGGTTGTTATAAATACTATTAGAATTAGTAATTCAATGAATCACTACATCTTATAGTATTTCAAGAAACATAGGTTCATATCCAAAAGAGATGGAGGATGTGTGTCCAATAAAAAAATGTAATTATAACTATCTAGTAGATGAGTTTTTGAGGAAGATAGTTGCCTATAACTCTCACCGTTTAATAAATTCAGAGGAAAACACATACCAATGGGGAATATTTGTTTTGTTAAATTCAATTATCCATGATCTTCAAAGAATACTAAAATAATTTGAAACAATTAATCATTGGGTTTCCCTTATTGGAATTATCTATAACATTCACCTTTGATAATGAATATCTTATCTGTATTTATTTATTTATTTTACTAAAGGAATATTTTATGAACCCAATAGGTTTCTTATGAATCGAAAATGGATGCAAACTAATCATATAAAAAAGTATTAATATGGAGTTGAAGAGTTTTTCATGATTGAAATAGATCATGAATACAAACCTTATCATATTCTTTATCTGTACTTATATAGTTTTTATTCATGAAAAATTAGTCAGTAAGAGCTGGAAGAAAATTTGATTTGCCTTGGAAAAGACCAGAGCTATAAATATTGTACTAAACATAGAAATAAAACTGAATGTACAAACAAAATAGGATGATATTGTGGTTTCTGAATCATTTTATATGAATACTAGTGTAAATCATAGTAGAGAGAACATGAAATAAAACACAATGAAATTTTAATATTACCTTTGTGATTGTGCAATTTTGGTTGATATGTTTAATAGATATGTTCGGAGACCATTGTACACTGTTCGTACTAAATACAAAACATTTTCATCTTTTTTGAAGTTATATAATTTCAAATATGGAAGTGGATGGAGTGAAACCATCTTTATAAAATGACTTGGTCTCCTGAATGATATTCTACCATAAGAAAATGAACTACTCTATCAAACATATGACACTAAAGGAATTCTATGTTCTAGGGGATGATATAGAAAAAAAATACATTGTTGTCTAGATGAATGAATACTATTTTACAAGGACTATGAATCACTCATAAAATGACATAAATGTGGTGTGGATAGATATTAGAAAAATGATTCACGTCCTTAGAAATATTTATGGTACGTTCCTATCATTCCATGGTTTCGAAGAATATATTGATATTAGGAAAGTGGGATACGATGGACATGGAATGCAGATATAATAATGAAATAAGGGAACCTACATCATCCAGAAAATTCCCCTCAGAGAAAGAAAATTTATTACGAGTATCTTGAATTTGGAAATGATTCGAGAATCTTTTATCTCGGATTGTCTACAGATAGAATAAAGCCTTTTGGTGTACAATGTAGTACTCACAATTCATAGAGAATCATGTTTTTAAATTATAACTTGCTTCCATTTTTATTCATGAAGCAAAAATACATTATATTTTCTCTTCTTATCACTCGACCAAAGAAACCTAGTAATGATATTGTTTTTTGTTTTTAATAATTGATCGAACACTTAAAAAATTGATGTGAGATATAATTCATACAATGTATGATGCTCAGAGAATTGATGAATTCACATTGAGGTCCATGTTGTATGGGATGATAAATGACTTCCCTGCATATGTAAATTTATTAGGCTATATAATTAAAGGAATGTTGGGATGTCCCATTTGAGAAAATCCAACACAGTTAGTTTAATTGATACATTCCTCAAAGACTGTGTTTTTAAGAAATCCAAATTTTTTTTCCGTGATTACATAGATTACAATCTTGGTTGATATCAATTGATGGGAATATCAAACAAGGTAAAAAATCATCACTAATAATGGGAGATCAACTATTCGATAATGTAAAATATATTGACACTATCTTCAGTAAACCATTTTTTTAAAACATTATGAAAACCGGTTAGAAGAACATATAAATTTTCATTGTATTACTATATTGTAGTTTTTTGTATGTGATACATTTTCATGAGGTTATGAATATAGAAGAAAATACATTTGATATTTTTTTTGGAAAATTAAAAAATTTACTTGAAAAAAATGAATGATAGAATCAAGTATAGGTTGGACATGATTGACATGGGGATAAGGGAAGAGTTAGCACTGGTGAAGGGTTAGGCGAATAATTTTTTTCCTCGGTCAACACACACTCTATCCAGAAAAGATAAATTGTAATTTCATCGTATCATTAATAGTGTAAATGTTTGAATGGGTTATTCATCAAATATCAATAATGCTGGGTCAATGAATAATTTTAGGTTACAAGGACTAAAATCACAAAAATGTCATGTTTTCATACAAGATATGATGCATGTTTCTTTAAAATTAATTATACCTCAAAATATATGACATATATTAACCAATATCTTCTTCTTTTTCAATGACATATAAAGTAATGTTATAGAACCCATGAAGTCTACAAGGATGAATAAGGATGTTACAGTCATATTGTATGAATTAGATATGTTCTTACCACCATAACACTTTGATATGATGGTCCACTTGATGGTTCAACTGGTTATAGAGTTTCAACTATGTGGTTTTATCCATTACAAATGGATGTACCCCCATTAAATTGTATAAGAATATTTTGAAATGGTATGTCAAGAGTCATAGTCAACCAGAATGTTGTATTCCAGAACGATATATTATTGAAGAATATATTTAATTATGTGTTGATTACCAATCGGATGTTTACAAAATTGGTCACCCTAAGTCTCATCACAAAAAACTCCATATGTGTGAAGGGATTTCTGAAATATATATTGTTATAATTACTTTTATAGAGTGGTAACAAGGGCACCTTTAAGTTTTATATAATAGTGATGATGTTGATCAATACATTGAATCCCATAAAGAAATTGTTATATATATGAATCCATATGGGTATAAAGAATGGATATCAAAAACACATAATCAGCAGTTTATTGTATGTTTCCCTGATCAAATTTATGAGGAGTTATTTGAAAATAAAAATTCAATTGTCAAACAACTTCAATGGCTATCCAGGGGACCAAATACAAATTTTATATAATAAACTGGTTTTGTAATCAATTTTTATATTTTATACACAAAAGAATATTATGAATACAATATGGTGAAAAATATTGGTGTTATTCTTGTATATGAAGTAAAGAACATATCTTGCTCCAAGTATATAAACCCAATTTATGAAAATATGTCATATTTTGGCATTAACCAACTGATATATGATTTTTATTTTACAACATTTAAGGTTTTGATTTTCATTGTAAATGGGTTGGAAATATGAATGCAGTTAAATTTTATCAAATGGGATTTGTGGGGGTGAATTTTAGTTTGGATTTGGAAAAAAATGAGGTGTTCATAATTGAATCACAAGCAGTGCATATACTTTATGTCGTAGATCCAGCAAACATGAATTGGTTGATTGTACTACTAGTGACTAAAAAAATGTCTGTTGGGATGAAAATTCAATTGATTTAGATACATTCATTGGGTGATAATAATCATTTTCTTTTGGTCCTAATGTAGAAAATATATTATATGTCAGAGGGGACCACTAAGAGTGGATTTGGATTCTTGATAGAGGAATGATATCCATAAAACCTTGAAGAGAATAAGGAGGGTTCAATGAGAAGGTAAAAGTGTTTTGAGTGTATTATATTTTCCTCATAATATTTTATATTCTCTAATGGATTAATATAATCGAAATTAAATGTTTCAGTACTCATGCAGACAATTTCTTCTACAGATGAAGATGTTTCCAATCCCTTATAAAAACAAACTACTATAAAGGAAACACTTTGGGAAGATGTAAATATAATTATTTGATATACATTCTATATTTTATAGATAAATTATATAATGAAAAATTGATTTCATATTCCTTATTTCTGACAAATCGTTTATATTTTTAATTTCATTTTTATATAGTGTGTGACTAATTTGACTCTATGTGTGTATTTATTTAAAATAATAAATCAATTTCAGTAAAATGGATAACCGACCTACTCAAAATTGATTAAATGAATTCAGATTATTTTTATAAATTATTAAAATTACTTATATGTAATTTGAGACATGTTGAGATTGGTCATATCCCAATACGATGAACGGTGTGACCGATATGGCTCCAAGTTCATCTTTTTATTGAAATTTTGCATCAACGTTAGTAAAAAGAAAAATTGACCTAATAAAATCTGAGAAAACTCATTATTATTGGTTATATAGATTTGTAAAATTATCCATAAGTCCTTTGGTATTTGTGGGAATCAGCCACACCTCATTCTGATAAATAATGTTCCCAGTATTACGTAATGTGTTCGTTATTAGTTAAAAATTGACATTTTATTTTAAAAAGTGTTAATCTCTGAAAACTAAGAAAAAACACTCAAATTTTATTCATAATTTAGTACAACTATTAATATTTCATTTAAGACATGTAAGAATCAGTCTCATGTCATACCGATACATGATGTGATCTATATGATTCAAAGGTTTTAATTCATGTTTAATATGACATTTTTGTTTAAAAGACAATCGATGTACTCAAAACTAATAAAAAATCAAATTATTTTTATACGTTGGGGAAATATTCTATATTTTATTTAATATGTGTATGAATTAGTTTAACCACCATCTGATGTACGATATGACTAGTGTGACTCTAAGTGCATCTTTATTTAAAATTGATATCATTTTTTTTGTGAGAAGAAAAATTAATCTACTCAAAATCAAGAGGTCACATTTGGATTGTTTTGATACTTTAAGAGAATAATTCATATGTCATTTTTGATGTATAACAGTCATCATTACCTCAATCGGATAAATGATGTTCCCGATATGACTTGAAGTGCACGTTATCAGTTTGAAATCGACATCGTTGTTCAAAAAGTGTCTATCACTGAAAAATATGAAAAAAAGATTGGATATTCTACATAATTTAGGAAAAATATTCATAATTCATTTTTTACTTGTAAGTTTATAACTCACAAAAAACCCATACATTATGTGATCAGTATGCATCAAAATGCGTTTTCCACTTTAAATGAAATTTTAGTAAAAAGGAAATTGACGTACTGAAATCCATGTAAAATCATTCGTATTGTTTTGATAATTTTGTAATATATTCCATAATTCATTTTATATGTTTTGAAATCATATAGAACTCAATTTGAATCATGTTGTGACTAGTATGAATCTTAGTGTATCTTTTTATTTGAAATTGACTTCAATTTTAATAAAAATGATAACTAACCGAAACAAAATTGAGAAAACATTTAGATTGTTTAGATACACTATTAAAATGATCCATAAGTGATTTTTCATGTGTAATAATCAGGATAACCTCAATCTGATACACTATGTGCCTAGTACTACTCAATGTGTCCGTGATTTGTTTAAAATTGGCACTTTAGTTCCAAATGTGTCACTCTATGAAAACTGGGAAAACATGCACAAATTTTCTCTTAATTCAAGACAATAATTCATAATTTATTTTTGATATGTAGGAATTTAAATCACATAAAACCGACTTATTTGGTGAATGGTATGAGTCAATGTGCATATTTTGAGTACAAAATAAAATTTTAGTAAAAAAGAAAAATCACATAGTCAAATCTAAGAAAACACATTTGTATTATTTTGATACTTTAGTAAAATGATCCATAAGTCATTTTAGATATGTTGGAATCAGACTCACCTCATTATGAAGCATGGTGTGAATGATATGACTCAAATTCTATCTGTTCAATATATAAGTTTCATTTTAGTTTAAAATGCACATCACGTCGCCAAAACTAAGAAAACAATGGAAAATATTTTCTGATAATTCTATATGCTGCAACATAACTTATATCCTTATTATTTTTATTTTATACTTTTTTATATTACATTGGTTGGGGGAGGTGGAATAAAAAAATTGAAAACATATCGAAATGCGCATGGATAGGATTGAAATAGAGACCTCCCAAATATCACCATAGGACACAAGTAATTTGATGCACCAGTGAGGAATTATCATAAAATTATTTAATTAATTTTCAATGTTATAATTCTAGAATATGAACCAGAAATAGTGTGTTGTGTAAGAATAAACCACAACTCAATCTTAACCACATTCTTCCTAGTATGGATCAATGTTTCACTTAATATTAATTGACACGTTCTATTAATTTATTTATTTATATTATTACTAGCGTAATATTTGTTTTCATATATATGTGTATTTATCTTATCAATCAAGGATGGTTTGTTCAAAAATACCATGAGTCGATCGTAGGATCAAAATAGAAAAGGAAAAATGAATTTTATGAATTTATTTAATAATTTTAACTTATTTAATTGTATTAACCAATATTTCTAATCTCAATAATATAGTGTTTTTTTATTTTATTTATGTTGTAAATTTAATTTCATTTAAATTATGTATTGATAATTTTTTGGTTGATATCTGGTGAAGTTTTTGGTTTTTTCACTAGTGTTTTAGTATGTTATTTCATCAAAATATAATATGACACTTTATCCACATATTTTTAGGTGATGATAAAAGACTTGGACTTTTAATATTTCTCTGGTAGTCAAAACATCTCTAGTATTGATAATGTATATTTATAGCACTGTTATTGTATTATTTTTTAGTAGTATTAGCTATTGTTATAAGACTATAGTTTCCTAATATTCAATTCCATAACAAATATTTATCCTCAATTAAAAAAATAGGGTAGATCATGTCTCCTAAGTTCATCTAAGTTTAATGTTTAAACATTCTCATGCTAATTGGGATAAAGAACAAAATCAAATTTTAAACTATGAAAATTAAATTTTTCATTATTGAACACCATAAGATAAAAGTCATGACATAATTGACTTATGTGAATAAGGTTGTTCTTATGTCATACAAAAAATAAATAATTTGAAATTAAATATTTTACAAGAATAACATTTTCACCACTATCAATAATCTCTCATTGAAAATTATCTTCAAAATTAAAATTTCCACCTTTTATCTTTAAAATATTATTAATCATTTATTTGATTCCATGTATATGTATTGAACAACCAGAACTATATAACAAATGTTTTTATTGGAAGAAAATTCATTAATTTCCTTTAAACAAAGACACTACCATTTCAGAAATAAATCCTTCTTGGGATCGATATGATCAAAAAGTAAAATATTGGGTATTCAAATTTTCCAACATTATTATCTATATCAAATGTAATTTTTTTTAAAAATAGACTTTGTGAAAACCTATGGAATGAAATTTATTTAAATAAAATATGTTCTTCCTGTGTCCATCACATTGACATTTAGTGCAAAATTTAGCACTATTTGAAAAACATTAATAGCTAAAAAAAATTGGTTTTTTATTACTAAAACTCATTCCATAAATATATCTATTATACCTGATTTTATTATAAAGTTTACCAATGTTTTTATTACCAGTGTTAAAATAATAAAAATGTTTGTTTAAACTAGAAATTTCATATTTTGATATTACATTTTATTTTTTATCCTCTATTGAATTAGTATTTAGACTTTTTTTTAAATAATATTTTTTAAAATGGGTTTTTAGAAATAAATATCTCAATATATTTGGAAGGAATATATTTTTCAATAATTTTCTTATCACGTTCTTTTTAATGATATTGTATTTTTCTTGTTAAATTAGTAATTATTGATTTTTCATTAATATGTTTTCATTGGGGAACATTTATTTTTTAGAAACATTATAGTTTTCATTTTATTTTAATTTAGAGATCATAGACACTTACTCATAACTAGGTAAAGTATAATACTCTATAGTAATGAAGACTCTTCAACTGAAAATGAAAATTGATTCATCATTACTATCCTGTTAGTTAGAATTCAGTATAGTATTTGTAAGAGATTCTGATAAAGCTACCTTATCCATGATACCTTTTTCCAGCTTTGGTATTTCTGTATATAATGAAATATTTCTATGTTTAAAACTATCATCGTATGAAAATTTTTCAGAATAACTGCCTTGTCCACTAGAAATCCAACTTTATGAAGCTTTAAAACTCTTATTACTCTTGTGTTTATAATAATTCATAAAATTCCTATTAAAATTCCTCACCTTCTTATAAGTTATTTTGAGTTTTGGAATATCTGGTCTTATATGTCGTGTTTTCTTACACTGATTACTTATAACGTTATAAGGGTCATTCTTATCACCTTTATCTATATGAATCTTCTTACATATGTAAATAAAATAATTATTTCTAACTATCTAGTTAATACTTTTGGAAATACTAGAATAATAATTTACAGTTTATTCTAATGAAGTAGTATTTGATTCAATAATAAAATTATTCTTCTTATAATATTTCAAAAATTTCATTGGAGATTGATCTTTAGTAGGAAAAACAGTTGTAGTTGCAAAAACAACTCCAACATTTTTTATTTTCATCATCCTTGCATTGATATTTAGTCTGCCTTCATATTTCATAAGGGTACTAATGAAATCATATAGAGTATGTATTTTAATTCCCCTCTTATAATATAAATCTGGTATTTTAGATTGCAATTCATTAGAAATAATTTCAAATATATTTATACTAATATACCATCAATTAAATATTTCTCTCGAAGAGAATGAAAACAATTATCAAAGGTCATGCATCTTTGATGCATCTTAGCTACTGTCTCTATAGGTAAGAATTAAAATGTTTGATAGTCACATCTCGACATAGCTCTTCATGTTTAAATAACTTTCTATGTTACAAAGTGATAAAACTATATCTTCTTCCATATAAAATTTTTGGATTCACATGAAGAAATTTTTCTATTGATACTTCTTGTCATAGAAAAAAGAATACTATTCCTTCTTATAAAATTAATTTTATATTCTTACTTTTCTTGATTTTTAAAAGTAGTAAATATTTTATAAGGAATCTTATAATCTCTAATTAACATGAAAAAGTTATCCTCACCAGTATTGATAAACAATTCTTCATTATGTCTCTCAAGTATTCATAATCATTCACATTAAAAATAGGCAATCTAATAGGATTCATATTTTATAAAGCACAAACATTAAAACCTACCATCCTATTAAATAGAAATGTTTTTATACAAAATTCATTAGGGTAAAATAAATTTACCAAAATGAAATTTATAAAAAATATTAACAACTTGTAGTATATAAAAAAAGTAAAATCTCAGTAAGTATAGCACTAGAACCTTATATAATACCATTTGTTCGATCATAAAATTATATGATTCTTATAGGGGGTGGGGTGAATTATAGTTTAAAAAATTAAAATAATACAAAATTAAAATACTATTAAGTTAAAAAGATCTTAGTTAGACTCCATCCCATAATCTGAGTATTAAAATTGGAACCATAAGGCATAAGATATAACATAGTGCTTTTCAGTATCACAGATAGTCCGATAAGACTATAAATATAAAGATATGTATAATGTATCATTGTAATGTATATGACCAACTGAAAATAAACTTGTAAAAAAAAGTGAAACAAAGTATTATAATAGTAATAATTATGTAAAAGTTTTATAAAGGATATCTTTACTCTTTGACCTTATGAGTTATAGAAGTCAAAAATCCATAATTATGATATCCACCTTTTCAATTCCTAATTTAATACTTTATATTTATTATAAGGAAATCCATTAAAATTATGTTCTGAATAGCTCATTTTTCTAATTCGAGGAAGCCTTAAATTTGATGGATTAGATTCATATTTTTATTTCTTAAACAAGAAATCCCTCAATAATATGATCATAATAGATCCATCTTCATATCCCTTGAATCCCTCGATATGATGGATTAGATTCATCCATATCATTCATAAGTACGAAATCCTTATATATCATGATCAGTATATCTCAGTTATCCTAGGATCATAATTCCTTAATCTAATAGATCAGATTCATCCATATTTATATCCATAGCATCCCTTGATCTAACCACAGTCCTACACAATAAATAAAAATGAAAAAGTTCAAAGGAATTTATTACCATCACATAGATTCCTTTGATATATTACTCCCTGAAATATTAAAAATACTAGAAATGATGTTCCCACAAAGGGAGATCCATAGATGGGTTTATTAAAAAATTAAATCATCTCTCAACTCTTCAAATGAACAATTATTTATAATAAATCATCCAATGATCATATTTTTGAGTTGGTTTAAATGGTCTTGAATAGATTTTATTTTGATAGATCATAATGATTTGACTCTTGATCTTGACAGTTAATCATGAACTATATTATATTTTTTGATGTAGTTTTGTTTAGTACCACTAAAATTCTAACATATATTCAATATGATAGAGCCAATTCAAAATAGTCTGATTAAAATTTTGGACAGTTTGATAGAAATTACTATTTTTTTTAATACGATGATATGAAAAAAGTTGAATAAAATGCATTGGTACACTTTTCAGTATTATGATCATTAATGTTTTCAATCTCATTCAATAGACATTAGTCTAACCACTATGTCATTGGTCCATTGTGTCACACACACATTCTATTTGATGAATCAGTTTAAAAAATAAAAGTGTATGTTTATTTTACAATATAGCTATTTATATGTTGGGTATAAAAAAATGTTTTCATAAAAAACATACCAAAACACTTAGGATATATGAAGTTATAAAAATATATTTTTTAATAATGTGTTAATGATTTTCAAAACAAGTGAAAGGAAAAGTATCATGTGAAACATTCGACTCAGCATAATCGAAAGATGTATTTTGGACACTTTTATTTTGATTCCTGCCTCATCCTTGGGAGATTATCCATTTCTGGTTGTAGGTGAGAAGAACTCTTTCTTTATATATATAATATCTCTATTATCCATTTAGGGAAGGCTATTAGAAAGGGGATGGTTGGTTCTGGTGATGCTCTAGTGAGAGAAAGACATGAGATTTTGTGTTCTAGTTTGATCAAGGAGTTTCACTTTCTACCCCTGGTGCATGGTTCTTATCATAAATTGTGTGGGATCTAAGTTTGAGGTTATTGGTTTCATATATCTCCTATTTCATTTGAAAAATAATTTACCTTCATTTTAAAAAAATTTTCTAAATGAATTGGAATGGTTTTATAATTGGTTTATTTATTTGTGTAAACATGGATTTTTGAAAATATGTGGTTCCCCTCAATTTATTAAAGGGAATGTGTTATTTATAACATTGGGAAATGAATTTTTGAAATTTATTTTCAAGGAATATATTGAAAAAATGGTTGTTTAGAATAATATTTGAATTTATAAGATCCTTTTAACTAATTAATGTATACCACACATTATATCCTTGGCTAAGTAGGGGGAGGTTTTAATATTAGTTCTTATATATTATTTTTTTCAGGAGGATCACTCATGGGGAGTTCCATTTCACATGATTCAATCTAATCATTCATTTCCCTATTATTTCATTCAAATTCATTGAAAAAGTAATCTTAAACCTAGAATTATGTTTATCCCAAGTAATATTTTGTTTCTAGATGAGTGAATTTTAAAATTGTGCGAGTGTAGAGAATAATATTTTAATTTAATGCTCAAAAAACAAATTCATATTATACAGGGGAGTCAAAATAATATATAAACTAAAACTCTCTATTCCATTTTTAAATATTAATTAGAATATAGCTATAAATTCTACTTATTTTATACTTAGTAACTATTTTGTACAATTCACAGTCTGAAATACTTTTTCATAAAAAAATTAAATAAAACCATTATAATTATACTCCAGTGATATCCCCCTTTTCAATAAATAAATTTTCCTTAATGTTATGCTCCTTGCACATTTAATATAGACCTTTAAAAGAAAAATAACATATGAGAGTTCAAGGTCCATTTACGAAATAAAAAATATATAGGGTAATTGAATCTAAATTCAAACAAAATTTTCTAATATAAAACTAAAAATAATTATTAGTAGGGGAAAAGATATATAATTACAAAAAATAAAATAAAAACTCTTGGGTCGCGTCCCAAATGCTACACTTTTATGGTATTTTATCTTGACTATATATTTATTAGATGTTTGAAGTGTGATAAAAAATATAACCTTCTTAGGTTTACCAAATTATAACTTTGAATTGAATCAAACATGCCTACTCTCCTTCAGTTATTTAAAATAATCTTATATATCTATGGAGATGGCCAGAATAAAGAAACATTTAAGGTTTGTAGAAAATATTCAAAATCATTTAAGAATTAGTGATGTTATCCCTCTTTAATTGATGGATACATTTATTTTAAATTCATTAATGCTCTATTCGAGTTATGTATCCATATCCTCAACTTCTTGTTTTTATAAGTCTATAGATTCTTATTCTTATAAATATATATAGTCACTGTATATTTCAAAAAACTCAATCTCTACCATTCCTCATATGACTCTCCCAGATCATCATAAAATTACATTATAAATGTAAGATCCGTCTTCTCATATTTTTTTTATTATTACACTTTGGATTTGGATTCATTTTCCTATTCAATATATTTATTTATTATGTCCTATTCCTTTTATTGAGGAGGAAACTAATATATGGATAGCCTAAGATATTATAGATGAAGCTCTTAGGCTATCCACGCCTAGAAGACGTGAATTGTAATTTCTCTAAGGCTTCTTTTTGTAAGAAAGTTGTATTAAGGGTGTCTTCTAAACATACAGACTCATCATTGGTAACTTTTTACATTGTGTTTGAATTTAAACATATCATAACTCTAATATTTCTCCTCGAGGATAGATTCATCATCGTTCTCCTTCTTTGGTGATTATATTATATTTTCTACCTCCTTTACCAGTTTATCTATATCTTGACATGCCTCTTTGAAAATAATTTTTTGGCTATAGATATTTTCTTCATTACATCTGATGTAAGAGTATGGCCCATGTGTTTCATGGATATTTAGGATATTATTTTGAATATTATCTATTTACCATGATAGAGACATGATAAGAATGAAGAACATGTCACGATTAGACAATTGGTAATGATTTCCTACCATCACAACAAAAAATACCCAGATGATTTAAAATAAAAAAAATAAAAAAAATCTAATCTAAAATTAGTAAATATAAAGTGATGATAATAGACTATGTGTAAATTATTAAAAAAATGTAATCTATTATACCCATATATGGTAATGGCACAAAAAATTTGATACTTCCTGAGGGAATCATTAACTCAAATGGGGATATAGAATTTATAAATTTTTAATGGATGAAACCAAAACATAGTAAATCTATAATTATGTAGTGTATGATATTGTATTCCAAAAGCCGATCACATAAGGATAGATGTGTGATACGATCATTTAATAATGATGACCTATAAATTAATTTGTAAAAGAATTAAATATACACTACTATGAATAAGGAGTTGGAAAGATAGAGAGGGAAAAAATGAAAAAGGTTTTGGGTAATTGTAAATATAGGTTCATAAAGTAGTAAATTATAAAATAATGAACAAATAATTATATGGTCACCAAAATTGATTCCAAGTGAATCCCTTAGTTAGGGTAGACACCCTTCATATCAAGACCCACATTTTAATATGGTAAAATACATATAATAATGAAAATAATGGTAACTCAAATCTATATTTAAACATAGAATAACAATATACCAATGGTCATGGTGAAAATGACACTAATGTAAATGTATTCAAAATCACTCCATTACTCACCAAACAGATAATGGATATACATTATGGAATGAGAGAGGATGAGATATGAAAAATTAGATGAATACGAAAAACCTAAGATAAATTATTTAATCAAAATAAACTATATATTACATCGAATCACATTTACTGGAATCACCATGACCCAAAGGAAATCACCTCATCATACTAGCCATGGGTGGGTGAGAAAATAAAGAGAGAGTAAAATCATATAGAAATAGTAGAGATGGCCTGATAAGTGACTCAACATTAGAAAATCACTTTTACCCAACCTATGGTCTTTTTCCCTAGCTCCTTTTCTAGTTTGATTAAACAATTTATTTATAGGAATGAATCCATTGATGGGTTGTTCATTCAGGTCAAAATGTATCCCAGAATTAAATTTACTTAATCATAAGATTCACTTGTCCAAGGTGTATGAAATACCATGATGATTTTGAAAAAATAGAATATTAATTCTGCTCTTGATGATTGGTTCATGATGTGAATTTTAACATCCTAGTTTGAATCAATATGGCCTATTTATTCATGTGATTTTTCTAAATCGTTTCGTGGATTGTATTATCAACTCACAACATGATGGTTTGACAAAAATTATAGCAAATTTATAGTTCAAAAAATTTACAATGTTATTAGATATTAAATATGATAACGAACATGATCTCCTTTTATAGATGACTTGAATGATATTCCCAGGTTGTTTGAATTTTACATGACAATACGCATGATGTGAAATGATAATTCATGATGTAAAGACCAATAGACTCTAACTCCTTGACCTCTTCTGACACCAATTCCCCTATCTCATGTCATGACTCGAAACTCAACTTCCCTTATCAATATTTCATCATTCTTGATGATTCAATTCCATTAAATTAATAAAAAAATTAATAATTGGTCCAAATGGTAAATTTGTTAATGATATTTTTAGTTTAAACAATAAAAAATGTATTAATGATATAGACATATTAAATATTAGTAGATGATGATGGAAAAGTATTAAATGTAATAGAATGTAGGAAAATCAATGGGAGCCCATTTTATATGAATGTGAAATGACCCAACATTGTGTTTGTTACATGTCAAGAGACATAATATCAAAAATAAATAAATTAAATCCTCTTACTTATAGTGAAAATATTATTATAGTATGTCAAAGAAATAATGGATTTTGGTTTGATGTATAATGAAACATCTCAACCATCATTATTATGATATATATATATATATATTTCTATTGGACTGGTTTAGTAGATGAAATAAATTCTACATCAATTGATTCATTTTATCTTGGTGGATTGAGAATTAAATAGAAGTTTAAGAAACAATATTTCATTTCAATTTTTACTAGAGAGGTAGTATACACTGTGGATACGAAAGAATAAATTTAGTTATTGTGGATGAATCGATATAATGAATACATGGGACTTAATGTGAAGTATTATGTCATATTCAATTGTGATAATTCAATTGTTATTAGTATTAGAGAAAATCCCACCCATTACCCAAGGATAATGTATATTGAGATCAAGTTTCACATTATAGTAGAGAATGTGGAGATAAGATTGGTGAAATTGGAGTATGTTCATATATAATATCAAGTCATAGACCTTACAAAAAATTTACATTCCCAAATAATTAATTAAAATGTATCATATAGATTTGAAGTGTAGTTGGCTCAAAAAACTAAAAAAGTGTGGATTAGGAGGTCATACTAACCTGGGATTGTTAAATATTTCCCTTTGTGTTGATAAATTTATTTTTAAAATTTTATACATTTAATGAGAGATGCTTGGGTTTGCCGGAAAAGGGGGAGATATATTATTAATTACTAGGGAACATATCTCTTGAACATGTTATAGGACTGATTAATGTGATGGAAGGGAGAGTATTTACATTTTCAATGAAGGGGGGAATAGATATATGGAGTTCTGTAATTATTTGGATGTTAAAAATATTATTTTAATGAATATAAATAATCAATTGATACATTATAGTTTGTAATGAAGGTATTTTACTTTATACAAGTAAAAGGAGTGGTCCTGAGTATGATTTCTCAAAATCTATTCAACCATTTAAACTAGTGATATTGCATCAAAATTTAGTGATGAGGATTTAGTTATTCATGGAAGAGCATTAAATGACACACTTATTTCTCACCAGAATATTTACTCATTTTTGATTAGAGAAAACTCTATGTAATATTTTGATCAATATATATAGAAAAAAAGTTTGAATAATGGTTGAATAAAAAATTTATAGTTTTTGACTAAGAGTTGTTATAAAAGGGTGTTAATTGGGTATGAATTATTTTAAAGAAACCTAAAGAGGGAGATTGTTGGAAAAAGTTCCTCTATATGTCATGACAATGTTTTTTGGTTTGTTAAAAAAGTTCTCACATTGTAATTAAAAATTATACGTTGAAAAATTTCTTAATCCATGGATATGTTTCAAAAATTATAAATAAGGATTTTGGAAGCTCTGGAGGCTATTTAAGAAGTTTCATCAACAAATGAACTAATTGAAGTATTTGCACACAAATGTAATGTTGTATGAATAGATAAATGTTTCCCATAAATAGTGATTCAAAGACTTTTCATTAAAAATTTAGTAAATGTAATTTTTTATAGTGTTTTGTAAGGATCTTGGAGATAGATTTGTGAAAATGTGGTTCTTAGAGAAGTGAATTTTTGAAAAAATAGTAAGTTATCCAGAAAAAGAATCAATGGAAACATAACATTTTTCAGGAATTGAAATTTCAATAATAATAAAAAAACCTATAAATAGGATATTACCCTATCATTTCAATCAAGAAATTCTATGAGAATTTTTGGGATCCAATTTCACATAAGAAATAAACAGACATACTTCATGTATAAAATAATTTTTCAAAAACATCAGTTACATGAAGAGGAATGATTCAGATTTTGAGAACAAGTTTTTTTTTGTAAATAATTCTACATTTTATGAATGAATGTGACTTTTTTAAAAGTGTGAATTTTGAGTAAATGTTCTGAAAATGTCGCTAAAAAGTTGATGATATGTGGACCTCATGGGAATTTCTCAAAATATATATGGTAAATATGAATTTATAAGTTTTATGAAAAAAGTGATTCATGAAACACTAATTATGGTGTAATAGAAAGTAATTAAAAATTAAAATGAGTATATACTGAAATAATAATGAGTAAACTTCAATAGGTAGAGCTCTATAATTTCAACAAGTGAGTAATTTTAAACAAGTGTTACTATTAATAATTCTATGAAAATTAAAATATTAAGGAAATTTATTGATTATGTAACATTATCATATAAACTTTTTATGATACTAGTATTATCCTGATTAGCATGAACAAAGAAAAAAAATCTTGTCTCATTAAATCTATATAATTATTTGTGAATAAGATAGAAGATACTTATTCATAATGAGAAAACATGATCAGAAGGGGGAATTATTTAATCCAACATAACTTGATTCACCCCCTCTCTGGGTTTTTAACCTAGTGGGGCTAGAAAAGTTTAAAGAAGTAATTAACCTACTTAAATAATTATCACTTTCACATGAGTGATCCAAACCTCTACAATTTATTAGTGGTATCAGTTCTAGTGAAACATAAAAATCTGAATAACAACCTTAATTCAGATAACCTTATGAGAGTTGTAAGGAAATCATCTTAGGTCACCCATAAAACTACCCTAATTTCAAAGAACCAAATAATCCATCTAACCATGGATAGAATGATAACCAATCCTATAGGTTTGGTGAGTTTATACTAATCCTTATGATTCATGGGACCAACTGGGTTAGGTTATTTATCCTTCATCACCACAAAATATTACCCGAAAACTATTAAGGGATTTCCAAATCCCCCCTATAAAACCTGATCCTAGACCATAAGTATTATTGGAACAAATATATGTAAATAACCAAAAATTACACATACGAATGTAGGATTCCATTAAAGAACTAAAAACCTAAATAGCTCAATAAACCAAATTGATGGAGGAAATCCAAAATCAATAGTTTTTTAGAAATGATTTATAGAATAAAGTTAAATATAGGGATAAATGAAATTTTAGTTCCATTACCATTAAAAGTGTTGTTCAATTTAATATAAAAATAAAACTTATATTAATGTCCTCTAATATTGTAGAAACAACTATCCCAACCATCCCAAAATATTAGAATAAAGAAAAAGATTTGTCTTGATAGAATTACCACCAAATGAAAGAGAGTTTCCCTTAATAAACCCAATAATTAAGCCATTCCTCTAAAATTCCTTCAAATGGACACTCAACCAAGGAAACTAGAAGAAACTTTCCCTAAGAAGGAAATCATAGAAACATTCAAAAAATTATAGGGTAAAATTTCATTGATTGATGTTGTTAAAAAATATAAAAATATGTGATGTTAATGAAGGAGAAATGTAACAATAAAATATGAAATTGGGGTGATTAAAGAGTGGCCATGGGGTGGTAAATATCATAATTGAAGAATCCACGATTTCAAATAAAAGTAATCCCTCATAGATTAATCATTATTTTTTGTGTGATATGGATGTATTTGTTTGATTCCATGCTTAATTTTTTTGCCTCAATAAAACTCACTCGTCACTCTATGTTCTTTTCTTTATAGTATGGCGAGATAATAACTACTATTATAGTCTTTATATTAGTGAATTTGAGTGTCACACTCCCCATTGGTTTGTAAGTTGGTGTCCTTGTGAGGGTTGAAGGCATAATTTTTCCAAATAATTTAATGCTCCTAAAATATGAGATGATTGGATGAATATATATTCCATAATTTTATTTAGATTTCCTTTCATTAAAAAATCCCAAATATTAACTAATACTCATAATGGGACATTATCTATGGAGTTTGATGGTGACATTTTCATCTTTAACACCCCTCATGCATTGAATCCCCCCTCATATGATAATTAATTTACATTAGTTAATTTAATAAATGTATTATCTTTACCCGTTGAAAATTATCTCTTTTTCCTAATATAGTATTATAGTATACAACAATTATGATACAGTAAATGAAATGATTTGTGTGTTATAAGATTTAATGGGTTAAAAAAATGTCAGGTATGGTTATTAATTGATGATTTCCATTTCATTGAGAATCCAATGACCTTCAATGATTATGATCAACATTAAAATGTTTATCGATCAATAAGGGATATTACTATTGATTAATTTGATGATGTTATAGAACTACTTGTAGGATCAAAATATAGAATTATATGTATATGATATGGATTAATACAAGAGGGCAGGTGAGGGTAAATTGTAGCTTTAAAAGCGTTGTATTTAAACTCTTAAGAAGAAACATATTTTAACAGATCATAAACTAATACAATTCACAAATCCTCCTATGAAACAATAAAAATGTTCAGTATGGACCTGGATTTGATGGATATAATGTGATACAATAGGTTATTAAAAATAATTTTATTTTGGTTGAGTACAGTGATCATAGTATAAAAAATGTAAATGATTCTACCATAGAGTGTATATAATATTTTAATAAAATATTCTATGTATATGAAAGTACTTTAATTAAAACAATTAAAATAGAAAATAATATGAATAGAAAGTGGAAATTAAAGGATTCTATTTCTATTATAAATAGAAGAAAAAATGTAAATGTTATTTTAGTTATTTTATCCCAAAGTGTAGGGTATCCTTTCACCTAGGATAATAGGTCTGTCTTACCACCACTCTAGTAAGCCACAGATATAATGATTAGCATGTCAATCTTCCTATCCATGGATTCCCTTGATTAAGAATGTAATCGGCAGCTCTATCATTCAAATACTAGAAATCCCTTGGTATAATGATCGACATCACTTTCTTCATATCCCTGAATTCCCTCTATCATTATCACAATATTAGGTCTCACAAATCCATACAAATAACTTATCAAATTACAAGAACTAGGAATAATCCGTTTACATCTTGTATCCTATAGTCTTTTCGCACGATGAAAGAGAGATGTTAAACTGTCTATCTCAAGAACTTAATTCATAATAGTCTATCTTCTATGTTAAATAGTCGATGTCTCGTACTCTCTTGTTCAAATAACCTCTTATTTATGGGCCTCCTGTCTAATGGTTTTATTTTATTTCAATGTTCATATTTATATAGAAAAAATGGAGGGACTTAAACACCAGGAACTATGACGATCAAAATAAAAAAGAATACATGACATCATTTTGATTAGTATATATCTAACTCTACGACATAGTTTTGGTTATAAAAAATTGGTATAAATATTTTAAAGAATGAGTATGATGAATACGTAATTCATTACTAAATGGATAACGTGAAACATGTATGTGGTATTAGAGTAAGACATGAGTACATTTCATTACATGAGTACGATGAATAACATGGGTACGATGCAGAACATGAGTATGATGCATATTATAAGTACAATGTATAACATGGGTGTGATGCATAACATGATTACAAAGAGAAACATGGTTATAATGTATAACATGGGTATCATAACATGATAACAATTCATAACAAGGTTACTATGTATAACCTGGGTATGATGCATAACATGGTTATGATGCATAACAAGGTTTTGATGTTAAACATGAATACGATACATTTCATGCAGTTAAGATGAAAAAATAAGACATGTGGTCATGATGAGAAACATCATATGCGGTTATGACAAAGAAAATACAAGCAATTTCAATAAAAAAAATTTCATGTTGTTATGATGAAAAAAATATATATGCGATTACAATGAAAAACAACATATATGGTTACGATGAAAAACAATTCAAATGGTTATGATGAAAAACAACATACGTGATTATGATGAAAAAAACATATGCGGCTACAATAAATAACAACATATATGGTTATGATGAAAAATATGAAATAGTTTTTGATTTCAAAAACAAAAAGAAGTCGATTGGAATGTAGAAATACCTATTGACACTACAATCTCCCCAATCTTGGAAAGTAGAAAACATTTCAAAAAAAGTATTACCTCCCCCTGATTTTAGTAACTCTTTTGAAAGTAATAGTTAATATGACTAATTCCAACTCATGATAAAAATTATTTCTAAGGAATTAATTCCATTTACTTAACCATATATTATTTTTTCTTCCCTTTAATAAGATATTCTCACATTTACCATTTTATGGGAAAAAATTCTTATGTATAAAGAAATTTCTTCTTTTCCAAATTATTCTCCCAATTATTTATTATCAAAAATAATAAAGGAAAAAAATTATTTTCTTTAAAATAGTAAGAGAAAAAATGTATACAAAATTATAGAAATTACAAGAAATGGAATTAAATATTTTTTATTACAACAAGAGTTCAAAATCATTTTTTCTCCTTTGGTTTTTCCAAGAGGATGAAAACATAAATCTTCATATTCTTTAACACTTTTATATCCTATATCAACTTGTAAATATCTTCCTGAAAAACCTTCATCTTTTAATCAAAATATTCAATAATCTTTTCTTATTTACAAATAATTTCTTCAAGAATTTGATTGATTTCTTCTGGTGAGTTTATCCTTACCTCATGAGAGTTTTAATCATCCCTTTTGACTTTGTAGGCCTTTTCTATGATTAAAATTCTATTTCAAAGAAAATAAATCTTATTACATATTTTTGTTACTTTTTTCTTTGGATGTTCATTCTCTTTAGAGGATATTAATTTTTAGGTACTCGGTCTTTGAATGGATTGTAATTTTTTATTCATATCATTGAATAACTTTGGCATGACTTAATTGAGATCATTTACATGATTCACCAATTATTCAAGCTTGTACACATGATACTAGAGATTTTAATCATTATTTTATGACCACTTAAAAAAAATTTGTAGGCCTTGATGTGCTCAGCAGTAAGTTCTTTGAATAGTTTAAAATAAGCTTCACTTTTCAAAAAACTGCCCATCAAAATCATGAGAGATTCCATTGTTTCATTACGACTATTTTTAAGGATATCTAGACTTGCTTTAATTTTTTGAAAGAAATGAATAATCATTCCAAATTTATTCATGTCTTGTTCAATATATTGGACTCCCTTTACTTTGATTGTCCCTTCTAAATCAAAATCATCATTGAAATATGAATGTTCTCTAAAATGAGTTTTCATACCCACAAAATTAGTTTGTTGATTCTGATTCTTATCAGATTCTACTTTTTCTCCTTTGTCTGAGATTTTAATAACATTATTGGAAATATTCATTTGAGAAAAATGTTTTGATGGTTGAGGATTAAGAGATGGAACCTTAAAGTATTGGTCTTCAGATGATTGTGATAAAGAAATTTTTTGAGACTGACTTTTCTTGTTTGCATCTTCATTTTCATCATCATCATCTTCTTCTTCACCGTATTCTTCTTCTTCTTCATATGATGGATTTAGGATTTGTGTAATAGATTATTGAGTTTCCTATTTTTATTTTCATTTCTCTCCTGGATCCGAATGGTCTTAAGCTTTCTCATGTAACATTAAAAGACTACCAATATCTATGGATTGAGACTTTTTTTTCTTCATTCTCTTTGTCATTTTTTCATCTTTTAATATTTCATCTGTTCTCAATTTTTATCATGTTAATCAACAGGTTCCAATAAAAATTGTCAATCACCTTCTTTCCTTTCTACCTTTAACTTACTTCATTCTGTCGCAACCTCATCCAGTACTATTTTTGGTTTCTTTGATTTTATAGGGCTTGTAGCCTTACCTATGTTTATTTTTCTCGATGTTGATTTGGATAGATTTGGAATTTTTTTGACTCCCTCCAGCTTCTTCTTTTCCTTTATAATCTTCCTGATCCTTATCCCACTTCTTGAATTCTCGAGTGAATTGTAACATGAGTCTCCTAATAGAATCCTTTCATATAAGAGGATATATTAAAGTATTCAGGTCTAATTTAATTTCCACGTTGCACGAACTCAAGCATTCATTCGAAAAAATTCTTTGTATAGAGGAAAACATAATCATCTAAGATTTGATTACAGTGGATTTATGTTTCTTGATGGTCAAGAATATGAAACCCATGAGATTGAACATCTTCATATTGACTAAGTAGTTAAGAACATAGACATCAGAGCCCTTTAGAGTTTCCTTTTAACCCTTTCTCGATAATAGGAAACCGTGCATCCAGAGGGCTATGAGATAATTATAAGCTAATAAATGACTTACCTACGCCGTATCCTCATGGATCTCAAAAAGTGTTTTATTTTATTTTCTTTTGTCATAAGTTCCATCATGTTCTGATAATTTGTGGGATTGGAGAATATCACCTACCTAAAATGGAACTCCAAGGAAAAAATGCATCTTGTTTAATTGATGTTGTGTATTTCTTATCGTACATCATAAATAAAACCTTGAGTCTATCATCTATCCACATTTTCTTATATAATTCTAGCGCTTCGTCATAATACACCCAATATTTATATAATTCAGGTTTTTTAATACACAGGGATTCCTATCCTGGGAAATTTATTAGTCAATTCAATGAAGAATCATAAGAATCATAAAATTCTCAATAATGTAACCTTTCACCTCAAAAGGTCATAAAATATAAATATTCTTGAGACAATTGTTTTGGAGAAGAATCAGTTGACTCAAATATGAAAATATTTACAAAAATCTTGAACACTGAATTTTTCTATGGTTACAAAAGTTGGGTACTTCTTCGATTACAAAAACTAAGGTGATCTATGATTACGAATTGTGTTGGATATTTATAGAGCATTAAAATTTTGATTAAATTCAGAATGATTTTTAAGTGGAATTTGTTGGGAGTTATTTTAAAAAGTAATTTGATAGTCAATATTATATCCAAAGGAACCAGTGGTTGTGAATGACTGTGAACTCATGAGGTTTTCTTTACAAAAATGCATTCAAGTTGAATCTGATTAGAGATTAAAAAAATGAAATAATAGAAATACAAACAATTTAAAATATAATGGAAAATATATAGTTTTAGAATCTATACCTATCGAAGTATCATGATAGATATATTGGAATCATTATATTGTTCTTATGATAACAATAATAAACAATTATTGTAATATAAAAGAAATTGTAATACCAAAAAGTATGTTAAATTGCTAAATTTTTTAAAAATTTCTAATACCAATAAAATTATAATACTGAGAAAAATTCAAATACTGATAAAAATATGAAATTGATAAACATGAAATCGATAAAAACATGAAACTGATAAAATACAAAAACCTGTAATACATGAAACAGATAAAACATGAAACTGATAAAACATGAAACCGATAAAACACATGTATAATCCACCGTTGAAAAAGACTAACTTAATATAAGGGGATGATTTAAACCTGAATTAGATGTGAATTATAACTTTACAGTGATCATTCCTTACTTCTATTTAATGTTTTCAAATCTATCAAAAGTTAATGGTTTTGTAAAAATGTCAGTAAGTTGTTCTTGTGTTCTAATGAATTGTAAAATTTTATCTCCTTTTAGTGTTTAGTCTCTAAGAATGTGATGTATAATATATGTGCATTTTGGACATGAGTGATGTGAATTTTATTTACATAGAACAATGGAACTAGTATTATCACAAAGTATTTGAGTTTTTGAAAAATTCATTCCATAGTCAATGAGTGTGTGTTGGTTCCACAAAACTTGATCACAACAACTTCCAACTGCTACATATTCTACTTTTTTAGTGGAAAGTAATATTGAATGTTGTTTTTTGCATGATAATTTATCCAATAAATATCCAAATAAATGAAAATTTCCAGATTTACTTTTTTCTATCCATCCTATAACAAAAAATTTCAGCATATGAATTTTTTTCAAAAAAACCACTTATATAAATATAAAATTGTCCACAATCAATTATTCCTATTAAATTGTGAAATTTTGTTTTTTACTTCATTAAAATGGGCTTCTTTGGGATTATCGTGGTATCATTACTCTAAAAAATGTTTGATTAATTGGTTTTATAGTTTATTCAATATCATGAGTATTTGAGGATTCGATCAGGGTAGTAATAATTTTTTTGGATTTTCATATCCATAAATTTTAAGTAAATATTTGATATACTTATGTTGGGATATATAGGCTCTTTTTTATTTTTGAGAGATTTCAAAACCTAAAGAGAATGTTAACTCACCCATCATACTAATTTCAAACTCAGATTTCATGAGATTCACCCAAGATTTAGTTAGGGTTTGCTAAGTTGATCTGAATATAAAGTCATCAACACAGATTTGAACAATCAAAATATTTTTCTTTTCCATTTATATAAAAAGTGTTGGATCTGCAGTTTAGCATAATTTTTTTTGTAAAAGAAATCATGTAATCCTATCAGAAAAAGCTCTCAGGGCTTTTTTAAGCCCATATAATTATTTGGTATGTTAAAAAACATGATCATGTTGTTCGAAGTCTACAAAACTACGAGGTGGATCTTCAAAAACTTCTTCTTGTGCACATCCATTTATCAAAGCACATTTAATATCTAGTTGATTTTTTTAAGTTAAATAATAATGAAAAGTATAATAGAATATTAATAGATTCAACTCTAGCTATAAGGGAATAGGTTTATTCATAGTCTATTCCCTATTTTTGATTATAGCCCTTACCAATAGGTGTTGCTTTATTTCTTATAATGACTCCATTTTCCTCGGATTTGTTTTTGAAAACCCATTTTACTACAATTAAAATTGTTTTTTAGGTATTTAAACTACGGTCCAAACATTATTCCATTAAAATTAATTTTATTCATCCTGTATTTCATAAATCCAATCCTCATCACCCAAGGATTTATTAGAAGTATTAGGTTTCAATTGGGATAGAAAAGAAATATGTTCTAATTCATTTCTCAAGGAATTTATTTTCCTTACAGGTTGATTTACAAAACCAATGATATTATCACTATGATGATTCCTAGGAAACAATTGATTTCTGTTTTTGTGAAACCTATTCATATAAATAAGATATAAAGCCTTCAGGGGTAAATATTTTTGAAACATTTTCTTCAGTATTTCCCTTAGTAGAAGAATTTTTAATCCAAGGTTGAAAATTAGTTTACCAAAAAACACATATTAATGTAGGTAGGGGTTATTTAAAAACAAAAGGATCAGTTTAATCAAATATTACATTCACTTTTTCCTCAACAAATGAAGTGTTTTTGTTTAAAACATTATAACCCTTATATTTAGTGGAATGACCAAAATAGATTCTTTCATCGGATGGGTGTGAAAATTGATATATGTTATATTTAGTATTCAATATGAATTATTTTCATCCAAATACTCTGAAGGATGATATTTTAGATTTTTCATCCATCCCATACTTCATAAGGTGTTTTCATAGGAAAAGGCTTAATTAATACTCGATGTATAGTATAACATGTAGGACATATAGGTTCATCCTATAAATTCTTAGTAATTGAATATTCACTCAACATGGTTCTATTAATTTTCTAAAGAATATGATTTCTTCTTCAAACAACACCATTTTTTAGAGGGGATCCTAGAGTGGAAAAGCTGGGAGTAATTCCTTCCTTACAAGTATTTTATTTGAGACTTTTCAAGGGTTTATAAGGTTATAGTGTCCAAACCTTCTATTCCAAATCAAATATTTGTCTTATATTACACTTAAAAAAGGTAGGCATTGGCTCCTGAAGTACTCTATGTTAAGTGTATATACATTTTCATACCAATGGCCAGAGAGAATGAATTTACCCTTGGTATTGTAATCTAAAAATTTATCATTCTGCAATTTCAATAGGTAACCTTCATCAAAAAATTAACTTATGATTATATGGTTGTGCATAAAACTATTAACAAAAAAAATTAAATTAAAACTTTTCCTAAAATAACAATATTACTTTTTACATTGATCATTCCTTGAGAATTATCTCCGAAGGTTACTATTTTACATTTCATTTGAATAATATTTTCAAAACAATCATTATTTTCAGTAATATGTTTAGAAAATCCACTATCGGCGTACCAAATATTCTTATTGCTGGTACACATTTTGTTTTCCTAAAAATAAAACAATTAGATTTTCAGAACCTGAACTTGTTTGGATCTGAAAATGATAGGTAAAAGAAATTTAGGAATCCACATATGTATTGCAATGTAAGATTAATGAAATCAAAATTATTAGGTTTTATTAAGGGAATAATTTATTTCCCAATCTCACCACCCTGACACTTAGTGAAAATGGTGCACTTTTTGGAATGAAATATTTATGTCATAAAATAGTTTTTCGTAAGAATAACATATTCCAGAATTATTTCATAAAGGATGTCTTTTTTAATACATATTGACAATGTTTTCCTTACCTGAGGTAAATTTTGATTAATGTTTCTTAAGAGAAAAAATATTATATTTTAGTCTAATGACAAAATTTTCATTCTCACAATAAATTGTTTTAGAATTGGTTTTTGTTTCAAATATTTTTTTATCTAAAACAAGTTTTTCAATGCCCATAGAATGTTTATACTTCTCAGAATTTACATCCATAAGGTTTTTTAAATATTTCCAAAATCATGATTTTTATGATCAAGATATTTTAAAAGATCTAATACTTATTTTATAAGGATAGATATTCTAGAATTTTTCATATCAAGATTTCTCTTGAGTTTGTAATTCTAATTTTCAATTTG
This sequence comes from Viscum album, assembly GCA_963277665.1. NCBI lineage: Eukaryota > Viridiplantae > Streptophyta > Magnoliopsida > Santalales > Viscaceae > Viscum > Viscum album. The sequence continues at coordinate 332,579,243 of OY728145.1, read as the reverse complement.
TTTAGAAAATATAAATACTTCTTATAAAGAATATAAATTATCATCTATTGGGGAAGATTATTCATCCTAAGAGTAATAATATATCTCATCCGCATAGTTGGCATTTAAAGATACATTTGTAAGAGGTTTTGCATTTTGTTCCTTAGCCATGAGAGAATGATTTTCAATAGGTATTCTTGATATACGTCCAATATTATTCTAACCAAAAGATTCATATTCCAATGATTTATCTGAAGAGTCGCCACCAATGGCACTCCAAGTATCATTTTCATTGAAGGAATTCTCAATCTTAGACTATTAATACCTTTTCTTGTTTCTTTCAGAATTATTATCCTTTATGTATTTCTTTTTTAGGAAGGATAATCTGGTCTAACATGACATTCTCTTTTACATTCATAACAAGTTATATCCGAGTCTTTATTTACCTATCTAACTTTCTTTTTGAATATTTCTTTCCCATGATACTATTAATTTTTTGAGCAATTTTCTCTAGTTTATTTTCTGAATGATCACTTTTACTTGATTCGGATATAAAAACATATCTCTTAGCTTTAGATCATGTTACACATTATGGAGTCATTGCTTTAGATGTATTAGTAAAATATACACTTCCATTACCATTCTTATTCTTATTAATATTTTCATACATTTTCATTCTTGTCTTGTGCTACACGAGAGTACCAAATAATTCATCAAGAGAGATTTTAGTAACTTTTCAGATCTCATCAATAGTTGTATTTTTTATTCCCACTCACTAGGCATGATATCAACAATCTTTTCCACAAGTAGCCCATTATCCAGTCCTTTTTCTCCCAAAAATTGAATACTGTTGACGATTATCATAAATCTTTGTTGAATCATGCATTCTAGTTCTCTCTAGGGAAAACAAAACAATGATATTCAGTTTGGAGGATGGCTATTCCTATTTATATAACTTTAGATGTACAAAAATATGTGACTTCCGGTTTCTTCTAGATACAACCATCTATATTACATGATGATATCTAACTATATATATTCATATTCAAATAACATTACAAATTATTGTGTACCTTTTAATTTAGTTTATATTCTTTTTTTCTCTAGGTTGGTGAATGTTCTGACTTCTTTTTCTGGAATTTTTTAATATCCAGTGAGCATCAGAAAATTATCTATTCCATGATTGAAAAAAATGTATTCATTCAATCTCTACAGTACTCATGATCTTTCCCAACAAAAATAGGTGCTCTTGTTGGGTTTAGATTATCAATTTATCCAATATTCATTCCTTACATCTTATAAAACAACACTTTTCCATTCCACGCGTTATTGTAGTATGTAATTATAACAACGAGTTTATAAAAAAATATAATTGTCTTCCAGAAATAAATAATGCATGTAAAAACTCAGTGGAAACCTCCTCTAATACTAATTGTGATATCAAAATATAGAAGTATATATATATATATGATATGGAACTATACAAGGGGGGGGGGGGGTAAATTGTAGTTTTAAAAGATTTTTATTTAATATATCGAGAAGAAAACTTTGTTTAGGATATCTAAAACTAATAAGATTTACAAAGACTCTTATGAAATAATACAAATGTTTGGACTCGACTTGGATCTTATGGATAAAATATGATAACACGAGTTATTAAAAACAATTGTATTTGGGTTGAATACAATGATCAGAGTTTAAAAAATGTAAATCATTATACCATATAACATATAAAATCTTCCAATACAATAGCTATTTTAAATGAATGTATTGTAATTAAAAAAATTAAAAAATAAAATAATATGAATAAAAAGATTAAATAAAAGGATTGTATTTCTATTGAAACTAGTAGAGGAAATGATAAGGGTATTAAATTTTTTTTCTGAAATAGTTGGGTATCGTTTCCCCTAGGTTAATAGGTATGTCTTATCATCACCTGGGTAAGCCCTCAATATGACGATTAGAACGCCTATCTTTCAATCCATGGAAGAACATGACTAAGAAGGTAATCATCACAAATGCCTTTCAAATACTTGAAATCCCTCAATAAAATGATCAGAAGTAATGTCTTCTTATACCTGGAATCCCTTGATCATTATCACAATGATCAGTCAAAAAAATCAATACAAAGCACTTATTGAAATATAAGAACTTGGAAAATTCCATTCATATATTGTATCTTCAAGTGTTACAACATGATGTAAGAGATATGTCACACCATCTCTCTTTTGAACATTATTCACAATAGTGTGTCTTCTATGTTTAATAGTCCAAGTCTCGTACTCTCTGGTTCAAATAACAACCTATTTATGTGCCTCCTATCCAAATGTCATATTTCTTCAAAAAACATGTCAGAGCATGGACACCTGGAACTATAATGGTCAAAATAAAACAGAATACATGACATTATTTTTATTAGTATATAACTAAATCCATGACATCATTTTGGTTAGAAATTAAAAGGTATATAAATTTGAAATAATGAGTATGATTAATATATAAAGATTGAGTAAAAGGATAATGTGACACAAGTATGTGGTATTAGGGTAAGAAATGAGTACAATTCATCACATGTGTATGATGAATGACATGGTTATGATGCATAACATGAGTTAGAGTAATAACATGAGTAAAATGTATAACATTGGTATGATTAATAAAATTATTATTATGCATAACATGGTTACGATTTAAAACATGGGTATGATGCATAACATGATTACGACGCATAACCTGGTTACGATACATAATAAGGATATGATATATTTCATGAAGTTAGAATGAAAAATCAATTTATGTGGTTACAATAAGAAACATCATATACAATAACAATAAAAAAAATGCAGTTTCAATGAAAAAAAATTCATGTAGCTACAATGAAAATAATATATGTGATTACATTGAAAAACAACATATGTGGTTATGATGAAAAATAATACATGTGGTTACGACAAAAAACAACTTATGTACTTACAATGAAAAAAAAATGTGGTTATGAAGAAAAACAATCTTTACGGTTATGATGAAAAATATGAAATAATTTGTGATTTACAAAACAAAAAGAAATGAATGGGAAGGTAGGAACTCATTTTGACTCAACACCACCCCTTTCTCGTTCTCTCCCATCAATTTAAAACCCTCATCGATTGGAATTAAAACCAATGTCAAATTTTTAAATAGTCATATCATGAGAATGCAAAAAATTTATCTGTCATAATTGCTAGTTCACTCATACCAGATACTGGAATATGATTTCTTGGCCTTTTGTGGGATTATAGATAATCATTCTTATGGAATTTTTTTTCATTCTTGACATTATCCCATTAATTTGTATGCATTGTATTTTATCAAATGACGAGTCTAAATTGGTGAGTAATTAATAACAATAATTGAACAAAAAATTCTTGGATTTCATAAATAATAATGTAATCAAACTTTTGGTTTCTAGAATCAGTTATCTAATATCTAATAATCAATATGTCAACCCAGTATAGGTTGTTCCTAATAGAACCACTATTATGGCCATTACAAATCAAAAAAATTAATTGGTACCTACCCTTGTGATGAAATGTCTTCTTTTATATATGGAATATAATTGATAAAACCTATACACTTGGAAGGAACATTACCCATTCCCATTCATTTATTAGATTCTAGATCTATTAGATGTGAATTACCACCACTATTTCCTCAATAGTAATTCTAGATATTTTCATTTCAAAATTTCCGAAGAGGTTCAAAAAATGAAAACTTCCATTTTCCCCATTGGTATATTTTCATATTGGAGGATGGAATTTGGCATGTGCAATGATCTAGGTAATTTCCAATGATTTATGGTAAGAATTAATTTTTCAGATTACCTAAAAAATTTCATGAAAGCATTCATAGATGATTTGACTCTCTATGGTTCATATTTTTTATGTTTATTTCATTAGTTTAGGTGATTTTATTTTTCATTTTATTGAATGTATTATTTTATTGAATAACATGAAATTACATTTTATGCTATAATAAGTGATATACATGGACATGTCATTTTTTGAGATGTTATCTAAGTTGTTAAATTAAGACTGAATTCCTATTAATTCCCAAAAATTCACAATAAATGTTTCGAATTAAAGAAATTTTTAGATCACACAATATTTTATCATGGTTTCTTTTGGAATTTTGGAAGATATATCTTCTAATCCCTTGATTATATAAAAAAAGATGTATATTTTGATAAAGACAATGAGGACGTTTTTGAAAAACTGAAATTTACTTTCACATCACCCTAATAAATTGTTTTCCAAATAAACCCCAAAGGAATGCAGTATATCAACCTTTGTGGTTTTTTATCGAGGAGGTTGTGACTGTGGTCAGAAATATCATAATTTGTTTATTTAATGTGATGAAGAAAAAAAGTAATATTTGTTGTGTATAGAATATTAAATTATTTTAAATCTAATTAATTAAAATAAAATTAGTGATTTAGTGTTTGTATAATAAATATAATCAATTCAAGAAACTGTAGAATCAGGTGGAACTAATAACTATGAACTATATTTGAACAAAACATACAACCTTCTTCATTTGAAATAAGAGTCCTCAAATTTAATTTATTCAATTCACACTCCAATACCATAATGTTCAAATAAAATTACATATGAAAATTATACCAAGACTACACTATGATGGATGATTCTATTTTGAATGTTATTTATATTATCACAGAACATAAATCAATTTAACTTAATTGGAATTAATTTACTCATAAACAAGACATTTCATTAAAAATTTAAATCAAATATAATTATTTTACTTCATAAATTAAAAATTAACCATAAAATAAATTGAAGAAATAGAAAAATTTGAGTTATTATTAAGTTTATTAGATTAATTGTAAATATAAACATTAAAAGAAAAAATTCATGGAGCTCCACTTCTCATAACCACAAGGGGTTTAAGAAGACTTGGATAACAATCCCAGAACTCCCTTTTTTTAGTGCCAATCATTTTCTTCTATAACTAATACCTGATGGTATCCTCTTGATGGTGGTTCAGTCATCTCTATGGAGAAAAAATATGATTTTAAATAAGTCGATGCTATATAAAACTATGAATTCTTCCTCATGAAACCTCCACACTAGAAACACACTCCTATTATATCACCATATTGGTGAAAATGACCATTATGTTTTATTATAAACATTAATTATCTTAGATAATGCCATATTTTCCTTTTATTTTAATGAAATAATAAAACTAAATGTTTCTTACTTGAATAATATATTATAAAACATTAATTGGTTATGGCGTAGAAGGCACTTTGAAAACATTGTTATTAAGGATATTCCTATCTCGATTCATTTCAACCCTTCATGGTGATACATTTTTCTTTATGATGAAATTATCCCTCTCCCTTTTCTTATTGTGTAATGATCTCATATTCATAATATTAATACCTAAAAATTGGTAGTGAAATTGATTATTTTCAAGAATTATTTACGGTTTATCTAAACTATCCATGCCATAAAACCATTATCCACTTTATTTTGAAAATTATAAACCATATTTTAAAAAAATTGGAGGAAATTTTCCCATGTCCAATAATATTTTATTAGGAGAATAATATCTATTTTTTCACATAATTTTTTAATTTCATGAGTGTGGAGGAAAAATGGAAATTTCATTATAGCATAAAGAATCTTTTTCTTGATAGGTTTTCTCTGGAGTTTTTCAAATTCTCACGACTTTTGGTAATATGAATCTAATAAATAAAGAACTATTAATTTTTTTCATATAGGGGAGATATGGGATTTTCTATGGTTCTTGTAGGAAAATAATTTTACACTTGGGTCTAGATAACTATGGCATTTCTATATATATATAATAGTTATTAGTATTGCTTAAGAAAGCGTTTGACACTTGTTAGAGGTACTCAATAATTTACGAAATTAAATCCACAAATGCTCAAATTTAATCATACACAAGAGAAAAAGATGAATCATATGCATGGGATTACATTGTAAAATTTTATCACAACTTCAATAAAGATCCCATACTTTTAAAACATTAATTTATAAATTTTTTAAGTAATATTAGAAATCAATAAATTCACTTTGAAATCATTAATTAATATATTTGTAACATAAATACAAAAATTTCCCAAGACCAAAAAATTATTCATTAGAAAAAATATAGATAGAATCATTGAAATAAAAAAATAAAGTATTACAAAAATAAGTTAAATCAATTCCACACTACTTAATACTTATACTACCATAAATGTAAGAATAAATATATAACCCAAGTAAAAATTAAAACAGAATAAAATTTGTGGCACAATTTAATAACTACGGAACAAAAACTTATCATTCCTTTTAAATGTACTTAATTTAATATATTTCATTACTATCGTAGGTATATTAAGTCATTTGCACTAGATTATTCCCCCATGCACATAAAAACCTAAAAAATTATAATTATTTCTATCATCACAAAAGTATGAATATAAGAAAAATTTTTATCCTCAAAACACATGAAAAGATCCACATAGGATTTATGAGTTCCAAAATATCCATCCAATTAGTTAATGAATTCTGAAATTAGGGGAAATTTTATTTTTTTTCAATTGTTATGGTTTTTTATGTTTTAGATGTTAAAAATTATATAGCAGAATAAAGAGTTTTTCCTTTATTTAGAGTGAAATACATGATTATAATTTTATAATCAATAATTTAATGCACCCTAGTCCCAATATAATTATTCAAATTTGAAGACATTGAATATTTGATAGATAACATACAATTTTAGCATTATAATAACAAAAATGACTTACTCATCCATTATCAACAACATTGTTGTTCTATTTTTATTTTCATATTTTATGAAAAAATTTATTTTGAATTTAGCGAGGATTCATTGAGAATCAATAGCTATGTAACATTCCTTTCCCAACATTAGAAGAATTTTTACCCTTCAAAATTCTCATATTTTTTCCTTATTCTACAAAATTCTTCACAGAATAACTCCTTGAATCAGTTTTACCAATAAAAGTATTCTAAAAAAACATCAGTTAATACACCTTCAGAAAAAATTCTTTGAATTTTATTTTCTTACAAATATTTTCCCAATTTATGTAACACCCAAAAAATAGAATCCTCCTCTTCAGTTGTGTATAAATAATATTTTTAAAGTACTTCTAGATCCTTTTTCATAGGTATGTATGTTTTATAATCTGGCCACCTAAAAAACTAGTTCATGGATACAAGGTGGTAGTGTAGGTATGTTTCAAAAGATAGAGTTGAATAGTGATTTAATATTATCAAATGGGTATTTTAAACAAAAATATTAACCTTAATTATTTTTAGTACAACTAACTTGAATCAACATTGTTATTAAGTAAATCATAAAACATTCTTGTAAATAATGCATTGGTTGGTTCAGTTAATAAGTGTTGGTATTATGAAGAATAATTCAGAATGTTTTATAATCACTATATGTAAGTGATTCTAATATTAATAATTAATAGATTAAATGAGATTAAATTTTTTTGTATTTCCCTGAAATTACCTTAACATTGAATCAGAAAAAAAAAGTCTATTTTACTATTAATCCAATCTATGTTCCATGGGATAAATAGATGCATACATTAGAATAGGTTTCAAAAATTTTAAATGCATTCAATTTTAGATCAAAAGATTCAAAAAAAACAAAAAAATGAAAAAGAAACATATAAAAATTGAATTAAAAAAGGAAAAAAATTAAAAAAATTAAAAGAGAATTCAAATAATAATAATAAAACAAAAGATATTTCTACCCCTCCCTTATTTTGTGCAATATCATTATTATGAAATAATTAATTTGTATATTTAAAACCTTAAATAATATTCACAACGTAAAATAATTATAAGGATGGACACAACCTATCCTAATATCAATTAAACATTTCAATAAATAAACTCCCTAGAGTATCATGAATATTCCCATTAAATAGCTTCAATCTATGTGAGTTGACTATAAATGTTGTGTCTTTCCTCGGTTCTTTTATTTATATATGACCAAATTGAAAAAAATAGTAATAAAAAAAGTTCCATTTAATTTAGAATGATATTTATCTTGAAATATCTTGAGCGTGAAATCGAATATCTTCACTATATCTCTTTCTATTTGCTCTTTACCAAGGACTAATTAATTGAGAAAAGATTTTGTTTTCTCCATGAATAAGTTTTAATTTTTGAAACCAATGATTCAAATTTCCATTAACTCTTTAATGTATAATTATATTTATTTCCCATATTTATAAATATTTTGGTTGATAATGTTGATAGCATAAAATTATTCATGTTCTAATTCCACATGTATGTGAAATTATCTTCTATATACTAACCTAAAAGGCTAGTTTCAAATTTGGGTTTTAAAAGAAATTACATGTTGATAAAGTAAATATTTAAATCTTAAACTTCAATATTTTATTTTTTGGTGGATAGTTTTTTGAAGTATGTGTTTAATATCTTCATTGGAAATATCACTAAATCCATTTTTAATTGTGTTATGGTTTAAAAACCTTATTGTGAACACAATATTTCCATATAATAGCTTGTAAATTTATATTAAAAAATTGTATTCATTGATCAGTGATGATAAATATGGGAATCGAAAACATAAAAAACTAGTTATAAAATAAAATTTTGGAAAATAATATTTCTATCATTAATTTTAGTGGATATTTACTAAACATATTTGGATATATAATAAAAAAACATGTAAAATGTAAAGATATAAAAATTAATTCATAAATAATAAAATTAAATTCATTCCCTAAACATAAAATACATTACAGAACAAAATGGGTTACTATAGAATGTCATTGATTTTAGAAATATATTTTCAAAATAGATTGGTTTTATAAATCTGTAGTATTAATGATTATCTTTAAAAATAATGGGACTAAAAAAACGAATAAATAATTTTCTAGGAATTCCTTCTAGTCCAAAGTGGAATCAATAGTTAATGTATGGAAAAAATTTAGAAATTATTATATTTGATAATTTGTGATGAATATCATGATAATTTTGTTACTTCCCCAAAACAATGAATAAGAACCATCCTACATATAATTCCTTTCATAACTCACTAACATAGAAACATGTTTCTTTGAAAAATAGTAGGGAATATCTTTGGAAACGTGATAATTAAACATATTAGAAAATGATGTGTTCATCATCTCTAAGTACTCCTGTGGTATATCCTATAGAGTTTCTCCCTCACACTTACTATTGTAGGATTCTACCCTTCCTCTTAATGTTGAATTTGTAGGGTTACATGTTTCCATATTTCTTTTATTTCTCCCTCAATTCGTATTTCGTGTGCATCCATTATGCTTTAATGGATTCTCCTTTATTGTCATTTGGTCTCATTTGTCATCATATATTTTCCCTCATTGTACATACTTTTATGTATGTCATAACATGCATTAACCAACATCATCATTCTATAATGGTTCTTATTTTGGTGGAATTTTTCATTGGAGTCTTCTATATAGGGTCTTATAAAGTGAATTATTGAGTGGTCCATGTATCTATTTGTTGAATTCCATCTTTCTTAAAGAGTTGATGTCCTCTCTTTATTGACGTCTTCATTAAACTAGTGATATAGAGATAATTTCATTCCTTGTTGTGTTGGTGTGATAACATATGGTGTTTTTTAATTTTAATCATGAATTTTAGACGGATTTGATCTATGTTAGCTCATTATCATTGTTTATTAGTTTGTTTTTCAAAGGGTTTATATTTTCTCATGAAAAATGTTGTGAATTTTAATGATTTGGTATTATTCAAGAGGGAAGTTAGAGAGTGATCCTCATTGTGATTTACTAATGATTTTTCTTATGGTTTTATAGATAATATGATGGTGTTGGTTTTAAAATAGTGATGGTGGATGAAAACTCAATATATTAAATCAGTTGTTTGACATTCAATATAATGTATTGGAGGTGGGTTGAATGAAATACAATAATTTTGAGGATACTGGATAAGGTTTTCCTTGATACAAATACCATAACAATCGTGATTTTATATATTTTTAGGGACTAATGAGTTCTTTAAAATTAAATTCATTAGGTTCCACACTCCATTATTATCCAGACAAGTCTTAGTTTTCCATTTTTGTTTTAATTATATTCTAAGGTATTTGTTGTGTATTAATTTTTTGTTTGTGTTATGGATTTTCTTTGGGTTTGTATTTGTTCCCACTAAACCATAAAGTGGATATAAATGATTATTTTTTAGGAGGTTGATAATGTAATAAAACCATATTATCTTACTCATAAACTCATAAAGTTATTTATAAGGGAATATTTCCCTGACAGGTTGATATATTTGGGTGCTTTCATCCATAAATAGTAGGTGGTCTACTGAAATGGTAATATATTATGTTCTTACATCCCTTCTAATCCTTAATCCTCACATATAATTTATGACTCAACAAAATACATCTCAATAGTATTTTTTATTCATGTTTCTTCATCATATGTCTAATTATAGAATGGATACTGAATAAAATCACTATAGAAACTAGAAATTAATATCTATATATATTTAAAGAAAATAATGATAAAAAATACTTATCAGTGGTTTTGTAATTATATTTTTCTTTATAAATAATTTTATATGAATAATATATTATACAATCCTTCGTTTCCACTCTTTAACTAAAAACATACTATAGAGAAAAAATTGATTCATCAGCCATTAATTTAATATATTAATTTTATCTAGGTGGATGAATAATATTTTATGATACTAACTATTACATAACCTCCCTTAATTATTCTTGACGACTCTCATCCAATACAGACTAAGATTCATTTTTAGAAAAATCTAGAAAATGTTAGGGCTATTTTGTTGAAATATTTCATTAAACCTCTATAGAACCTAATAAAACCATTGAAAAGACTCATATCCTTCACTATTTTTTGGTATGACACGGAAAACAATTCCACACATAGACTGCTAGACATGGATTCTATCCATTGTTATAACATGTCCTAGAATAATACCTTTCTCTACCATAAACTAAAAAATCTCAAATCATTGATAATGATTTTTATCGATGATGTTTTTATGGCATCAAAAAGGCTATTAATCCATATCTCAAAAGATAAACAATATATTTTGAATTCAATGATAAAAACCTATATAAAATTATATAAATAATTATTAAAAAACCCATCATACATCTTTAAAATGTGCCAAGTGTGTTATATAATCTGAAATTCCTTCTTAAAAAAAGAACCAAAAAGATAGGTAAAGGTTTTTTTATTTTAATCTTGAGATACAACATGATTTTTAAATTTTATTGAAAACCCATCACGAAAATATTGACAATATTTCTCTATAATTCACTTCATAACATGTTTAAGAAATAAGAGAGTAAAGTTATTATTTGTAGTCATGTGGTTGCGTTTTCTATAATCTATACACAATATTCATTTGTTTAGAAGTATAATATGGACATGTTCCCCAAATTCAATATTTGAAATAGTGAAAAACACTTTTTGGTAACTATTTTTATTAAACTAAACTGTAGTCTATCATAAAGTGAGGAAATTATCCTCTTGGAAATAAATGAAGAAACATCTTTTGTAAATGACTCTGAAAGTATAGAATTCAAAATAATTTGAAACAACCTATTAGCTTTTTCATCTTTCCAAAATATGATTATATACATTTATTAAAGGTCTAATTATAGTCAAGTTAGCGAGAGTCCACCTTATGGATTTTTTAATTTCTTTAACAACACATGATAGTTTATTCTCTAGGTCCATGTATATTACTTTTTAATGAAAAACATAAGTCGTGTATTATCCTATAATAAGTATAATCTCATATTTTCAATAATAGGGTTATTTTTTAAATCATATGGACTATTTTATCTTCAAAAATCATTTCATGGAATCAAAAAATTGTAACCCAACTCTTAACATATTCAAAAAATAGGTTTTGAATCTACAATGGTATTAAAAAGTGTTTATTAATCATCATAGAAGATTCAATTTTAAAAAAAATACAGAACAAGAAAATATTTATGATTTAAATTTAAATAATTAATTGAAGAAGTTTTAAAATTCTCAATAGTTGGATGAAATAAAAATTTATAAATTTATTTATGAAAATCACAAGTATGAATATCACATATTAGATTTTAAGATGTTTTTATGGGATTAGTAATGAAATAAAACAATTTATTCAAAATACATAAATCAATTTAAACAATTAAATTATTTTCATAAGAAATATGTTTACTCTCTTATAAATTAGTTATAATGGTAATAACAAATATTTTTTTTGAAACATTAATTTTTGGATCATTAATTATGGAATATTAGACTAAATCTGTCATGTTGATATGGAAGGTTGTATTTGCACCAATTAGATATTGCATATATTAAAAAACTTATATGTGATTTATTTTTCATTCTAAATTCAATGGAAAATTTACCTTCATAAATATTTATGATCTCTTTGGTAGTTTTAAGAAGTTTTACTACTGATATTAATGGTGGATTTTTAATAAATCAATCTTATTCCATATTCAAAAAATAAAAAATATACGGAAACCCATATTTCTTTCTTGTACCAATACATCTAAAATGACTCCTTTAGGGTTATATAGGATCCAGTTGGCTAATAGATTCAAAATTATTGTAGGTTTTATTTCTTTAGCCTATAATGTAGAGTTAATAGGGTGTGGTATGACATTCATGGAAGATCCAAAATGTAACACAACTTATTGTAATTTAGAAATCCCCCTTAGTGAATTTAATTGTAAATCATTTTTCGATCATTTAATTTAATCGAGATCCCTTGAAAAATTATTGAGGAAACATTCCTCTAAGGGTTTAGCTAATATCCTCCCTTCAATTTCATTTTTGAAAGCATATAACCAATAATTGATTTGATTTGTTAGAATATATTTCATTATATCAAATAAAAGGGATATTAATCTAAAATTTGAAAAACATATCTAATATATACATTTATTATTAAATATAAATATTATTATTAATTATTGTGATCTTTGAGCTATTATATTAATGTTTTTGTTAACTCTAAACCATCTTGATTACTATTTTGTTATCTATAAGGTCCTATAATTATCTTCCAACCTCTTTAGGTACACATAAGAAACAAATGCACTTTCGAAGAAGATAATGTATTGTTATTAATATCACCATGTTCTAGATTTTATTTAATAGAATATAAATTATGTGGATATGGTAGGGCACTTCCTTTGTCTAGTTTAGTTCTTGGTTCAGTTATTATAGATGGGGGCTTGATCAACAGAGTACCACTTCTATGTTTTATTGCGATAACATTATCCATGTCATTAGCCTTGAGATTTACATTAGTTTATAGAGGAATGAACCTACACATTTTTTTATGATAGTGATATTAGTTCTTATTCATCCTATTATGGTTTATTAATGTGGTAAACATATATATTTTTATTCTTTCATAGTTTCTTCATGGTTGTTTTATTATATTGGAGAAAGGATTTTAGGATGGAAATTATATATAGGTCTTGTAGTAGAATTATCCCTAAAATATATATATTGAGGGTTATTTTTTAACTATTTTAAAAAAACCCATGCTATTCATGTTTTATAAATATCTTATTTCATTAGTTATTCTAAAATTTCCTTTAATTTTGATAAGGTATTGAATTATATTAATAGAACGATATATATAGAAACATATCATTTTAAAAAACTATTCTCTAATGAACTTGAGGATAGAAATTTGTTTTAGTTCAAATTGATTTCGGGGAACTATTAGATAGATTCATGAGCCTCAACATAGTGGTTTGATCACTATGTTAGCTCAAAATCATGTTATATTCAAAATTGGATATAAGTACTTCATATAAAGTTTTTACATGAATTAGTCTCTCTATTCCAAATTGTACATCATTTTTCTATGAGTTATAAATGATTTTACTAGAGACTACTAGAGTTTTATGCAATAAGTAATATGGTACAACAATATATACCAGTCTTCAATTAATAATAAAAATGACCTCATAAATATATTAAAAATTTTCATTTCTAATTTCTTGGTGGGGGAAACAAAACCATAAACTTTGAAATATATTTTAGTACTCATGAAAACTTTCAACCTGATTTTTCATAATTTTACAAATTTCATCCATAATTATAGCCATCCTTGAAGTAGATAAAACATTTTCACCCAAAATATTCTTCAATTAATTGCAATATCATTGTAGAGTAGTGTGGTGGTAGATAAACCACTATTTTTTCACTCCCTCCAAAGAGAAAGAAAAATATACAAGTTTTTTCAGATCTCCATTAGCTCTGTGAGGTTTCATATTAATAAAATTATTTCTAAATTTATGAACATTTTTTGGTATATTCTCCTAAAAGTCCACTGAATTTAGAAATTAGTTGAATAAAACCATACTTGTTCCGAAAAAATGTTTGTGAATTGGGATATTCTACATCATATTCTTGATTATAATTATATAATTAATCCAATTCCACAATATATTTTTATTCCATTATAATTTTAGATTTATAAGTTTCTCTTCATCAAGATTTACTAGGTTTACAGAAATTATTAGAGATGTCAGGAAAGTTTATAGATTACAAAACATGGCTCACTTTTCCAAATCCTTCACTATCCTAGATCAGAAATGATATGCCCTATCAATTTCATGGTCCAAATGATCTAAATCAAATTTCATAGCTATATTAATATAATAAAATTAAATAATAAAGGTAATACCCATGACATTGATGTGAATTTGATAATAATTTCTTTCTTCATGAATCATTATTAAAAATTCATCCCCATAGACTAAAATATAACATCCATATAATTTCATCACCTAAGGATGTTTTGAATATGTTTAAAAACAACAATTTCATTTTTATATTTCTGAATAGTAAAAAATGTGTATTATTATTTTTTTTTAATAAAGAAAACTAAAAAATAATTATTAAAATGATAGTGTGAATGTTTAGAAAAAAATAAAATTAATATATAAAAATGTGACATTAGGTGGGCACTAGTATCTATGAATTATCATTTACATTTCCACATAGCCTTATTTATTGTCTACAAGAATCAATCCATTTGAATTATTTAAGGGGAAATCTATAACATTTGATCTTTTACTTAATTATTTCTGAAAATACCAAGATCTCAATATGGATGATGATCCTCTTATAGATGTGATTTAATTAATCGTGGATATTTAATAAATTAAACCTAATTGAATATTAAAATACTCTTAGACAATACATTTCTTAAATAATTTTAATAGACAAAAAATTATTTTAATTCATAAATTGAATAACAATGAATGAAGGATTCATAAGAAATTTTATATTCCATAAATTATATACAATCATTCAAGAAACATTTTTAGTATGATTAAAATAGGATATAATGAAAATTAAAATATCGAAGGGGGAAATCTGTGGTTCTCAACTACACATAGCCATAAATGTTTTATCAAAATAAGGATAAACTGTCCCTATAATCCATTTTATTATTTAGTTTAGTAATGTGACCTCTCCCTATTATATTCCAGTCTCATATTTATTATATTTCAATAATTTCCATGAATGGAAAATATGATTTTAAATATGTCTTTCTAAAAAAAATCATTGAAAATTTCCTTAGGAAAACATCATGCATGAAATTGACAATGATTTCTTTTTCATATAGGTGGTAATGAAATTTATCTTTTTCTTGGAAACCCACATTAACTTTAGTATCTTCATCTAAACCTATTTTTTTAATGTTCATAACCAATTTAAATTGTTTTACTGGATGAAAAAATATCACAACCCATTAATGGGTAATGATGTGTAAGGAACTACCATGGCATGGTTATTAAATAAATGCATGTCTCAAATCACTTCAACTCTTCTTAGAACCACTGTATTATTCATAATGAAACATATCCTTATCTCATTTATCATTATAGAGTGATCACTTATTCACGGTCAAGATACTATAAATTTATCAAAGTCACTAATTCTTTCATAAATTTATTTTCATCAATGTCATACCTTTTTGTAATGAAAACCCTTTATTCACATGATTTATCAAATTATAAATAATTATTATAATATATATATATATATATATATATATAATTTTTAAAATTCTATGACCCTTATAATCTAGAAATCAAATTATACATTTCACATACTTTTTCAATTTCTCGAGTGCAGAGTAAGAATAACCCTTACATATCTGCTTTAGGAATCTTTTTCTTCTCTGGGTGTCTCTAGAGTTTCTAAAACTCTCTCCACTATCTATATAATGACTCATTTTTATATATTAGTCTCGTTATTATGAATACATGGGATCTAATGTATTTTATTCATTACTATGAGGCAATTATTTTTTAATGCTAGTACAGATGACTCATATGTGTCTCATCACAGAGAAAAGTTTGTATTACTACTCCAGAACGACTTTACAAATTTCATGGGAGCTGTAGACTGAACCAAATCCTAGTATCTATTTCTCAAAATAGCTCACATTCATGAGAAAATAAAAATTATTCACATGAAATTACTTTCTCAAATTTACATATAACTTTAAAAATGAACATTTATTATAATATTTGGTTAAATATTAACACGTGGATGTTACAAATAATACAAAAAAATGAATAAAAATGCTTCTAAATCTTGAAATTAGTCTTTTTTAAGAAATAGACTCAAATGTTTTCTAAAACATAAAAATGATGCAATATCACTTGAAATGACACTATGTAACCTTACCATGATACATACAATCAGTCAATGAAGGATATATAATGGTGACATGTATTGAACCCCCACATGATGTTCCATTATTTTCACAGATCATCTTATTGTGGTTGACCATTTGTAAAAGATGTTTTCTTTTCAGTTACATGCATTGTATAAGTGTCATGTAGCCATAATTCTCAACACAAATGAAGGGGATCATTGATCATCCTTCATTAGTTCATAGCCAATTCATGGTATTATGAAATTAAAATATAATTTTATCACATAATTTATATCATTTTTTTTAAAATAAAAAATATAGCATGCTTATTATGTTTAAATTTGATAAAAAACAATAAATATTGATAAATCAAAATGTGACTTCTTTGACATCAGTTGAAGGTATTCAGGTGTAGAAGATGAATTTTGTCCCGTAACCAATAATGGAATTCAATAGTATCAATATTTATATCCAAATAATGCGATGATCATAGACATATAATATTCAATGAGAGTATCTTTCCACATATAATTTATAAATAAATTATAAACAAGAATTATCTTGAATTAATAATTCTTCCTTAACCTATGATTACAATTCACCTTATTATCATAGAATTATTATAATTAATAACCCAATTATTAATTCCTCTATAAATATGCACAAATTCTTTATAAATCTTGAAAAATCACCATTAGTCTTTCAGATTCTATCATTGAGGAACCCAAAACTTTTCATTTTTTCATTTTTTATTGGAGAAAATAATCATTTTGATCTTGTATTATAATCACTTATTCTCTCAATACTGATATGTTGGAAGAATATTATTGTCTCTCCTTCTTGTGAATTACCTTGAGAATGCTTCCATTAATATAAATAAAATTATATTGAAAAAATAAGTTGTGAACGACCATTCACATAACCAACTAGATGTTATAAGTTGAGAAATATACACAGGGTTAATGAATTAGTAATTTTATGTAGACCCTTATCCAATAAATCCCATGTTTTTTGTAACTTGAAGGAAAATTGTTAAACTATAATGAAACTACTTATATCATTATAATTCTTTAAAATCTCTAATAATTTCACAACGTATCTATTTATAAACATTTCATGTGTACTACATTTCTTTATAACATAAATAATGAGAATTTAAAAAATGGGTGAGTTAAAATTCTCAATAAGGGTAACATATAATAGAAAAAAGAATGGAATAAACATGGAATACATGTTATGGTAGTAATAGGTAAACAACATGAATTGATAATAAAAATGAAACTGGAAAAAATATCTATATTTGAATATAAATAAAAAATGGATATAAATAATATTGATCTCGTACTGCTGAAATATGTAATTCCAAAAATCAAAGACATAATTTCTGGGGGCTTCTAATAGTATGATTTACTTATTATTGAGCATGTATTCAAGGTATCTTTCTAATGTTGGAAGGAATACACAAAAATCCCTTACATATTTTTTCTCATGATACATTTGATACATTTAGGGGCTATATATTGTCATGATCCACCAGATTCTTTTGTAAGTTCAATTCATTCATAATAAGATTTATCAAGACCTTTCATACCATTACTTGTGTAACATCTTGCTGAATAAAAACATGGATATCTTATAATGAAAAATATAGAATGCCAATAATTTTACTTTTTTTATTAATAGGGATAAAATAATCCTAATCCACCTAGAGTAATAAATTGGATCATCAAAAAATACACAGTCAACATTTTCATAATCATCCATATTGGAATTCTAATATACAAAATGAAAATAATTATATTCAAGTTAATAGAATAAAATTCTTTCTAGATGAACATAATCGAGTCTAAATAATGTAAATGTTAATTTTCACTATGTATAGAGAAATGGGTGTACCACTAAGTCATCACAAGAATAAGATGATTATAATATATATAAGGATAGCATGTGTATGATTTCAAAATAACATATCAAAATATGTTAGAAATATTTTTCAAATGGTTTATGTGGTAGGAATATATATCCACATTAAATAATGATACAATACCATATAATATAATCAAAGGGTATAATATATCCAATTTATATGAAATTAGTTCAAGGGAATTGTTATAAATCGATGAAGAAAACCGAGTTTAAAAATTTCTTACTACTATAGAAAAGATAGAATAAATAGATAGTTGAAAAATGATACATGATTTGGATATTAAATTACATAAAATACAGGGATTTTGATTAAAATATATCCATGGTAATAGAATACACCATTTAAAAATATAAGGTTCACAAAATGTTTTATATCTCAAAGAATAAGGATTGGGACCAGTAATACCCTTACTTCTGAAGAAATACATTAATAAGAACCCCTTGGATGGTGAGGCCATGTAATTGAACTTAAAATAAAATTTTCAAAATATAATTCATGATATAATATCACTTATAAGTATTATAAACACCAAAAAATGAAATTAATTTCATAATACGAAACATGTCACAAAGAGGGAATTTAAGATAAAAACCATTACCTATTTTCCTAGATTTCACTAACCTACTTTATCCACATTTATGAATAACATATATATATATATATCTTAATAACATAATTAGAAATTGTAATAATATTCATTTTCATTCATTAAATTTTTTTATAAGTTTGGGACCGAATCTTCATTTAATATTTAAAGAAAATAAAAGACCTCTTTTAACTAGGTAGAGGGAGACCCATTACATATCCTAAAGGCCCAGTGGGCATTTAGCCCATTACATGGTCCTTAGACCCAAATTTTTTACCCTAAGTCCTATTTTATATGAATTCTTTTGATTTTCCACATTAATGTTTATTGTTTTGATCATTTTTACTAGTTTCATAATATTAGTGTCCATGCTTATTATTATTTAAAATTTTATCATGAGTGGATCATTAATGTTTCAATTATTTATTATTAACAGTAATTTATGATGTTTCATATTAAATTCAGGAGTGTATTATCTTTTATCATTTAAGATTAAATGAATAATAGGCATGTTTCGACGATTTCTGAAAATCAAAGTGTGATTTCTTAATTCTTGAGTTATATTTTGATATACCATCTAAAAACCTAGAAAAAAATAATTTGTTAATTAATATTATATTATACCATATATTATATTTCTATAGTTATTCATGATATGAATTTATAGTATTATTTATGTATCTTGTTAAATAGACCCAAACATGAACATAACCTAATTTAATGAATAATTATGAAGTGAATTTTCTTTATGATAAATAAAAAAGGACAATAATGATAATAATTATAGTTTAATAGTTTGGTATATAATAATTATAAGGTATTTGAGATATAATTAATGAATGTGTAAATATTACAAAATTTGAATAAAATGCCTTCCTCTAAGTATGCTTATTTTAATTGATTAAATTATTTATGAATACTTTATGATCATATAATTAATATTTTATCAAATGTTTTATAAATTAAACATAGTGATATCATAAAAATAATATTTATCCATTAATATTATCTTTATATCCATCTTTTTTAGGTAGTTATCAAAAAAACATGATGCATCGTGGAGGCGGTGGTCCGCACAATGTACAAAACATGATTTTGTTTTTCTTAACATATGTGATATATGAACTAAAAAAATGATAATACCCATAATTTAGAAGCATTAAATTATTACAATGATATTAATAGAATTATATTATCATGTTTATAATAATTTCTAATTGAGATAAATGAGAATAAAAGTTATGTATTTTATTATACTCACATCAGGGACTTGAAATTTCCTTTGAGACCTCCTTTTAAATGTAGTCCACAGGGAAAATAATAGTGACTAAAAGATTCCTATATGGGAGTTTATTCTAGGATGATAAAATTGATAGAGTTTCAGGGAGATATTAGTAGGTAATACGAGTAATGTAGTGGTAGAGCTCCTTCACAAGTGAGAAGAAGGGTATTTTACATAATTTAAGGTTACTATTAAAGTTTTGAAAGCCAGAAAATGGAAACATTAAGAGAAAAATTTGATTGATGGTTGATAATGAAATCAAAAAATTCATTATGATAAAAAATTGAGTGTTTAACATTTTATCTTTTACCGTAATTTACTTTTACCTTGGTAATTAATTTATGACCTTAAATATTATTTTTCTTATAAAATATTAAGATGAAATTTTTTTATAAATTATTACTTATAATAATAAATTATAATCTAATTTTATAAAATAAAATTTATAATTCAAATAAATGTTAGTTTTAAAATAAATACACTAAATTTTGAAAGTTCATTTTTTTGAGAATTATAGTTTTTAAGGACAAAATTCTTATATAAGCTATAATTATCATGGATATTGATTTTAATAAAATAAATCGAATTATAATTAAAAAAATAATTTATAAAAAGATAAAAAGGTGAGAAAAAATAAAATCTCTCTTGAATAATACATGATTTATAGAAAATATAGAAAATTGTCTTATATTAAAATAACTTTTTAATTAGTTTTAAATTTTTTATAGGTTTTATAAGTTCATGGGATGTTTTAAAATGAATACTTTTACTCATAAAATTATTATTTATTTAATTAAAAGGTTTTTGTAATGTCTCTGATTTACCGTGTATTATTATTTTTAAATATTATATGGAATTTTTCAAGACCGGGTGTGAAACCGACACATCATTCTGAGGCCTGGTGAGCTCAGAACAGTGGTCTGAAACATTTAAGTTAAGGGAGTCGGCACTTGTGCGCGGTTGTGGCAGTTTCCAAACGGATACCTGGATTAAAAATATGAGGGCATCGTTGCATCCGAAAGGATGACTTTACCTAAGAAGAAGCCTACCCTCGACCAGCGCGGGTCAAGGGAAGAAGTTAATTTTCAGACGTTTTTTGTGAAATAAAATAAAATAAATTTTTCAATGTTTATTTTATTTTTATGGAAACATCTGCTACATCTCAGCGACATGGCGGCTAATTTAATTATAAATTCCATGTCATAATGGCTTATAAACAACAACTTAAATCATTAATTCCTCTGCGTAACAGAATGTTGAATCGTGTTTCCCTTTTTAATGGGTTAAGCGATCGGTGGTCGTCGAAAAATATTTTTGAGAGAAATCTCTTGAAGATCCGCATGAGCGCTGGAGAAAACCCTCAATGATGAATGAGGGCAGATCGAAGTTTATAATTGCTACACCAACGAATTTTTATTATCTCGACGATGAAGGCCACACAACACTTTCATCAGTGATAGATCCCAGTTGAGCTACGGTTTTGTTATATGAATTCATTCCTCATTTTTGAGTTTAAACGAAGAATGCGGATCAACCACGAACAAGTTGATCTGCGGATTCGTACATTCTTTTGAGAGGTATTTCTTTGGGATTATTTGGGGAATTTATTCTAGTGTGATTTATTGTTATTGATTTTCTGCTCCGTTTAAACCTATTAACGGGAGCGGACCAACGCCGTGATGAAGAACGACGGAGGTTTGATCCTCAAATTTGTTTTATTGGATTTCTCCCCCATTCATTCATGTGTTCTTCACATTCTTCATGGGGAGATTAACAAAGGATCATTTCTCATCCGTTATGTGATGAAAATATCGCAAATTGAGGAATCGACACCCCAATGACCTTGCGGTGGTGCGACGACGATAGCGGACGACGAATCAGACAGGATTAGGAAGGAACATTCTTCGAGCGTTCCTCATGAAGGAAGATCAAAGAATATTTTCAGAGCTCATATAAGGCCCAAAAACAACGGAATCAGCATCGTGGTATCGGGGCGACCAAAACATAAAGGTTTCATGGCGATCAAACGGCCGGATCGATGATCGGGGTAGCACGGGAGGTGTGCCGGCGGAGAGCATTGTTTCTAAAAATTTATAGAATACATAGGGTGTAATTATGAAGAACATGATGTGTACTTATGGCTATGGCGGCTAGGGTTTTGGGGGCCAGAGAAGGATCACACGGCGTGTGACCCTAGTCACATGACATGTTAGACTTCCCTCGAAGCTCGGCTTGTACTTTGGGAAGTACACAGACATGATATGATCGACACGGCTTCAGAGAACGGTGTGTACTGCAGGGAAGAGGTGGCTATGCAGAACTTGGCGTGTACCTAGGGGGTACAGAGACACAGAATGGAGTACATGACCATGTACTCCATCACACGGACAAGAGAGGCCATTAATGCGGGTCACCCCGTGTGCCGATTACACGGGTTGGTGTACACGGGTTGAGGACGGTGTAAGACCACATGGCCAGTGTACACGAGGCCAAACTCAGTCACTCAGACATGGTGTGTACATCGTACTACATTCTGTGTACTCAATTTTTCTATACGACTAGCCTTACGACACGTGTCGTTGTACACAGGCAGTACCCGGGGTCAGACAACACGGCGTGTAACTTTTCTACATGCCGTGTACTTTTTGGAAAATGATATGGTTCTCTTGATCACCGTATCTTAGACATCCTTCGTTTGGGTTAGTTCCCCTTATTCTCATTCCCTAGAAGCTCATGGATCATTTCCTTCAACCAGAGTATGATACCTTCAGCAGGACTTTATGTGATAAAGTCGGCATCCCTCTGAGAGGCAGGGAGTGAGATCCTCTATCCATTCCTGACCCTAGGTAGAGTCAGGCATCGATGTGACCAACTCTACCAGGCATTGATCCTCTACCTAGATGTTTTTTCACCTAGCTGGTGAATCCGGATGAGTCGTGGTATCCTCTATGGCCCTGGCAGTGATCCTCATTGTGTATCGTGATCATTCCCACTCAAGAGTGTGTCTCCCAAAATGAGTGCTTATATATATCACGATCCTTCCCACTCATGAGTGTGTCTCCCGTAATGAGTGAATCTACCTCCCGTAGCGGTTCCCGAAGTACAGTACTTTTTGGACGGATGTCATCAAAGCTACCAGACTCGTGGAGTGTGTTCTCCTGGAATGAGTGCTTCACAGAATCTTCGAACTGAATCCCAAACGGGGTATGTGACTGTGTGACATGACCCCAGACTATGGGTCTGAGATTTGAGTATATCTAGATTGTGTTTAACTTTCTATATATGGACATATAATGTGTATAGCTGACTGTACCTTTACTTTGTGTACTGCTTTGTGGTTTTTAGGGTCATTTAATGAGTATTGTTATACGCACCCATGAATGGGCTTTTCCCGCACGTGTTGTGTCTTGCATAGACGAGCATCATTTCGACAGAGTCCAGGGAGGATCAGGATAGGACTGGGCTTTCTGAGTTTGCTACAAGCCGAGCCATTCCTATGGCTACGAGCAACAGTCCCAGTACCTTTTTTGTTTACAGGTTGGACTTTGCAGATTTTGTACTTTTGTTTTGGTGGGATTGTATTTGGGCCCTGTTTACTTCAATCACTTTACATTCTATTTCACTCTGTTGGTTTGGTTTAGTCGTATGCATGCATTTTGTTTCTGAGTGTTTTTTCATTTCAGCATTTGTGGGCTTGGAGATGTGTGCGTGTGTACTAGTGATTAGACAATGCCTCCCATGTTAGTAAAATACCTACATAGTGCTAGTTACTAGCCCCTGGCTTATTGGAGGCGGGATTGGGGAGTCACGGTGCGGGCCCCACTAGGACGGGTCATGACAGAGTGGTATCATAGGTGGTCGGTTATACCTTAGGACCAGGATTCTATACTATTGGTTGGGGGAAATAGTGTTTGGTGTTTTGAGCTTGGCTTTCAGGCCAGAGACTCTAGTGTTGGTTTGGCGGCCGATGTATCCATACACCAGGGCTCTGATAACATGCTTTTCAACTCGGTACATGAAAACACTGGTTTCACAGAAATGAACAAGTGGTACATGCATCATACAGGAATGGGTTGTGTTTTCCATGTCCTTTGTGTCAGCTATCTAGATATACTCATTGACCATGGTACATCTTGTTTTTTTACAGGATGCCTTCGCGATGCATACCTGCTAGGATTCAGCAGCACAATCATGAGGATAAGCCCCTCAATGATGAGGCTTTGATAGGGGACCAGTTCCCCAGGTGTTGCCACTAGGTGGTGCAGTTTCTATGCCACCACCAGTGGAGCAGCCAGTGTTACCTGCAGTACTGACCGGCGAGGAGTGCAGGCTTAGCGCGCTCCATGATTTCCAGAGACAGAGACCCCTCAGGTTCTGAGGTGAGCCCAATCCTCAGGCGGTTGAGGACTGGATTAAGGTAGTGACCAGAGTTTTCCATCTAGTGAGGACACCAGCAGAGTAGATGTTGATCCTAGGAGAAAGCCTTCTTTAGGTTTTGGCAGGACGATGGTAGAGTCTGACCACACAGACTCATGATGAGGATACTCTTTCTTGGACGGAGTTTGAGTGACTCTTTAGGGAGGCCTTATCTCCAGTTACACTAAGAGTTGTGTGCATCCTGGAGCTTCTTCAGCTCTAGCAGGGCAGTATGACAGTAGCTGACTATTCCTCGAGGTTCACCAACCTCGCCCGGTACTCGATGGATATGGTCAGGGATCAATACTTCATAGCTCCAACATTCTATAAAGGTCTACGGCATGAAATCAGAGCAAGTTTCGAGACTCTATGCATATCGACTTATGCTAGAGTGCTTGAGCGGGCTTTGGTGATCAAGAGCTTCTTGGTGGAGCAGAGAAAGCCGACAACAGTCAGCAGCATGCAGACAGGTTTGGAGACCTCGGCAGTAGGGAGCCGGCGTCAGACGCAGGGATCAGGGCATGAGAGACGTCCGAGGAGGACCCAGGATAGGGGAACAAAAGTCCAGGGAAATAAGGCTAGATCCAGTCAGCCTAGTGAGAAGCGATGCTACACATGCGATGGTAGGGGAAATCTCGCTAGAGATTTCCCGACCCGTTGAGTTGCTGATCGGGAAGTGGTGGATGGACCATAGAGACAGAGGCAGAGAGTGGACCAGACAGACCTGCCAGGTGGTGGATGTGGCAGAGGAGCAGGGACAGCTTTGGGTGGCAGAACACACTTCGACTTACTTGCACCACCAACCCCAGTAGGTCCGCACCAGGCTCAGGGACCTGGGGGACAAGGAAGGGGACAACTGTATGTGGTCGAGGCATACGACCCAGGGGCTCCAGGGATGATTCGAGGTATGATCTGTTACTTTTATACCTTATATTCCATGCTTAAAGACATAGGTTCCAGTCATTCCTTCATATCCACATGTCTTGTATGAAACCTCGAGATTTCGGTAGAGTCGTTGACTCGATCCTTACGCTTGGAGACAACTACGAGAGGAGACTAGACGATCACGTACCTTTGCAGATAGTGTGATCTTACCGTTGGAGGTGATAGTTTTGGTTGGAACATCTTGGTGGTAGCGTCGAAGACTCACAACTTAATTCTCTGTATGTATTGGTTATCTTTGGTCCATACCCAGATTGACTGCTTTAGGCGAAGAGTGCGGTGTGTCCGCCGTGATGGAACGAGATTTTCTTTTGTCAGAGAATGGGAATCCCAGGCAGCGCAGAATCACTTATGCATAAGAGGGTGTATCCAATCACTCATGAGTTGGCTAGCCCTGCCCCCGGAGCACGGGATGTTGTGTGCTCTAAGTTCCTTGAAGTAGTGGTGGAGTATATGGACATCTATCCCGATGATGTTACAGGGTTACCTCCCCTCCGGGATATCGACTTCTGCATCGACTTACACCCCGGGATGACACCAATATTTTATTCATAATATCGTATTGATCCCATAGAGATTCCTGATATGAGGGTGCAATTGGATGATTTGCAGAGCAAGGGTTTCTTGAGACCCAGTGTTTCACCCTAGGCAACCCCAGTCTGGTTTTCCAAGAAGGTAGACTGGAGTCTGAGGTTGTGCATGGATTACCAGCACCTAAAATAGGTGATAGTGAAGAAAAAGTATCCACTACCAAGGATCGATGACCTCTTCGATCATCAAATAGATCACAGTGGTTCTCGAAGGTTGACCTTTGATCAGGCTATCACCAGCTACGAGTGTGGGATGTGGATATACCAAAGACAACTTTCAGATGCCGCTACGGTCACCATGAGTACTTGGTGATGCCTTTCGGCCTGACGAACTCCCCTACAGTGTTCATGGGACTGATGAATTTGATGCTCCAGCTATACTTGGGCCGGTTCGTAGTGGTCTTCATTGATGACATCCTTGTGTACTCGACGATAGAATAGGAGCATGTGAGACACCTGCGGATGGTTATAGGCATACTTCGAGCCCACCAACTTTATGGAAGGCTCTCAAAGTTCTAGTTATGGATTCAGGAGGTCCACTTTTGGGGACATGTTATCTCAACAGGTGGAGTAGCTGTAGACCCTACCATGGTAAAGGCTGTGTTAGCATGGGAGCCACCTCGGAGTGTGACGTTAGTGCGAAGCTTCCTTGGGTTGGCAGGATATTACTAGAGATTAATTCATGACTTCTCCTGGATATCAACACTGATGATTTCCTTGACCAAGAAGGGGAAACCCTTCATGTGTACGGAGACGTACCATCAAGGTTTAGAGTAGTTGAGACAAAGATTGATGAGTTCCCCAATCTTGAGATTGCTGGAGAGGGGTTTCGAAAACATAGTTTTCTGCGATGCATCAAGGACCGGGCTGGGCTGTGTCCTGATTCAGAGGTAGGCATTGATAGATTACGGATCACGCCACCTTATGAAAAATAAGCAGAACTATTTGACAAATGATCTCGAGTTGGAAACGGTAGTCTTCGCATTGAAGATGTGGTGATACTACCTCATGGGAAAGCTATTTATCGTCTACTCTGACCACAAGAGCCTCAAGTATATCTTCTCACAGGAGGATCTGAATCTGAGATAGAGGAGTTGGATATATTTCTTCCATAATTGTGATTTTTAGATCATCTATACTCCTAGAAAGGGGAACCGGGTGGCAGATGCTCTTGGCAGAAGGTCAAGCTCACAGTTGCTGAGTGAGGTAACACATCAGTTATCCACATTGCGGTTATCCTCCATGGATGGAGAGGACACAAGTTACCTACAGTCGATGTTTGTCACCCATCCACTCTTACAGTGAGTTAGGGAGGCACAACTTGGGGATTTCGACTATGTGGCGTTTTGTGCTCAGTTATCCATAGGACATGCTCCCGAGGGATATTCACAAAGAGGGGAGTACTTACTTATTTTTAAAGGATGCACTATTGTACCAGTGGCATTGTAGGAGGAGGTCCTGAGAGAGTTTCATACATCCCTCTATGTAGTGCATCCTGGAGTGGCAATGATGTACCAGGGTCATCAACAATAGTTCTGGTGGTTAGGCATGAAGAAAGCAGCAACAGAGTTCGTTTCTCGAGGCCTTACGTGTCAGCAGGTGAAGGCTGAGCACCAGGTTCCAGCGGGATTATCTCACCCCTAGATGTTATAGAGTGGAAGTGGGATGGAATATCTATGGACTTCATGACAGGATTACCATGAACGTCCAAGAGACATGATTCCATCTGGGTGATCATTGACAGACTCACCAAGTCGTCCCACTTCCTATCAATTAGGGAGCAGAGTTCTATAGAGAGCATGGGATGCCTCTATGTGCAAGAGATAGTTCGGATTCATGGAGGACCATCGAAAATAATCTCGAACTGAGATTCACTTTTCACATCCCGGCTTTGGAAGAGATTACAGGAGGATTTTGGGACTCAGCTGCGCTTGAGCACAGCGTTTCATCCACAGACAGATGGTCAGATGAAGTGGACTATTGAGGTTCTGGAGGATTTTTTCCAGGCCTATATCATGGACATTAGTCGCAGTTGGGAGGACCACCTACCACTGGTGGAGTTTGCATACAATAATAGCTACCACTCCACCATTGGTATGGAACCATTAGATGCCTTGTATGGGAGACCCTGTCGGTCAATGCTTTATTGGACTGACCCCGGAGAGTCAGCACTCATGGGTCCAGAGTTGGTATGAGCTACCACCGAGAAGGTGAAGATCATCCGAGTGTGGATGAAGATTGCACAGAGATGGAATAATTCTAATGCTGACAAATGAAGAAGACCTCTGGAGTTCGAAGAGGGACACCATATCTTTCTTTGGGTCTCACCTCGACAGGGGTTACAGAGATTTGGTCGAGGTGGCAATCAATCTTCGAGGTTCATCAGACCTTTCCAATACTATGTAATGTTGGTGAGAAGGTGTACTGCCTAGATCTACCGCCACAGTTGCATTGAGTACACGATGTCTTCCATGTGTCACAGTTGAGATGGTACGTGCATAACTCATCGCACGTCATCGACTGGGGAGAGCTAGACATCGAAGATGGAGTTAACATTTATGAGTACCCAGTGGAGATCGAGGATCGTTAGGAGAGGATCCTTCGTGGGAGATCGATTCCCTTGGTGCGCGTCCAGCCTCAGCATGGGAATCATTAGGAGATCACGTGGGATCGGGAGGCCCAGATCTGTGCCTAGTACCAACATCTTTTTGAGTAGCCTTTTTTTTTGGATTTTTGCGGACGTAAAGCCCCAAGGTAGGGAGAATTTAATGACTCGGATTTGTTGTGTATTATTATTTTTAAATATTATATGGAATTTTTCGAGATCGGGCATGAAAATAACACATCATTTCTAGGCTCGGTGTGCTCGGAACGGTGGTTTGAAACTTTTATGTTAAGTGAGTCAGTACTTGTGCGTGGTTGTGGCAGTTTCCAAATGGATACCTGGATTAAAAATTTGAGGGCACCATTTCATTCGGGACGATGACTTTACCTAAGAATGAGCCTTACCTCCACCAGCGTGGGTTGGGGGAAAAGTTTAATTTTTGGACGTTTTATGTGAAATAAAATAAAATAAACTTTTAAATATTTATTTTATTTTTATAGAAACATCCGTTGCGGAGCAGAAACATGGAATCTATTTCAATTTTAAATGCCATGTCATAATGGCTTAGAAATAGAAACTTAACTCATTAATGTCGTAGTGTAACAAAACATTGAATCATGTTTCCCTTTTTAATGGGTTAAGCGATTGGTGTCCATTGACGAATTGTTTTGAGAGAAATCTCTGGAGGATCCACGGGAGAAAACCCTCAATGAAGAACGACGACAGATCGAAGTTTAGAATCACTTACCAATGAATTTGGAGGATCTCTATGATGACGTTCTTGTGACACCTTCATCAGCGATCTATCCCAATTGAAGTAGGGGTTTGTTATTTGGATTCATTCCTTGTTTTTGAGTTTAAACGACGAATGCGGATCAACCATGAAAAACATGATCCACAGATTCGTACGTTCTTACAATATAAATTTCATTGGGGTCATTTGGGGAATTGATTCTAGATTGATTTATTGTTATTGATTTTCCGCTCCGTTTAAGCCAATTAACGGGAGCAGATCAACGTTGTGACGAACAACGATGGAGGTTTGTTCCTCAAATTTGTTTTATTGGATTTCTCTCCCCCTTTCTTTCATGTGTTTTTCGCGTTCTTAGCGGGGCAATGAACAAAAGATCATTTCACATCCATTATATGATGAAACAATCCAAAATTGAGTAGTCGACACCCCAACGACCTTGAGGTGGTGCGATGATGATAGCAGATGACGAATCAGACCAGATCAGGAAGGACCATTCTTCGAGTGTTCTTCACGAGGGAAGATCAAAGCATGTTTTCAAATCCGATCGAAGGCCCTAAAAACCCCAAAGCATCTTCGTGGTGTCGGGGTGACCAAAACATGAATGTTTTATGGTGATCGGACAGCCGGATCAACGATCAGTGCAGCATGGGAGGCGCGCCGATAGAGAGGGTTGTTTCTGGAAATTTTTAAAATACCCAGCATGTACTTCAAAAGAACACAATGTGTAGTTCTAGTGGTGGAGGATAGTGTTTCGGGGGACAGAGATGGATCACACAGTGTGTGACCCTGGTTACATGGCATGTTAGACTTCCCTTGAAGCTCGGAGTGTACTTTGGGAAGTACACGGACACGAGATGATATACAGGGCTTCAGAGCACGATGTGTAGAGCAAGGAAAATGAAACTATGCGGGACTCGGTGTGTACCTCAGGGGTACACGGACACGGGATGGAGTAGAAAAGCATGTACTCCATCAGACTTCCAGGCGAGGCCAATAACGTGGGTCACCTTGTGTTCCAATTACACGGGTTGGAGTACACGGGTTGATGACAATGTGCGGGCACATGGCCAACATACACAAGGCCAACCCCAGTCACTCAGAAACTATGTGTACATCGTACTACATGTCGTGTACTCAATTTTTATATACGACCAGCCTTACGACACGTTCTGTTGTACACGGGAAGTATCTGGGGTCAGACAACATGGCGTGTAACTTTTCTACACGCCGTGTACTTTTTGGAAAACGAAATGGTCCTCTTGTTCACCGTATCCTGAATATCTTTCATTTGGGTTAGTGACCTTTATTCTCATTCCCCTGAAGGTCAGGCATCATTTCCTTCTATTGGAGTATGATCCCTTCAGTAGGACATTCTGTGATAGATTCGGCATCCCTCCAGGAGGCCAAGAGTGAGATCCTATATCTTTTCCTCACCCAAGGTAGAGTCAGGCATCGACGTGACCATCTCTACTAGGCATTGATCCTCTACCTAGATGGTGTATCACATAGATGGTGAATCCGGATGAGTCGCGGTATCCTCCATGGCCCTAGAAGTGATCCTCATCTGTGTATCATGATCTTTCCCACTCAGGAGTGTGTCTTCCATAATGAGTGATTCTATCTATCATGATCCTTCCCACTCAAGATTTTGTCTCCTGTAATGAGTGCATCTACCTCTCGTGGCGGTTCTCAAAAAATAGTACTTCTCGAACGGACGTCATCAGAGCTACCAGACCCGTTTAGTGTGTTCTCCCAGAATGAGTGCTTCGCAGAATCTTCGAACTAAATCCCTAACAAGGTATGAAGCTATGTGACTTGACCCCAGACTACGGGTTTAAGAGTTGAGTATATCTGGATTGTGTTTCACTTTCTATATGAGGACATATACTGTGTATAGCTAACTATACCTTTACATTGTGTACTGCTTTGTGGTTTTCGGGTTCCTCTACTGAGTATTGTTATACTCACCCCTGCACAGGCTTTTCCCGCAGGTGTCATGTCTTGTGCAGACAAGCAGCCTTTTGACAGAGTCTAGGGTGGACCAGGACATGACCAGGCTTTCTGAGTTCCTTACAGGTCGAGGTGTTCCTACGGTTACGAGAAGCATTCCATACACCTTTTTTGTTTACAGGATGGAATTTGCAGTTTTTAGACTTTTGTTTTAGTGGGCTTGGAGATGTGTACGTGTGTACAGGTGCTTAGGAAATGCCTCCCATGTTAGTAAAATACCTACACTGTGCTAGTCACCATCCCATGACCTATTGGAGACGGGCTTAGGGAGTCATGGCGTGGGCCCCACTGGGACGGGTTGTGATAGGTTATATAAATTTCTTGTTGTTTATTATATAATTTTAATGTCAAAAATTTTATTAATTTGTGAAAACCTTATTTTTTGTCTAAAAGATAACCTTTTCAAAAAAATATTAAAAGTTTATAATAATTAAAATTTGATATCAATAATTGGAAAATGATTTTCATTTCTATTATTTCGAAACCCCATCATTTATAAATTCATTTATTGAGAAAAATCATAAAATATAATTTTGAATCCATTTTTATTAGACAAATACATTTTAAAATATTATCTATTATAATTATTATTTTGAATCATTTACCCTATAATTTCATGTTAACCAAATCTAAAAATAATATAAAATTTATCATTAATCATTTGTTTCTTGAAATAAAAATGTTTTCTATAAAAAATAAAATATATATTTTTAAAAATAATTTCCTATGAAATAAATG
Source organism: Viscum album (assembly GCA_963277665.1). NCBI lineage: Eukaryota > Viridiplantae > Streptophyta > Magnoliopsida > Santalales > Viscaceae > Viscum > Viscum album. The sequence goes on along the minus strand of OY728145.1, from coordinate 332,546,639 downwards.
ATCTTATTACTCATTATAGAAAATCTAATTAAATTTAATTCATATTAAAATTAGAATATGTTTTTCACCTACATATAATAAATAAATTAATTAATCATGTTCTTTACTTATAATTCAACAACTAGGTTTTTAATGATCAGACATAAATATTTATATTATATATATATATATATATCAATTTATTTTATGTTCAGTTTTGCATGTGTAAAATGTTAACTAACAAATTAAATTATTTAAAGGTAATAATATATTATAATTATTGGGAGATATATTGTCCCCCTTTTAAATAAATAACATCTTCCCAGCATGAATCATAAGATCAAAATAATTTTTTATGGAAATCATAATTAACTAAAACATACATGGGGATAATGGGTTTATTTAGGATATAGAATGTGATTTATCTATATGAAAAATAATTATAATCTCTTTATAAAGGGAGCTAACCAATTCTAAATTTCACATAGATCTCTACCAAGGTATGTATATCTATATCACTAAGGAATAACTTCCAACAAACCATAAAAATATTTTGTATGATAATAATAGAAGTATGGTTTTATTTATAACATAGTATCCAAAATTTGGTTAAAAGATACATAATGTAAGACACTAGAAAATCAAGAGTGATGAATCATTATATGATTCATTACTAGTATATTCATAGGATTTTCCTTGTTCCCATGGTTGTTGGTGACTGTCTCCCTTATTTTCCCTCGGATTGCAACATTGTGTCCCATAATTCTTATTTCTATTAGAAATGAAGCAATGAATTTTTATAGGTTCCCTATTTACCTTGAACATTTTAGTCTGATAACCTTTGATTCCTCATTATAACATTTACACCAAGGTTTCTTCCCACTACTTTGAAATGGAAAAAATTCAATATTTTTTCCTTTATCATCTTTGTCACTCTGATTTCAATACGATTCCATACTTATCATCTTTAGGGTGTTTAGTATTTTAAATGTGATCACATTGTTAATATAAATTCTTTATTGATGGTTTGGTAAAATTTCATGATTTCTCACTCCATCCCTTATCCTATTAGGTCATTAATCAATATAAATTCATTTTTAAGGGAATCCAAGGATAATTTGGTTCCTTCGGGCATTATATATTAGTGAAACAAAGAGAGTTAACATGAGTTATTATCATTATAAAATTATTATCAGAGATAACCACAGGAAAATTTGACCTTAAGATGTCACACTTTATAAAACTATCATTATATCCCATAGTTCATACCACTCAACTTGAATCACTCTCAATTAAACCTATATAACTCATAATGTAATGTATATCATTCTTGGTTAATGATTGATTACTTTGAGGTGGGTCCTATCATAATTTTTAACCATATACTTAAACATATAGATCCAAAATTATGATGAAAATTCGTAAAATATTGTTATCTGAAAAATCATTGAAAGATATACTCTAAAAAATCCAACTTATCCTTCCTAAAAAAACATTAGTCATTCCAATAGTCATATATCAATGTATGTATATACCCTAATCATGTAATAATAATAAAATACCTTTCCAAAAACCATTTGATTCTCCAATACATTAAACCACAACGAGATTATGTATTCCTCGAAAAAATAACTCTATATTTAACCCTAAAATTCTATTATCCACAAGTTCATAATGTGACACAGTAGTCACGATATATCATAATTCTAAAAATGATATTGACTTAACTGAAAATTTCATGAATCGTTTATCAATCATAGAGTTTATAATTTTTATCTAATATACTTATTAGAAACTAAACCAAACTTTATTATATCCTTATCATGTATATATTAAACATAAGTGTCTTCTAAACCATAATCTTGTGTTCTCAAATAGTTATCTCCAAATATAACATTTTCATAAAATATTTTTTTAGTTTATTAATACAATTTAATATATATCACCATACATTTAATGTTAATAAAAAAAAGAATAATCTTTAGATCATTCTCACAATCATCATAACAATTAGAATATATGAAAACAACATTCATAAATATCACTCACTGATGAGAACATCTAAGAGTTTCCAGATTTCTAAAGTATCAATATTACTACCTTATGTAATACTAATAATGACACATTTTAAATCAGAACTAGAAAATAATAAGGTTTTCAAACATTTTAGTATGTTTCATAATTATATTATAATACATATTGGTTTTTAGGAAGATATTGTTCTCAACTTCATTTTCATGATCCTTCTTGACAAAAATAAAAAATCAAAAATGGTTTTGTTAATATTTAAAATATGAATATGAATACATAAATATGAATATTTTTACCATTAATACACCAGTATTTTCAATATATGACACATTTGGATCAACCTATGACTCCCTTAATGAATCCTATATTATATGTAATAATTGTTTAGGTTCTCCAACCTAATTAGTTATAAATATTATTAAATCTTTTAAAATGGATTGTAAAGATAATGTTATTAAGTAAATCATATCCCCTCATATTTTCTCTCCTACTGTGAAGTTGTAGGCCCACTCCTCATGCATTAGAGTAATGATTTATTCAATACTCAACCAACCCTTTTTAGTGTGATTACACCCTAGTGCATGTATATCATTTCTCCATCCAATTTACTATATCCAAATAAATATATATTATTACTAAAATCCATATAATATCTCCCTTACCACAATTTTAGGATATTTTCCAATACTTATACTTATTAATAGGGTTTTTATTAATGCTTAATTATATGAATCCCCAACCAAAATGTGCATCATTATCATACCATTAAATCACATACTACTCTAAAGGGTTATATATTAAGATCAGGAATTACATATAAAACTTTAAATTATCTTTGAAAAAAATCATAGTCATGAAATTTATATAAAAAATTTCGTAGTTACCAACTATGAATCCCTAGACCCACACTCCTGAATGTAGTTCTCATAGGCAAATAATTTGTGTACAATCATTGAAACTAGCAATAAAAGAATTGATAAAAAATTACATATCTATTTTTTAAAATTATTCAATCTATTACATGAGATGTAAGTTTTAGGTAAATAGACAAAGATAATGAGGAAACATAAGAAATTAATAAATAATATGGTCTTTGTAATAAGTGTACATTATTTTTCCACTATATATAATAAGCTGCTTAATTCATTATAAGACATAAAAATCTCTCATAAATTCATACACATGTGCTGTCTTTATAAAATGTCCCATGTATGAATTTTTATTTTAATGTAGGTAATGGAAACATAAGAAAGAGGTGAAATCAAATGCTCATCTAGGAAAATAGAAAACTATTTCATAAAATGTATAAATATGATATAACAACCCTTCTTTTTATTACACAATTAAACCTAATTTATTAAATAAAATCCACTTGATTCAACATAAAAGATAGAGTGCTCTAGTGTCTTTGGGGCTTCGGAACATTAAATAACCACATAGAACATCAAACGCAGAACATATTTATTGAAAACATCTTTTACATGACCACTGCATTCCCTCGAACCTAGAATTTCCTGGGATAACCTAAGGACATGCATAAGAAAAGGGTGAGCTATAAATCCTAGTAAGGGAATAAACATGGAATAACATGAGGATTAAAATACATGTTTGTCAATAGGCATATCAATGGATCACAAGAGAAACATGAACATAAAGGCATGATAAATCGTGATAATTATAACTTGTAAATGTGGAAACAACACTTAACATGGAATTAGCATGAGCCAAATATCATTTCACATAGAGCTTGAGTAAAAACTCATTACACATGAAGCATTAGAAAACCCTCATTCCACATGAGTTAGCATGAGTAGACACCCATTGCACATAACTTATTATGATACTTTACATTACCCAATGCATTGGAGCGCTATCAGGGTGCACCATTCTTAATCATTTCATTTCATGAATAAGTGTGCCACATGGATCATAAAACATATATATGTTAAACATAAACATTTATTCGATGATAAAGGAGTGTGTAATTAATACATGTAACTATTTAAACAATAAGTAAATGTGAATAATGTTGAATACCCTTGAAAAAGAAATGGTAATGGTATTCACTACATAATGACTTTGGATTGGAAAATCACGGTGCAATTTTTTTGTGTAACGACGTGACATTAGAACTCATAAAAATGGTTGATGACAGATAAAGGGGTGTCTCTTAATATTTACCTGAAATTTAAAGTAAGGGGTAATATAAATACAAGTACCAACAATTTTAATGGAATTTAGATTTAGGATACAATAGAATTAATTGAATGTAAATGAGGAGAGAGAAATATCTTATATAATTTTGGCATGGTAACAGGTATACATGGAAGGCATCGATTAGATAGAAATGGGTCTCTCATAATTCAAACATAAATAGTACAGTATAGTTCTGGTGTGAAATCATACCCCAAAATTCTTAATTGAAAATAAAAGGGCATAAAAATATTAAGAAACATTAATAAAAAGATAAAGGAAGGAATCCCTTACTTGGATGTGTGATCCAAAAAACTTGGGAGAGGTTTGAGAGAGGCTTCTTGGGAACTTGGGGCACCTTGTGAGGATTCTAGAGAAAGGGAGTAAGCATTAGGTAGAACATAAAAATCTTTTAGTGAGGAGTAAGTGCGAGCTTGGGTGGGTATATATAGGAATAGATAGGGGATTCTTTATTATTTAACTAAATTTAATTTTTTATTAAGCCAATTTAAGGACAAGTGGGAAGCCAAAGTTCGGACACAAGGACTACGTGCTGAAAGAGCTCATAGAATTGCTAAACACAAGACTAAGGTTATTTTAGCTAGATTCTCTATATAATTCCCAGGGTAGAGTACTAACCTGGATTTCTAGATCCTCCCAGATAATTGCTTCAAGGTGAGAAATCATTCTGTCAATTATCCGGACGAATTCCTCCAAGGTGATTCTACCTTGGTTGCAGCCTTGGATGATGATTCGATCTTGCTCATCTATCCATGCTTCATGCTCCTCTATGGCCTCAGTATGCAAGACTCTTTCATAAATCCTTAAAATCTATTCATTTGATGTGTTTGGCCAAAGGACCTTTTCAAGCATCTCTTCCTTAGAGTGGCAGATGAGCCTTAGACACTTCGCACCCTCTTCCTCTATTACTCTTGATTCTCTACTTGGATCCCCAGTTTCCCCATCTTGAAGGTCCTTGCTTTCCTTGCTTCTACATTTCTTGGATGACCTGGTTTCCCTTGGTTTTGGAAAGTGAGAGTAGTCTTTGCACCCCTTGGGATTTTCCCCTGAACCTCTATGCATTTCCCTGAGTCGTGCTTTCCTTTTTCCCCTTCTTCCTTCTTGGACTGTAGGGACCTTTCTATTGGAATTGGTCCAGGATGTCAACTAAGAGTTAGCCAAAACAATCATCACCTGAATCTACATCCTCTTGTGACAATGACTATTATTGAGTTGATAGGCCTTCAAATCGGTGTTTCAATTCAACCCCTGGACCTTCTTTCAGAGCCCTCGGCCTACCCGAAGAATCCAAATTGCCTACTTTGACCGCCCAGTCCTTCTTCTTCTTCCCCTTGCTCCTAGTCATTTTAAAGGAGGACATAGAAATGAGTGTGTTTGGATCAAGAAGACCCAATAAGCTATCCTCTTCCTGCCTTCCTTGACCATCCTGACTTCCTTGACCATGGAGAGAGCTTGTAACTACATGAAAAAAGGAATTCCCCAACAATGCCTTGACAGATGGTTCGACCTCCTTTCTAGATTGAGACTGCTAGTTAGATCCCTCCCATTCCCGACCACGAGGACCCCATGGGCGATGGACCTCGCTAACACCCTTCACCACACCAATATAGACAATTATATCTGAGACTGGATACTCCAACACATCCACATTCAAGGATAGCTTCTTTCCTCCCCCCTGCACTGCCTCCACTTCATTCTCCAATAAGGAACTGATTCCAAAATCCAGCCTTAACCGAGCTATGACATCCACAACCCATGGCAAGGGGGTAATGGCCTCCACATCCTTCACTGCTTCTGGAACCACATGATAAGTCCCCTACAAAGGATGGCCCTCTCGAGGACTACCTTCTATTTCCATCCTCAAATCCTTGTCTGGACCGAAATGAACCCCGCCTGGGTCCCATTCCACATGATTCACCCCACGCGCCTCTGCAGGCTTGTCCAGTCCTGCTCTATTTGATAGATGAATCACACCGGGAATGGACTGCTCTTGGGACTCTTCTGGTTAGGAATTCAATAATTGTTGAGCCCTTGGACCTTGAAGACATCCAGGGGCTGAATGTCCTAAATGATGGAAATCTGAGAAAAACGCTGGCCGAGACTCGAAGACCACCTATTGTTTGCATCTGAGTTCTTCACCAACCGAAATCCAAAGCCACTCTGTAAGAGGCTTTGAAACATCGATCTCAACACAAACACGAGGGTTGATAGGTTTCCAAATAGTAGCAGTCCTACTATCTGAACAGATAAATCTACCAACCATGTTCCCTAACATTCTTATTACTGACGGAATCTGAAAAGGAAGCGGCAAATCTGGGAAGCTATCCCACACCACCGTCATCGGTTCATCCCGATTCACGATGGATTCGATGGACCAGCGAAGGAGGTAAAATCCTCATCCATTGAGGGTTCGAGGGGCATTGGACCGAGCAACAATCAAGTCGATCTCAAGGGAAAACTGAACCACCATCTGACGCAGGTTGAGCAACCCGACCACCGCGCGGTCTTGAAGTCCCCAATCTTCAAACACGAATCGGTCAAAACCACAATCGAGACCGCCGATTTTGCCCATGGTTTTGGCCAAATGGAAGTGGAAATGTTATTTTATATGGAAATTGTCCGAAAGTATTAAAATAATAGGGTTCATTATGTGGAGGTGAGTCACACTTTCAAGGAATTCAATTTAGAAAGATAAAATGTTTTATATGTCTTGAAGTGTCCAATAAATCATTGTAAATTAATCAAAACAAACTTAAAATCACATAATTTTAATTTTAAAACACATATTGGCCAAAAAAATGTTTAGATTATTTTATTACATCCTTATTGGGTAATTATGATGTCATAAAACACATTATATATTTAAACAGTATTTAAGTTTTACCCAAAAATTCGACTATCTAAGAAAATTATGAAAAATTCATCATTGGATAATTTCGACGTCATGATTCCAAAAATAGTATTCATTTAATCTAAATAATTTTCTAAATATGTGAATTTTCACTTTTAAAATAAAAACATATATTTATCGAAAATTCATGGGTTTTAACAAAGAAAGCTTTCAAACCTTAATAAAAAATTACAATTTCATTCATAAAAATTATATGATCATTTATAAATAATAAAAGTAATTTAATAATAATAATTTTTTATTAAAATATTATTTAATTAAAAAATCCATTGATTTAACAAAATAGATTACTTAGTTGAATATTAACTAAAAAAGAAATTTCTTCTTAAAAAATATTTAAAAAATTACAATAATAAAATGAATGTATATTCAAAATTATATACAAAAATAATTCATATAATCATAGTTACGGTCACCATTCTTAAGGGTATTTTAAAAACTAAAAAAACATAAAACCAAAGAAGTTAATATTTTATATAACCATTTTACATAATAATACATTTAATCAGATCAAGAGGGGGTTTCATTAATGAATTATTGGGTCATTACAATCTTCCCCTATTAAGAAATATTACCCTCTAGATTTTATTTTCCCACACTAAATAGATGTGGGTAAATTTGCTTTATCACTTCCTCCAATTCCCACATCACATCATCCAACATGTTGTTTCACCCAAACACCTTGACGAGGGGCATTGTCTTATTTCATAGAACTTTTTCTCTACGATCTAAGATCTTCAACAGGTTTCTCCTCATAAGAATGATCAACCTCAAGATGTACTACCTCTAAAAAGATTACATGTGAAGGGTCCGGTATGTACATCCTTAAGAGAGATACTTGATTGAAATCATGTACTTTTCCATGGTAGGTGAAAGTGCTAGTCGATGGTCACAGCCCCGACATGATCAAGAATCTCAAAGGGGCTGATGTACCTAGGACATTACTTACATTTCATTCCAATCCACATGAACTTATTCCATGGAAATATGCTTAGAAACACCATGTCTTCAACATTAAACTCAAGGTCTCATCATTGGTTATCTTCATAACTCTTCTATCGAATTTGGGCTGCCATGATATGTTGTTGAATTGTTTTCACCTTCTCCACCATTTCATTGACCATTTTATTTCCTAGAATCTAACCCTCACTGACTTCATCCCACAATGACGATGTTCTGAACCTTTTCCCATAAAGGGATTCATATAGTTCCATTCAGATGATTGAGTGAAAAATGTTATTATTGGAGAATTCAACCAGTCGAAGATGTCAGTATCATCCTCTTTTAAATTACATAGAACATGATCCTATGATATCATTCAATTTTTTAATAGTTCATTCAGATTGGCCATCAGTTTGAGGATGATAGGCCATACTAAAGTCCAGTTCAGTTCTTAGATCATGTTGGAGACTTTTGTAAAACATTGAGGTGAATCTAGGATCACAATCAGATACAATAAATAGTGGCACTCCGTGCATCCTTACCACTTCTTTGATGTAAATCTGTGTAAGTTGATCCAATGATAAGTCCTCTCAAATCACTATAAAGTGAGCCGTCTTAGTAAGGTGATCCACAACAACCAATTTAGTATTGTTTCCATTGGAGGTCCTTGGATGTATAGTGATAATGTACATGGAAATTTCCTCCCACTTCCATGTTGGTATGGGTAGGGGTTTCATCATCCCCTTAGACTTTTTCCTCTCAGCCATCCCTTGCTGATATACCAGACACTTTGACGTTTATTCAGCAATATCACTTTTTATATTGTCCCACCAAATGTTTTCTCAGATATCTCAATATATCATTGTTCCCCTAGGGTGAATATAGAAGTTTTAGTTGGGTGAATCCTTCAGAATCTCCTTCTTTATCTCTGGATCGGATGGTTCACATAATCCTGACCCAAATCTCACAATTCCATCCATATCAACCATGAACATTGAGGATTCCCCATTTATGATAGCTTCTATGATTTTATGAATTTACACATCCTTTCTTTGAGAATCCTTTATTTTATACAAGAGGGATATTTGAGAAATAATTTTATAAATTATTGGAGATGTTCCACCCTTGACAATTCCCAGGTCTATCCTCTATAAATCTATGATGATGGGATCCTTCTCAATTCTCATCAATGACATAATTGCTTCATCCTTTATACTTAGAGAATCTTCCACATTGTTCATTTTCCCAGGATGGTAATGGATTGAGAAGTCAAAATATTTGATGAGTTCTATTCATATTTATTGGCGCATATTAGGCTCTCTCTGTGTGAATATATATTTGAGGTTCTTTTGATCAGTATATATCTCACACATCTCCCCATAGAGAAAATTCTGCTAGATTTTCAATGCAAAATTCACAGTTGCTGACTCCAGATAAGGCGTGGGAAAGTTTTGCTAATTGATTTTAATCTTACTTGAGGTGAATACTATCACTTTATCATTCTGCATCAACAAACAACCCATGCCCTTCTTTTAAGCATAACTAAATACCATAAAATGTCTTCCACTAGTGGGTAATGTGAGCACAGGTGCTGTAGTAATCCTCTTTTTCAACTCCTTCAAGATTTCTAAGCATTCTTTAATCCATGAAAACATTACTCATTTCTAATATAGCTTGGTAATAGGGTTGGACAATCGTGATAAATTTCTCACAAATCATCGATAATATACATCTAACCCTAAGAAGATATGGATATCATTTACAGATGTTGGCCTCAGCCATACCTCTATTGAAGGTGTCATAGAGGGATCCACAGATATACCATTTCATGTGATGATATGGCCCAAGAATGAGACCTCCTTCAACTAGAAATCACACTTTCTGTACTTTTTATAGAGCTTCTTATTTCGCAAGGTCTCTAGTATAGTTCCTAGATGATCCTCAGGATCCTCCTTCGTTTTGAAGTATATTAGAATATCATCTATAAAGACTACCACAAATTTTTCAACGTAATCTCTATATACTATATCCATCATGTACATGAAGACTTATGGGGAATTAGTTAGTTTGAAAGGCATTATATGAATTCACCGTTCCCATATCATGTACAAAAAGAAATCTTGGGGTTATCTTCCTTATTCACCCTTAATTGATAATATCCTGACAAAAAATCATCCTTGGAGAAGTATTTCTCTCTACACAACTGATCGAACAAGTCATCAATTTATGGAGGAGGATACTTGTTCTTTATCGTGATTTTGGTAATCCCACTATAATCAATGCAAAGATGCATTGACCCATTCCTCTTCTTGGAGAAGAGGACTGGTGCACCCCATGTTGAGGCACTTGTGCAAATAAAACCTTTATCAAAATTATAATTTAGATGTTTGTTTAGCTCCTAATGTTATACAACAACCATTCTATACATAGTCTTGAATATTTAAAATTACCCAGGTATAATTATAATTGAGAATTAAGAATCTATTCTAGGAGGAAGACTAGGCAAAACCTCGAAAAACACTTCACTGAATTCCCTCACAATATGCATGTCTTCAAGAATGGTTGCCTCCATGGACTCAATCATCTGAGCCAGATATGTGTCCTCATAGGGAAATAATATCCACGATTGAGATGATGGGGCTAATGATGAATCATTTTCCTACTTTCACTTCTATAGAATCGGTGGTCAATTCTCCACATGGAGAGTAATTTTCCTCTCACGACAATTTATGTCGGCTCTATATAAGGAAAGTTAATCCCTGCTGAGAATTGCATCAAATTCTAACATAGGGTGTATGTCGAGGTTCTCCAAAAATTTCAAACCACAAATTATGAAAAGGGATGAGTTATATTCATGGGATGCAATGATTGCCCCATTCTCTGTACTCACCGACATCTTTACATCCAAGATTTGTGGTGGGGTTGGGATTGTTCTACAAAACTTTCGGGGTATAAAAGTATGTGTAGAACCTGAATCAAAAAGTATGTTTTCTATTATTTAATGAATAACTAGCATACCTATCAAGACTTATTTTTCAGGGTTCACTTCGGTGATATTGATGGCAAAAGATCACCCTTGCTGCCTTGAAGGTTATTGGTTGCCTCTGAAAACCCTTGGCTTAGGAAACTGATTTTCAAGGTTCCATGGTTATTTGTAGTTGAATCAATGAGAAATGCATTGAGTTTATAATTGAGAGTCCAATCCTCTATATTAGACATAGGTTTTTCTTGTTGGTAGATAATTACCAGGTTCCTCTCTCTTCCACACCTAAAGCATGTCCGCGTCCCCTTCAGGCAATTTCTAAGGTGCTTCCTTGCACACCTTTGGCAAGTGGGGTGTTTGATTTTCCTATCACCATTTGATTTATCCATCGGACTTCCATAATTGAAGTCCAACATATGCTTCTTATCACCATTATAACCCTAATATTCTTCGATCTCCATTTCAACGTTGAGGGCACTTCAAACAATTTCCTAATAGTTGTCGAAGTCACAGATTGACAAGGATTTCCATAGGCTCGGGTTCAGCCTACCAAATAAGTGGTCAACATTGCATTCAGGGGTAAAAAAAGATGGAGGTGTATTTTGAAAGACTTGTGAAGTTTTCCTCGTAAACGCCAATGGATTATTAGTATTATTGCTTTTGGGAAAGGAAGTCCCTTTCCATCGTAAGCATGAGGGTGCGTCGAAAACATTTATCGACAACATCTTCTAGAAATCCTTCCATTCCGATGCCTCGATATCCTCCTCAGAATTTGTATTTTTGATCAATGTCACTATTGATCAGCTTCACCCTCTATACATTGTGTAGCTAAAAGATCCATCTCTTGTTTTGAATATTGAAGGATGAAGAAGAACTTTTCAATGACGTTGATCCATTTTTCGGTGATTGAGGGATCAGATGATCCATTAAAAGTAGGAGGCCTTTGTCTCATGAAGCTCTCTATAAGGACTTATTCCTTCTTGGGGGGGTTGAATTTTCTTTTTGACCCATGTGTCTATTCAAATCTTGAGTTAACTAAGAGAGTATCATGACAAAGTTCATGATTTCTACTCCCATCAGATTGGGGATATCATTAGAACAGTCAGCGCATTGATCTTCCAATCGGTTGTTAGCCCAAGTCCTCCTATTATCTGTCATTGGTTGGACTAAAAGAAAAGTTAGTGGTAACACAAAATGGGTAATACAAAGGTAAAAATGGATGATTTATAAATTAATTTTATTTCCTTAACTTATGAACCTGTAAGCTTCAATCTATGTTATCCATGATCTAATTTATAACATGTATTCTTAGTGGCATTTTTTTTTAAATTCCCTTAATAATGGTTCATACTAAGCTTGTTAATTTACCAAAGAATATCCCCCTGGAGTTTCATAACCAAGAGTGCATCAAGTCTCGTTGTTGTGTACCAGGATACTTTAGGTCAAGCCTGATACTCCTTGTCGGAGTTTTCACTCTTAGGTACATCTGTGCTAGAGCCACCTCTACCTGCTCGTATTCATTCAGGGATGTATTTTTTTGATAAACCACTTAATAAATACTCACCAAAAATTATTTATTTTTATATTATACTTAGTCTACTCTCAAAGGCTTCATGAGTGTTTTCTAATCCTAATCCCAAAATTTAATATACCTATCCTCTGATACCAACTATAACAACACTTATTTTTATTGCACACTTAAACCTGATTTATGACATAAAATCCACTTGTAAAACATAGAATATTGAAGTATCTAGTGTATTTGGGGCTTAAGAGAATTATATAACAACTTATAACATAAAACACACAACATATTTATGGAAAAATTCCATTAAATGACCACTACATTCCCTCGTACTTAGTATATCATGGGATAACCTGCGGACATGCATAAGAAAAGGGTGAGCTACAAAGCCAAGTATGGGAATAAACATGGAATTACAAGAGGAATAAAATAAATTTTAGTCAATAGTCATATCAATGGATCAGAAGAGAAAAATCAACATAAATGCATGATAAATAATGATAATCAAAACATGGAAATGTGGTAACAACACTTAACATGGAATAAGCATGAGGCAAGCCTCATTGCACATGGAGCATGAATAAATCCTCATTGCACATGAAACACAAGTAAACCCTTATTGTACATAAATTATCATGAGTAAAAACCCATTGAACATGATACATCATGATACTATACATTACTCAATGCATTGGAGCGCTATCAGGGCACACTCTTCTTAATAATTACATTTCAGGCATAAGTGTGCTACATGGATCATAAAACATAGATTCATTAAACATCATCATTTATTCCATGATAAAAGATTTTGAAATTCATACATGAAAAACTTTAAACAATATGTAAATGTTCATAAAGGTGAATACCCTTGATAGAGAAATGAGCGTGGTATTCACTACACAATGACTTTGGATTGGAAAATCGCGGTGCAATTTCGGCAGAGTAACGACGTGACATAGGAACGTATAAAAATAATTGATGGGAGATAAAGAGGTGTATCATCATATTTACAAGAAATGTACATTTAGGGGGTAATATATATACATTTACCAATAATTTTAAATGAATCTAGTTTCACGATACAAAATAATTGCTTGAATGTAAATGGGGAGAGAGAAATTCCTTACGGAATTTTCGGAAGGTAACAGGTATAAATGGAAGGAATCAATGAGATATGAAGGGATCTATAATAATTAAAACATAAATATTACAGTATAGGGGAGGTGAAAAATCATACCCCATCATTTTTAATTGAAAATAAAAGGGCATAATAATACTAAGAAACTTGGACAAAAAGATAAATGAAGGAATCACTTACATGGAAATGTGATCCCAAAAGCTTGGGAGAGGCTTGAGAGTGGATTCTTGGGAGATAGGGGTGCCTTGAGAGGATTATAGAGAGAGGATTTAAAATTTTGGTCAAACTCCAAAGGCATTGAGTGAGGATGAAGTGGTATCTTGGGTGGGTTTATATTGGAAAAGGGAGGGAATTCTTTATTATTTAGGTTTGGGACACCACACATTAAACTAACCAAAACAAAAACCCAGACCATGGTTTTTGCACATGGATTATTTGAAAGGGTATTGAAAAAGAATATTTTATAAGGACAATGACCGGACATCTTATAATAATAGGGTTTCTTATGCGTATGTGAGTCACACTCTCATGGAAATCAATTTAAAAAACTAAAATGTTTTATAAGTCTTGAAGGGTCCACTAAAGCATTGTAAAATAAGTAAATAAATACTAAAATCACATTATTTTAATGTAAAAACATATATTGTCACAACATAATATTTATATTATTTTATTACATCACTATTGGGTCATTATGATGTAATAAAACACATTATATATTTAACTGTGATTTAATTTTTACCCAAAAATATGACTGTTTTAGAAAATTATTAAAAATTCACCATTGGATAATTTCGATGTCCTGATTCAAAAAATAGTATTCATTTTACATAAATATTTGTCTAAATATATGAATTTTCATTTTTAAAATAAAAACTGACATTTATAAAAAATTCATGGGTTTTCACAAAGACAGCTTTCAAACATTAATAAAAAATTACAATTGCATCCATTAAATTTATATGATCATTTATACATAATAAAATTAATATAATAATACTAATATTTTATTAAAATAATATATAATTCAAAATTCTATTAATTTATCAAAATATATTCCTCTGTTAAAAATTAACTAAAAAACTTTTGTTCTTTAAAAACATTTTACATAGTTAGAATAATACAATGAATGTATATTCATTATTATAAACCAAAATAATGAACAAAATCATAATGCTAGGGTCTTGTTACATAAAACCCTATAAAACTCGCATAAGACTGATGGTTAAGGTACGCAATGGTAATAGGCTCTTGGGGTCGCTTAGATAACATTGCTCGGGTGGTAATCTCTATCAACTTCCACTTCTCCCATAGGTGGTTCCGTTTGAGCATAACATGTTGAAGCTCAGCTAGGGATTGGTCAAGAGGGAAGCCTAATGACACCACCTCCTTTACAAGCATCGAAAAATGGTATTCATATGGGGAAAGTCTGATGGATGAGGCCATCGTATCCTTTGTTTGAGTAAATTGGATTTGTTAAAGCCCTATATTTATACTAATCATGTGATCACTCTTCAACGACAATATTAGCAACAGTCACAATTATTAACGGGTTTTTAATAAATAAAAAACCATAAAATTAAAGAAGATAATATTTTATATAACCATTTTACATAATAAGACATTTAAACAGATCAAGAGGGATATTCATTAATGAATTTTTGGGTCTTTATATATGACATACATATTATAGTTGAAATATTTAAAATGTTAAATCCATTATAGACATGAAACTTAGAGAATTTTATATCCAAGATAATGCAGTAAAACATGTATATAAAGATAAATTGTCCAATATTGATGTAATTAAAAATTTTGGACATCAAAAACATGTGGTGAAGGCATTGTTCCAAGAAACGTTAACTGCTGGAAATATGATATATACCATCGGTTTTGGGAGAACCGTTGGTATAGTTCACTTATATGGACCTATACCAATAGTTTGGCCAAAACCATTGGTATAGGTCACTAATTTGGGCATATAATAATAGTTTTCCCAAAATATTTGGTATAAGGGGGACCTATACGAATGGTTTGGAGAAAGCGTTGGTATAGGTCTCTTATATGGACCTATACCAACGGTTTGTCCAAAACCGTTGGTATAGGGTCTCTATTATGGACATTTGCCAACAATATTTGCTAAACCATTGAGATAGGTCCATATTAGAGACCCTATACCAATGGTATTGGAACAACCACTAGTATAGGTCCCAAAATCAAAGATTCTATACCAACTGCTCTCAAAACAATTAGTATAGGTTTATACCAATGGTTTTGAGAACCGTTGGTATAGTTATATGTATTTTTTTGGAATATTCTTATATAGAACATTAAATAAATTAAAATTTAAAATATTTATGATAATACATATATATATTTATTAAATTATGTTCACAAAAGTAATGTTAGGTTAGTGGTTAGGTTGTTCAATCATAAACCGGAGGTTCTGGCATCAAAACCAACAGAATGATTCTTTTTTGAAATACATATACCAATGATTTTATGAAACCGTTGGTATAGACTTTTCATATTAACTATACCAATAGTTTTGAAATCCGTTGGTATAGACCTATACCCATGGATTAATATCCAACTGTTCTCCAAACTGTTTCTGTAGGATATACCAATGGTTTGGAGACCGATACCAACGGTTTCAAACCATTGGTATAGGGTATTTTTCATGTAGTGGTTACATGTCATCAAGAACAAAGTCTAAAAATATTTCACAATTGGTATAGAATACATGAAATTCAAAAAACGTTTTTTGTATCATGATACCTTTCAACGAATCAAGGAGATATATAATGATAGGTTCCACCAGTTACTCATTTAAGTAGATAGAATTCACTTTAAGAGTCATCAAGACCTTGAAAACCATTCATTAAGGAACCTATTTAGGAATAATATAAATTATAAGAATATATTGAAAATTCAAAAATGTAAATATTTTCTCAAATATAAATTAATGTGACAAAATGATAATAATTCATCAAAATAAATAATTAGTATGTTCAAACAATATATAGTCAATATTTCAATAATAATCCAAATTGGAATAATAATATACGGAAGGAAAATAATTTTATCCATGTTAATAGAATAAGATTATTTCTAGGATAACATCATCTAATATAAATTATGTAAAATGTTATATTCCCATAATATAGTGAAATTGGTATAGGAAAAAGTTAATACTATAATAAAAATATTATAATCCATCTGAAGAATTATAGTGGATGGTTTTATAAGAACTTATTGTAAGATGTGATAAATATTTTTTGAGGGGTTTTTGGAGTAGGAAATTATATCCCCAATAAAATGATAGAATACCAAATAATATAGTAAAAGTATATAATGTTCCCAAATTATATTGAATATATTAATATGAATAATCATAAATGAATAAATTAAAATTCAGTTACCAAAAACTCTTACCACTAGGGAGAGGACTAAACCATCAGACAGTTGAATAAGGGAACATGATTTGGAAACTAAATACCTTGAAATACAATTACTATGATATATATATATCGATGGGAATTGAATACACCCTTATGAATATAGGGTGTAAAAAATTTATTATCACTCACATAATCAAAATTACTACTAAGAAAACCTATATGGGTTGAGTAATACTTTAATAGGAACCTCTAGAATGATATTGATTTTAAATAAATTTAACATACTATTATACAAATATAATTCATGCTATTAAGTATCTTATAGTAAAATATACCCTAGAAAAATCAAATTTAGTGCATGACACGAAACATGTCCCATATAAAGGGATTTGAGATGAAATCCCTTACATATTTTCCCAAAATTCACTAACAATCATTTACATAATGTATAAAAAATATAGCTAACTTAATCACATAATTTTTAACCTTAATCATATATAATTGTAATCATAATTTCAATAAATATCCTTTTTATAATTGAATTATTTCAATTTTGCACATTGGTGTTTATAGTTTTCATCATCTGTACTAGTTATATAATAGTTGTTTCCATGTTTATTCATCTTTCAAAGTACATCATTATTATATCATTAATGTATATTATGGATGGTTTATAATTATTTATGATGTTTTTAAAACCATTCGTTAGTGTTTAAGTATTTAACCTTGATGAAGAAATCAATTATAGTATTATTGCGGTGATTCTTGAAAATCAATGTGTGTTTTCCAAGTTAATGTAAAAAAATACTAATATAATATCTCAAAAAAATTATTTACCTATTTATAAATTATTTTAGCCATAATTATGTTTCTATATTAATTCATGATATAAATTTGTTTTATTGTTCATGTAGGTGGGTAAACTGACCCAAAAATTAATGCACCCTGATATAATGAATAATTCTGAGGTGGTTTTGTATTAATATCATTACACAGGAAGCATAATGCTATTATTTAGTTATTATTATTATGATATATCATATGAAAAAATTATTGTATTAATAATGAATGGATATATAAATGTTACACAATTTGAATAAAACTTTTTCCTCTTAGTATATTTATTTTAAATGATTAAATTAGTGATGTTCATTTATTGATCATATAATTAAAAGGTTCTATAATTTTTATACCATAATCCTAATGATATCATAAAATTTATATTTATCCTTTAAAACCATCTTTATATCCATATTTTTATGGTGGTGAAATAAAAAGCATGTTGCATTGTGAAGGCAGTAGTCAACACAACACATGAACAACATATTTAATTTTTTTAATTGATGTGGTATATGAATTAAATTTTTTTTAATGCCCTTAATTTAACACCCCAAACCCCATTACCTAGAGTTGGTTCATTGTTACATAACATTGGCAATGATCACAAAAGATCAAATCTCAAAAGGCCGATTAGTTTAGTAGCCCTGGAAACACTAGATACATTCATAAAGTTTACATTACACCATAGAGTTAAAACTACAACAACATATTTTGTTTATAGAACACACTCATATCCCCTTAAACTATACCTACAGGTCATTCATAAAATACTTCTTCACATCTTGGGAAAAAAATAAAACATAGAAAGGGGTGAGCTCGGATGCTCAGTAGGGATAACAATATAGCTGAAAATTTCATAAATAAGCATAAACATTTAAGGCAATGTATAACTAAAACCAAAGCCTTTTTAAACATGAAAATCAGAATAATATGGAAAAAATAAAATTAAATAATTCCATTTAATTAGTCACATGAATAATCTACTAGTCGAATAATCACATGAAATATCAATAACTACTTTCATAATGTTGGAATGCATAATACCATACTATAATAACTTCATAGTCAAGGCCTTGTTCCCAGACTAAAAATAATATTTTGTCAAGTACTTGTTCAAGACACTAGTTTGTCTCATGAGACATACAGATGCATCGAGGAGTCGTACTGGGCTCCACCTGCCACTTATTATGTCCAATGCATTCCTCATATGAACAGGTTTAAACATAACATAAACATTCGTATTAAAACTAGCATACGTAATGTCAATACTTTATCAATAAACCATGAATGGTATAAAAATTACACATTCAGAGTCAAACATATCAAAAAACCTTCAATACTATATGGAAGTTTTGTATCATAATAAATCAACTTCAAATAATCTTAAAATCCATCAAAGGATGTTGACATATATGAAATCAAAACTATTTTAGAGAAATATCTCTTTTTTGGAAATAATTTATAAGTCACATAATTATAAAATAAAACATTTACTTTGAAAATTATTCTTATAATCTTTTTAGTGAAGCTTTTATGATTTTATAACGGCAGAAAATAGCCACACACGCTGTATAAGTAAAAAAACTTTCTTACCTTAATTCTGTCGAAAAGTTAAAAAGGACCTTGTTTGGAAAATGAAGTAAATATTACTTTATAAACTTCTTATAAAAAGTTAAATAGAAGTAAAAATGACTTTAACCCATAGTCTATAAAATATTAAGAATTATTTGAAATACATTTTTAAGAAACATGGATGTGGATGATAAAGAGGCCCCAATAGATAATTACGTATAAACAACCTTGGATAATGAAGAGATTGTGAAATAAAACATTACCTTTTATTTTTCCTTGGTTGAGGGTAGGTTAAAATCCTTTATAATAGTTAAATCATTATTATTAAATTATAAAAGAATCATATACATCAATATGATATCATATATGATCTTTTAATATTTCTTTGTTAATAATATTGTTGTATTATCGTCGTTTTGGGTGATAACTTACTCGTTTTCTTTTATATTCTTTGTTATGTGAGTCATATTTGTTATTGATGGGATGTATCTTATTCATATACAGAATGGTAGGAAGTCCATAAACATTATTTTTAATCATCAAATGAGAATTATTCTTGAAAGGATATGATGGAGAATGAATCTCATTGTGTTCGTGGAGACGGTAGTCCAAACGTACGCACGAGCAAAAATATCATTATTTTGATATTAAAATAGTATATAATTGGATAATATATCATATATAAAGAATCATTATAATGTTATATTTATTATTTACTTCAATGAAACATCATTATCATACCCATCCAAATAATAATGTATTGAATAACAATTACACCATGACGTGGAGATGGTAGGTCGTACGTACGCACATATGGTGTCATTTCATTCAAAGGATGGATAGAATACTGAATATGGTTGTACCATATTTATAATAACATAAAATTATATAGAATATACTAGATTTATTATTTTATAATGTAAATTACAATTAAAGAATAAGTTGAAGAAGAAAGGAACTTGAAAGAGGGTGGTGAAAACATTTCCTCTTTTTCGGGTTATTCCTTTCGATTTGATCAAAAGGGATCCATATGATGGATTTATGACTAAAGTAAGACCTCTAGGATAAAATGAGGATAGTTGATAGTGTATTTGGGTAGAGGTTGGCCAATCCAAAAGGATTCGAATGTGTGAATTAGTGAGAAGGGGGGTGCACTTTTATAAGAGGGGTGAGGGGCACCTTAGGAAAAGTTAGAAATATTATTTTATAATAAATTCTTATTCGGTTTCTAATGGAACCAAAGTGTATTATTTAAATATTAAGGTGGGGATAGGTCTAAAACCACTCATCTAATAGGTTTTATACAGGTTTGGGTCACTATATTAACCTTATCTTTTATATTTATCTCTTAGTTAAATTGTTTGACATTTACCATGTCTCATTGTATTTTAATATTATATAGTCAATAAAAATACTATTAACTTCCAAGAGACCCCCAATTGCTCCATTAATAATACAATTATCATTATATAAGTCATTTTTCCAAGACTTAGGTTTTTAGGAATAGAATAACAATTTATAATATAATATTTGTTTTAAAAACTCATTTTTGTCAATTTTGACACTATTCAATAATTGATTTTTTTTAAAGTCTTAACAACATTATTAATTCGAAAAAAACTCATTTATGAAATCCTGACATGTCATATTAACCAATAAAATTTGTGGATGGCATAAAAACGTTCAAATTATATTTATTTTAACATTTATAATAATAATTATTTGATTCTTTCATTAATAAGGAAAATACTGCATCATTATTGTGTCATACATAAATTTAATTATTCAATGTCTAAAAATTATGAATAAAATACCATTATATAGGAACATGTTTTATATTTCTAATGAATATTTATAGTCTAAAATATAACATATATAACCATATGTAAATGTTTTTTTCCAAAATATATATGCTTATATCATTTTTGTATTTACTTTAACTTAATTAATATAAAGTGTCATCATCACTTACATGTGGATCCATGGGGTCCCAAAATCTACCAAAATATGCCCATGGTCAGACATGTATCAACCAATATGGTTATGACACGTTTTAGGGAAATTTATTATTATTATAATATTATTTTGTTTTACCTTTATTTACCGGATTTACCTTTTAACCATTGTAAATAAAATATTTTCTGAAGTTATTATTCAAAATGTATAAAAATAAAAGTTACATATTTACACAATTTGGTACCTCCATATTATAAATATGGAATCCATTTTTATAAATTCAAAACACATAAGTGGAAGAAATTAATTTAAAATTAATTCCCATTGTTAAAACAAAAAGCATGTTTTTAAGAGATAATAACTATCAAAAGATTGGCACTTGCTTATGTCCAGTTTAAATGTGAAATTATATCTAATGACCAAAATTGTATGAAATGGTAAAAATATATTCTAAATATAATTTAAAACCACTCAAATTCATAATCTATCACTATTAATTATTTCGATTAAAAAAGATTTTTTTAATTAAAATTTTATAATTTTCACTATTCATCAAAATATGAATGTTATCAGAAATGTACCAAAAATTCACCCTAATATATTTTCGATATTCCAAATCCAAAAAATTATGTCCATTTTGAATGATAAAATTTAGAAATTTCAAAATGTGGATATTACTATTCATAACAGTTAGTTTGATTGGTTGTGGTGTGTGTCAGAACTCGAAGTTTCATACAACACATGCTACTGTATTATTCAAAGAGAATCATATTGTGGAAGCTTGGGGTGTAACATTCTCCCATCCTTCAAATAGTTTTTTCCATGATATTTCTAGAATACTACTACATGGAAAGTCTCGGGTGGTACTTCATCATATGTTCCTTGGGTTCCCACATTGCCTCTTCCATCTTATGGTTTCTCCATAAAACTTTTACAAGACAAGTCATCCGGTTTCTCAGCACTTGTAATCTCGTATCAAGAATCTTGAAAGGCTCTTCTAAATAAGGCAGATCGGGTTCCAATTCTTATTCCTCATAGGTGAGTACATGCGTTGGGTCAGACATGTGTTTTCCCAACAGTGATAGGTGGAACACATCATGAAATTTGGACAAACTTGGTGGAATTACCAAACGGTAAGCTACAACCCCAATTCATTCTAGAATTTCGAATGGTCCGATGTACCTGGAACTCAATTTTACCTTCTTAACAAAACGTATAACACCATTCCATGGAGATACCTTCAAGAAAACATGATCTCCTACCTGAAATTCTAAATCCATCTTTCGGTTATCGGCATTTCTCTTCTTCCTACTTTCAGCTGCTTTGATGTGGGTTTGGATTACCTTCACCTTTTCCATCGTTTCCTCCACCAGTTCTGGGCCTATGAGTTTTCTTTCACCAACATTATCCCAACTGGTTGGTGTGCGGTATCTCTTTCTGTATAATGCTTTATATGGTGCCATCCAAATACTCGAATGGAAGCTATTGTTATAGGAAAATTATAACCGAGGTAAATATTGATCCCACATACCCTGAAAGTCAAGTGATAATGATCTCCACATGTCTTCTAAGGTTTGAATAGTCCATTCTGATTGTCCATTAGTTTGGGGGTGGTAAGCAGTGCTCAAACGAAGTTCAGTATCCAGGGCTTTCTAAATACTTTTCCAAAATCTTGATGTAAAACGTGGATCACGATCAGAAAAAATCGATAGGGGTACTCCATGAAGCCTCACAACTTCATTAATATATAGTATTTCAAGACGTTCAAGTGATAAATATTCCCTTATAGAAAGAAAATGAGCTGACTTGGTAAGACGATCAACAATGACCAATATTGCATCATTCCTTCTAGGAGTCTTTAGTAGTCCCATGACAAAGTCCATCATGATATTATCCCATTTCCACTAAGGTATGAGAAGAGGTTGCAATAATCCACCAGGCTGTTGCCTTCTAGCTTTCAATTGTTGAAAAACCATACATCTTGACACAAAATCAGCAATCTGCCTCTTCATGTTGTCCCACCAAAAATTTTCTTTCAAACCTCTATACATCTTGGTGCTCCTAGAGTGTATAGATAAATTGGAAGTATGAGCATCGTCCAACAATTCCCTTTTTAGATCAGGTATATCGGGAACACAATGTCTCCTCCCAAATTTCAAAATTCAGTCTTCGTACACAAAGTCACTTAATCTCCCGTCATTCATAGCTTTAATATTCTTTTTAAACTCTTCATCCTCAGTTTGAAAACTATTTATTATTTCTAGTAAAGATGGTTTGGCAACCATTTCAATAAGTATTGATGTTTTACCTTCCATGGTGATTCTCATATCCATCTTTACTAAATCTATGAAAATAAGATCCATTTCAACTATCATCTTGTTCATTACTCCATGATCCTTTCTACTCAAAGCATATGCTACCTTATTTGCCTTCCCTGGGTGGTAGTGTATCACGCAATCATAATCCTTGAGTATTTCAAGCCATCTCCTTTTCCTCCTATTGACTTCTTTCTATGAGAAAATATACTTCAAACTCTTGTGATCAGTATAAATCTCACATTTCTCACCTTAGAGATAGTGTCTAAAATTCATCAAAGTAATGATTACAGCTGATAACTCAAGATCATGAGTAGGATAGTTTTGCTCATGAATTTTCAGTTTTCATGATGTATAGGCAATAACCCTATCATTCTGCATAAGGACACAACCAAGTCCTTTATTCGATGCATCACTATAAAAAACTAACCAATCATTCCTTGATGGCAGATTCAATATAGGAGAATTGAATAATCTTATCTTCAGTTATTCAAAACATTCTTCACACTCTTTGGTCAAATCAAATTTAACCCCTTTTGTGTGAGTTTCGTTAATGGGTTAGCCAATCGGGAAAAATTCTGGACGAAATGTCGATAATAACCTGCTAGACCAATAAAACTGCGTACCTTTGTTATACTCGTTGGTGCTGGCCATTATTGTATTGTTCTTGTCTTAGAAGGATCAATAGAGATTCCATCCTTAGAGACAAAATGTCCATGAAAAAAAGTCTTCTAAATCCAGAATTCACACTTGCTAAACATCCCATATAATTCATGTCTTCTCAGAGACTTCAGGATAATGTGCAAGTTATTTTCATGATCTTCATAGCTTTTAGAGTATACCAAGATATCATCAATAAATACCACCATAAAATCATCGAGATATTCCTTGAAAACTTTATTCATTTGATCCATGAATACAGAGGGTTCATTAATCAATACAAAAGGCATTACTGTAAACTCATAATGCCCGTACCTGGTTCGAAATGTTGTCTTTGGAATGTCTTCCTTCTTCGCACACAACTGATGGTATCCAGATCAAAGGTCAATTGTAGAAAAGTATTGAGCTCCAGGCAGTTGGTCAAATAAATCATCAATACGAGGTAGGAGATAATTGTTCTTTATTATTATAGCATTGATCTCCCAGTAGTCGATACCTAACCTGAGAGATCCATCTTTCTTCTTAATAAAAAGGACATGGGCTCCCTATGGAGAAAAACTAGTGCGAATAAATCCCTTATTACTCAATTAATCTAGCTGTTTATTTATTTCAACTAATTACACAGTGGGAATTCAATAAGGGGTCTTCGATATGGGCCTTGAACCAGGAATTAAATCAATAGAAAACTCAATTTCTCATTCTGGAGGATATCCATGTAAATCTTCTTGAAACACATCTACTTATGCTTTCGCAATAGGTACATACCCTATTTGAACATTTCTTTCCTTACCCACAATTATTTCATTCTCTTCCTCCCCAATAATTGAATTTAGTTGAGCTAATGTGGGTGTATCAAGATAAGAATCAGGTGGTGATGATTCTACTCTAAAGATAAGGTGTTCTTTATAATCATCATCAAAAATCATAGCCTCCTTCTTCTTACAATTAATATTCAAATCATAGTCTGGAAGCCAATCCATACCGAGTATTATATCAAATCCAATCATTGGTATGACGATGAGATCAGCGGATAAAGAACATTTATGTGCTCTAATGGGGTATGATTCACAAAACATTGTTGCAATGATACTTCCCTTAGGAGTTGTAACTGACAACTCACTTGTTAAATCAAATTAGAAATATCTAATTTTCTTAGCAAACTGGGAAGATATGAAACAATGTGATGATCCAGAATCAAATAATGCATTTTCTAATCATGATGAAACCATTAAGTTACATGCCACCATGTCTTTTGGAGCTTCTACCTCATTATTAGTGATAGCATAAGCTTGGAATTTATCCCTTGGCCTTTTTGGTTAAGTTCTTCTGACGCTTATTATATACATTTTCATAATTTACAATCTCCCTGCATTTGTAGAATTGAAAATTGGTAGCTTCTTTCTTCCCCTTCCAAGCATGAGCTTGGTGGCCTTTTTCACCACACTTGTAACAGACTCCCATTCCTTTCAAGAAAGTACCTGGGTGTTTCTTCCCACATTTACATCAGGATGGATATTAAGCTTTTCCCTTCTTTCCCTTATTTCCATTTCCAGAGTGATCAATAGATCTCTTCTTCTCTTTCTTCGCTTTAAGGTCATAAGACTTAGAGAATTCTTTTTCTGTCCTGATAGCGCATGAGACAACATCTTCGTACAACGAGAAGGTTTTTGAGACTAATGCTCGATGGAGAAATGGTTTTAACCCATCAAGGAAACTATCAATATTTCTTCTTGGGTTTTGTATATAATCTACAACATACCTTGCTAACCCTTAAAGTTATCCTCATACATTGCACCATTCTCATCCTCCTTTTGTCTCAGACTCAAAAATTACCTTTCCATATCTGCTCGATGGTCATGAGGAAAGTATTTTTTTGAGAAAAGAACATTGAACTACCTTCATTCCATATTTGATACTTCATCATCTTCCTTTGTGTTTTGAATCAATGACCACCAATGGTCAGCATCTCCAGTGAGGCGGTAAACTTCCATGATAACGTTTTTCCTTTCGCTACTCCCCAAGGCATGGAATATTTTCTTTAAGGAATTTATCCATTGCACAGCTACTAATGGATTTTTACTCCCATTGAATTTTGGTGGTTATTACCTCATGAAGCGATCTAACATTGATCCTCCACACTTCAGATTAGGGTGCTCCATATGGGTATGTTTATTATTCATAACCTGAGTGAGTAGTCCCAGTATGGTGATTAGATGATCAGCACCAGTTGCATCACCAGCTCCACTATAATTATCTTGTGCAGGATGTAAATCACTACATGGAGTGTGTGCATTGATACGGTTTCCATTTCTTCCACTAGGCACCATTTCTAAACAATGGCATACCCTAGATTAGTTTATGATTCACAATACATAAATCCAAACTTGTAAAACACTTAACATGAATTGAACTATTTATGGATATAATCCATAATCATAAAAATGTTTTATTTGAGGAAGTATATACTTATAAACCCTTCATAATGGTTTGTAAATAAAATGATAATTATCCTAAGAATATCCCCTGGGAGTGTCTTACCAAGAGTGAAGCAAGGCCCATTGTCGTGCACCAGTTCCTGTTCGAGTCTAGCTCAAAGTAGTGTTTTTGGGTTTTACCCCTATGAATATCTATTCCTGAGCTGAATCTACCTGCTGGTATCCAGATAGGTATGTTTTGCTCGGAAAACTCACAAAATCTCTACAATACCAAAATTCTAGGAATATCTTCTACACTAATCCTCAAAGTCTATCTTCGGTCTATGTGCTCTAATCAGAGTTTATCTTAATCTAGCTTCCAAGGTTTGTACTAAACTTTCTCAGATACCAACTGTAACACCCCGACCCCAGTTACCCAGAGTTGGTGCATTTTTACATAACATTGTCAATGATCACAAAATATCAAATCTCTAAAGACCAATTAGTTTAATAGCATTGGAAACACTAGATACATTCATAAAGTTTACATTACATCATAAATTGAAAACTACAACAACATCTTGTCTCCATAGCCACACTCATATCCCCTTATACTATCCCTGTAGGTCATTCATAATATAATTCTTCATATCCTGCGATAAAAATAAAACATAGAAAGGGGTGATCTCAGATGCTCAGTAAGGATAAAAATATAGTTGAAACATTCATAAATAAGCATAAACATTTAAGGCAATGTATAACTAAAAGAAAATCATTTTTAAACTTAAAAATCAGCATAATATGGAAAAAATAAAATGAAATAATGTCATTTACTTACTCACATGGATATTCTACTTGTCGAATAATCACATTCAATATCAATAACAACTTTCATAATGATGGAATGCATAATGCTTGACTATGATAACCACAGAGTCAATGCCTTGTTCCAAGACTAAAAATAAGATTTTGTCAAGGCCTTGTTCCAAGACACAAGTTTGTCTCATGAGACCTACCGATGCATCAAGGAGCTGTAGCCATCTCCACCCATCACTTATTAAGTCCAATTCATTCCTTATATGAACAGGTTTAAACATAACATAAACATTCATATTAAAACTAGCATAGGAAATGTCAATACGTTATCCATAAACCATGAATGGTATAAAAATAACACATCCACAGTCAAACATATCACAAAACCTTCAATACTATATAGAAGTTTTGTATCATAATAAATCAACTTCAAATAATCTTAAAATCCATCAAAGGTGTTGACATAGACGAAATAAAAACTATTTGAGAGAAATATCTCTTTTTTTAAAAATCATTTAAAAGTCACATAATTATAAAATAAAACATTTACATTGAAAAATATTCTTATAAGCATGTAAGGGAACCTTATAAGATTTTATAATGGCATAAAATATCCATACATGCCGTATAAGTTAAAAAAACATTCTTACCTTAATTCTGTCGAAAAGGTTAAAAAGGACCTTGTTTGGAAAACAATAGAACGATTTATTTATAAACATCATATAAAAAGTCAAAAAAGGGTATAAATGACTTTAACCCATAGTATATAAAATATTAAGAATGATTTGAAACACATTTTTACGAAACATGGATGTGGATGATAAAGAGGCCCTAGTAGATAATTATGTACAAACAACCTCAGATAATGAAAAGATTGTGAAATAAACCCTTACCTTTTACTTTTACTTGGTTGAGGGTAGGTTAACCTCCTATATAATAGTTAAATCGTTTTTATTAAATTATATAATAATATTATACATAAATATGATATCATATATGATCTTTTAATATTTTGTTGTAAATAATATTTTTTTATTATCGTCGTTTCAGGTGTTTACTTACTTGTTTTATTTTATATTCTTTGTTATGTGAGTCATATTTGTTAAGGATGGGATGTATATTATTCATATCCAGAATGATATGAAGTCCATAAACATTATTTTTAATCATCATATGATAATTATTCTTGAATGGATATGATGGGGAATGAATCTAATCACGTTCATGGGGATGGTAGTCCGTACATACCCACGAGTGACAATGTCATCATTTTGATATTAAAACCATAAATAATTATATGGTATATCATATATAAAGAATAATTATAATTTTATATTTATTACTTACTTCAATTATACATTATTATCATACCGATCCATATAATAATGTATTGAATAATAATTACTCCCCGACGTGGAGACGGTAGGCCGTACGTACGCACGTATGGTGACATGTCATTCAAAGGATGGATAGAATACTGAATATGGTTGTACCGTATTTATAATAACATCATAGTATATATAAGATACTGGAGTTATTATTTTAGAATGGAAATAACAAAGAATGAAGAAGTTGAGGAAGAATGGAACATGAAAGAGGGTGGTGAAAACATTACCTCTTCTTCAGGTTCATCCTTTTGATTGGATCAAAAGGGCTCCATAGGATGGATTTATGACTAAAGTAAGCCCTATAGGATGAAGGGAGGATAGTTGAGAGGGTATTTGGGACATGGTTGGCCGAGCCAAAAGGCTCTGAATGTGTGAATTAGTGAGAAGGGGAGTACCCTTTTATTAGAGGGGTGAGGGGCACCTTAGGAAAAGCTAGAAATATTATTTTATAATAAATTTATATTCGGTTTCTAATTTCTCAAAAGTGGATTATTTAAAGTTTAAGGTGGGGATAAGTCTAAAAACACTCAAAAATATGTTTTAGATAGGTTTGGGTCACTATATTAACCTTAACTTTTAGATTTAACTCTTAGTTAAATAATTTGACATTTACCATGTCTATTTTTTATTTTTATATTATATAGTCAATAACCTTGCTATAAACGTACATGATACTCCATGTGGTCCATTAATAATACAACTATCATTATATAAGTTCTTTTATGGACCTTTTATTTTTAAGAATATAATATAAATTAATAATATAATATTTGTTTCATAAACTCATTTATGTTAATTTTGACAATAGTAAATAATTAATATTTTTTATTAAAGTCATAAAAATGTTATTAATTCGAACCAAATTCATTTAAGAAATACTAACATGTCATATTTACTAATAAAATTATTTTATGGAATCAAAACTTTCAAATTATATTTCTTTTTACATTTATAATACTAATTATTCGACTCATTCGTTAATAAGGAAAATACTTCATCATTATTGTGTCATAAATAAATTTAATTATTCAATGTCTAAAAATTACAAATAAAATACCATTATGTAGGAAAGATGTTTAATTTTCTAGTGAATAATTATAGTTGAAAATATAACATATATAAACCTATGTAAAAATTGTTTTTCTAAAAGATATATGCTTATATGATTTTTGTATTTACTTTAACTGAATTAATATAAAGTGTCAGTATCACTTATTAGTGGATCCATGGGGTCCCAAAATCGACCAAAATTTGCTCATGGATGGAAATGTATCAACCAAATGGGTTCAGATACATTTTAAGGTAATTTATTATTATAATAATATTATTTCTTACCCTTATTTAACGGATTTACCATTTAACCATGGTAAATAAAATATTTACCGAAGTAATTATTGAAAATGTCTAAAAATAAAAGTTTCCTATTTATACAATTTGGACCTCCTAATTATAAATATGGAATTAATTTTTCTAAATTCAAAATACCAAAGTGGCAGAAATTAATTTAAAATTAATTCCTGTTGTTAAAACAAAAAAGCGTGTTTTTAAGAGATAATAACTATCAAAAGATTGGCACTTGCTTATGTCCGGTTTAAATGTGAAATTATGGCCAGTGACAAACATTGTATTAAATGGTATAAATATATTCTAAATATACTTTAAAACCACTCAAATACATAATTTATTAATATTAATTATTTCGATTAAAAATGTTGTTTTTAATTACAATTTAGTAATTTTCACTATTCATCAAAATATGAATGTTATCAGAAATGTACCAAAAATTCACCCTAAGATAATTCTGATATTCTGAATCCAAAAATGAAGTCTATTTTGATATATAAAATGTATAAAATTTCAAAAATTGAGTATTACTATTCCTAACGGCCAGTTTGATTGTTTGTGGTGTGTGTTAGAACTCGAAGTTGAGTACAACACACACTACTGTATTATTCAAAGAGAATCATTCCGTAGAAGATTGGGGTGTTACAGTTGATATATTAAAATTTTTATTTATATATTATACCGATAAAATTATATTAATCTAAGAAGAATAAATTTTAATGGTTATAAATAAGAAGAAAAGAAAAGTAGTTTATAATACTAATAAGAAGAAATTGAATTTTCCTTGGTAGTATCCTCAGAAATAAATTAATTAGGATATATAATGGTGACCAGAAGATTTTGAATGTGGGATACGGTTTCAATAAGATAAAATTTCATGATTTTAAGGAGAAATAATAAGTAAAGGTGAGTCTTGAAATGGTTGAGATGTTACTCTTTTATATGTGAAGGGAAGAATACTTTTTGATGTCACCCTTAAATTTTGAATATTATAAGGTTTCGATTCATGTGTCAAAGGCCAAAAAATGGGAAAAAGGAGATGAAAATGAGTTTCGGTGTAAACTTAACTCAAACACTCTTTCTTAGATAACATTTCTTGTTTTATAGTGTTTTGTTTTTTTTTTGTTTTATATTTCACTATAACACCACATATACTATAGTAGTACTATTCAATGGAGGGCCCTTTGGGCTAAAAAATGGGCTTTCTAGCCTTGTATTTGGGCTTTCATACCCCTGGGACATTGGTCTATGTAATTGGTATCCCTCCACCCGAACAAAATGTGGTATTTTATTTGCATTAATAATAAAATGAGGCTTCGAACCCGACCTTTTTTTAAAAAAATGTCTAAATAAAATAAATATTTTTTATTTAAAAGATTGATATTGTACTTTTATATAATTTAATACATAAAATTTAAAATTTTAAAATCATTTTGTTAAATAAAATCATAAATGGAGTGAAATGTAAATTTTTCAATAAATACACTTAAATATGATGAAGTATTTTTAGAAAATTAATTGTTTCCAATCTTTATCTATGTCAATATTTATATTTTCATGAAAAACACTTCTGGGTTTACTGGGAACCCTCAAATTAAAATATTTTTAATCAGATTAAGATACCACACCAACATTACAAAGCTAAATTTTACTTTGGAAACATCATAAACTAAAGTAGCTGAAATACTCAATTAAAAACAAGAAAAACAAACTGGACACTATAAATGAAAATCTCAAAATCAATGAAACAACTATGAAATCCAGATCACCGAGCCCAGTGTTTCCCCCCATGTGCACTACCATCGACAACTAACACCATCATCCCCAGACAACTAAATCACCATCACCATCCTAAGCATGATCTATAAAGAGAATCACTTGTCAAATCATCATAAATAATAGTAATATTACAAAAATAAGCCTAAGAACGTCTTTAGAGGAAAACAACACCCTCTCGCACCATCATCCAACCAGAGTGGGTAAAAAATAATATAGCACCGACCTCTAGAAATGTGGTTGACTATCGAAAAACACATCTAAAATCCTCCTTGAAACAACTTAACCAGATAGAATTGGAGAGGAGAGATAGAACATGAAGCTTGGGAAAAGTTTAAGGGAACTCTAGCCTCAATAACAAACCATGCTATTCTCTAAGACCACCCAACCCCTTCCATCATGGGGACCGTCAACCCACCTACATCAATTTAGAGAGAAAACCAAAAAAATATATTGGCCACGAGACAAACAACAAACATTTATTTCATTAGAGAAACCACAAACACAACAAACATACAAAACAAAAACCTTCATGAAAAAGAATAAAATATATAAATCTAAACAGACCAACCACACCTCGCGCCTACTTGAATACCAAAGAAAACTAACTGAGCACCTCCAAAAACAACCCAAAAAATAAGTGTTGTAGACTGAACATAGCAGAATGTGGATAATGATGGTAATAGAAGAGGAAGAGGCACTGAGAGATTGAACAAGGAGATGTGACTACATATGAGAGGACAAGAGGTTAGAGAGATCCACTCTAACAAAAAAATACAACGAATGGGAGAATACCAAACCCAAAGGGATAAAAATCCCACTGGATTAGGTGGAAGATAAAATGATAATTAGCTTATGATGCAGAAAACCCTTCAAAAAAGAGACAAATACCAAAGAGAAAGAAACCAGAAAGGAAAAGATAAAGGGAAGCATGAACTCAAATGAATCCAAAGAAGAATATCCTAAATGAAAATAGAGTTGAACTGATTCGATATGATTGAATCAAAATAAAGGCACCCTAGGACAGGAATTGTGGGGAAAAATTACATATAACAAAAGATGAATTATAAAATAAAAAAACCATATTTATTGAATTAAAATAATAATTTCATAAAACAAAAAAAATTATTCTAAGTGAATTTTGATGTGTGGAATTCAAAAATAATTTTTTTATTAATAGAATATTTCAAAATTTAAAAATAAATTTATGATTAAAATAATAAAATATAATTTAAAATTCATTTTATATTTATATTTACATTTTCTAATTCTAACAATTATTATTCTTATTTAATATCATTTATGAAGAAATGGTGTTAATCAATAATTAATATAAAAAATATTTTATCACTCATCAAATTTTTTTAAACAAAATAAATTTTTATCACATAAATGATAATTTGTTATTAGAAAAAGGATTTTGTAAATAATAAATGAGCTTAATAGTTTTACTTTGAAAAATAATTTATTTTAATTTATATCAAAAGTAGACTTTATTTTATATATTTATATAATTCAAAACGAGGTAACTGTTATTCATTACCACTAATTAAACAGATTTTTTTTTAATTTTGAAACATAATATTTATAAAATATCTAAATATATAGTGGTTTCATTTATGTTCGGTATTGCATGTGGATAAATTTATAAAAAATTAAACTATTTAAAGGTAATAATATTTTAGAATTTCATGATGTTACAAATTTTATTAGTAGAACATAAATAATTATTATTCCATAATCATTAGATCAATATTTATAATAAATTTTAAATTAAAATATAATTTAATATAATATCTTGGATACAGTTACTATGAAACCCAATAAAACACCATCTCAGTTTCTATAGATGATCTTTCTAAATGTCCACAATTGGTTTATAGAAACACTTTAAGGTACCCATAGAGAATGTAGTTAAGGTAACTATTAAAAAACCTCATATGAATGATTAAATTGTAATGTAGTTCCATTTTATAGATATCTCATCAAGTAGGTTTCATAATTGTATCCTCAAAATATATAATTTAGTATATATTTTTCTGACTACATGAAATGTACTCATCAATGTACAACCATGACCATTATTTTAACCAAAAGAATTTTTTCAACCAAAGGGATGTTGATATCAACCTCCCATCATGGAATGGGAAAAATAATTTTTTGATTTATTAAATTAATATAATATCAATTTTGAAAAACAAAACATATCCCACCTCACCATGATTATATTTCATCAGGATTCTCATCGACACACAAAATCACATGATTCATGATATACATTAATAATAATATCAAGTATAAGGACCAATTAATTGGTACATATATATATGAATATTGAATAAAAAATATAACTTATAAGATCACTATTAGAGTGTTTGTCCATATAAGATTCCTTCTTAGAGATTACTGAGTTCAAATATTTAAAAAGAAGTCTCAATGTCTTATGAGACTCTAGAAACTAATAGTCAATCATCATCTTTGTCTCATAAAATAGATTTCATCTAGAACATATGAAATTTGTTAAAGAATAATTTACTAACACTTCAAGGATCAAATTTTAGAAGAGAACTTATATAAACATTGGACATGTGAAATAATAATAGGACATTATCAAATTAATTCTACACAGAAGAAAAATTATCATGTGATTAGTTTTTTTATTAATATTCAGTTCATTGAATATTTTGGTAATAAAAGTAAAAAACATAATTGGTTATAGGGAACTAAATATAATATTTATAGAGAAAAAAGAAATGTATATTTGGTGTGATTTGGTTTTGAATATATTTAATTCAATTTTATCATTGTTCAGTTCATAATTTAATGCTCTATTTTGAAGAGAGTAAATAAAATGTTCATTGTTTCTAACTGATTGGTGTGAGATTTTGTCGGTGCGACTTGTGTTGTTTTGATTGCATAAAAGATAAATCATTATACATCCATGATATTAGATATATAAAAGTTATTTAAATGATTTAATACTATTAATAGGGTAGGGACATATGCTATAAGATTATTATTTTTATTTTTGGTTCAATATGAATTGATATAAAGGCTTGAAGGGTAATTTACATCCTAGATAACCTGTACCAAAGACTTAATCCGATCCTAAATGAACTTATAATGTCTATGAACATGACTTGATGTGTAGTGAACTTACAATGATCACCTTGTCTTATTTATCTCAAAACCTAAATTATTTATTAAAATTGATAACCTTTATTCTTTATTTGTTTTACTTCAAACCATTTTTAAATCCCTAAAAATGTTATTCACTTCTATCAAAAATATTTAAAATAGACACCCTAAAAATTTTGTTGATCCTTGGGTGTGGACATAGGGTGTTTTATAGAGAAAATTTAATCATGTAAAAGCTACATAATTTCAAAAAAAATTACAATATGTTCAAAAAATCTGTTATTATAGTTCAAAAACTATATTATCATTTTCAACCTCGATGGGATCCCATTTGTGATATTCATCATTTATAGTTATAACATGGGTGGAGAGGATAAAATCAAAGGATGAGATGACATAAAGTTTCATCATGGTGTAGGAAGAGTAGTTATATTGTCAACATTAATTAGCATAGTAGATGCTCGAGTATATGATATGAATCATTTTTTATTTAGGGGTACATTTCCCTTTACCACATGAAACTCCCCCCATAGATAATACATATACTATATAGTGTGAAATTTATTAATATTTTTTTAGTGAACCCATTATGGATTAGATATTTTAAATGTTTATTCATGGATTCATTTTTATTTTACAATTGTTTTATAAAATGGTTTATACAAATTTTTTTAATAGACTAATATTCCACTAATAATTTGAAAAACTTATTGTTTTGTGATAAATATTCAATATTCAGCATTATTCATAATTTATTTTAATAGATTGAATAAGATTATCATATTTTAACTAATTATATATTTATCATTATGTTTTATTATGAATTTTAATTTGCATCACAAAAAATAATTTACTACATATAATTTTAGAACACTCAATAAAAATAAGTTTATGAGTAATAGAGTTCCGAGTGATATATTATTTGGAATATATTGCCATTAAAAATAATTTATAAAGACGATATAAGGTAATTATGTGGAATTTCATCCATTGAAAATACAACAATATTATTTTGTGCATGATTTTTCTCTTGAGACCCCTAATTTCCCTTGTGTCACTTATGGAATTTTACACTTTACCAACAGTTCAAAACCATTGGTAAAGGCCTTATAATCGTTGGTATATACTATAACAACGGTTCCCTCAACCATGGCCAAGTAAGCCATGAAAATAGGCCTATACCAACGGTTCTGTGAAAACCATTTGTATAGGTGTCAAAATAGAAGGTATACCAACAGTTTGCTACAAATCCTTCGCATATGTGAGTTAAAGTTTAACATATACCAATGGTTTGTGAAACCGTTGGTATATGTGTGTTACACTTATACCAACGACTATAAACCGTTGGTATAGATGGGATATGGAATGCCATAAGGCTATACAAACGGTTTTGTTATATCTGATGGTATAAACCTATACCAAAGGCTATAACAAAACTGTCAGTATAGTTATATTATAGAATCTATACCAACAGTTTTGAAAACCATTGGTATACTTTTGCTCAACTCCACAGTAGCATGCCCCTCTCCCCACTCTAGACTTGCAACAACACACCTCCACATCAACATAGCAACACACCTACCCCTCTCCAAACTTGCAACAACACCAATACAAAATCCCTATCCAAAGTATTCAAAATTTAGAATTCATTCTAGAATATAGAAATTCAGAAATTTATAAATTAAAATTCAATGACACCCATAAGAGAAAAGGCCTACATGTTATAAGAAATAAAATTACACCCACAAGAGTATTACAAATCTAGAATTCATTCCTCACTCAAACCACAACACCAACACACACAAGAGTATTAAAAATTTATAATTCATTCCTCACTCAAACCACAACCCCAATACACACAAGAGAAAAAACATACATGTATTAGGAAGTACATGGGATGTTTATTCATGGTCTGGGGTTGAGTTTCATAAAACCAATAGAAAAACTTGGGTAGAGTGGACAAGGATCTTGATACCCAAAATATAGACAATGGTAGTGGTCATGTGCTTATACCTAGGATGAGTTATATGAAGCACATGGGATGTTTATATTCCTCTAATGATTATGTATCCTTGTATAAATGGTTCCTGATGTTTTAGTTGGAAACATTGGCCAATCTCGACATAAGAGATGGGTTATCGGAATAGCCTCTCTGTTTTTCATAGACATTTCAATTTGAATTAGGCGGTATGTAGCTAATTGTAATTTTCTCTCTTGGGTGTGATGTGAGATGAATCCTCATCATGGGTAGTGGGTTTTAATATTCAATGAAGTCTATAGTATTGGGTTCCCAAAGGGACATTGGTTTGGTCCTAGAACCCAATTTTTGAGGATGGGATTGAGGTGATCCCTGGGGCTATGGTATGACCATATATATTCTTCACCATTGAGGTATTTTTATGAGACTTTGAAACTTATTTTTCAAGAATCTATGTGTATCCTTGTTGACGAATTTTTTATATGGTATGCTTGAGTGTTCATAGGTTTCATATGAAATCACTATATGATATTTATTTGTTGTATGTTATTGTATAGAATGAACGATCCGTGATTGAGAATTAGAACATGAGTGTTGGTGAATGTTCATGATGGGATGTTGAGACTCATTACTAATATAATTGATGATTTTCTATATATACTATGACCCATTATGTTTCAATATATGCCTTGTGAATATTTTAATCTAATAGAGTATGACCAATATACCATATTTTATTTTTATCCCATAATTTCAAGAATCTATGTGTAGCCTTGTGAAGATTTTCCATATTCCAGTTGTTGTTTTCACTTAAAATGTTGTCCATTTAAAACAAAAGTGAGACACTTTGAGTGATACCAATCACACTGTGCCTCAGATTGAGGTGGGGTTGACTCGTACCCATCACAAATGATCCATGGATTCTTGTGCTAAAGTGTTAACACAATACAAATGCGTTAGGGTGCTTTCATGTGATTTCAAGTCATTCAGATATCGTTCGGTATGGATTTGACCGTTAAACACATGTTTTGGTCATTTACGACATGCAATGTGATTTTTCAGCCATCGCGGTCACACAACACCTCTTATTGATGTGTTGTCTGGCCGACCATTTCACCATTCACCCACCCTTTGTTGTCATCCGATTTTATGGCATTATGAGGTCGTTAGGCCAGTTTTCACCACCCCACACATGCTTTTCAAGTGCACTAAACACCTAAAAAACACATATTCAGCCATGTCACACAAACCACACATCCTAATGATGTTTGTTCTCCTCATACTCATCAAGAATAATAATTAGGGTGTTTCCGTGTGATCTCAAGTCATTCTGATGTCGTTCAGGATGCATTTGATCATTAAACGCATGTTTTGGCCATTTCTGACAAGTGGAGTGCGTTTTTAGCCACTGTGGTCACATGACACCTCCGATTGATGGGTAGTCTAGATGAACATTTCACAATTCACCCACCCTTTATTTTCGTCTGATTTCATGGAATTCTGGGGTTGTTCGGCTGGTTTTGACCACCCCACGCACGCTTTTCATGTGCGCCACACACCTAAAAAACACATATTCAGTCGTGCCGCACAAACTGAACGTCCTAATGACACGCCTTCTCCTAGTACACCTCATTAATAAAAATTAGGGTGTTTTGTTTTGTGATTTAAAGTCATTCTGATGTCGTTTGGTATGCATTTGACTGTTAAACAAATGTTTTGGCCATTTACGACATGCGGAGTGCGTTTTCAGCCATCGTAGTCACACGACACCTCTAAATGACATGCCGTCCGGCCTAACATTTCACATTTCACCCACCCTTTGTTTTCATCTGATTTCATGGCATTACGAGGTCGTTTGGCTGGTTTTGACCACCCGATGCAAGCTTTTCAAGCGCACCAAACACCTAAAAACACATATTCAGTCGTGTCGCACAAACCACACATCCGAATGACGTTTCGTCTTTTAGTACACCTCATGAGTAATAATTTGGGCGTTTTCGTGTGATTTCAAGTTATTCCGATGTCTTTGGGTATGTATTTGACCATAAAACACATGTTTTGGCCATTTACGACATGAAGAGTGTGTTTTCGGCCACCACTATCACACGACACCTCCGATTGAAGTGCCTTATGGACGACCATTTTACAATTCACCCACACCTTATTGTTGTCTGATTTCATGGAATTCTGTGGTCGTTCGGCCAGTTTTGACCACCCCATGCACGTTTTTAAAGCGCGCTATACACCTAAAAAACACATATTAAGTCACACCACACAAACCGTGTGTCCGAATGATGTTCCATCTCCTCGTACAGCTCACGAAAAATAATTATGGTGTTTCGTGATATTTCAAGTCATTATGATGTCGTTCGTCATGTATTTGACCGTAAAACACATGTTTTGGCCACCACAGTCACACGACACCACCGATTGACATGCCTTCTGGCCGACCATTTCACAATTAACCCACCCTTTGTTGTCGTCTGATTTATTTGAATTCTGAGGTCGTTCCACTAGTTTTGACCAACCCACGCACGCTTTTCAAGTGCACAGAACACATAAAAAACACATATTCATTAGTGTCGTGCAAACCGAACATCTGAATGACATATTGTCTCCTCATACACCTCATGAATAATAATTATGGTGTTTCTTTGTGATTTCAAGTCATTATGATGTCGTTCGGTATGCATTTTACATTTAGACGCATGTTTTGGCCATTTACGACACGTAGACTGCATTTTCGGCCACCACGGTCACACGACACATCCGATTGACGTGTCGTCTGGCTGAACATTTCACAATTCTCCACCATTTTTTTCGTCTAATTTCATGGCATTCTGAGGTCATTTGGCCAGTTTTGACCACCCCACGCACGCTTTTCAAGGGCATCAAACACCTAAAAATCACATATTCAGTCGTGTTGCACAAACCGCACGTACGAATGACATGATGTCTCCTCGTACACCTAAAAAATAAAAAATATGAAGTTTTTTGGGATTTCAAGTCATTATGATGCCGTTGGATATGCACTTGACTGTTAAACGCATGTTTTGGCCATTAACAACATGCAGAGTGCTTTTTTGGCCATCGTGATCACCCGACACCTCTGATTGATGTGCCGTCTGTCCAACCATTTCACAGTTCACCCACCATTTATTGTCATCTGATTTCATAGCATTCTGAGGTCGTTCAGCCGGTTTTGACCACCCCACACACGCTTTTCAAGGGCGCCAAACACCTAAAAAACACATGTTCAGTCATACCGCACAAACTGTGCATCTGAATGAAATGACATCTCCTCATACACCTCCCAAAATAAAAATTAGGGTTTTTTGTGTGATTTCAAGGCATTCTGATGTCGTTCGATATGCATTTGATTGTTACATGCTTGTTTTGGCCATTTACGACATGCAGAATTAATTTTCGGCAATCGCTGTCATACAACACCACCGATTGACGTGTCATCTAGCCGACCATTTTACAAATTTCCCACCCTTTTTTGTCGCCTGATTTCACACCTTTCCGAGGATGTTCGGTCGGTTTTGACCACCCCATGAATGCTTTTCAAGCGCACCAGACACCTAAAAAACACATATTCTATCGTGCCATGCAAACTGCACTTCCGAATGACGTGTGGTCTCCTCGTACACATGAAAAATAATAATTAGGTTGTTTTCATGTGATTTCAAGTCATTATAATGTTGTTATGCATGCATTTTACCGTTAAACACATGTTTTGGCCATTTATGACATATAGAGTGCGTTTTCAGCCACTGCGGTCACACGACACATCTGATTGACATGTCGTCTGGTTGACCTTTTCAAAATTCACCCACCCTTTGTTGTCATTCCATTTCAGGGAATTCAAAGGTCATTCGGCCAGTTTGGAAAACCTCACACATGCTTTTCATGTGCACCAAACACCTAAAAAACAAAAATTCAGCCGTGTCGCACAAACCGCATGTCCGAATGATGTGTTGTCTTCTCATACACCTCACGAGTAATAATTAGGTTGTTTTCGTGTGATTTCAAGTCATTACGATGTCGGTCGATATGCATTTGAATGTTGAACGCATGTTTTGGCAATTTATGACACACAGAGTGCGTTTTCGGCCACAGCGGTCACACAACACTTCCGATTGACATGTCATCTAGCTGAACATTTTAAAATTCACCCACCCTTTATTTTCGTCTGATTTCATGGCATTCCGAGGTGGTTCGTCCAGTTTTGACCACCCCACGCACGCTTTTCAAGTGCGCCAAACACCTAAAAAACACATATTCAGTCATTTTGTGCTAACCGCACATTTGAATGACAATTCATCTCCTTGTACACCTCACAAATAAAACATAGGGTGTTTTTGTGTGATTTCAAGTCATTCTGATGTCGTTCGATATGCATTTGGTCGTTAAACGAATGTTTTGTCCATTTACGACACGCGGAGTGCGTTTTCGGCCATCGCCATCACACAACACCTCTGATTGACGTTATATCTAGCCGACCATTTCACAGTTCAGCCACCCTCTATTATTGTCTGATTTCATGGCATTTCGAGGTCGTTCGACAAGTTTTGACCACCCCACGCATGCTTTTCAAGCGCACCAAACACCTAAAAACATATTCAGTCATGCCACGCAAACCACGCGTTAGAATGACTTATAATCTCCTTGTAAACCACAAAAATATAAATTAGGGTGTTTTTGTGTGATTTTATGTCATTCTGATGTCTTTCAATTTGCATTTGACCATTAAATGCATGTTTTGGCCATTTATGACACGCAGAGTGCATTTTCGGCCACTGCGGTCACACAACACCGCTGATTGACGTTCTGTCTAGCCGACCATTTCAAAATTCCCCCACCCTTTTTTGTCATCTGATTTCATGGAATTCTCAGGTCGTTCAGCTGGTTTTGACCACCCCAGACACGCTTTTCATGCGCGCCAAACACCTAAAAAAACATATTAAGTTGTAACGCAGAAACCGCATGTCCAAATAATGTTTTGTCTCCTCGTACACCTCACGAATAATAATTAGGGTGTTTTAGTGTGATTTGAGTCATTTTGATGTCATTCACCTTTCATTTGACCGTTAAACGCATGTTCTGGCCATTTACGACACACAGAGTGCGTTTTTGGCCACCGCGGTCATACGACACCTCCTATTGACGTGTCGTCTGGCCGACCATATCTCAATTCACTGAACCTTTTTTGTCGTCAGATTTCATGGAATTTCGAGGTCGTTTGGCCAGTTTTGACCACTCCACACACACTTTTCAAGTGCACCAAACACCTAAAATACACATATTCAGCCGTGTCGTGAAAACCGCACATCCAAACTACATTTTGTCTCATTATACACCTCACAAATTATAATTATGGTGTTTGTGTATGATTTCAAGTCATTACGATGTCATTCGGTATGCATTTGACCATTAAACGCATGTTTTGGCCATTTACTACACGTAAAGTGCGTTTTCAGCCACCGCGGTTACACGACACCTCCTATTAACGTGTCATATGGCCGACCATTTCACAATTCACCACCCTTTATTATCATCTGATGTCATGGAATTCTGAGGTCATTCGGCCAGTTTTGACCACCCCACGCATGCTTTTCATGTGCGCCAAACCCATAAAAAACACATATTCAGTCGTGCCGTAAAAACGGCATGTCTGAATGACGTGTCGTCTCTTCACAAACCACAAAAATAAAAACTAGTCTATTTTGGGTGATTTCAAGTCATTCTGATGTCGTTCGATATGAATTTCACAGTTAAACGCATGTTTTGGCCATTTACGACACGCAGAGTGCCTTTTCGGTCATCGCGGTCACACGACACCTCTGATTGACGTGCCGTCTGGCCGACCATTTCAAAGTTCACCCACCCTTTATTGTCTTCTGATTTCATGGAATTCTGAGGTCGTTTGGCTGGTTTTGACTACCCCATGCATGCTTTTCAAGCACGCCACACATCTAAAAACACATATTCAGTAGTGCCGCGCAAACCATGAGTCTGAATGACGTGTCGTCTCCTCATACACCTCACAGATTAAAATTAGGGTGTTTTGTGTGATTTCAATTCATTCCGATGCTTTTTGATATGCATTTGACTGTTAAACGCGTGTTTTGGCCATTTACAACACGCGAAGTGCATTTTTGGTCATCGTGGTAACACGAAACCTCTGATTGACATGTTGTCCAGCCGACTATTTCACAATTCGTCCACCCTTTATTGTCATTTGATTTCATGGTATTCTGAGGTCATTCGTCCAGTTTTGACCACCCCACGAACACTTTTCAAGTGCGCCAAACACCTAAAAAACACATATTCAGTCATGCCATGAAAACTGATCTTTTGAATGACATTTCGTCTCTTAATACACATCGTGATTAATAATTTGGGTGTTTTCATCTGATTTCAAGTAATTATGATGTCGTTCGGCATGCATTGGACCATTAAACGCATCTTCTGGCCATTTTGGACATGCAGAGTGCATTTTCAGCCACCGCTGTCACACGAAACCTCTGATTGATGTGTTCTCTAGCCGACCATTTTACAACTCTCCCACCCTTTGTTGACGTCTGATTTCATGGCATTCTGAGGTCGTTAAGCTAGTTTTAACCACCCCACACATGCTTTTCAAGTGCACCAAACACCTAAAAAACACATATTTAGCCGTGTCGCGCTGACCACACGTCCTAATGAAATTTTTTCTCCTCATACACCTTAATAATAATAATTAGGGTGTTTTCGTGTGATTTCAAGTCATTCTGATGTCGTTCGTTATGCATTTGACCTTTAAGCGCATGTTTTGGCCACTTACGACACGCAGATTGCGCTTTTGGCCCTCGCGGTCACAGGTCCACTCCGATTCATGTGATGTATGGCCGAACATTTCACAATTCACCCAACCTTTATTGTAGTCTGATGTCATGGAATTATGAGGTCGTTCGACGGGTTTTGACCACCCCACGCACGCTTTTCAAGTGCGACAATCATGGAAAAACACATATTCAGTCATGATGCACAAACCGCATGTCCGAATGATGTGTCAGCTCCTTTTACACCACAAGAATAATAATTAGGGTGTTATCGTGTGATTTAAAGTCATTATGTTGTCATTCAGCATGCATTTGACCATTAAACGCATGTTTCGGCCATTTACGACATGCGAAGTGTGTTTTTGGCCACCACGGTCACACGACACCTCTGATTAACCTGACGTCTAGAAGACCATTTCAAAATTCACCCACCCTATTTTTC
Source organism: Viscum album (assembly GCA_963277665.1). Classification (NCBI taxonomy): domain Eukaryota; kingdom Viridiplantae; phylum Streptophyta; class Magnoliopsida; order Santalales; family Viscaceae; genus Viscum; species Viscum album. The sequence goes on along the minus strand of OY728145.1, from coordinate 332,502,049 downwards.
GTCTGATTTCATGGCATTCTGAGGACGTTCGGATGGTTTTGACCACCCCACGCATGCTTTTCAAACGCGCCAAACACCTAAAAACACATATTTAGCTATTTCATGCAATCCACGCATCTGAATGATGTGGCGTCTCCTCATACACCTCAAAAATGACCCATGGATCGTTGTGATAATGTATCAAGAAAATCCAAATATGTTTGGCTGAATTTATGTATGCCAGTTGTGTTTACTTAAAATGGTGTCCTTTTTAAAAAAAAGAGAGACATTTAGAGTAATACTGGCCACACCATGCATTGGATTGAGGTGGAGTTTTCTTTTACATGTCTCAAATGACTATTGAATAGTTTTCCTAAAGTATCTACACAATCCAAATACATTTGGTCTGTTTTTCCTATGTTAGTTGTTGTTTGCACCTAAAATGTTGTCAATTTGAAATGAAAGTAAAAAATTTTGAGTGATACCAGCCACAATGTGTCTCGTATTGAGGCAGATTTGACTCGTACCCATCAAAAATGACCATTTTATCATTTTCCTAAAGTCTCAACACAATCCGAATTCTTTTTATTGGTATTCCATATGTCAGTTGTTGTTTTCACTTAAAATACGGTCCATTTCAAATAAAAGTGAGACTCTATGAGTGGTACCGGCCACACCGTTCCTCTAATTGATGCAGGATTGACTCCTACATGTCAAAAATTTCCCATGGATCGTTGTGAAAATGTATCAACATAATCTGAATACGTTTGGTCCATTTTCCATATGCCAGTTGTTGTTTTCACTTAAAATGTTCTCCATTTCAAATAAAAGTGAGACACTTCGAGTGGTACCGACCACACCATGCCTCGGTTTGAGGCAAGGTTGAGTCTTACACATCACATATGACCCATGGATGGTTTTCCTAATGTATCAACACAATCCAAATATGTTTGGTCAGTTTTCCATATGCCAGTTGTTTTTTACATAAAAGGGTGTCCATTTTAAGAAAAAGAGAGACACTTTGAGTGATACTGGCCACACCATGCATCAGATTGAGGCAAGGTTGACTCGTACATGTTACATATGACTCATGGATCGTTTTTCTAAAGTATCAACACAATCTGAATGCGTTTGGTTGGTTTTCCATATGCAAGTTAGGAAAATCGTGCAACAATAGTGATAATATCTTATACTAAAATTATACATTGTGCATGAAGTGCATCCCCTAGTTAATGGTTAGGGGAAATAATGCAAATTTCTTATAATATAGATCCCTATATGGTTGGTAGATACCATGTTAGATGGGATTAATTTTTTTTTTACTAACCGTGAGGCATAGTGTTTTTCTACGCCGACCGGGGTTCCGAGCTTCATACACGCCCCATAAGCCCCATAAACCATTATAACAACATTAAGCTTCCATATTTGGTCAAAAATAAAGAGTTATACTAAATTCAAAAATATCCATAGCAGAGTGAAAAAACCATGCTAAAAAACAAAGAGTTATACAGAATTCAAAAATGTAATGGATCAGTCAGCCCCTGATCACCATCACCGTCATCATTGTCATCATTAGCCTCATCCAAGCCTCCATCTCTATCCTCGTCATCATCCTCATAATCTTCCCCATGATCATCCTCAGCCCCATCCTCACCCTCAGCCCCATCCTCACCCTCATCCTCATCCTCATCCTCACCCTCGTCCTCTTCAGAATCCTCATCATCACTAGGAATGTCATCATCTCTACCGCCACTAGAATTGATGCCTTGTGCAATGGATAATGCACCCATCGACGAAATATATATTTGAAAATCCATGCTGGCCTATGGTGGAAGTGATGAAGATAATGCTTTGATCAGTTTAAGAAATTCTTTCTCCCTAATTTGAAACTGATCTTTCAACTCTGTGACCATTTTATCAGACTGTGTTGTTTTCCCATTATCCTGTTCGAACTCGGTGGTACTATACTGGATACCTAGAGGGGACCAATACCTCGTTGGAACTATATTCTTACCAGGTCGGTAGCGTACTCAACCAGAGTGATCATCTCTAAAAACCTGATATAAATGATAGCGTAGCCCTAAATTGTCAGGCTCCTAGGCATCAAGGTCCTCTAAAGAAGCCTGTTAAAAATATTAATAGATTATTAAATTTAAAAATTGATATTAAACATTGAAATAATCAAATTAAAACTTGCAATATTTTCTTGTGTCGGTTCATTAAATAAAATTCCATCTTTGTTTCCTTCTACTCGAGAAAAACAATTTTTCTCGAGGGAGACGTCCTTCAATATTCAATTTGTGCTTCTGTAATGACATTGAGACAATATAAAGTTCAAGTATAATCATATATTCAATATTAAATAAATCACATAATTTAAGTAGGAAATAATAAAAAACGATGTCCTAAAGAATAATTATAAACAACTATATCATACCAGCTGCCTCTCATGATATGACATAGTAGTGAGCCCCAATGTTTGGGGGTATTTAATTGAATCAATGTTTTTTTTTGTTTTTTTAGAGGATTCTAAAATAATGTTTAATAATAAATTAGATAATATTAATGAAAAATATGAAAATTTTCATTTAAATACCTCAAATGGGATTAATACCTTAAATTTGGTAGTCGTCCAATGGGTAATCATTTGGCGATATTACTCTATCGGGAAGTCATCTATGATAGATACTGTCTCCAACTCCGTGCACACTCTATCACACCATCCGACATACATCCCATACTTATATGCTATCCAAAGCTCTCCTAGATCCTTAAAACATGTTGGTCATGAACCTTCGCCAACAGGGAAGTTAAACTGAAGCTGACACCTAGTAGATTAATTCATATAAATACAAAAAATACTACATTGAATCCAATATATTGTTTACCCATATTTGTTCCCACACATTATCCATGACTTCGTGTGGTAGATGTCCCCAAGAGAGAGGGATAACCGGAATGTTTTCAGAGTATTTGGATAACGTCGCCAAAAAAACCACGACATTCCTGACCTGATATATCAATCATTTATCCATAATCATTGTATTCAACCATCAACTGTGTCTGGCAGTTCCATACCGCACGCAAGCGAGTACGACCCCTCCCCCGCCTCCTATCAGTAGATGAATCTGTTATTAATGAAAAAATATCAATACAACTTATAATAAAAATAAATTTTTATATAAATTTTTTTAGAGTTATATAAATAGACATGTGGTAGTTGGATCAATGGGTATCACTGGACATGCCTAAGCTGAAGGAATATCCTGTACAGGTGGAGTGTCCCTCAGTGTATACTCCCCAGCCACATACTGTGTTAGAGCAGGAGTCGAAGAAGGTAGAATATAATAGCTCAGAGATAATGAACCAGAAGCAAAGGATGATGGCACAGACGTCTGATCAATTGGTAGTGTAAACATCGGGGGCCTAAATATCTCGTGTGTCCCTAAAGACACACCAGGATCAAAATGGGGCGTAGAAGATATGTCTATGGTAGGGGCATAGTTCAATCAGGTACGACCATTGGATCATCTTACTCTCGCACCACGAGCCCTCATACCACTGGCCTTAGTACTAGGACCACCAGATGACCGTCTAACTCTGACACCACCCCCCTCCTACCACCAGCCTCTATACTGGGATCAATATCAGGATCCTCGTCATATATCTCTCGTCTAGGGGGTGGATCCTGAAAAAAAGTTTAACAAAAAAGTTAACACATGATATTATAAGATATTGAAATATTTGTATTGGAAATAAAATACTCACAACAGGGATGAGTGGAGGAGCACCCATCTGTGTCATGTGACGATTATTTTTTGTCATCTTTTTCTACCGCATCTCTTCCATGGGTGTCATTTCATGCAATGAAAACAAATATGGATGTAATTAGAAACAGATAACTAATGTGTAACCCAAAAAACAAAATATATAAAATCCATTTTGATAAAAAAAATCATAACGAAATAGAAGATTAATGGTGATTTGAAGGTAAGTACTAGGATACACACTCTAAATGATGTATGTGAAGCATGTAGGTGAGAACACGACTATATGATTCTATATATTTCCCACCACAACTTCGAGTTCACAATAAACTCTGATAATTGATCTACTGGAGTCATCATAAGTAATAAACAGATTGCTTCCAATTATAGTAGGGATAGTTTCAACTTCTTCATCACCATCATCAAAAACATGTCTGGTATTTACTTCAATAATTACACCGAATTTTGGATGACGATGATCTTTGACATAAAAAACTTGTTTCACCTTTTATTCCAATACATATGGTTCATCAGTGGTAAGAGTGTGAGTCATGTCAATAACTCAAAATCCATAATCATCAATAAAGGTTCCCTGCCTCTTCATTGAATCAAACCATTGACATTTCATCATCGTGACTTGACCATACGAGTAATAATCCAAAATCATTATTGTCTCCATGACTCCATAATAATCTACATATTCAGAATGAGGTCTATTATCCAATGAATATGCATAATAGTCTATTGTGGTAGTTATCATATCACCATCATGTTGTGTTCTCATGTTTCTTGCTCATTCAGTGATAATAAATTTTTATCCAGTGATCACAAGTGATTTACAAGCACGAACCATGGTATTAGGACCAAAATCCAAATCTCTTATTTCCTCAGAAACAATTTCTGTAGGAAAACTTGATACCTGAAATATAAACAAATAGTAAACATAATTTAATATTATTTTTATTTAGTTATTATAGAAATATTTTTACCTTTAATTTCATCCGAGAAGAAAACCCTTTGCTATGGAAAGTCTCTTTCTTTCTCAGAGATAAAGAACAATGATTTATATATATCAATTATTTATGTTGCCTATAGAGAATAATAATAATAGTATAACTAATATTTAAAATTACAAGAGATAAGATAAGAGATACATGTACAATTTACTTACTTGATATACTCATCGAACAAATCATAATTGAAAAACATTGTGCGATGTGCCATCTCTCGCACTTCAAGGATTAATGCCGTCAATGTATATGATCCCAGAATTCATCTTATATGAGGAAGTGATATAAAACTAGGTTCAATTTGCTCATACTATTCTTCTTCATTTATCGTTGGCATATTTATTCTCATAGTAAGATCAGATAAATACATTGACAAAAATCCATACATTATTGAGCCAAGTAACCATTCACAATAGAACCATTGGGGTAATTCCTATTCCGAACATATGATTTCAATGTGTACATGTTTCTTTCAATTGGATACATCCAACGGAAAGCAACAGGTCCTCCATGAAGTATTTCGGTCGGAATATGGACAGTCAGATGCAACATGCATGTAAGAAATGATAGAGGGAATATTTTCTCTAACTCACACAAAATTAATGGTGTCTCTGCCAACAGTTTTTGCAAGAAATATTGGGAAAACTTCTTAACACAAAGATCTCTAAAAAAATAGCACAAGTGAATAACTGAGACTCTTACATTATTGGACAAGAGATGAAGTATTTCTATTAGAATCAACTCAAGTAAAAGGACGTGATAATCATGAGTATTCAAAGATTTTAGCTTCAACTATTTTTTGTTGACCCATTTTAATATATTTCTTTAATACCCATCAATAACATTAATAGTCTCTAGCACATCCAGAAATTTATTTTTTTTCACAGGTGTCATCACATAAAAACCACATGGAATATTCCATTTATTTTCACTGAGACAGACAGGATGCAATTCTAGTCTGATCCCCCAATCTACCTAGTCACACTGCGATCGTAAATCATCTTTTGTTTTTCCCTTGAAATTTAAAATAATTGAATGCAACATTTCACATATATTCTTTTAAATGTGAATTAAGTCTAAGAAATGACGTAACAAGTTGGTTAACCAATACGACAACTCAAATAATATACTATTCTTCTTCCAATTGTAATAAGTATCATTGGAATCATTTTCCCTCTTTCTAGATTTTATTACACCCTTCCCAAATGAATTACTAAAATCTTTTAATTCATTAAGCACATCAGTTCCAAACATACGCTGAGGTGGATCCTCAGACTCCATGGTATTGTCAAATCTTCGACAATTGTTTCTATATGTATGGTTCATTGGAAAGAATCGTCGATGTCCCATAAAACTAAAACTAAGATGATATTTATGTCTTCTTGATCGATTATTCTTCATAAATATAGGACATGACAATTTTCCTATTGTGCTCCATCCAGACATCATTGCATAAGCAGGAAAATCATTGATCCTCCACACAAGCGCAACACACATATGAAATATGTGTTTCAAACATGCATCGTATGTGGGAACACCCACATCCTAATGAAGTTTCAACTTTTTTATTAAAGGTTGCATGTATACATCTATATCACTATTGGGATCAGAAGGGCTAGATATCAGTATACCCAAGAAAGTGTATGGATTTTTCATACACAACCATGTGGGAAGGTTATAAATGTGTATGAAAACCGGCCATGTGTTTGGTGATGTAAGAATCTTCCCAAATGGATTAAAACCATCAGATGAAAGAGCTAGTCTCACATTACGCACATCGGATGTAAATTTAGGATATCGAGAATTAAATCTTTACCATGAAAATCCATCTGCTAGGTGAACCAACCCTTCATTATTCATTTTTCTCCCAGTGTCATGCCATTGCATTTTTACTGATATTTCATCAGACATGATAAGGATATTTAATCTGGGGATCAATGGAAAGTGCCACATTACTTTTTTTGGCACACGAGATGGTGTTCCATCATCTTTTGGCTTCCATCGGGAGGTTTCAAATTTGATAAAATCATTTCATTTAGTAGTTTCCTCCCAAAATAAGTTGCAATCATTCGGGCAAGAAGAATGTTTCTTTTGAGAATCCATGTTCATCAACTAACTTCCATGCCATCTAGTTGTTTGAGGGAATATCTGCATCATCTTGAAGTAAGTCCTTAAAGAAGGTAATAATGTAATCGATTGCAGTATTTAAAATATCATACGTAGTTTTACTATGAAACAATTAGATTAAAAATTCCAACTTTTTAATTTTACAACATTGCTGATATACTGGAGTCGTTGCACCATCATTCAATTTTTTCACCCTATCAATATCATTATTATTATTGGATGCATCGTGTGTGTATGTATCGAAATATTGTTGGCTGGACATCCTTTCCTCATCATGATTCCGAATAAATGGAAACCAATCATATATAGAATTCTCCAATTCAGTTCTATCATTTGGATCATCATCATTTTGAGATTCTTTTTTCTCTCCATTGTGATACCACACATAATAGTTTTTTTGGAAACCATATTTGGTTATATGATAGCTAACTAATTCAAGACTCTATCATGGTCTTCCAACACAATTAAATCATGGGCAGTGTATGCGGCCTCTATCTGAATCCTTGTCAAATGGACAATCAAAAATTCTATTCAAATTATTTTGAAAATTGGTTGAAATCTGATCAGTTTCGTACATCCAACTTCTATCCATTCTGTAAAAAAATTGCAATAAGTCATTTCAAACCAATTCAATAATATAGAAGTTTAATCAAAAAAAATATTTAGGTAAATAACAATTGTTTAATTTATATAAAAGCATAACTAACACATTACTCAATATACGAATCATATTGAGAAAAACAAAAAAATATAGTTTATATAATAGACTAAGATACCGAATTTCTAATTCATATATTCATGGATTTCCTAGTATGATATTGGAAGTGGATCAAGGAAAACATTATCCTTAAGGGTCTTTTTGGTAGTACATGAGTTTTATACTTTAACTTCTTCAGTGAGATCTAGATGTGGAGTAGGATGAGTATCACATCCACATTAGTTATGACCTCATCAAGTATCACCTTAACTATGGATTAAAGGATCCTATATTTGGGGCCATAGATCATTGGTTGGTAGGGCGTATTCATTGAATCATGTCCCAATTGATTTTGGAGAGGGACCTTCAATATTTATAGGTATGGATTTCATTAGAAACAACTATAAAAAGGATATCCAATAATTGTGACATCCCAAACTAAGATGCCACTCATTAGTGACCTGAACCCAGATGGCCACATGGCCTCAAGCACATCTACCAAAATTTGAAAAGTTATTGACTAATAGTGAGAGCATTATCTATGTCTGGGGGAGACTATTCCCTCATTACCTATGTGTCACAATTTTAATATTATTAGTTAGAAAGTAGACGAATGAAAACAATGGGAAAATATTTGAAATGGATGAAAATAACCAAATCAGTAATACCAAATAATAATAGAATCATAAACCGAATTATGGTAATGTATGTCATGTATCAAGAATAAAAACATAGTTACAACTAGTAGGAAGTAGCACTATACAAGTGGATCAATAAATTCTAAAATTCGACCTAGCTTCTTGAGCTACAACCCAATCATATGGTTCATCGATGGCAAGAGTGCGAGTCATATCAATAACTTGAAATCCACAATCATCAATAAAGGTGTCTTACCTTGTCATTAAATCAAAGCATTGGTAAAGGGAAGAGTTTTACCAATAGTTGCACACAAATGTTGGTAAAAGAGGAATTCAAGGCCCCTTTATAGGCATCCCAAATAGAGGCACATGCCACATGCTCCATTTTGTGTTATAGGCATCCTGAATAATTCACTCATGTTTAAAAAATAATTCTTGGCACCTCTAGGGTCATACCTTTCATTAACCAATTATTTCCCCTTGTCAAGAGCACCCCATGGGTGGATAAAGTTTAAGATTCCATAGTAATAGGTTGTTCATGGCTTGTAAAAAGATTTAATTTCATAAAGTATAGAAAAAACATTTATTTTTAAATTTTAGATTAATAATAAAGTATTTCAATGAAACAAGATTACTGAATTAAACTTGTGACTTATCTAACATTGTTATGGATGTATACACATGTCGGCATGGCTAGTGAAAAGCACTCCACCATCATAAAAGTGAGTATTGGACACAGAAAATACATAATATACAAGGTACAGTGAGAACCATATTTAATTGGCTCTAATGTTATATTAGCATAGTCCTCTTAGGAATCTAATTATCACTCATGACTAACCATGCCACTATAAACAACTAGAAGTGTATGAGATTTCTCTCTGATCTCAACAACATCATCACACATTCTTTCCACAGTGTGAATCATGTGGATTATGGATGATATTAACGCAAAATTCCCAGTAATACCAATCCTTATAAGAACTAAATATTTATGTATGATATTAACACATAATTCATTTTGAATCAAATTTGATTCACTGTCAAATCCCAACACAGACACCCAAATCAAATAGAAAAAAAATGTCATACACACACAAATCAAAACATAAAACCAAAACAGTTGATGAAGAACATTAAAATGAAAGTATCACTAACAAATTATAAGTGTAGAACTAAGAGATTTTGAATATGGGTCGGAACGAAGTATTTCTATAGTAGGGTAAACAAAATCCCGTTTCTTCACTTCACCCAAATGAAAACATAAAACCAAAATAGTATATGTACTATCACATACAAATTACATATGAAGATATGATAAATCTTAATGATTAAAGGATTTTAGCCGCAGGGGAATGAAAATCCCAATTATCCTTTCGGTTTAGGGCTACAGTCGTGCAGAATGGGTAAGGTCGAGATTCTATTCATTTGGGGCAATACATTCCCAACGGTTTTTAAAAACCATTGGTAAATAAATTCATTACAAATGATTTTTAAAAACTGTTGGTATAGTGTATACGTTTCCCAACAGTTTTTCAAAACCATTTGGAAAAGATGATTTTAACTATATTTTACCAATGGTTTCCTTAAACTGTTGGAAAAAGTACTCTACAGCAACGGTTAAGAAAACCATTGGTATATAGGCATTTGGAAAACCTCCCTTTCCAGTAGTGGGTACTTCCCCCAAAAGTACCAACAATTGTTATTCCTCATATCGTCATCCACCTCATTACCTTGACCCTCATAATGATTCTATAATATCAAATTATTAATGTCTCCCCAACCTAGCCACTAATATACTAGTCTGGATTATTATTTACCCCATTCCCTATAGTGACAACCTATAATAGTAATTGTAAAAATTTACCATCCTCTAACATGTAAGACACCCCCTAAGAGGATTCAATCATGGGAAGTAAAAATGAATTTTTTCCCCCAGTGAAAACACACCAAATAGTTTCCCTCTAAAAGGGTATTTGAAAATTCCCTATAATGAACCACCCATTTATCACTTCATTAGGGAATTTCTAAAGAACACATCTTCTTGCTTCCAATAGAGTCAGAACTATCTGAATCAATACAAAGAGTAAGTATAACCAATACCACTCCTCCCACAAGGACCTTTTATATAATGAGATGATTTTGAACTGCACCAAAATATGTCATAAGTCTAAAAATCCTCCCATAATACCGAATATTTGGAAACAGACCTATCTCAAATCAATGATCATTCTAATTCTCATTCCTTGTGAGTAAGGGATAAAACCAAATAATTATCTATAATGGGGTAGAATTATTGTTCACTTAGATAACTCTATAATACTTATCTAAAAACTCTTGATCCCTATCAACACTATTAATGTCCTAAAAAAGTTTCTCAATTAAAATAGTTTTGAAGGTCTCTCTAGTTAGTCCCTTGTGCCCCTTAGCCTAAATTATAACACTCCATTATTTCCCCACAACCCCATGATGTATAAATGTGTCAAATTTTACATGTTTTTCCTTAAGAGACTTCACCAAATTGTAAATTATGTCGATTATATTGATATTTTCCTCTATATTGTAGGGGTATCCATCACCCTAAAATGCTAGTGGGTAATTTATCATAAAGTCTCTAATGAATTCCACCATAATGGATCCATCTTTGTGCACTTATTTACTTTACATTGGTTTTAGATGAAAAACACTAGCCTGTAGAGGAACATATACTTTCAGAAGATGAATAATCCATGGAGAATGCTCTAACCCGCACTCAAGAATAGTTAGGGGTTCCTTTGTGGAGTCCTAGATCGTAAGCCTTTGAATAATCACAATATGTTAAAGAGGATAGATTTTATGATATACCAAAACATTAATTTAGAAGACTTCAAAAAACATTATATATTAAATAATATATTAAATAAAGAGTATGTAGAAACTTATATGACACCCCAATCTCAACACATAACTCATATTACTCCTACTCCCTAAACCCACCTCCCATACAGATTATATATATCCCATGAATCAATCATTAATACCACATTCATAGATCTATATGTAACCATAACTTCAAAATTTACACATAAGTATAGTCATATCACATTTATCAAAAAATATCATTATAATATCAAAAAAAAAATCATTGAAAAATTAGTTTCCAATTGTTTCGGTAAATTTTAATCAAACAAATGACTTATCCAAGAAAATATTTAACAACTCATTATTTTAATTGAATAAATTAAAACAATTTTTTTAAAACCTATTTTCTGACCACATAAAAACAATTTCATGAGAATCCATATCTAGAATATAATGAATATATTAACACCCACTTTCTTTCATGGGTTGGTAATTTGTAAATAAACTACCTTCCCAAACATTACATTGAGAAAAATCAAGAATCTATAACCTTGAAAACCAATAACATCATTTACAAGACATTATTTACTTGATTGATCTCTATTCAAGTGATTCCCTTATATAATAATCAATTATAACCAAAATTCTAGCCATCTTATACCAATTATATAGAAACCCAAAATCACAAGTCAATAAAATTAGGGGATCTGATAGCATTTTGTAATACCCCAACCCAATTTATCATGACCCAAATGGTGTGCCAAAAAATCTAAATTACATGCACTTTTGTTCCATAGGTTCCTAAATAGTGTAATGTTATAATACTATATTGTGGGGATATTATTCCCTCCATATCATGTCGAATAAATAAATAAAGTGATAACAATCATAAATTTATGGAAAAAATAATTTGGAATCACAACTAACAACAAACCATACAAATTGAATCACATGTAATAACTTAATGTTAACCCATTCTAGTCGTACGTTCTATATTAAAAGAATAAAATTATATAAGGTTAATCATATACATAATTATCACTAATGAAAAATTCAAAATATTAGAGGATCTACTAAAAAAACATATGATGTAAACCTCTAGCTACCACCTCCATCTCTATGTCGAGATTAATAATACCAAAAACTGATCATTGAGGATATATCCTTCACTAGATCCTTAACTATGAAATCTACATGGGCAAATGGTACACATGCATGATGTGAGTATGAAACTTATTATTAATTTCACAACCCGACCCACATGGCCAAGTAGGATGACAATAAGTCGAGAGTGACACCCCAAGCCCACCTAGAGTAATCTAGGGACAATGACAAGTGATGAGTAGGAATATCACACAAATGGTTGGCATTAGACAGAGGTATTTATTCACATGTACACACACAAACATCTCTAATCCACCTAAACAATGCAAAAATATAAAATAAAGATGACACTAAAATGCATTAATACATTTATATCCTACAATCAAAGACTAAAAAATGTACTAGAAATGATAGTGGCTCAAATACAAGACCACCCAAAATATAGAAGGGTCAAACCTAGTATGATGGGAGGGGAGTAAAGTAATATAGAACACCTAGTATGGATGATGGACTACGTAACTCACTATTCAACTCCTATTCCAGGTCCTCCTAGGAATTTTTCCATATTTTTATTATCTTAAAAATTCAATATATGTATTGGAAGAGCACATGTCATGGTGAGTAAAAAAATACAATGTAGAACAACCTAATATTAGAAACAATAAAATAATAAAAGAGTAATTAACTCATCCAAAAGTATATATATTAATTATGATATGAGACATAAAACCAATACAATAACCCAAATATACTCAAGATAAATGCCATGTCTCCAAGAGGTCACAACCATACAACAATTGATAAGATTATTATTGAGGATTAATGATTGTAATGATTCGAGAGAACTCACTCCATGAGACTGATAACAACAATGGATATTATCTAATAAGTCATTATTATTGATTCATTCCATGAAGAGAAACTCAAGGGAAGTCAAATAATCGCAATAAATAGATTAGGGATATCACCTATGGCCTCTAGGTTATGATGACCTCTACTAGAAATAACCTTCTATACTGGGGTCCTATTCCCATGTATGTTGGTCAAGATGATTTCCCAAACCATGCATAGGGGAGAAGAATAAATTATAGAAAATCCCACCCTATACCACATTGGAGGATTCTTGAAACTTGAACTATGAATAATCCTTTAAAGGGGATCATATCCTATTTTTAACACAAAATTGATCATTTTACCATCATGGAGATTGACCAATATGACACACTATAGAGATACTAGTCCATATAGATGAGATCAGGGGACTCAAACTTCCCTTGAGAAGTACACAATTTGTATAGGGAGTACACGACATGTCTTGTCTGCCTCGGGTTTACCCAGGTCTCACAGTCTCATAGGACATGTAATTATCTAGATAAATGGAATGTCCTTTTTTGGGATACATGGAATGTAGAGTTATGACTGGAATTTACGGTGTTCGTTCATCCTTAGTCTACGTACTCTGGTTTTTCTAATGAAAATGGTAGTTTTTTTACCTTGTAAATGTATGGGTATCAGGCCATGCACATGTACTTTGATTGAGCTAGTGTTTCGAGCCATGTTTAATCCCATGTAGCTCGGTGATATATTCTAATTTAATAGTATTAAATTGCATGAATTCTTATTGGTACCACATCATGTAAGATATTTTATATTACTAAAACCCCACACACTACTTCTAGAGTCACTAACAACATAAATTTTTTGGACTCCATGCCATGTAGTCAGGTTTTTTCTAGAACCCACTAGATATTCAAATGGTTCCACTCATGACACCAGTTCAAATGGATGTTCTGCAAGTAATTACAAAGAACCAAGACCAGATTGATTATGTCTACCTCGCCACTAGTGGTAGGATATGAGAAAATTAATCTGTTCAGAAAATATCCTTTGTCGCATCATGCCACTATTTCATTCCAAACTGTGAATCAAGGGTCCTTGATCTGAACCTCAATTACATGTGGTTGTTGATACACCTCAATCATGCATTTAGTCCCAATCCTGATCCCATTATGATGACCTATTTCACCAAATAATGTTTTTTTCAATGATCTCCCCTCAGATATATGTTGAACATCCATCCAAATAAAATACAATTGATTAATGGATGATAAATGGTGGGAAAATATCAAAAAATATAGAGGAATGAACCACCTCCATTATTTGGACTGGCCTATATTAACTTCCATTAATTTGTTTAAAAAAAGAACCCAAATATGAGATTTAATAAAAAATAATTCATATTCATAAAACTAGGAAGATAAATTAATAACTATAACTACTGTTTGACCCGTAAATAAAATTATTAGATGATTGATTCATGTTTAAAAGGGTTAAAAAATCTTGGAATAAATATAGGAAAAAAATTCACTTACATTAGTTTTAGTGAACCACTAAAAAATCCTTGGTGTATATTGATCTTTTTGGCTTGACACACACCTCTGTTCCCAATCGCAAAATTATGATACATTATTGTTCATCCATGAATCCTAATCCAATGATTTCTCTATCTATACCTAGGGTAACATAGATAACTAAGAGGATTTTCTATAAATATTATTTTATATAGGATATTATGGTTTTGTATAATTATAAAAATTTATATAAATAAAATAATTTATTTAAATATTATTTCTTCCATAATGGGGTTTAAGATAAACAACTAATGCACAAGAAGAATTATTTCATTCATAGGGTAAAACACATGTTCTAATTTTAATGGTTTTCCTATATTTTACATATAATATTATGGTCAAGATTTATTATATTTTTTAAGAAAAAACAATGTCTACATGATATAATATATCTTATATTTTTGTTAGATCAATAGTGAGACTCTGCAGGCCCAAGAATCCCATGATAACATAATGTCCATCTCAAAACATATTCCTTAAAATATTTGAATGATTGAAAAAGGAAAAAATAGTCCTTACATTATATCCCACTCATGGATTTTCATATCAAAAATAAAAATTACTACTCAAAAATATGTGGGTACTATACTTAGATCTAGTTATCCTATACCCTAATGCTCTCCTTAAGATTCTCATACAACCAGCAAACACCCACTAAGGGAATCACTTTCCTGTGTAAGATATTATACATCCAATCCCTGATCTCTACTAGTTACTGAACAAAAATAGATCCTTAATCATTGTCCATATCACCCTAATAGATAACATGTCGCAGTTCATGCACATACCTACCCATCTAAAAAACATTGAATATATTGTGTATACATTCTAACAGCATTTGTAGGTCCATGTGGTACAACACCTCTAAGAAGTTATCATATTCTCCGGTATAATCTACAACTTCTCTATTATTGTTTTCACCAACTCTTAGCCCATAAGAGCAGACACCCCGGATCATTAAAATATAGTGGTGACTTACTATTTCTCCATTAAAATGACTTGGATAGTAACATATGAATGGTGGATTGGTAACTATTGTTGTATAAAAATTATAGAAAAGGTAGATGATCCTCCAAATGTTTAACAAAGTCTAATATGAATTCCTCAAGTTTTTCATCTAGAACCTGAATGGTCCACTTTATCTAGTCATTTGTATAGAGGTGAAATTCTATGATCAAAGTCAACTAAGTGCCAAATGATCCATGTAATCCTCTCCATAATCGCGACATGAAGAATGAACCATGATAAAAAAATGATCATTGATAGAACTATATGAAGCCAGACTATCTCCTTCATGTAAATGTATCCCGATCTCTCTATATAACTTTTATCATAGATAGATTAGAAGTGGTATGACATGGTTAGTTATTCTACAATCACCTAGATGGTATTGGGTCCTCTAAAATATCATTTTATACCTTTTTTAATATTCATATATATAACATAAAACATCCATTATAAAACTCGAGGGGTTGATCTTGAACCACTGGATCATGGGGCTCAACCTTCACCTACTAGAAATTGTGGTATAGAGAGACAAACACAACCATATAATTAATTATCCTTATTCACCACAACTAATTCTTATGGTCCTATAAAATATTTTACACACATATATTTATCTCCACGGGAATGAATAAAACTAACTCAAAAACTCATCTCACAACATAAGGGGTACCATCATCCACCCTCTAAAAAGGATGACGTGCTCCCCCTATAGAAAATCCACCAGGATAATTTCTAGTGGATATATAAAAATATATGGTCACACAGTCAGTATTACAAAGAGTAACATCCCATCCACACTATAAAAGTGGAGGGGTAAAAAACATCAATTGGATGTATTATTTACCATCACCACCAACTATGTAAATCTTCGTTGAGGACCAATAATCTAATTCCCCAATCAACATATATTAATAATATCTCTTGTTGGGAACATCTACCATGAAATTACCCTTAAAGAGAGTACAGTATCTTTAAATGTCATAATCATGGAGGAACAATTGGCACCACTTCTATATCAAGTGAAAATCATAATAAAAAAGATACACATGAGACTCTTGTGGTTAGAATATATGTTGAACTAATAACCCACAAGGTAGTGTTACCACCTCTTTAGGGTGAATACCACTGCTTCTATTTCATGACAATGGGTCATGTAGTTTTTCTAACAAGGCCTCAACTATCAGGACCCCTATGGAATCACTTCAAACCTATTACTCAAAACACTTTCATGCACGTTCACTAAGTAATCATAGAACAACAAAATGTCATAACCCTAATCATGTAGTCTCAAGATGTGGGTTCATTCCAACATCAGGAGAAACTCATGAAAATCCTATTCACACATCTCAGTACAAATGAAAGGATTCCCCTTCCATGTCAATGTATACAAGGGTATTGTAATACTGGATAAATTTGTCAAAAACCACAAATTTTATCATGTCAACCCAAGGAAGCTCTATACCTCAGCCACACTCTTATGCGGCTCCCAATCATTGACTACCTCAACCTTATTCGGGTCTACTACTAATCCCTATTATAATATTTCAGGTCCTAGAAGTTTTACCTCTTGAATAATTAATTGAAATTTATAGAGATTCCTATATTGATATTTCTCTTGGAGTGTTTCCAAGACCATTATCAATTTTCTCATTTTATCATATTCTATTGCTGAGTACACAAGGATATTATTGAAAAAGACTACAATGAACCAATATATAGAGTGATTAATGATTCATTTCATGAGTCCCAAAAACACTGATGGGCGGTTCTTCACACTGAAAGGCATCACTATATACTCCTAGTGACTGTGCATTCATTAATATTCCTACATTGGTATGTCATCATCCCAAAGTCTATGCTAGTGATAACCTGAACTGAGGCTAATCACCGAGAACAATCTGTCCCCTTTCAATTGGTTTAATAAGTTATTGATCCTTAGTAGTGGATACATATTATTTATGAACACTATTCTCAAGTGTGAATAATACATGAAAGACCTCAAGCACCCGTCTTCCTTCATTGTGAACAACACAAGGGATGCCTAGGGTGACAAAAGGAGTTCGAAAAAAACATTTCCTATACCAATCCTCTAAATTCACCTTCATCTCATGGAGATCTATAGGATACATATGATATGATGTAATATATATAATGGTTTTCCAACGATTCATTTATATGTATAATTATATCTCATAGTGGGGAGGTAAACCCAAAACATTCTTAGTTAAGATGTTCTCATACCCATCTACCATAGTATGAAACTAAATTCCTATAACATCTATTTCTCTAAGGCTCATAAAAGAAAAATTTGTGAGTAATTAGTTGATTACTCTTGTGTAATATCCCATTATACTCTTTATGGGTTTCCTTTTCAACATTAAAGAAAAACTTTCACTCATTTAACCAGACAAACCATATCCCCAACTTGAAATAGTCTGTATGGGTATGAAATGTGGCTAGCCAATCCATACCAATGATAAAAAAATTGGTATAATTGATGATAAAAAGAGATCCCATATGGAGATATCTTCTCTAAAATATAGTTCACACTATCAAGAAAAGTGTGTGATCTTTTAATCCCCTCTTACTGGAGTCTCCAACTACATTGGTTAAGACAAGGGAAACCAGAATCTATTGATATCAATTAGGGAAACTAGAGAGAAAATAGTGGATCAATCCTATATATTTTATTACAAATGTCTAATTATATAAGACATATTTCATACCACAAATAATCCATATATCCTTAGGATTATAGGCTTCCAGTGCCTATAACAATACCCATCCCTGACCACTAACTTTTTAATATTGGCATTGAACACATAGGGGTGGTGGTAGAAATATGTCAACCCATGTTCCAAATCTAGTGACTCTATTTGTTATTATACCATGAATTCCACCATATAGACCTAATTTCTCTATCCAATTTCATTACCTAGGTTTTTGATCCACCACATCTCAATTATCTTTATATTATGTCAAATAATTCCATGTGAGATGTCTTTAACCATCATAAGAGCATCATTGTCTCTCCATATAATTATTTGATCCATCTTGAGGGACTTTAAATATTGAATATATATTGTAATATAGTCACATAATGTGTATCACATGCCCAAATCTATATGAATGCCATCAACTACCAACTACTGAAGTCTCAAATCTTATGTACCCACATCCAGCACAAACTATTGGAATCTACTCAGCCAAAATATCATCACCAGTAATTCTTAGTCTGACACCTCAATATAGTAGGAATAGTAAGAGATATCAATATATATTATATATCATGAAGTTGGACCCACTCAAATTTACAACGTTGGAATAATGGATCACAAACGATATCAAAAAATTATTGTGAGAGGTTGGTGAACCATGATGAATGTTGATATATAGTTATGCTTACCTATTGAAGAATTTGATGCTAACAGATGTGAACTACTTGTAGCATAGTTAGATAAAACTACTTCCAAAAGATATAGTCTAAATATATCCAATATATGGGTGTATTCTCATGTGGTTAAGTCACTGGAAGCCACCATCTCTAGATAGATCCCTGAAGAAGACTCTCCACTAGGATGACCACATGATTTGGAGGTGTCATAGAAAGAAAAATATTTATATAACTACCTCAAGATATTCCTCATATGAATGGTCATATGGGTCAACCAAAAACATGAGGGGACACTGCCTTTGAAACTAATGGATAATCCAAAACGAGCATATGTCATTAGATGGTACTGTCTATGAAACCTTCTACTCAATGGCAGGTGATAAAACTATAAAACCACTCAAGGGTAACATCACTTGTACACATCCCTATAGTGAATCCTATTTAATTTTTAGATCGTAAATGTATTCCCATTGAGGAGACCTAGATGGTATTCATCATGGAGTCATCCTAAAATACTCAAGATGTACCATGGTTATAAAGTAAATCTATGAAGAAAGAAAAAAAATGACATGGAAACAATGAACCATTCCAATATGATGAGTGTACCAGTGATTTTACTAAAAATAGTGCCTACATAAATTATGTCCACATGAACGTTATTAGATTCTTAGTGAATGTACAAGTCTATAATCTCACCAACATGGTATTCCCAGGCCTAAACCCGAACCTGAAACACAAAAACCATTTATAATGTTCATGAATTGATCATCACGGCTAGAAAGTCTTAAAAGATTAGTCTAAATATGAAACTATATCTGATAACACTATATCATAACCCAACCCATTGGGGCCTTCCTTTCTAGTGATAGGTGGAGAGTGATTCCCTAGGAAATCCTCTATTATGCTAGTGGCTAGTGATAAGAACCAGATTAGCATATCACACGCATTTGAGGGATTATCCTAAGGTAACATTATTCACACAAATTTATATAATCCAACAACACCATGGGGAATGATAAAAAAAATACCCAAATTAATGCATACATATATATCCCACCAAAATAGTATGAGATAATTTATGGAAAACATATT
Organism: Viscum album; assembly: GCA_963277665.1. Taxonomy (NCBI): domain Eukaryota; kingdom Viridiplantae; phylum Streptophyta; class Magnoliopsida; order Santalales; family Viscaceae; genus Viscum; species Viscum album. Next base: position 332,481,981 of record OY728145.1, on the reverse strand, counting down.
GAATAAAATACAATCCCATTAAAACTATAAGAGATTATAACATTATAATAGAGGAGGGGACTATTTGAAAATGAAACATCATGTAAGATCTATGGTGTTTCTAGATCAATGTGGTCCACCTTCTCCTGGTAATCCCAAGACTCCATCACAAGTTCTATTATATTTATAAGACACAACATGTGTGGGAAGAGCCTTTTCATGGGTGATTATACTAATATATACTATGAACCACAGAATTACCAAAATAAGAAATAATATTGGTAGTAATCTCATGAATGTATAGATATATCAATCCAGATATGAGACATAAATATAAACAAATATCCCAGATATAATCAAGATAAACACTAAGTCTCAAACTAGCCAAAACCATACCACCAACTATAGGTTTCATATTGAGGTTTCATTTTAATTCTTGTCTAGGATAACTAACTCAATGGTCATGATAATTACAATTATGGTTTTCATCCAAGAATTCATTCTCACTGGTCCGTTCCATGAAGAGTTAGTCATTGGAACTCAGAATGAATGAGTGCACAAAACCATGGCCTCTAGGGTATATTGGACCCTACCTAAAATAAAATGTCATGTTGGGAATTATATAGATATGCATGTTGGTAATGACGATTAATTAAACATCACCTAGTGATGATGAATAAATGATAGCGGATCCAACCCCATACCAGAAAGGTAGATTCCAAGAAATCATTACATGAACAATACAAAATAGGTGATCACATCCTATGATCAGGATGTGATGTATCATTATATCCTCTTGGGTATGGACCTAGATGAAACACCATAGGGATAATAATTCACACAAAAGAGACCAAGGGTCTCAGACTACTTTAGAGAAGGTATAAAACATGTACGGGAGGGGGGTACATGATGTGTCTTATTTTCCCCGATTCTACCTGTGTCTCTCTATATCACACAAAATTTATCTCTCCGTATATATGAAATGTCCATTTTTTGGTACATGATATATATGGGTTAGGATGACATTAATCATGTTCCATATTCCTAATTTAATGTATTTAATCCAAGCCTCTGCAAACTGGTCATGCCTATATTCCTATATGTGTCTGAGTATCCAGTTTATTTCTAAGTAAAGTGACATCCCCTTATACTTTGGCCAATATTATATTCTAGGCCATGTTTCTGCATGTCTACCATGTGCGTATACATCAATTCACCATTCAATGGTCACACTTCATGTAGTAGGTCCCATATGGGGTGATATTTTAATTTTCCTAAAATCCTAAATATTCTAGCTGGGTACCTACACAAAGTGTGTTCTTCAGACTACACTCTACATAGTCATGCGTCATCTAGAACCTCTAGGTCCTTTACACATGATTCCACTCATTTCTCTGCCACCACTAGATCTTCCGTAATACTTACCATATAACCTAGATATGATTTTACATGACTTCCTCTCCATAAATGTCTTAATTCTGACTACCAATATTCTAAGAAAACGTCTTCTATCCTATTACACCACTACAACATGTTAAATGTGATTCAAAGGTATTTGACCCGATCTGCCATAACCTGTATTTGTTGATACACCTTGGTTGTGCTATAAATCCCAATACTAAACCCATGTTGACTATTTGTTACACCAAAGAATGATTTCATAATGATAATACAGTGGGTATTTTTCAAATCACCAACCAAATATAATGTATATGAGAAACACACAATGAATGTTTGGATAAATTCCCCAAGAACAACAAGAAAAATCCTCATCCATTGTTTGGGTTAGCCTCTATCCATTACCGTTATAATGATGAAGAAAGAATCAAAATATAGGATTTGATTAGGAATAATATCCATTCCTAAAAACTGAAAGATAAGTCAATAACCACAACCAATGGTCAACCTATGAATCAATATTTAGAGGACTAGATCATCTTCGACAAGGGATAAAAATATGTGGATTAAATCCAAGAATATAAAATTCCTTAACCATCATTTGGATCAATCGCTAATAAATATCATTCATAAATAAATTTGATTGGTGAGATCTATAACTCTATTGGCACCTAATCCCTAATTCTCAACGCTCTGTTGATCATCTGAGAATCCTCCTCCAACTACTAATCTATCAATCCCTATGGATATTCATTTACCCAATGGAATTACAATAAAATATATTTTATAATGGAGAGTAGGGTTTTCCTAATTATATTAATTTAATATATCAATAATATATTTAATTATTTTGTAGATCACAATGAAGCTCTATAAAAACACATGTCACACACATAAGTTATTTAATGCATAAGGTAAAACTCATATTATGGATTTAATAGTGGTCTCATATTTTCCATTTAAGAAATAATTTTATAATTATTCCATTATTTCTGAAAAAATTACCATGTACAGAAGATAAAATATAACCAATATTTTTGCTAAATAATTTCCAAGCCTCTCCAGGCTCTGGAATCCCATGCTAACTCAAAAACTACCTCTGAAATTTTTCATTAAAATATTCCTATTCCTTATAAATAAAACACACAGTCGTTACTTAGAAACTAAAAAAATATCATAACATAATTATAAAAATATATGTCAGTTCATGTACTGAGTAAAAATTATAAAATATCGAAAAAACTCCCAATCATTATTATTATGAACTAAATAGGTCACAGAATACCATAAACATCCCGAATTCAACCAATGTTGATGGATGAAGTAATGATGTACCATAAGGGTATGGAACACATTCCATAATGAGGAAACAAGAAATAAAAAATGATTAAACTAACTGATTCCTAAAAAAATAACTAAATACTAACCAAGGATAAAAATTTAAAACCTATTATATAGATAAAAAATACCAAGGAAGGTGTGATGTGATCATCCTTTTAGATAAGAAATAAATAATGAGGAAGGTGTAACCTAACCAACCTCAAATAGAGTAAAACAATACCATGGAATTCCTAACATATCTAACCTCTTGATGGTAAATAATATCAATGAAATTGTAAAATATGTGACGTCTTAGAATGTTACACAAGCATAGAAGTTCACAAGGTAACACTATTATTATTAAGAGTAGGCACTAACGACATGAATCAATTATTAACATCGAAATCCAATACATCTCTAGAAACAATAAAGACTTAAAACGGCCAAGCCTACCCAATGATTGACTACTCATGTAAATATTTTTGGTATTACCCCACCACTAAAATGAAACTAAATACAATTTTAAATGTGAGACCCCATGGATGTGACAATCTCAATTATATACTAAAATAAAATATTTCATTAAAAAAATTCCCAATATCTTTTATATTTATTGTTTTAGAGAATTATGAAAAAACATTAACTAAAAACATTTTGTCATTTTCAACTAAAAGAAATATTTCCAAATATATATGTTCTAATTGATCCATGAAAAGTATTTAACCTCTCCCAGAAATTCTCCACATAAGATATTATTCTATACATTTCATGCTTTAATTATATCTATAACCTAAGGAAATATAACTAAAAAAAGTGTTGAGATTTGATCCTCAGTATGGGTAAACATAAGAAACAATAATAAAATATCATATCTGAGAATATGATGAGCATGTGGGTATAATCAAGAATAAAAATATATTTATACCAAAAAATAGTAGATAAATGTTATGGAATAAAAAAATTCAATTCATTAGAATATATATTAAAAAAATACACTCAGTATAAAAACAAGACATACATAGAAAATGGTGTAACAACCATGAACATAAAAAAACATTACCTTAATGAGTCCAACAATTGAAACCACATGTATGAGATAGTTTAATTGTGATCATGTATACATCACCTTCAATATTCACACTCTAGCACACATGTATTCAAGACCACTAAACAATGCATGTGTATACATCACATCCATGAGTTACACACTTCCAACCATGCATACGATCAAGTAATTTACAACAAAAAATACATATCCCAAAATATATAACTAATATATTGGAGGGTGATATAAGAAAAAACCCATCATCATATATATATAAATATGATTTGAACTTCAAATAAATCATTTATCATATAATGAATAACCAACAAATAATGGTATTCATATACATTTTATATGGAATCACATAAGAAAAAATTTTATAGTTCTATTAATAATAAAAAACCATATACCCAAGTATAATAAAACAGTATCCAATGAAAATAAATAATATTCTAGGTAAACACTATTCAACCCAGATAAAAAATCATATGGTACTTATAACATATAGATAAAGGGTACATAGATAATTCAAAACATTCCACAATTAATTGATGTATATAATCCAGGTGAACAACATTAAATCTAGGGAATAAAAAATGTGGCACTAATAGTGGAAAGGAATTAATAGAAAACATTATGTTTACACACCAAAGATGAATAAAAAAGATACATTTAATGATAGATTAATTTTTTATATAGATTTTATGTTTATTATTTTTGATAATATAATTAAATAGAATACTTGAAGAAAAATAGTAGAATTTTAATTTTAAAATAATGATAAAAATGACATATTTTTCATGAAAACCCTTTTAAAAAAATTCATAGATTAATTTTTGAGTAATTTACTTTGTAAAATAAAGAAAAATGGGAAATAATATTCAAAATTACAGGGAGTCCATTATTGTGAAATAATTTTTAAAAGGAGCTTCCATTGTTTTATTTATAAGGTATAAGAGATAAAGTCAACATTATTTTTGAAAATTCATTTTAGAAAATAGTTTGAATGAAATTTTTGGGGATATATTAAAACATTACTTTTCAATAAATAAATAATAATGGATTATTGAAAAGTATATGAGGAATTTTTAGAGAAAACATGGATTTGATGATAAAGACGATACCCAATATATGGAAGACCTTTTAATAATTTTCAAGCACCATTATTGGAAGTCTGCATATTAAATTAAAAAAAATAATTATAGAATCTGGGATTATATTTAGTAGGATCACATTAATTAATAAATATTATAGTTCCCTAAATGGGGGGGAAACATTTTTTAGAATAAAAATATGGACTTGGAAGATATAAATCATTGGAAATAATAAGAGTTATCATTAACAATGTTATAATATTATTTCAAAAGAATATCAAATAATTGGTTATTTATAATGAGAAGTAATTTCCTCATATAAAAATATGAAATTAATTTTAAAAAATGGAATTTAAGGATTAAAGAAATATTGTATAACATAATCATGTTAGAAAGACTATGATTCAAGGTTTCAAAAATCAAATTGATTAATCTTTTATGACATTAAAAATATTCCATTGAAAACACATTAAAGGATATGGTTTCAACTGGAAAAATAAATACAATAAATAATTAGAGGATAATAATACAAAATATTGAAGGTGTAGTGTCTAATTTATTATACATACAGCATAGTTTATTATAAAAAAATATATATTTATAAATTGAATTTGAGAAAAGAAACCCTAAACTTAATTCTCGAATTATTCTAAGGAACATAAATGTTATGTATATTAATTATAACTATTTTAATAAAAAATTTACAAAACATATTCATATCTATACACTTTTATAGCACTCATTTCTAACTATTCTCAACATTTATGTTAGTTAGTTACTATCTATTATCAATATTATGTGTATGTTACCTTGATCATTTTAAAATAGTTTCACTATAACGGTGTTGTTATTTACACTTCTATAAAATTTTAATTTTTAAGATAATTTAATGATTCAGAATAGAAAATGTATATTTATATATAAATCGCTTATCTTATTTCATAAAAGTATAATTTATGTTTTAATAAAATGAAATCAATATCGAATAATTTCGGTAATTTTAGCCATTAAAGATGTTATAGTAATAATAAGTTAAATTCTAATTATATCCATTATAGAAACATAAATAATCATATTTTTTATTAAATTATAATAATATTATTATTTATGTTACCCTAATAAATCATAATAGAGTATTATAATGATTCTCAAGTAGGTCATTAGACCGACCTAAACAAGAACATACTGTAATTTTATTAGTGAACATGGTCATGAAATTATTCATTTGGACATAATTTCACTGTAAAATAGTAATAAATATATATTTTCAATGTTTTTAATGTTTAAATTATATTTTTATTGTTTTGGAAAAATAATAAAAACCCAAATGAAAAAAATGGTTACTACATGGTGGTTGTAATCTGTACAATACATAGTTAACATTATCAATTAACAAATAATGTGAGGAGATGATGGTTGATTGAAATTTTATCTTGATATTTATAAATATTTTATAAATTTCAAATTTATTCATTAATTATAACAAAAAAACTAGTGAAAGGAGGAAGTAGTAAATATACGTTATAGCTCCATGGTGTCGATAGTCAGTACAATGCATGATCATAGTTCTTTTGATTCTATGTAGATAGGAATGAATAAATAAGGGTTGATAAACTTATATAATAACAATTTACTATAATAAGTATACCTTTTCATTATACTAGTATGTTTATTGTGATCTTGTAATTGAATTATTAAGAAGAAAACGTATGTTGTAAGTAATATATATGTCAAGATCTTAATCTTCCTCTTAACAAAATCCTTATAATTAATGAGATTAGGCTCACATTTTGTGAATAGAATAGTTAAAAAATTAAAGGGATCACCTTGAGTGGAAAAAGAGGCATGGGTTCTATCATATTTTTAAGGGAAAGTGGATCATTGGACAAATGTAATTGAACCCCTTTTATAAGAGAAGAAAATGGAACCTCTAGGAATACCCATTATTTTTAATGATAACATTACACTATTAAATGGATAATGAGTCCAAAAGTATGAAATAATGGATTTTTCAGTGATAATGGGTTTATAAATACTCCATCATGAATTTTCACATATGTTTTAAATGTGATTGAATTCATTTACTATTATATATTTACTTATTCATTTTTTATTTCTACTGGGGTAACTAGTTTTTACGCATGCAAGTTATGTTCTAATAGACATATAAAATCAGAACCCTTTAAATTATTTTCGTGATGATCATAAATTAAATTATTGTTTTTAATTAAATTTATAAATATTATAATGTTAACTTTTTAAATTTAATCATTTTATTTATAAAAAATCTGTTTTGTGGAAAAAAGATGTTTTCTCCATTACGTGTTATTAATATTTGTAAGAATTTGTTAATTTTTTAATGAGTGATAATATATTTAAATATATTGTTGAATATTATATTAATTTTATTTTTATAGTAAATTAATTAGTTTTATTAGATAAAAATTACATAATATTAATAAAGAAATTAAGTAAATATTAAAATTTTACCACTATCATGGTTGTTGAATTTAATCCTAGTAATCATAACTTTATTACTAAATATTATATTTAACACATTATGTAATATTTAAATATTGATATAAAATATTAAATCTAATTTTTAGATTTAATTTCTATAATTTTTGAAAATTATTTTCTATATAAGCGAATAAGAACACTTTTTAGAGTAACAAATTGATTAAGTTTACAATACATTAAATGTGGATTTTATAAACTAAATATAATTTTTCTAAAGTATTTATTTGAATTTATATATATATATATATATATATAATTGGTTTTAACACCATTTAATTTATAAAAAAGGCAATATTTTCAAAATTAGAGTATTTTTCACCATTCACCAAAAAATAATAGTTTTTTAAATGAGTCCAAAAAATAATAGTAAGTTAGTATTAAATTTTTCTATACAAAATTTTTATTAATTTTACAAAATTAAAATTCTAAAATTTATAGATTTAGATTTTAGATGAAAATAAAATATATAAAGAAAAACATAATTTATTAAAAAAATGTTTTTAAAATTTCAAGTGTTTTAATATTTATTTCATATAACTTTTTAAAGAGGTGAATATTGACATATTAGTTTATTAAATAAATAAATTATGTCTAATAATAAAATTTTAATTGTGATCAATTTTTTTTAATAATGTAAAATACAATATCATTCTTCAAAAGAATTTTTCAAAAATGCCAGAAAAATAATAATATGTTGTTATTTTAATTTATTGTTATATTTTTATCAATTATTCGTTATTTTTTATATAATTTTAAATCTCATGATTCATTTTATTTGGGTGTTTCATTATTTCATTGATTCATATGGATAAATATATTGAATATTGTATTAATTTCAAAAGTCCATAATCTCGGGTCGCTATATTCTACCCCTTAAATAAATTACATCCGCACAATTTTAATTACTACTCAATAATGAAATTAAGTAAGGAGATTTTTAACCTATTTAACCTTCAAGATATAACTTTTAATATGATATCCTTCATACACTACTAAGTAATATCTTGTTACTTTTATTTCATCAAATGTATTTAATTATTCATATAACGATATACTAAAGTATGTATGTACACAAATCATGCATTATCTAAAATATACCTTTCCTCAAACCATTTTAATCTCCATGAAATATAACACCTATGAATTGATATATTATTCCAATAAATTAACACTATAAATAACCCAAAAATTTATTAAACACAAGTATATAAAGTCACACAATAGTCAATATATATATCATAATCCAAAAAATTATAAAAATACACTAAAAATATCATTGATAAAATTTCCACTCAATAAATAATCAATTTCAAGGAAATTGATACTAACTAACCCACTTTATTGAAAATAAAACACCCCTTTATTAACAATACATAAATTATGTATAAAAATTAATATCTATCTATATGTATATCATTTTTTCTCTAATATTTATAAAAAAATATAGCATTGACATAAAATAAATTTTCAAGGTTTTTGACAACATACAATATATGTTACCAAACATTTAATTAAAAGATATTAAATAAAAATTAATAAACATTTCACATAACTCTCATAAATTTTATTCAATATTAAAATATATCTACAAACATCACTCACTAATGGGAATAGCCATGATCATCAAAACGTAATTTCAATTATGATATCAACCTCACTACATTAGATAACAATAAGAAACTTACTATTTTCCATCATAAAAGGATTATACAAGGATTCTCAACCCTTTCAGTACAATCATTTTTTTATCACAATTAATAGTGGATTCTCGACATATACCGGTTCAATCATTATTTGTGTACTCTCATTTTATCAAAATACTAAAACCACGGTTTTTATCCAAATATAAAATATATGAATATGAAAATGTCAATTCCATATTGTCCTCCCATATGAATCCTTCCTAATTAACATATGATACTTAAAGTTCAACCTATCAATCCCTTTGTTAAATAATTTCTTATCTATGATGATTTTATTATTTATTTCTCTAACCTAATTCGTTAAAATCATACTCAAATAGTTTAGTATGGGTTGTAAATAAAATGTGATTAATCAATACAAATATATTTAGAGTTTCAAACTAGAAGTATAGTGAGACCTATTTTACATACACTAGGTGATAATTGATGTAATACCCAACACAAACATTTTATTATTATTACCTATAGGTACATATTTGATAGAGCCTACATCCAATTGTAATATCCAGATAAGGATTTCATTATTAGGAAAACCACATAGACAAAATATCAACAAAATTTTAGGATATGTTGCTGTGTATTTTGTTTCATTATTCCCCTTCATTAACCAATTGTAATAATAATTCATGGAAGCATGTATCTCAATTGTAGGAATTAAATTAAATATTTTTTTTATCATTCATTACATTGAAAATTTTGTTTTAGAGTTTTAGATAATTAAAAAAACCTTAAACAAAAAAACTATTTCCTTTTTTTACTAATAGACTGTTTTTCTACTATAAACTACTTATTCCATAAACATTCTATATAATATCTTATTATTTTCCACAAAATAATCATTTTTATGAATTTAAAACTTTTATTATCATCATAACATAGTAAAATATAATTTCAACGAAGTTTTGAGCTCAAATTCATTGGAATAGTAAATATAAGTGATAACGATCAAAGATTATACGCAATAATAACATGAAAATATGGCTATAATAATAATACATAAGAATTTTTTTCCCAAAAAGAATAAATCAAAAAACATAAAATTAAAAAATACTTAATATAAAAATACATCATTAAAATAAAACTTATCATAGAAACACGACAATCTAACTCATTAAAACACACCTATAATAATAGAGAAAAACTATATTTGTATGTCACAAAATAGTATCTACACATGTGGGAAAAATTAATATTTTCTATTTATAAATAGACTTTAGGATTCAAAAATTTTCATACATGATTGTGAGATAACATAATTATACTAAAAAATACACCACCTTTTCTTGTTACACAAATGAACTCATGCTTGTGGGGAACTAAATTTTCCCCACGGATACATATCTCATTGGATTTAACCAATTAATAAGCTGTTGATATAAAACACCACCCATTATCATCCATACATATGAGTTCCACATGAATTAGTATTTTATAATATCAAAAAGTGACCATGTAAATAAAATGTGTTTTATATTGATTTTATAAGGAATAATATAAGGAAGACATTTGTTATTCCATCAATAATTATAATATGATATAGCTAGGTTAAATTAATGTGTATCCAAGGATATTCGTTAATTTGTTAGTTAAATACATTCAATAAAGATAATAAGTAATATTAAATTTATAGAATTTAGATAAATGGTATAGGGTTATGTAAATAATTTCTGTATTCAATTGATGTATGGAATCTCAGTGAAGAACCTTTAGCCAAAGGAATTAAAAAATCATTTATTCAAAGAGAAACACAATTGGAAAAAAAATTATAGATATACATTGATGATGGTTAATAAAGTAAAATATAATGATTCATCATTTATCTTATATATATTATATGTTTCTCATTAGTGAAAACACAGGTAAAGAATCAATAGGATGATGAAGAATAATTTTTGGGGAATGGTATAATTTTACTTTGAAAAGTATCTTGAAAATGACCCCCATTCCCTGAAAACCTATCCAGACCCCTTACTACAATGTGTACCTATCTTGGTCAAACAATGAGAGAAGATAGATAATGATAGCCAAGTCCTACCTCTAGTGGGCCCCGGTTTGATGACTAGCACTGAGGGTGTAGTTAACAGACAGATGAGGGACATTACCCTCTAAGAGAGAATATGAAAAAGTGGGAGTTAAGAGAGACGCCAAATAACACCTTCTCAGACTAGAATATAGAATAAAACCCATGTCGACAAATTTATTAATATACAATAACTACTACAACTGAAAGGAAAAATAGAAGTACCAAATTATAGTAATGGTGGCAATGACTATGAATCCCAAACAACTCCTATAAAACCCCAAGAAATTAGTTACTATCCTAATATCAAACCTCCTAAAACTGAACTAAAAAACTTTTATGTATACATAGGGTGGGTATAATTTTACAATCAATAGGATCCTCCCCAGGTCATATAATAAAAAATGTCATGAAATCAAGATAGGCCACAATGAACAACATGTAAAAATAACTCGTCACCTAAACTGGTATAAAAAGTTCCCACCCTCTCTAGGGAAACTCTAACCAAGTATCACATAAAAGAGAATATAACATAATGATGAATTTAAATGGTACCCCTCAACTACTTTCCCATTGGTTTTCCATTATTTCCAAATGTCACATGTCCTGGGTATCTCTCTCAAAAAAGACTATCCCAAAACCAACTTGTTGAAGAACCATAACATACACCTCAAGAAACACAACACCACTTCCATATAACCAAAAGTAACCAAGTATTTTTTAGGGTCCAACATAGCCTGTATAATGTGTATCATACATTGGGCATTACAGCTCAAGCTATAACATCCCATACACCGAGTCAGGAGCCTCAAGCCTTCACAACCTATACTTGTTATACATATAGTAGTCATTAGGATCCTATATCCCGAATATATGTGTGTGAAAAAAAGAAAAGCCATTAAATCCATATACACACATATGTGGGGAAAACTAACCACTGTGAATACCATAAAAAGTAATTCCAAATAAAATAGAGTAGGGTCAAAGGGGGTAGTCAGCCATCTATCCTCCCACAAAGACATTAGGGGACCACCCCAGGGCTCAGAATCCCTAGGATGTCATATTTTCCAATAGATAGGGTGGAGTATCATATAAAAAAATGTACATGATATAATATATCTCACTACCACACTATGATCATAACATATTCTTAGAATCCATTGCAGCTAATGTATCTCAGACAACAGACTTCTACTGCGATGACATGATTTCCTATAAGTACAGAACCAGTTCAAGAAATTCATTTATTATTTTTTTTTATCATTTTTCATCAATATCAATTTACATTACTTAATTAGTTAACCATTAATTACCCATTAAAATTTTATAAATTACATTTCATCCTTATTACAACAATGTTCCATGTCCTTCAGGAATAAGAAAATGGAGTCCACAACTTCTTTGAATTATAACCTCTACATTGCATCCCAGTAATCTTTAACCCCATGGGTTAACAATTTAATAATTTAGTAGAAACTTATATTTAAAAATTTCCAGGTACTATAAGAAAAAATTACAAGCTACCAAACAAGTTATACAAACAAGAACATCTATCTAACTTTAGCAGTGGATAAGGGAATGTAGATAAACAAACAACCTATCCATCCGCTAAACGACACCTTAAAACAAGTATACAACTTTCATATCAATGGGTAAGACCTTCTTAAACCAATTATTTCATTCCCAATGTTATCCATAACACCCACATGTATACCATGAGACATCCCTCATTAACATGCATCAATTAGTGCAACAACAATCGGGCCTCCGCCCCATATATACCACAAATCCCTCTAGGCTCAGCCATCCTTGCATCACATCACATTCGGGTGCCCCTGACTCATATACCAAAATATCCCTCCATGATAATACATCTTACGCTCAAATCACATCCGAGTATCCTCGCCCCAAATACAATAACATCCCTCTAGGCTTGGCCATCCCAGACTCACATCTCCTCCCAAACAGTGGGAAAAAACATAGAAACTAGGCTCTTATTCCTAATGAAAGGCATCCAACCTTCACACCCAATGAGGTTTTAAGGATCCAATGAAAATGAAAAAATTTAAAAAAATGTAAAAGGTAAATTCAAGACCTAAAAACTCATTATCATTTATCACACAACTAGTTAATTTTCAATCATGATTTACCCGATTCATTATTTACATGATCCAACTGCACGCAACCTAACCAAAAAGCTTTCACAAGCTATCAAAAATTAATTAAACAATTAATTTAAAATTCCATTAATTATTTTACCAAAATGAATCCACATGATTCAAAAATTTATTCCATTCCATTAACACATTAAAGTCTAATTCATTTAATCATGCTTTCATCATTAAGAGTACAACACACTAGATTCATTAAACATGTATCTTTAATATTTTATCCAATTAATTAATAATTAATTCCATATCTCTATTATTTACCTATTCAAAATTATAATCCATGCATAAAATTCACTATATAGATACCACATTATGTAAAAAATAGGCAAATCATTATCACAGTACAAAACAACAACATCACCAAGTAATTGATACCTAATATTTAATCTTGGTTAAGTAATTATTGGATTAATATCACTATGATCCTAGGGGATAAATAATGCATGCTCGATGATTTAACATAACTAAATAGAGAATAAAATAATACCCTGAATCAAAATGGGTATCAATGTTCTTTGTATGGGAAGACCAATGACATGGATCTTGATTGCCTCTTGTGAAAGAATTTCACACACCCAGGGATACTACACCACAAATGCCCCAAAAAAAACGAAAAATACACTTTTAGAAACATGGAGATCAAGATGAATCTCATTTAATGGATTATTTAGAGGAAATAGAATGATGAAACTTCAATAACATAGGTAGAACATTCCTTGTTTCAAATATGGATCAGTATGGATCAAATAACGGAATCTAGAGATCATTCCTTGAAAAATGGATCCTCAAAAAGTTTAAGAGGGGGCTGTTGGGCCATATAGAATTAAGAGAGAGGTGTTGTAGTCATATTGATTGACAATCCCAAGCTGTTGAAATCATTTAAAACATACACTATTAGGGATTTTAATGACATGTATTCCCCATTCACATCATGTATTCCTCATGGCTCAGTTTTTTCCGAAAAAAACATACCATTTTTATTCTATATTTTTTAAAACACCGATTCATTACATGTTGTGTAAATTATTATACTACATGAAATCTCCCTATATCTAGATTTTATCATCTAAACTCGTATATATTTCTTCTGATACGCCTTTGAGAACCTCGTTCTTTGAAAATACACAAAGGGTTGATTCATGTGGATTCAGATACTTACATTAGATACCTCTCAAAACATTATTGTCCTCGAGAATCCAAATCCAACTCAAAGACAAAAAAATAATAAGGTCACTCCAAATATCCTCCCCCATAAGAGACCTCTTAATGTTCTCACCACCATAGCCACTCAACCACCTTATCAAATGAATAGTGTGAAACCATGAAACAACTAAAACCTACTCAAATATTTTTTTACGGGGATAGTTCTCAAAAGAGGGAAACTAATAGCAAGAAACAAGTGAAATCTATCCCATAAAAAATAAAAGGTCCGAAATGAAAAAATAAATAATGGTACAATAGAAAATAAAAACATAAGATAGATTGGGGTACTAAGCACTTATCTATGACACATATTCTTAGGCACTCCCATCCACACCATTGTGCCTCACAAGACTCATACCAAGGGGATAACACATCTATTAAACACATTCTCCCAGTGTTCCTGGATCTCTATAGGCTTCTCCTCAAAAGTCGCATCATCAGCGATCGCACTATGATTCACTGTTTCATTTACACCCTTACACAACTATGATAAAAAAAATTTATATTGATAATTATAAAAATAATAACAAACTTCATTCCTATTTGAATAATTTATATTGTGTTTATTACTGTTAAAAATCTCATTGTTACTTTTTTTTATGATTCCATTGCAGGAGGAGGTGATTTGGAGGACCCATGATGATGTTCAAGAAAAATGGGCCAAACTACGCAAGATCCATGCACACCAGTGGACTCATTTACGCACTTCTCCAGAAAAGTGCATCCAAATGGGCCGAAATATATTGGGATGGTCCAAAATTCATTAGGATACATTTCATATAAAGGAATATATGACACATTCAACCAACTGGTGGACTAATAGACCCGATCTATCCCGCACACCAAATCTGCACAAAGTCAAAAATGGTGTGATGTGATATGTCCATATCTCAGGCTCTAGTTCTCCAAATGGTTCCAAAAATTCATTGGAGATATACAAGAGGTGATGATAAAACTTTTTTATTTTCTCCAAAGTGATATAAGGTTGTCTGGAGGTTGAAACCTGTGTGACAAGTGGTTTTATGAAATATGTGTTCTCAAAAACCACCATCTCATTTTCCTATAAAATGGAACCTTGGGCTCCCCATTTGTATGTTCGAAAAGAAGGAAAATATAATGCCCCAACCCCAAAAGCTTTGGGTAGGTGCATTATTTTAATAAATTGGCATGATTACAAGGAATAAATTTCTAAAGGACCAACCAGTTTAGCAATCTTGGAAAATAGATTACTTACATGAACATTACATTACATTACAAAATGAAATACAACATCAACATTGTATCCATTGACCACACTCATATCCCTTATACTATCCCTATAGGTCAGTCATAATATACTTCTTCACATCTTGGGAATAATAAAACATAGAGAGGGGTAAGCTCATATGCTCACTAAGGATAACAATATAGCAAAAAAATTCATCAATAAGCATAAACATTTAAGGCAATGTATAAGACTAAAACAAAATCCTTTTAAACTTCAAATTCATCATACTATCGAAAATATAAATCTAAATAATTCCATTTACATATTCACATGGATATTCTACTAATCGAATAATCACATGCAATATCAATAGCCAATTTCATAATGATGGAATGCATAATGTCAGCAATAATGACCACATAGTCAAGGCCTTGTGCAAAGACTAAATATATGATTTTGTCAAGGCCTTGTGCCAAGACCCTATTTTTTCACATGAGACCTACTGATGCATCAAGGAGCTATAGAAGTCTCCACCCGTCACATACTAAATACAATTCATTCCTCATATGAAAAGGTTTAAACATAACATAAAAAATCATATTAAAACTAGTATACAAAATGTCTATACATTATCCATAAACCATTAATGGTATAAAAATAACACATCCTCAGTCAAACATATCACAAAACATTCAATACAATAAAGAATATTTGTATCAACTTCAAAAAAGATTAAAATCCATCAATGGTGTTGACATAGATGAAAATGATTTGTAAAACTTTTTGAGAGAAATATCCCTTTTTCATGAAAACATTTAAAATTCCCACAATTTATAAAGGAATATATTTAAAGACATTTTTTAATAAAATTATCCCATAACACTCTAATACTTTTTAAAGTAATTAACATTTTAAAAACATTCATTTCCTTATAAATAAATCCTTAAAAACAATTTTAAAAACATAGACATTAATGAGAAATGTTAAAAAGAATAAATATTTTAAAATTTTAAAATGATGTTTTATTAAAATAGTCCCATAAAAAGACTACCTTTAAAAACACTTTTATGAAACAAGGGAATTGATAATAAATATGTCACAGTAGATACATACGTAAAAACAATCTCGGATAATAATGAGATTGTGAGATTAATTGTTACCTTGTGCGTCTATTTGGTCAAGGGTGCATTAACCTCAAATATAATAATTATATAATAGTTATTAAATTATACAAGAACTGTATACATAAATATTATATCATATATGATCTTCTAATATTACTTTGTTAATAATAATTTAGTATTATCGTCGTTTCGGGTGTTAATTGATTCATTTTCCTTTATATTTTTTGTTATATAAGCCATGTTTTCTATGGATATGATGTATTTTATTGGTATCCAGAATGATATCAAGTTCTTAAAAAAAATTAATCATAAAATTAAAATTATTCTTGAATGATAACGATGGGAAATAATCTCATCGAGTTCATGGAGATGGTAATCTGTACGTATGAACGAGCGACAATATCATTATATTAATGGTAAAATCATATGTAATTTGATGTTATATCATATAAAAAAATCATTAACATGTTATATTTATTATTTACATCAGTTATACTGATTATTATACCCATCTAAATAATTATGTGTTTGAATAACAAACTACCCTACGACGTGGAGATGGTAAGCCATACCTACACACGTATGGTGAATTTATCATTTATAGGATGGATAGAATAAAAAATATGGATGTACCATATTTATAATAACATCACAATATGTAGGAGGTATTAGAGATATTATTTTGGTATGGAAACAACAATTAAATATGAATTGGAAGAAGAAAATAACTTGAAAGGGGGTGGTGAAATTATTACCTCTTCTTCTGGTGTTTCCTATTGAGTTGATCAAAATGGCTCATTAGGATAAATTTTCTGATTAAAGTAAGGACTAAAGGTTTAATTGAGGTAATTTGGGAGGTTATTTGGTCAAGGGTTTTGCTGAGCCAATTGTATTTGGAGTTGTGATTTGAGAGAAGGGAAAGTACCCTTTTATAAGAGGGGTGAGGGTCACTTTAGGAAAAGTTTGAAATATTATTTTATAATAAAATTATATTCGATTTATAATGGATCCAAAATTATTTATTTATTAAATAATGTAATTAGGAGTAAAAAACACTAAAACATTAGGTTTTAGTCAAGTTTAGGGCACCATATTAATCTTATCTTTTAGATTTAAATATCAGTTAAATAGTTTAACTCTTACCGTGTCTTCTTGTAATATTTAACTATATGGTTAATAAACATACTCTAAACTTCCAAGAGAACCTAAAGTGGATCATTAATGACATATATAATATTATTTATGACCTTTTTCAAAACAATATATTTTTAGGATTATTATTTAATTTAATAATATAATAATTGTTTTAAAAACTCCTTGATGTCAATTTTTACACTATTTAATATTTGGTTTTTGTGAAAGACATCACAACTTGATTACATAGAAAAAGATACATTAAATCAACCCTAACATGTCATATTCAACCAAAAAAATCATTGGATTTCATAAAAATGTTGAAATTATATTTATTTTAATATTTATAGTACCATTTATTTGAATCTTTCATTTATATGGTAATTACTGCGTCATCATTGTCTCATAAATAAATAAATTTATTTAATCTCTAAAAATTATAAATAAAATAATATTATGTTGGAAATATTTTTATATTTCTAATGAATATTTACTGTATAATTTATCTTATGTATAACTCTATATTAAAAATGGTTTAATTAATAAACATTGAATTTAACACTTTTAACTCTTCTTTGAATAAAATAATAATATATGTCCTAATCAAATCCAAGTGGACCTAAAGGATAATATTTTTTTCCTAAGGTTTCTTTGGGACTAATTACACTTATCCAATAAAATTATGACATGTGTTAGGGTAATTATAATAACCTTTGGACCTTTAATTACCGTATTTACTTTTAACTACGGTAAATAAAATTAAAAAGTTACTAATCTCCAAAAATTATTTTCATCTTATTGAATAACATTTTAGTTACTGATGTCAATTTTGTCCATCATATTTTTAAAATTCATCTCACAGAAGTGGTAAAATTATGTTTTATGCAAATTTCCTAACGTTCCTAGGAGGTGGGTAAAAGAGGTTAAAAAGTAAAATAAAACTTTATACATCTAATTTTATTATAAAATGACTTCAAAGAATTAAATTTAACTTATATAGGTTATATATATATATTTTTATTTAATATAAATTTAAATAAAATAAATAATTATTTAAGTAAATAGTCAGTTTTAAATAGTAACGCAGTGTTTTTCATTGTTTATCAAAAATTGAATGTTTTAAGAAAAATACCCAAAATTCACCCTAAAATTATTTTTATATTATGAATTTAAAAATGAATTATATTTTACCAAATTCAAAACATATAAGTTTCTTTAATTAATTTAAAATTAACTCCTGTTTTCAAAACCAAAAAGCAGGTTTTTAAAAAGTTAAAACTATCAAAAGATTGGCATGTGTTCATGCCAAAATTTAATGTGAAATTACTTATAATGGACTAAATTGTATCAAATGAAAAAAATATAATCTTATTATACATTAAAACCATTCAAATTCAAAATTTAAAACTATAAATTATTTTGAATAAAAAAGTTTTTTTCAATTAAAACATTGTATTTTTCACTATTCGTCAAAATATTAAAGATATCAGAAAACTACCAAAAATTTATCCAAACTAAATTTGTATGCCCCACTTCAAGAGAAGAATTTAATTTAATTAAATTGAATATATAAGTATCAAATAGTGGTTTCAAAAAGGGTTCTCCATTAAAAGGTTGTAAATTTGCACATTTTGAAAAATACTTATTTTATCTTGGAGAAACGATTTTGTTATTATATTATGTCTAAGAAACACATAATATGGATGTTAAAATTAATAAGAGTATATAAGATTCAATAAGTAGTTAATACTATTCATAAATTCTTTTGGAATGGCTAGTTTTTTATGTTGTGGTGTGTTCGAACTCAGTGTTCCTTCTAGCGCAAGCTATTGAATTACATTAATGAGATAGCATACTAAGAAATCTCGGGGTGTTACATTCTCCCCTCCTTCAAAAAATTGAGTCCTCTCAATTTGAAATTGTTTTTTGAAAATAGAAGGTTAAAAATAGAAAATTACCTTTGTGGAAACCCACATCAGAAATTTGGTTAATAAAATTTAGTCTTAATAAGGGTGAAGTGAAATGAAAAAGTCACCAAAAAATTATGATCATTATTAGGAGAAAATTGGAGGAAATTAGGGTCACATAACTGGAGGAAAAACATAAATATTTATAGGGAGTGATTGAGGTCATCAATAAAAAACAAGTGTATAATTGAGGGCCTCAAAGCCATCAATCTATGATCATTTAAAATATCATTAGTTAAAAAAACGTAAGGTATTAGGATAACACATTTTTGGTTTTAATACCCCTTCCCTAAAGTTTAATAATTATGTTATTCATATAATAATAGGAAAAATATATACTTAACAAGTAGAGTTTAATTTTTCAATATATTCATACCACAAACTCTTCTTTCACTCCAAAAGATAATAGAATTCAAAAATATTCTATTTATCATAATTGTATAGGTTCCAGAAATAATGAATTTATAATTTATTTTCAGACTATTTAAAAAACTACATTATAGAAACCAGGAATTTACATATTCCAGTGGTAGGTGATCCCCCCTTTTCGTCATTCGGTTGAGGTATCATGTCTCGCAGCCTTGCTGGATGAGATCGAATGTTGTCCGGCCTCCGGGTTTTCCTTTTTATAACAATCCAAAAATAATATTAAGAAGTGTTTTAACTGTAAACAATTGTATCCATTCTTTAACCTGATAAATTTCAATCATTATACTTATCCAAGATACTTATTTCTCAAATCAAAGTCCAAAATTTATAAGGAATTTAAACACAATGAAGATCTCTTTTTCCACGTAATAACATGTGAATACCATCATCATGTATTTTTTTTAAAAACGATAACACCCTCAATTACCATAAAACCTTATTAATTACATTCATGCTCCCTTTTTCCCTGTAGAATATTGGATATAATCTTTATATAAAAAAATGTTGTAAACTCCAGCAATGATGGAATATACAAATCACAAATCAGTCTCAAGGTAGTCGAGAATTTCCAATATAATTTATCCAAAACAATAATATCTTCTTCCAAAATCACTACCTCAGTATCAGAACCATATTAAGGTTTAAATTTCCCTCACCCATATATTTTCACAAAACATTAACCTGCTATTGAGTCACTTTTCTTGGTTCCACACAATCTCAAGTCCTTAATGAAATAGTATTGCAGTACAATAATTATATACTATATAATTATTATAACAGGTAAATCATTAATAAAATTCTCAAATGACACAATACATTAATAACAACATAAGAACTAGAATCATTTTTCATCATCTTAGGTAGTATCATAACATGATTATTATCCAATAACAACATTTGGGGTATACTCTGATGATTTGGACATTGATTCACGTAGTGTCCAAACACCTTGCAGATGAAGCATTGTACATTTGAAACCTTTTTATTACACTTGAAATCACGTTCTCGGTGTCTTTTCTCAACACTTATAAAAAACCCCCATTCCCTTCAAGAATTTAACAAGGTGATTCTTTCAACAGTTATCACATATGGGAAAATCCTTCTTCCCCTCATTCGATTTATCAATCTTTCCCTCAACTATCCTTTTCTACTCTGGCTTCCCTTCAAAGCCATAGGAATCTGAAAATTTGTTACATATCTTATTAACACATTGTATTATTTCTTCATATGATGACAATACATGGGAGACCATTTCCTTTCTAAATGTTTCCTCAATACCATGGAAGATATGATCTTTCTTACTCTTTGGATCATGCATATTGCGGGAGTTCACATTCCATCTACTAGGAACCATTTCTAAACAATTACATACACTAGGTTAGTTTATGAATCGCGATACATAATTCCAAACTTGTAAAATAACTAATGTAAATTGAAATGTTTATTCATATAATGCACAATAATAAAAATGTTTTCTTTGAGGAAGTATTTTATCATAAATCCTTCGTAATGGATTTTAATGGAAATATGAATTACACTAAGTATATCCCTTGGGAGTGTTGTAACCATGAGTGCAATAAGGCCGGTTTTCGTGAACCAGGATACCTGAGGTCAAGCCTGAAATTCTATGTCAAAGTTTTCACTCCTATGTACATCTATGCCAGAGCCGCCTCTACTTTATCATATCTGGACAGGGATGTATTTCATTGAAGATACACAATATCTCTACATTACCAATCTTATAGTAAGTCCTTGTATACTAATCCTCAATGTTTGTATTAAGTTAATGTTCTCTAATTAGAATTTACTTAAATCTATTTCCAAGGTTGTTGATATACTTTCTCTGATACCAATTGTAACGCCCCGACCATAGAAGCTCGGAGTTGGTGCATTATTTTAATACATTAGCATGATTACATGCAATCAAGTGCCAAAGTAATGATCAGTTTAGCACTCCTAGAAAATAGATTATATACATGAACGTTACGATACATTATAAAATGAAATACAACAAAAACATTGTCTCCATTGACCACATTCATATCCCTTAGACTATCCCTACAAATCAGTATTAATATATTTCTTCACATCCTAGAAAAAATAAAACATAGAAAGGGGTGAGCTCAGTTTCATAGTAAGGATAACAATATAGAGTAAAATTTCAAAAATAAGAATAAACATTTAAGGCAGTTTATAAGACTAAAATAAAAGCCTTTTAAACATGAACTTCATCATAATATGGAAAATATAAACCAAAATAATTCCATTTACTTATTCACTTGGCTATTCTACTAGTCGAATAATCACATGCAATATCAATAGCCAATTGTATAATGATGGAAGGAATAATGCCAAAACTCAAAACCACATAGTCAAGGCCTTGTGCTAAGACTACAAATAAGATTTTGTCAAGGCCTTGTGGCAACACACTAGTTTATATCATGAGATCTACCAATTAATCGAGGAGATTTAGCAGGCTCCACCCATCACTTACTAAGTCTAATGCATTCCTCATATGAAAATTTTTAAACATAACAAATACATTCGTATTAAAACTAACTTATGAAATGCCAATACATTATCTATAAACCTTGAATGGTATAAAAATAACACATCCACATTCAAACATATCACAAAACCTTCAATAAACTATAGAATATTTTTATCAACTTGAAACAAGTTTAAAATCCATTAATGGATGTTGACATAAGTGAAAATTATTTTGAAAACTCATTGAGAGAAATATCCTATTTTCATGAAAACATTAAATAGTCAGACAATTTATAACGGAAGACATTTAAAGGAAATTTTCAATTAAAGTGTCTCATACCACTTTGAAACTTTTTAATGGATTTAACATTTTAAAAACATTAATATCCATATAAATAAATCCTTAAAACCCATTTTAAAAACATAGACATTAATGAGAAAGGTTTAGAAAAGTAAATCTATAAAAAAATTAAAATGATGTTTTATTAAAAGAATACCTTAAAAATAAACCCTTTTAATACACTTTTTTGAAACATGGACATGTATAATAAATATGTCCCAGTAATTACTTACCTAAAAACAACCTCAGATAATAATGAGATTGTAAAATTAACCCTTACCATGTACTTATCTTTGGTCAAGGGTATGTTAACCTCCTGTATAATAGTTAAATTGTTGTTCTTAAATTATACAAGAACCATATACATAAATATGATATCATATATGATCTTCTAATATTACTTTGTTAATACAATTTTAGTATTATTGTCGTTTCGGGTGTAAACTGATTCATTTTCCTTTATATGTTTTGTTATGTATGTCGTGTTTGTTATGGATAGAATGTATTTTATTAATATCCAGAATGATATCATGTTCTTTAACATTATTTTTAATCATAAAATGAAAATTATTCTTGAATTATTACGATGGGGAATGAATCTCATCGCGTTCGTGGAGACGATAATTTGTATGTATGAATGAGCGACAATATCATTTTATTGATGGTGGAATTGTATGTAATTGGATAATATATCATATATAATGATTCATAAATGATTTATATTTATTATTTACATCAGTTATACTCATTAATATACCCATCTAAATAATAATGTGTTTGAATAACAAACTACCGCATGATGTGGAGACGGTAAGCCGTACGTACACACGTATGTTGAATTTTTCAATTATATGATGGATAGAATAACGAATATAGTTGTAACATATTTCTAATAACATCACAGTATGTAGGATGTACTGGAGTAATTATTTTATTTATGGAAACAACAAAGAAAGAGGATGTGGAAGAAGAAAAAACATAAAAGAGGGTGGGGAAATAATTATCTCTTATTCGTGTGTTTCCTTTTGTGTTGATCAAAAGGGCTCCTTAGGTTGGCTTTATGATCAAAGTAAGGAGTCTAATATTATTTGAGGGACTTTGGGAGGATATTTTGGATGGTTTTGGTCAATACAAATGGCTTTTATGGTGGGATTTTGAGAGAAGTGAAAATACACTTTTATAAGATGGGTGAGGGTCACTTTAGGAAAAGCATGAAATAATATTTAATAATAAAATCATTTTCAGTTTCTAATTTCTCTAAATAGATTTTTTATAGTATAAGTTGGGGATTGGTAAATCACCACTCAACCAATAGGTTTTAGACAATTTTAGGTAACCATATTAACCTTATCTTTTAGATTTAACTATTAGTTAAATAGTTTAACTTTTTTCCGTGTCTTCTTGTATTCTTACACTATATGGTTAATAAACATACACTAAACATATAAAAGAACCTAAATTGGTTCATTAATGACATATATAATATTATTTATTCCCTTTATCCTAGCCTTATATTGTTTGGAATATTATATAATTTAATAATATAATATTTGTTTTAAAAACTCATTTATGTCAATTTTGACACAATTTAATATTTTGTTTTTGTGAAAGTCATCACATATTGATTACTTCAAAAAAGAGACATTGAATCAACCCTAACATGTCATATTCACCTAGAAAATTCTTAGATGTCATAAAAACATTGAAATTATATTTATTTTAATATTTATAATACCATTTATTTGATTCTTTCATTAATAAAGTAATTACTACATCATCATTGTATAATAATTTAAATTAATTATTTAATATCTAAAAATTATAAATAAAATTAAAATATGTAGGAATTTTTTTTATATTTATAATGAATATTTATAGTATAATTTATCTTATGTATAACCATATATTAAAAATGGTTTAGTTAATAAACAATGAATTTATCACTTTTAACTCATCATTGAATAAAATAATAATAAATGTCCTAATCTAATACAAGTGGATATAAAGGATCATATTTTATTCCTAAGGTTTTTTTGGTCTAATTACACTTTTCTAATATAATTAGGACATGTTTTAGGGTA
Source organism: Viscum album (assembly GCA_963277665.1). Taxonomy (NCBI): domain Eukaryota; kingdom Viridiplantae; phylum Streptophyta; class Magnoliopsida; order Santalales; family Viscaceae; genus Viscum; species Viscum album. Next base: position 332,456,756 of record OY728145.1, on the reverse strand, counting down.
ATTATAATATCATTTTTACCTTTAATTACCCTATTTACTTTTAACTGTGGTAAATAAAAGTCAAAAGATACTATTTCTGAAAAATTATTTTCATCTTATGGAATCAAATTTTACTTACTGATATCAATTTTGTCTCTCAGAGTTTTGTAATTCACCTCACATAAGTGGTAAAATTATATTTTATGCAAATTTGCTAACGTGCCTAGAAGGTGGGTAAAAGGGGATTAAAAGTTTAATAAAATTTTATACATAAATTTTTTTATAAAATGACTCCAATTAATTAAATTTTACTTATATAAGTTATATATATATTTTTTGACTTAAAATAAATTTAAATAAAATTAATAATTATTTAAATAAAAGTTCGGTTTTAAATAATAACGCAGTGTTTTTCACTATTCATCAAAAAGTGATAGTTTTCAGAAAAATACCAAAAATTCACCATAAGCTAATTTTGATATTCCAAATTAAAAAATTAATTCTATTTTATGAAATTAAAAAAATATAAGTTTCATGTTTTAATTTAAAATTAATTCCTATTGTCAAAAAGAAAAGGCAGGTTTTTAAAAAGTAAAAACTATCAAAAGATTGACATGTGATTATGTCAAATTTGAAAAGAAATTACATATAATGACCAAAATTATATTAAATTATACAAATATAATATAATTATGCTTTAAAACCATTCACATTCATAATTTAACACTATAAATTATTTCGATTAAAAAAATTGTTTTCAATTAAAATATAGTATTTTTCACTTTTCATCAAAATATGAAAGATATCAAAAAAGTACCAAAAATTTATCCAAATTAAATTTTTATTTCCCACTTCTAAAGAAGAATTTAATTAAATTAAATTTAATATATAAGTGTCAAATATTAGTTTTAAAAAGGGTTTCCATTAAAAGGCTGTAAAATTTCATTTTTTGAAAAATACTTCTTCTATCTGAAAAAAATAATTTGTTCTTATATTATGTATAAGAAACAAATAATATGGATGTTAAAATTATATAGATTATATAATATTAAATAATTATTTAATACCATTCATAACCTCTTTTTGAATGGCTAGTTTGGTAAGTTGTGGTTCGCTCGAACTAGGTTTTGCTAGTGTCGCAAGCTATTGAATTACTTTAATGATACAACATACTATGAAATCTTAGGGTATTAAACAAAGATATGGTTTTTTGGATGCCCAATGGATTCCTCTCCTTATCCATAAATTTTGGGAGGCCCCTATCATCATATGGCGATAAACAATGAATAAGGAGTTCCACCCAAGCCTTATTCTCCTCTAAATGGAAAGCTAAACAGTGGATGATCATTTTGAGGGAGCTACACATACTTGGAAGGGTGTTCCAGAACTTTATACTCTATTGGTATTGTATAATTTCTGTGTTTATTATTTCAATTATGATTTATCTAAACATCTTTTTCCTCTGAATTCATTTCTTGGGTTTAATAAAGAGAACCAATTTTCATTTCGTCACCAATTGGGTAGAAATTTCATGTGGGAAACTTGGGTTGTTTTGATTGGGAAACACAAGAATCAGATTTCTCTCACACAATGAAAATATATTAGTATTCTTTAGTATACATTATTCTGTTTTTTAATTCCAAACATTGACAACATTATTGTTGTTTCAAGCGTTGTTACTTTGTGTAACGTTTCGAGGAGAAAGAGGGGGATCAAGATCCTAACAACCCCCAACGAAAGAATTAAACAAAAACTTGTGAAATTATCAGAACATTGAACAATAAAATATGTGTAGTGAACTTGAATTGATATCTTTATCTCAAAATTATGAAACACCACTTTTATTTATCAACTATTAAACTCTTTAAATAATGTCATTTTCATAAAATTCTTTTAAACCACCCCTCCTTTGTTCTTCTTATTAAAGATTCATTCTATAAAACTACCAATTCTCATTGAGAGATGACCTAGAGACTTCCCTAGACTAAAAAATATTCACTATCAATTTGGAATGTCATGAAAACACGTTCAAATTTTTGCGTTGTTTCCTGGGAGTGCTTTAGTTTTAAGTGAATCTTTTTTATAATATTTTTGTAAATTTTGTGAATATTTATTTGTTCTATCTTATACCTTTAACTATATGTTTGTGTTATGATTTATTTATTGTATATCTTTTTTCATGATGCATTCTAATCCAGGAGATTTACCACCATTCGAACCTGAACTTGATGGGATCTTTCATTAGCAGCCCCAAGATGCACAAGACAACTCTTTGATGGAGAACACACCACAACTTAAGACTTTTCTGAACCCCACGTCTTCTAGAACCAAATTAGAACATTAAATTAATGATTATAAAATGGTTAAAAACAACAGAACTCTAAAATAACTATCCTCAACAGATGTTGATATTTAACCCAGATATAATCAAATACATGGCAAGGCAATAAATTTTGAACTGAAATCTGGGCTAATTCACTTATTGCAAAGATTTCATAGATTTACTGGAGAAGATCCACATAAACACTTTATAGAATCTCATACTGTGTGTTCTACATTAAAACATGAAAATGTGGATGAAGAAAAATTAAAGCTCAGAGAATTCCCATTTTCATTAGAAGACACTGCAAAAGATTGGATTTACTATGTTAATTTAACAATTAGAGGCTCGTAAGACATCAAACGCCATTTTCTTGAAAAATATTTCCCAACCTCCCAAACTAAAATAATAAAGAATGGAATATGTGTTATAAGTAAATATCAATGGGAAAATATATATGAAAATTGGGAATGCTTTAAATGATTATGTTCCAACTGTCCACACAACCAAATAAATTATCAACTTTTAATTGAGTATTTTTATGATGGTTTTATTCTTATTGACTAAAATATGATTTATGCTGCTATAGATGGTGCGCTAGTTGATAAAACCCCAATTGCTACAAAGAACATAATTGAGAACATGGCACAAAACACTCAAAAATTTATTTCAATGTCCAATGTAACCATTTCAGGTGTCCCTGAGGTGAAAAGTACAGAATTCGAGAGGAAGGTGGACATGGAGATCAGAGAGGTAAGTACCCTTCTTCGATAATTTTCTCTCAACCAACGTAAATCCCAATCTCCTCCTTCCATCCATTATGGTATATGTTCTTCTAACACCCACTACTCTGATCAATTCCACCAACATAGAAAATCTTCCAAGAGTTATAAGGAAATATTTCCATGCCACCCCTATAACCAACCATTTAAGAAAGAACCATATTATCCATCCAATCCTGGGTGGAAAGACAACCAATACTATAGGCAAGGGGGTATTCAAACCAACCTCAACAACCATGGAACAATGTGGGGAAGAGTAGTCGACCACCACCACCCATAAATCCACAACCACAACAAAGGTATTTCCAACAAACCCCTCCAAAACTAGAGCCCAACTTAGATGACATGATGAAACAAATGGATGCCAACAAAATCAAATTCCAAATTACCACCCAAGCAGCCACACAAGACATAAAAACCCAACTAGTCCAACATTCCTACTAAGTGGGGGAAATCTATAGCCATGGGTCGGGTAAACTACCATAACAACTAGTATTTAACCATAGAGATAATGGAAAAGACAGTTTAATCACCCTTCGTAGTGGAACAAAACTAATAATCCAAATGACCCCTCCACAAGAGTCATCCCCTACAAAGTAAACTTCCATCCAAACTACTGGAAATGCTCCAAATGCGGTGGAACCTTGTCCTGTGAGAATACCCTCCAAAGGAAAGAGTGTGTTTATTGATGAGTCACTTATCCCAACAATCCCTCTTCCATTTCTAAAAAGGTCCACCCAGACTAGAAAACAAAAAGAAAATAGAAATCGATAAGGAATATTTAGATACTTTCAAAAAATTGCAGGTAAACATTCCCTAGATTGATGATGTGAATCAAATTTCGTGATATTCCATGTTTCTGGAGGATATGTTTGCAAACCCTAGAATATTTGAGGATATGAGATGGTGATCTTGGGTTGGAATGGTTCATCATCGATAGATCCATCACATCCCACCAATTGAAATGATCCCTGAACATTCTTAATAACATGCACCATAGGGGAGTATTCTTTTTATAATGATACGGTTGATTTAGGTGCTTCTATAAATTTGATGCCTCAATCTATTTACAATAAATTTCTGGTCAGGAAACTAAAGCCCACATGAATTATTGTTCAACTACATAACTAGAGTACCACACACCCCTCTGGTGTGTTAGATGATTTTCTTGTGAGGGTTCAAAATTTAATTTTTCCTGATGAATTTTATGTGATTAAACTGGAAGATGATAAGATGAATGGACATGCCACAATTATATTTGGGAGACCCTTCATAAAAACCTCCAAAACCATAATTAATGTTCACAATGGTACATTATCTATAGAGCTTGGTGGTGACATTTTCCACATCAATATCCTTGATGCCATGAAGCACTGATCAGAAGAACATTCCTCTCTCTCAATTAATTCTATAAATGTACTCCCTTCCCTTGAAAAAACTTTATTTCATTCCCCTAATCCACTTTCTGAGTTTTCTTAATTTATATAAATGGTGGGAAATTATTCATGCATTTATGGTTGCATTGGTCTAGAAAAGTGTCATGCTTGTACATTGATTGATGATTTCTTGAACATCGAGGATCTAATGACCATCGATGACATAACTAAGCTTGTAAAAGCTCATTCCTCATCTGAGGATGATACCATTGAGCAATTAAATGAGATCAGTAACCTCTCACAATCACACACACTCCCATCAATCCAAAATCCAACTGAATTGGAATTAAAACAACTACCTTATGATTTGAAATATTCATATCATGAGAATGGAAACAAGTTTCCTGTCATCATTTCTAGTTTACTCCCTCCTATGCATGAATTTTGAGTACATGAAATTTTGAGGGATTATAAACAGGAATTGTGATGGTCACTATCTACCATTTATGGTATTATCCCATCAATTTGTACACATCATATTTTATTAAATGATGAGGCTAAACCAGTGAGACTATAACAACATCGACCGAACCCAAACCTCCTAGAAGTTGTGAAAAATGAGGTAACGAAATTATTGGCTTCCGGAATAATTTTCCTAACCTCTGAAATACAATGGTTCAGTCCTGTTAAGTTAGTACCTAAAAAAATGGCCTTACAGTAAAAAAATGAAGACAATTAATTTGTTCTAGGTCATGTGCAGAATAGTTGGCATGTATGCATAGACTATCACTGACTAAACCAACACACTATGATGGAAAATTTACCTTTTCCATTCGTTGAACAAATGCTAGAGAGAATAGTGGGTAAGTCCCACTAATTTTTACTTTATGGGTGTTCTAGATACTTTTAGATCCATATTTCCCCCGAGAATCCAGAAAAGAAAACTTTCACTTTCCCCTTTGGCACATTTACATATAGGAGGATTCCATTTGGTATGTGGAATGCTCCGGGTACTTTCCAGTGATATATGAATAGTATGTTTTCCAGATTACCTATATAATTTCATGGATGTTTTCATGTATGATTTAACTATTTATGTAAACTCTTTTGATGAATGTTTATATAGTCATTGTTTAGTCTTACATCGCTGTATTGAAAAAAAATCTTGTAATAAATTATGAGAAATTCCATTTAATGGTGCGACACGGTAATGTTTTGGGGAATTTCATTTCTAGGGATTGTATCCAAGTAGATAAATCAAATGAGGATGTCATTTATCCATTACCATTCCCCCAAAAATGTACAGGATGTGTGGTCATTCCTAGTTCATGCTGGATTTTACCGTCGTCTCATTCGTGACTTTAGTAAGATTACACTCCCACTCACCCGGGTACTCCAAAAAGAAAAATATTTTGTTTTTGATAATGAATGTGAGGAATATTTTAATAAGTTAAATTGGAGTCTCATGTCATCCCTGGTAATCCAACCACCTCATTGGGATTTACCATTTGAGATCATGTGGGATGACTCTAACTATGCAGTTGGGGCAGTCTTGTCACAACGGTTCGATCGAGCTCTACATGTCATTGTCTATGCCAAACGTACCTTGGACCCTTCCCAAGAAAACTACACCACATTTAAAAAAGAATTCCTTGACATATTTTTTTCCTTGGATAAGTTTAGGTTGTATCGTTCAGGGTCCAAAGTAAATGTATTACCTGACCATGCTGCCCTCTAGTATCTGCTTAAGAAACCGAATGCCAAACCACGCATCATTCACTGGATGCTCCTCCTTCTAGAATTCAATCTAGAAATTAAGGATAAAAAAGGAACAGATAATGTGGTGGTTGGCCTTATCAGTAGGATCCACCCATCCCTGGCCATTGACTCATCCCCCTGTATTCTACTAAATGAAATATTTCATGATGATAAACTATACTGAGTGCAAGATGTTATTCCTTGGTATGCTGAAATTGTAAATTATTTGGTAGCATATTGAATTCCTACTAATTTCAAAAAAAACATGGCCGACCGTCTAAATCATAAGTCTCTTTGGTACATCTGGGATGACCCCTACCTTTATAGAACATGTAGTGATCAGGTCCTTTGGCTTTGTGTCCCTAATAGTGAGCTTCAGTTCATCCATAGAGGCTACAACAATATTTCTTATGGGGGCCACTTTGGTCCCAAATGGACTGCTCACAAAATCCTTGATTCTGGTCTCTTTTAGCCAACACTTTTTTGGGATTCCCATGATTTTTTAAATCTTTTCCTCATTGTTAAATAATGGGTAATGTCTCTAAAAGAAATGAAATCCAGCAACAACCATTCCTCTTTCATGACATTTTTGATGTTTGGGGTATTTACTTAATGGGTCCATTTCCCCATTCCATTGGAAACATGTACATTATTCTGGAAGTTGATTATGTTTCAAAATGGGTTGATGCATTAGCTATAAGGACTTATGATTATTATGTAGTTGTAGAATTTTTGATAACCCATATATTCTGTAGGTTTGGCTTACCTTGGTTCATCATCAGTGACTAGGGTTCTCACTTCTTCTACCTAACAATGCAGTCACATTTGCGTCTGTATGGGGTCGATCGTCAAGTGTCTACTGTATATCACCCACATACCAATGGTATAGCTGAGGCGTCAAATAGGAAGGTGAAAAAAATTCCTAAAAAATGGTTCATCCCAACTAAAAAGATTTGAGTCTTAGACTTTATGTTTCATTATGGGATTAAAGTACTTCTTTTAAGACTCCCATTGGCATGTCACCGTATCGGCTGGTGTTTGGAAGGAGTTCTAACCTCCTTTGTTGAGATTGATTACCTAGCCTATTGGCCATAAAACAATGCAATTCTAATCTTTCTGTTGTAGGTTCTCAAAAGAAGATACAGATTAAAGATCTAGAAGAAATGATAAGATATGTGTATGATAACTCCATGATTTATAAAGAGCGTACCAAGGCTTCCCACGACCATCTCATCCTTTATTGTTAGGTCTACATTGGGTAGAAGGTCCTCCTCTATAATGCAAGGTTAAAGTTACATCCAGGTAAGCTTCGTTCCCACTGGTTTGGACCATACAATGTCACTAACTTCTCTCCATTTTGTGTTTTCTAGGTTCAAAATGAAGAAACTAAGCAAAACTTCACAGTTAATGGGCAATGACTAAATCACTTACACAAAACCCTCCCAGAGTCCTTGATGGAGGAACTCCAAGTTCAAGAAGAAGTCTATGAATGACACCCACCAGGTTTTAGCCCTCCTTCCTACATTATATTTTTATAGTGAGGATACTACACACTCTCGGTATGAGTGATGGGTATATTCCTAGGTTTATTAGTAATTTTCATCATCTTTATTATTTTTCTCTTTTTATCTTGATGAATAGTATTGTTAATTTTCCCCATTTTCCCCCACTCACCTTTGTTCCAGAATTTTAGTATTTTTTATTCTCTTTTTATAATGGAAAATGATTCCCATTTAATCATGGAATTTATAGAAAATTTATGTGGAATGCTTGTATTTCATATTTTTTTAACATTAAGGAAAAACAATTCTGATGAAATGTGAATTTGAGAAATAATTCCATACTATGGTGTTACTTTCCTTTGAAATTAATTTATTTTTAAATGATATAAATTGTTGTATTAGTTTGAAACCTTTGAGATGAATGAGGCCTTTTTTTTAATAGTTTAAAATAAAATTGTTTCACTTAATCTCTCCACACATTTTTTTCACCAAACCATGATGTGTGAAAACTTCTTACTTAATGGAAGGTAAATATAAGTTAAGTTTAATTTTCTCCACATTCCAAATTTTTTTCCTTTTGTTCATTTCTTATTTGATCTATTTCATTACTGTACCAGATTTCCCTATGTGTGTTTACCCGTTATCTGACTCTTGTAATCCCTCAAAAAAATAAAAAAATAAGAAATGGTTTCATATTGTGAAAGTCAAAAAACCTCCCTTCCTCGACCTATGGTATTGTTATAAATATTACAATTAGTGTTGTGAAGAGATAAAAAATGGGTTAGTAGAAGAGTGTGAGATTTGTTCCAAGTGAAAATTTTGAAAAATTAATAAATAAGGGGAGTAAAGAAATGTACAACATATGGAGATATAAAGGTCAAGATCATATGGGTTGGCTTCTGGTAATTCTTAAGTGAGTGGGCCAGAAAATTTGATTGCAAATGATGTGGGGAAAGTTCGGTGGAAAGGATCTTGAATGTAGACAATTATTAAAATAACTTACATTTACTCAATAATAAGTGTAATGAATAACATGAATTGGTTGTCATATAACCACAATGATAATTAGTTACATTATTAAATTTTGAATTATTTTCTTTTATTGGTATCATGCATCTCTTAGAATTTCATTTGGATATAATTTTCGAGATTTCTTTTTCAATGATCATTTAAAATAACTCCTCAGTGTGATTCTTTCTTTGATCCCATTTATACTAGGAATTAACACTTATTTGAATTATAAATCATTATAAATTTTGAAATATAAACATATATAATTTTTTGAATTATGACTTTTCATAGGAGTACAAATATTTAGGTGTGGAGGTGTGACCGCCTGGCGATTCACTGTTTCATTTTCAACCTTACACCATTGTGATAAACATGTTTCATATTGAAAATTATAAAAATAATAAAAAAATTAATTCCATATTTGAATCATTTATTTTGTGTTTATTACTGTTAACAAGAGAAATGTTACTTCATTTGAGGATTCCATTGTAGGCGGATGTGATTTGGAGGACATGATGATGTCCAAAAAAATGGGTCAAACTGTGCAAGATCCATGCACAACAGTGGACTCATCCGCGTACTTCTCCTGAACAATGCATCTAAATCGGCTAAAATGTTTTGGGTTGGTCCAAAATTTATTTGGATTTATTTCCCCTGAAAGAATCTATGACTCATTCGACCATCTGGGGGCCAAAATGACATGATATATTGATCACACCGAATCTACACGATTTCAAAAGTGGTGTGATGTGATTTATCAGTATCTCGGGATCTAGTAGTCCACATTATGCCAACGATTCGGTGAAGACAGAAAAAAGTTGGGGCTAAAACATTGTTATTTTCTCCAAATCGAGATAAGTCAGTCGGGAGGTCGAAACCCATTTGAATATTGATTTTAAGAAATATGTGTGCTCAAAACTACCTTCCCATTTTCCTATAAAAAGACACCTTGGTCTCCCCATTTGTAATATCGATAAGCCGAAGAAACTCTGGTATTTTGGAGAAGCTAAGGAGTCCTCTCCACATCGAAGAAGTTTTGGAGGCCTCTATCATCATAGGGGGATCAAAAATGAAGAAGGAGTTCCACCTGAGTCTTCGTATCCTCTCGATGGTGAGCTAAAAGGTGGATGATCATTTTGAGGGAGCTATATATACTTGGGAGGGAGTTCCGACACATGATACTCTACTAATTTTTTTTAATTTTTGCGTGGTTTATTTCACTTATGTTTTATCTAGACATTATTCTCCTTTGAAATAATTTCTTGTGTTTAATTAAGTGAACCTCTTTTCATTTCAACTCCGATTGGGTTGAAATTTCATGTGGGAAACTAGGTTTATTTTGATTGGGAACCAAAAGGATCCTATTTATCTTACACATACAAAATATATTAGTATGATTTGGTATCCATTAGTATTTTCTTGAAGTTCAAACCTTGACAACATGATTGTTGTGTCAAGGGTTGGTACTTTGTGAAGCATTTTGAGGGGCAAGAGGGGAATAAAGATATTGACAATACCGAACCAAAGAATTAAAAATACCATGTGAAAGTTTCAAAACAACGAACTTTCAAATTAGTGTAGTAAACCTGAAGGGATCTGTTTATCTCATAATTATAAAAAATCCCTTTTATTTATCAACTATTGAACTCTGTAAATCAAGTCATATTCTTAAAATGCTTTTCAAACCACCCCATATTTTGTTCTTCTTATTAAGAATTCACACTATAAACCACCAACACTCCTTCAAAGACAACATAGGGTCTGCCCTAGATAACAAAATTTTCTTTAAATCACTATCAATATTACATGTCATGAAAACACAATCAATCATCAACATCAATCTCACCCTAATTAATAATTTTGGAGTCACCATGAAGATAAATAAGGATCTAAGACATGTGAAGAACATCGTCCATCAATCTCATCTATTTGTGAAGCGCTATCCTATATGCAATGAATCTAATGTGAGATAACACCACAAAAGACCCACCAAAACCAGAAAAAAGCATACTCCCACTACCAAAAATTTGAATCCAATGATGGAGAGTCACCTTCATGAACACATGATCCCCAATGTAGAACTCCAGAGTTATCCTCTTATGATTGGAATAGGATTTCTGATGATCGTGTGCTTCTTTCAAGCTCTCTTGAATCATCCAAACCATCAATATAGAATTTTTTTCAGTTCTAGCCTAATAATTACTGACTCACTAACCCCATTATAGCATAATAGAGAAGGTAACAGTTTTAAACACAAGGCGTTAGAAGGTTCCATGCCAATGGTGGAATGAAAATGATTATTCAAAACTAACACTACAAATGGTAGGTTCTTTATCCTCAAACCTGAAAAATCGAGGAAACATGATAGAATCTTGTATTCAATATATTGGATGACCCAATATACCTGAAAATCCATCTATGAATGAAAATAAGTGCAAATTAATAACTAAGAATGGAAATTATGATGGAGGCCTCTCCAAACCCTAGAGGTAAAGTGGAAGATCTCAATCAGAATTGATTATCCATAGGACTCCTTTGATCCTCAACACCTCCTCCAAAAGCTTCCTAAAAAAACCACCACTAAGCATGACTCCTTGATCGCTAAAAATTTGGATGATTATGTAAAAAAATCCACTACCACCCATATAAATTCATAGTCTTTCAAAGCTGAAGTTAAATCGATAACAAAGTAAATTGAGATGTACTCTCAAATAAAATAGGGAACATCTAATGGATGGAGAAATCCATTAGAGACATAGTTCTTGGAATTCTTGTTCTAGTAGACCAAACATCAAAACACAAACTCTACAACTACATGCTTAAACACATGACACCAAAAATGAATTCCCAAAGCTCAGAATATATTTATCATAGAAGGATATAACACCCAAGTAAAATTATGGAACAATATGACAACCTATCACACATTCCCAACTGAATGAAAAATCTACTATTAAATAACACTTGGTGTTGTTCATCCTCATAAGATTCATCAGGGGTCACAGCACAAAAAACATGGTCTCGCCAAATATCCACCTTATGATACCCCAACTGGGACTCATCCACCTATTTCACTAGAGATGGCAGCACTGTCATCCGAAAAAGACAAAATCTTCTCCTAATATCTCCCATATCTAGATTCCATGATGAATGTTATTCCATACCCCTGCATGAATCACTAGATTTAGGTACTGCATCACTACCCAGATTTCGGGTCATCGCATCGACCATGACATTCCCATATCCTTGTGTATATGAAATATATAAGTCATAACACTGTAATAACTCCATCCACTGAGACTAGTGCTTGCTCATGTCACATTTGGAGAAAAAATAAGTCATGATCTTATGATCGGTGAATACCAAAAAATTCTCAACAATGAGGTAATTTATCCAAAACATTAGGGAAAACACTACCACCACCAACAGAAGTTCATGGGTGGCATAATTATGCTCATGGGTATGTAACTATTAAGACCCACAAGAAATGACTGATCATTGCAGCATTATAGAACAACCCATCCCAAGATGTGAAGCATCACATAAAACCTAAAAATGGACTCCTTCTATTGGTAGACCAAGACTTGAAGCTCTGAAAAAATTCTCTTTCTGGTAATCAAAATATTTTTGATATTGATCTATCAATAAGAACACCTGATCCATTTTTTTCATTGTTTTCATAGGAGTTGCATCCCAAGAGAAATTAGCTACGAACCTCATTTAATAGCTAGAAAGGCCTAGGAAACTCCCTACATTTTCCACTATCTTGGAGGCTTACAAAGAAATAAATACATTTATCTTTCATAGATCCATAGCTACTTCCAACTAGGAAAAACAATCCCCAATAAACTAACACTCTCAAGCTCAAAACTAACATTTTAACTACTTCCCAATCAATTAACCATTTTAATGAAATCCCAAAATGGCACATAGATGCACTCCTCAAATGTATAGTACACAAGGATATCATGGACGAAAACGACTACTAAATCATCAAGGATCTCATGGAACACAATTTTCATTAACCCGATGAACATAGATGGTGAATTCATCACACCAAACAACATCACAACAAACTTGTATTTCACACGATGAAAACAGAAATAAGTCTTTGGAATATCCCCATCCTACACATGCATATGATGGTATCTTGACCCGAAATCAACTTTCAAGAACTAACATGAACCCTTTAGTTGGTCAAATAAATCTTCAATCCATTGAATAGAATAGAGGTTTTTCTATATCACCTGGTTCAAGTGTTAATAATCGATCCCCAACCACTAACTACCATCAACCTTCTTCCTGAACAAAAATTGTGCACCCCATGGTGACACCCTTGGCAAAATAACACACTACAGTTGAACATTGAGCTGTATTAATGGTTTTAAAAACTCAAAAGGTAGCATCCTATGTAGAGACAACAAGATAGGAGACACTCTTGGCTATAGTTCTATCCCAAACTCAATCTCTTGTCGAGGGGGTAATGCTAAAACCACATATGGAAGGTCATATGGTTAGTCCTCTATGACCATGGGAAACTCCAACTACTAAATCTCATATGAACTTAAAATTAGTTAAACCATCAATGATGGCCTGAAAAAAAGAAAACTTATATGACCCATACAAGGGATTTTCTCACCAAAAAACATTGTTAGCTCTCTATCAACGTCAAATAAAACAATCTTCCTCTCAAGTTGATCTATAATATCCTGCACCATATACAACCAATAAGTGCCAAGGATGATTTTGTATAATTGTATCCCTAAAAATATGAAATCTCCCCAAGAGTGGTGCCTCCACAGAAATAGATCGCAATATCTATATATATCAAACATGTCATCTCAACCTCCAACTGGCATAGTAAACACAAAGGACATTGGATGTCTCTCTTCATCAGGTATGAGAGAATGGAAAAGAGTAGGTGATATGAATGAGTGTGTCACTATTTGATAAAACATGGCATAAAATCTAGTAGAATGTAAAAAAAGGGTACGTCAAATGTTGTCTGGATCACTTAGAGTTTGGAAAAATAAAGCATGATGTTGAGCATGACATGCTATATAGTGTCTCTAAACATTATGGAAACCACCTTCATAACCTTTATGTACTACTTGAGGATGGGGAGAATATTGATGATTTACTCTTCTTTCCCCATCAACTCTTTGTTGATCCCCAACTGGGAAAAGTTACAACTATTACCATGTCTAGAACTACATCAATAGAGGAACTTAATGTGGAACAACTGGCACATGATGACTACTCAGAAAGGCTAGACACTCTCACTATTGATGACCTCATCCTCCCAAAGATAAGAATGTGTCTAATACCATTCAAAAAGGCCTGATATCCACTTCCTCAAAAGAAATGAGACAATGAGGGATGAGACCTTCTCCCTACTAACAATATGCTCTTCTATTTGGGAAAATATGAGCCTTATACCACAAAATTTCTTCGTGAGGAATCCTGATGAATCCCCTCTTTTGTTAATTCAATTCTATCTAACTTCATCTCAATGACCTATACTCTCACTAACAACTTGAGATTCTTATTAATCGTAAATAGGGTGACATGGTTCAGGATCTCTATATGTAAATCCTCCTCAAAATTCTTCTCCATGGAGTCCTCATCTAAAAATGGGTCTGAATCATATTGCATAATTTTCCTAAAACAGATCTGGAACTCTCGCACACTGGATCTCCCATATTTAATGACAAGGAGATCCTAGAAACTAGCTTTCTTTGTGGTCAAATAAATGAACTCTACTTTGAACTGGTCTAAAATAATTATCCCATGATACTATCAACTCCTTTCGATATTATATAAACTAGAACCACCAATACCTCACATCCCCATCTAGCAACGTCATAAAAAAATACCCAATGCTCATTTCAACAATGGACCAAAATAGAGGATATCTCAACTTACTATAACTAGTATTCCATGAATGTATCTAAAATGGAATCCTCATACCTTCTAATAATCTGGTGCTAAAACTCTCAGAGTTTCCTTCTCTATTTATCATCATTTTCAACCTATACAATATTGTGATTTTCTAACTCAAAATGTTGAATATCTTTAGTGTGAACCAGTTGAGTACGTTGACCCAAATATATTCTTCAAAAAAGAAAAAATAGATAGATATCAAAACCTATTATATGGATGAATTTAAAATTAATTAATAGTTTTCTTCTATTAATTTTAGGTTGACCTATCCAAAGGTCTACACATTCAAACAGAGGTGAAAATAAGAATGATGCACGATCTTTTCCTAGGTCTCTACCCAAAAACTAGTAGCGAATCAATTATTAGACTCTATAAGCTTAAACATATATGAATCAGATCACAGGGGGTAATAAATACCCATGTCTAATCCGGTATCCCATGTTTATAATGCTTTTTAAGCATAGCTAACAACATTTCCCCACCATCACACACAACCTCCCCTATGCCTAACTGCAAAATCCATCCTATCACCCAATCAGAGCTAAATTATTACTCTATCATGACCCCACCCCACAATGTGTACCACTCCTTGGTCAGAAATGGGTGAAGAGAGATTGTGACACCCCAAGCCTTGCATCCATTATGCCTAGGGATGGTGACTAGAATCATGGGTATAGTAAACACAAAGATGGGAGGCTTTACCATCTAAGAGAACACATGTTAAAAGAGAGATAAATTAGACACCAAAAAACTACTACATAGAAAAAAATATAGAAGAAAACTCACATCCACATATATAATGAAATGAAATAACTTCTACAAATGAATGGAAAACTACAAGTACCAAAAGAATGTAATGGTGATAGTGACCATGAATCCCAAACAGGTCCTGTAAAACCTCAATCTAGTAGTTACCGACATGATCTAAAATCTAATCTAAATGACGTTAAAATATTTTATATATATAGGGTGAGTGTAGTTGTATATTCTGTAGGATCATCCTCAGATCCACTAGGGAAAGAGGTAAAGAAAACAGGTTAGAGCGTAGTGAAAATCAAGTGAAACATACTCATCACCTAAATATGTATAATATGTTCCAAGCTTCACCATGGATTATCTTACTAAGTATCACATACAAGTGAATATAATATAATAATTTATATCAAGGGTACCCCACTATCACTTCCCCAATGGTTTTCCACTCTACCCCGACATTTCACATCCTAATGATCTCTCTCCAAAAATGGTATCCCATATACACTTGGGAGAAGCACCAGAACATGCACATCAGGAAACATACAACCACATCCCGATAATCAAAAGTAGCTATGTAGTTACCAGGATCCCCCACAACCATTATAACATGTATCATAAATTAGGCATCGTACTTCAACCCATCACTTCATATGCATTAAGAAAGGTTCCTCAAGCCACCACAACCTATACATGTTATACCTATAGTAGTCCTTAGGAAGCTATATCCAGAATACATGTGTGTGAAATAACCACAATCCATTACACCCCCAACAGTCATATGGGGTGAAAACTAAATATCGTGGATAATAGAATAAGTAACTACCATGAGAAGAGAGTGAGTTCAAAGGGTGTATTCATTCATCCACCCTCCCACAGAGATGTTGATGAAAACACCCCAAGCGCTCAAAGTCCTTGTGGTGTTTGGTTTCCTAACCAAAAGAGTGGATTAGAATATAAAAAATGTACATGATATAATATAGTTCAGAAAAACATTATTGGAATTACCTAGTCTCAGAATCATCTACAACTAACATCCCTCAGACTCTCATCAGCCACTACTAAGACCAAATATTATTTATGAACAAAACCATTTAAAGAACTATATTATATTATTACATAAAATTTCATCGTATTCACTTTACATTAATTAATTATTTATCCATTAATTGACCATTATAATTTTTCAAATTACATTTCATTACCAGTACAATAATGTTCCATGTCCCCTATGCATAAGAAAAATGAATCCATGGCTTCTTAGAATTATGACTTTAGAATTGCATCCCAGGAAGATCCTACACTATGGGTCTAACATTTATTCATATACTGGAAACATTAAATTCCATATTACCAGTTAACCTAGGAAAACATCCTATGCTACAAAAAAAGGTATACAACCAAGTACAACCATGTTACTAAACCGGTGGAGAATTTAATGTAGATAAGCAAACTACCTATACATTAGTAAAACAAAATGTTTAAACAACAATTCAACTTTCATATCAATGGGTAATCCTAGATTCAACATCTTCCATCATCCCCAGTGTCCTCCCCTACCCTCACATGCATACCCTGATGCATCACACCATCACAAGAATCACCTACTGCCACAACAACAAGGTCTCCCAACCTCATATATGATAACAACCACCCTCTATCAGCCATCCCAGGCTAATATCACATCCGGGCCTCTCTACACCAAATACCACAACATCCCTCCCGGATCATCCATCCCAAGATAAAATCACATCGGGGCCTCCCCGGCCCATTTACCATGAAAAACCTCTATTATTACCCATCATAGGCTCACGTTACATCACAAACAGTAGGAAACATAAATAGAAACCGAGATATTAGAAAAAAAGTATGGAATCCAACCTTTATACACAATGAGCTCTCATAGTTATAAGGAAGGAGGCACACAACCTTTAGAAAAAAGTAGGAAACACAATCCCTACAAAGTCATTATCTTTGATCAGACAACTAGTTCTTATTCTATATTTAATTAACTGATTCATTATTATAGGGTCCAACTATAGGAAACCTAACCTGCAAGAAATCATAAGCTATCAAAAATTAACTAGAAAATTAATTTCATATTCCATTAATTTTTTTACCAAAAAGTATCAATATGGTTCATATATGAATTCAATTACATTAATACATGGAAGGTTAATTAATTAAAAAATTCTTGCAACATTAAAATTACAACACAACAGATTCATTAAACATCACTATATAATCATTTATCAAATTAATTAAAAATTAATTCTTGCTTTACATTATTTAACAATTACACATGATAATAATATATTAACATGAACAAAATAGATACCACACTATCTACAAAAACTAGTGGAAAAAAATTATCATGGATGAATGCATCACCATCACCCTGTGATCGATACCAATTTTTTAATAGAGTTAAAGTAATTATTTGGTTAAATTAATTGTGATACTCGTGGATAAATCATTCCAGATCTATAATCTCATGTAAATAAATAGAGAATCAATAAATCTCCTAACTCAAAAGGGGTGATACTATTCTTGTCATGGGAACATACCAATGCTATAGATCCCGATGGCCTCTCCTGTAAGAACGACATCCACCCAGCGACACCACACCACAATGGAACCAACCAAAAACCAATAAAACTTCTTTAGATACATGGAGATCAATAACCATTACATGGAATGGAGGAAATGGAGGAAGCAAAATGATGAAATTTCTTGAATGGGGGTAGAACATAAGTTGATTCAAGGGATGATATCTACGAATTGAATGATGGAATCCAGATATAAATCCTTGAAAATGGAATCCCCCAAAACATCAAAGAGGTGGTTGTCAGGTCGCCTGAATTAGATGAGAAGTTATACAGCCATAGGGTTTGACAAACCAGAGTGGCTGAAAATGTTTAAAACACATAGCATTGTGGATTTACATGATGTGTAATACCCTTTCACGTCATTTAATCTTCAGGGTTTGGTTTATGTTGAAATAATAATGACATATTCATTTTATTTATTTATATAAATCCATGATTCATTAAAAATTGTGAATCCTACTTTAAAATTGTGTAAATGTTAATATGGTGTGACATCTCTCTACATCAATCTTTTAGCAGCCAAACTAATCCATACATCCTCTAATCCTCCTCTGAACACCCCGGTCTTTGAAAACGTACAAAGGGTTGATCCACGTGGATCTAGGACCTTAAAAACCATTTTATATAATATTTATTGATTACTTAACAAATAATCTTCTTTCTAAAACAATAAAAATGGGAAATAATAATAAAAATGAAGGTAAATCCTCTATTGTGATAACATTTTAAAAAGAATTTTATTTTCTTATTTTTTTAAATAACTCTTAAACCAAAAAATAACAAGTTCCTTTTGAAAATTCAATATTAAAGATTGGTGGAATGAAATATTTTGATATATAATAAAACAAAATTTTTTATGAAATATGAAATGATGAATTAATTTTTAATACATAATGGTTTAAAAGAGAAAACATTTAGCGGAAGATATCCAATATATAAGACCTTTTAATATTTTGAAAACACCATTATTAAAAACCCATATCATAAATATGTAAATAAATTTTTATTTGAATAGTTGTGATGAGAAGTAATATGATCACTTGAAATAATTTATATTTGAGTTCTCAAAAAGAGAGAAAAACATTGGTTGGATGTAAAATATAAACATGGAAGAAGAGATCTATTTTTATGAATGAGAGTTATACTTACATACATCATAATTTTATTTGGGTTTTTTTATTTAATAATTGATTTTTAATTATGAAATTTAATTTTCATAGATAATAATAGTAGATAACATATAAGAAATGCAAATTCAATATCAAATAAATATTGAAAAATATATTTAGATATAAAAGTCTATGACCCAATGCATCAAAATTTCAGTTGATGAACCACTTTCAAAAATAGATTCTTTTTAATAAAAAACCTTTCAAGGATATCAGTTCAACTGAATAATTAAATTACATTAATTTTGAGAGTATAAATTTACACAATATTTAATTTTCAAATGTTATATCATTCCTTATATAAAATGGTGTATAATAGAAAACATGTCTCAAGGAATTATGATTTGGAAAAGAAGCACTTACCTTAATTCCAAGATTCCACTAATGTTATTGAGACTTGTATATAAGAAAAATAATTAACATAATCACCTATTTTAGAACCATATACAAATATATAACCATTTATAAACCTCATTTATAATTATTATCTATTTGTATATTATTTCGTTATTATATATTTTCAATATTAGGTGTGAGATATATCCACCCTTTGGAACAAGTATCTTAATAATAAGACTGTAATTTATTATTATACAAATGGTTATAATGATTAGATAATTTTCGATACTCTAATAGATAATATATATTTATGTAAAAATATCTTTTCCCTTTCTATAAGTATTTTAGTTATATTTCATTAATATTGAATAATTTTCATCTTTTGTAGAAAATTTTTACAATCAACGATGATATTGAAATGATACGTTTGGTATTTATTATAAGCTATCTAGACCCTAAAATAAATATTATTTTATTATTAAATTATTATAATTTTAGATAAAACATAAGTGAAATAAGCCACAAAAAAATTATACAAAACCAATAATATGCATTGGAAGCCATTAATCTGTTCTTGAAGTCCAAACCTTGACAACATGATTATTTTTTAAAGGGTTGGTACTTTATACAACATTTTGAGGGGAAAGAGGAGAATCAAGATATTGGAAACCCTCAACCAAAGAATTATACAAACCATGTGAAATATTTAGTAAAACAAACTATCCAATATTTGTAGTGAACCTGAAGTGATCTCCTTATATCATAATTATAAAACACCAATTTTATTTATCAACCATTAAAATATTAAAATCAAGTCATTTTCTTAAAACTATTTTCAAACAACCCCCTCTATTGTTCTTCATATTAAAAAATTTCACTATAAAACCACCAATGCTCCTTGAGAGACGACCTAGGGTCTTCCCTAGACTACAAAATCTTCTTTAAATCACTATCAACTTTTCATGTCATGAAAATGTGTCCAATAATCAACATATACCTTACCCTAATTAAGGATTTTAGAGTCACCATGATAATAAATAAGGAGCTACGTCATTTGAATAACAACGTGCATCTGGCTCATCTGTTGGGGAAGCGCTATCCATTACACAATGAATCCAATGCGAGATAACACCTCAAAAGGCCCAACAAACCAAGAAGAAAGCTTACTCCCACTACCAGAATTTCCAATCCAAATATGTTGACTCAGCTTCATGAACACATGATCCCCAATTTCAAACACAAGAGTTATCCTCTTATGATTGGAATAGGATTTATGATGATCATGCGCTTCTTTCATCCTCTCTTGCATCACCTGAACCATTTTTGTGGTATTCTTTACCAGTTCCAATCGTAAAATTACGGACTCGCTAACCCAATTCTAGCATAATGGAGAAGGTAATGGTTGAAAAAAAAGGATTCAAATAGAACCATGCCAATGGTGGAGTGAAAAAATTTATTACAAGCTAACTCTATCAAGGTTATGTTCCATATCCTCAAACCTGAAAAATTGAGAAAACATGATAGAATCTTGTATTCAAGTGTTTGGAGGACCCAATATACCTGAAAATCCATCGATGAATGAAAATAAGTGTTAAGTCATAGTTAAGAACCAAAATATTGATAAATACCTCTCCAAACCCTAGAAGTAATGTTAAGGATATCGATCGAAATGATTACCCCCAGGACTCCTTGGAGCCTCACCACCTCCTCCAAAAGCTACCTTGAAAAAACCACCACTGAGCTTGACTCCTTGATCGCTAAAAATTTTGATGATTATGTAAAAACATCCAATACCACCAATAAAACTTCATAGACACTCAAGTCTCAAACCAAATCAATAATAAAGTCCATCGAGATGTCCTACCACTTCAACAAAGGAATATATAATGGATTCGGAAAACCATTTGGAACACAGTGCTTGGAATTCATGTCCTTGTAGACCAAACATCAAAAAAAAACTCTAAAACTACATGATTAAACCCAAGACACCAAAAATGAATTCACTAAGATCAACATTTCTTTATCACAGAAGGATGTAACACCAAAGGAAAAATGTGGAACAATATGAGAACCATATGACACATTCAAAAAGGAAAAAAACTGCTATGAAAGAACACTAGGTGTTGTTTATCCTCAAAGATATCATCAGGGGTATCACCCAAAACAACTTGGTCTCTCCAGATCTACAGCTTATGATACCCAATTGGGACTCATTCAACTATTGCACTAGAGATGGCTACACCGTCATCCAAAAAAGAAAGCAGCTACCCCTAACATCTCCCATATCTAGATGTAATGACGAAAGTTATTCCATCACTCTACATGAATCACTAGATTCATGTACTACATCACTACATGAATTCCTGGTCAGTGCATCGACCATGAAATTCCCCTATCTAGGTGTAAATGAAATACATAAGTCAAAATACTGTAATAACTCCATCCAATGAGACTGGTGCATTCTCAAGTCACTTTTGGAGAAAAAATAACTGAAGATATTATGATCAGTGAAGACTAAAAAATGCTCACTGATGAGGTAATTTATCCAAAACATTATGGAAAACCCTACCACCACCAACTCAATATTGTGGCGAGCATAATTATGATAATGGGTATGTAACTATTAAGAGCCCCAAAAATTATTAATCATTGTAGCATCGTAGCACAACCCAACCACAGATGTGAAGCATCATAGAAAACTTTAAAATGAACTCATTCTTTTGGAAGAAAAATAATTGAAGTAATGAAAACAATTCTCTTTCTACTAATTAATATATTTTTGATACTAATCAGCCAATAATATTTCCAAATCCATTCTTTTCAATGTTTTCAAAGGAGTCACAACCCAAGAGAAATTAGCTACTAACCTCATGTAATAGCTTGAAAGTCCTAGGAAACTACCTACAATTGTTCACATTCTTGGATCCTTCCCAAGACACAACTACTTTTATCATCGATTGATCCATAGCTACTCCCGACTGAGAAACAACATTCCATATGAGTATGACACTCTTAAGCTCAAAATTCATAATTTCTCAACATCCCAATAAATTACTCATGTTCATGAACTCCCAAAATGGAACACAAATGCGCTCCTCATGAGATGTAGAGTACAGAAGGATATCATGGATGAAACGCACAATTAAATTATCAAAGATCTCATGGAATACAATTTTCATTAACCTGATGATCATAGATGGAGAATTCATCACACCGAACGACATCACACCAAACGAGTAATTCACATGATGAAAACAAAAATACGTATTTGGAATATCCTCATTATTCATACAAATATGATGATATTATTACCGAAATAGATTTTCAAGAACCAACTTGAACCCATTAGTTGATCGAATAAATATTCAATCTGTGGAAGAGAATAGATGTTATTTTCTCTCACCCGGTTCAAGTGTTGATAGTCAACACACAACCAAAAACTACCATTAACCTACTTCCTGAAAAAAAGGGTGCACCCCATGGTGACACACTCGAAAAAAAAACTATAATAGACCATCGACATGTATACATGGTTCAAAAACCTCAGAAGGTAGAAACCTATGTAGAGACAATAAGATAGTGGACACTCCTGGCTATAGTTCTATCCTAAAATCAATCTCTTATCGACATGGTAATGCTAAAACCTCATCTGAAAAAACATATGGTTACTCTTATATGACCATGGGAAACTACGACTACTAAACCTCTTATGAACATAGAATTAGTTCAACCATCATTGATGACATGGATAAAACACTTATATGACCCATACAAGGGTTTTTCTCACCAACAAACAGTTTTATCTCTCCATAGACATCAAATCAAATAACCTTCCTCTCGAATAAATCAACAATAGTCTTCACCATATACAACCATGAAGTGCCATGAATTACGTCATATAATTGTATCCCTAAAAATAAGAAATCTCCCAAACAGTGGTGCCTCCCCAGCACTAGATCACAATGTCTACCTATATCAAACAAGTACTCTAGACCTCCAACTGGCATAATCAACAAAAAGGACATTGGAAGTCTCTCTTCCTCAAGTATGAATGAATGGAAAAGAGCAGGTGATATGAATGAGTGTGTCACTATTGGATAATACAAGGCATACAAACAAGTAGAAAATATGAAAAGGGTACCTAAAATTATATCTGGATCACTTGGAGTGGGAAATAATTATGCATAAATTTTACCATGACATGATCCATAGTGTCTCTAACCATGATGGAAACCATATTCACAACTGTTATCTTCTATATGAGGATGTGAGAATCTTGAGTATTTGTTCTTCCTTCCCCATCAACTCTATGGTGATCCCCAACTAGGAAAAATTACTACTATTACCTCAGGTAGAAAAGCCTTAATAGAGGTACCTAAAGTGGAACAACTGGTGCACGATGTCAAATCCAAAATTCCAAATAGTCTCACTATTGATGAACTTATCCTCCATAAGAAAAACATGTGTATGATACCATGGAAAAGGCTTGAGATCCGCTTCCTCTGGAGAAACGAGACATTGAGGGATGATACCTTCTACCTACTAATCTAAAGCTCTTCTTTCTTGAAAAATGAGAACCTCACACCACAACATTGCTTCATTGGGAATACTGATGAACCCCCTCTCATGAGGAATCAGTTCTATCTGACTTCCTCTCAATAACCTATAATCTCACTAACAACTCTAGATACTTATTTATGCATAAATATAGTGACATGGTGTTGGATCTCTATACGTTGATCCTCCTCAAAATTCCACTCCCTGGTGTCCTCTTATGGAAACATGTCCGAATCATATCGTAGAATGTTCCTATAATAGATAATGAACTCTCTCACACTGGATATACCATATTGAATGGTTTGTTTTTCCTAGAAACTAGCCTCATTTGTGGTAATATAAATAAACTTGACTTTGAACTAGTCTAAAATTCTCTCATGAGTCTATCAAATCCTTTAGATTTTTTATGAACAAGAACCATCACTTCCTCACTTCCGAAAGGAGAATCGTCACAAAAAAACCAAATTGAATGATCATTTAATGCATGGATCACACTAGAGGATATCTCAACCTAATACAACCAGTCTTCCATGAATGTATCTGAAATGGATACTTCATACCTTTTGAAGAATCTGGCACTAAAACGCTCTGAGTGTCCTCTTCTATTTATCATCATTTTCAACCTATACCCTGTGGTGATTTTCTATCTAAAATTACTGAACATATTTAGTGTGAACCTGATGTGAACATCAACCTAAATACATTATTGAAAAAAGAAAAAATAGTTATATATCATAACCTTTTATATGGATGAATTTAAAATTAATTAATTGTTTTCTTTTATTGATTTCAGGTTAACCTATATCAAGGTTTACCCATTCAATCACAGGAAAAATAAGAATGAGGCATGATCCTTTCCAAGGTCTTTAACCAATAACCAATATCACATAATATATTAGACATTATAATATTAAAGGTAAATGCATTAGATCATAGGGGGGCCTGAATACCTATGTCTAATCTGGTATCCCATGTTAACAATGCTTTTTAAACTTAGATAACAACATTTTCCCACCATCCAAGACAACCTAACTTGTGCCTAGCTCCAAAATCCATCCTATCACCCAATCAGTCCAAAGAAATCACACTATCTAGACCCCCACCCCCACAATGTGTACCACTCCTTAGTAGGAAATAGGAGAAGAGAGATTGTGACACCCCGAGTGTCACCTCCATTTGGCCCCGGGATAGAGACTAGAATCATGGGTATAATAAACACAATGATGGGGGAACACTTGTAAAAAGACATATAATACAAACACCCACCAACTACTACATAGAATAAAATACAAAATAAAACCCACATCCACATATATAATGAAATTAAATAACTACTACAAATGAAATGAAAACTACAAGTACCAAAAGAGTGTAATAGTGATAGTGACCACAATTCCCAAACAGCCCATGAAAAACCCCAATATAGTATTAACCGGAATGATCTCCAATATATTCTAAATGACCTAAAAATAGTTTATATATACATAGGGTGACTTTGGTAGTATATTCTGTAAGATCCTCCTTAGATCCACTAGTAAAAGAGGTTAGGAAAACAGGCTAGAGCATAGTGAAAAACAGGTGAGACTTACTTGTCACTTAAATAGGTATAATATGCTCCAAGCCTCACCATAGCTTCTATTAATAAGTATAACATACATGAAAATATAATATAATAATTAATATCAAGGGTAACCCACTATCACTTCCCCAACAGTGGTGCCTCCCCATCACTAGATCCCAATCTCTACATACATCAAACAATTCATCTCAACCACTAACTTGCAATGTCAACACAAAGGATGTTGGAAGTATCCCTTCCTTAAGTATGAAAGAATAAAAAAGAGCAGGTGATATGAATTATTGTGTCACTATTAGATAAAACATGGCATTCAAAAAAGTAGAAAATAAAAAAAGGGTACATCAAATGATGTCTGGCTCACTTGGAGTTGGAAATAATAAAGCATTAAGTTTTCCACGACATGCTCCATAGTGTCTCTAACCATGACAGAAACCAGCTTCACAACCATTTTGTACAGTCTGCGGATGGGGAAAATCTTGAGGATTTCCTCTTCCTTCCCCATCCACACTTTGATGATCCCCAACTAGAAAAAATTATTACTATTACCTTGGTTAGAACTACCTAAATTGAGGTTCCTAAAGTGGAACAACTAGCCCACAATGACTACTCATAAAGGAAAAAAACTATCACTATTTATGACCTCAGCCTCCATAAGAAACCAATGTGTATGATAACTTGTAAAAGGCATGATTTAAACTTCCTCCGGAGAAATAAGACATTGAGGGACGTGACCTTCTCCAGGCTTATCAGAAGCTCTTCTATCTGGACAAATGAGAACCTCATACCAAATCATTACTTCGTGAGGAATCCTGATGACTCCCCAATAGTGATGATTATGTTCTATCTAAATTCCTCTCAATGACCTCTACTCTTACTAACAACATTAGTTACATATTAAGCATAAATAGGGTGACATGGTGCACGATCTCTATAGGTAAATCATCATCAAAATTCCTCTCCATGGTGTCCTGATCTGGAATCAAGTCCAAATCATATCATAGAATGATCCTAAAATAGATCTTGAACTCTCGCAGACTGGATCTTCCAAATTGACTGGTAAGAAGATCCTAGAAACTGTCCACCTTCATTGTCAAATAAAAAAACTCCACTTTGAACTAGGCTAAAAAAATTCTCCCATGAGACTATCGACTCCTTTCGATCTTAGATGAACAAGAACCACCACTACCTCACTTCCCCATGCAGAAATGTCACAACATACAATAGAGAATGTTCATTTACAGCATGGATCAAACTAGAGAATATCTCAACCTACTATAACCAGCCTTCCATTAATGTATATGAAATAGATCCCTCCTACCTTCGAAGAATCTGGCGCTAAAACTCAAAGAGTGTCATCCTCTATTTGTCATCATATCCAACCTATAAATTGTTGTGATATTCTAGCTCAAACTGCTAAACATATTCCGTGTTAACCTAATGAAGACATTGACATAAATACGTTCTTAAAAAAAGAAAAAATATTTAGATATCCTAACCTAGAATATGGATGAATTTAAAATTAATAAAATGTTTTCTTTTATATATTTTAGGTTACCCTATCCTAAAGTCTACCCATTCAAACACATGTGAAAATAAGAATTATGCATGATCTTTTCCTAGGTATCTACCCAAAGACCATTATCACATCATTTAGTAGACACTATAAGCATAAAGGTATATGACTCAGATCTTAGGGGTCCCGAAATAACCATGTCTAATCTGGTATCCCATGTTTACAATGCTTTTTAAACATAGATAACAACATTTCCCCACCATCCCACACAACTTCACATGTGCCTAACTCCAAAATCCATCTTATCACCCAATAAGACCTACAATATCACTCTATCATGACCCCCACCACACAATGTGTACCATTATGTGGTTAGAAATAGGATAAGAGTGATAGTGACACCTCAAGTCTCGCCTCCATTAGGCCCCAGGATGGAGACTAGAATCATGGGAATAATAAACACAAAGATGGGGGGCATTACCCCTTAAGAGAACACATGTAAAATGAGAGGTAAAACAGACACCAACAAACTTCTATGATGAATAAAATATATAACAAAACCCACATCCATATAATGAAATGAAATAACTACTACAAATTAAAGTAAAAATACAAGTACCAAAAGAATCTAATGGTTATATTAACCGCGAATCCCAAACAACTCCTGCAAAAACTCAATCTAGTAGTTATCGGCATGATCTCCAATCTAATCTAAATGACCTAAAACAGTTTATATATACATTGGGTGAGTGTAGTAGTATATTCTGTAGGATCCAATTCATATCCACTAGTGAAAGAGGTAAAGAAAACAAGCTAGAGCATAGTGAAGAACTAGTAAAACCTTATCACCTAAATAGGTATAATATGTTCCTACCCTCACCTTGTATTCTCTTACTAAGTATCACATACGTGAGAATATAATATAATAATTGATCTTAAGGGTACCCCACTATCACTTCCCCAATGGGTTTTTACTCTACCCTGA
Source organism: Viscum album (assembly GCA_963277665.1). Classification (NCBI taxonomy): domain Eukaryota; kingdom Viridiplantae; phylum Streptophyta; class Magnoliopsida; order Santalales; family Viscaceae; genus Viscum; species Viscum album. Next base: position 332,428,581 of record OY728145.1, on the reverse strand, counting down.
CATTTCATATCGTGAGCATCTCTCTCCAAAAGGCTCGGCCATATACACTTGGAGGAATCACCATAACATTCACGTAAGGAAACATACAACCACATGTAGATAACCAAAAGTAGCTACGTAGATTCCAGTATCCGCCAAAACCCTTATAACATATATCATAAATCAGGTATTGTACCTCAAGCCATCACATCCCATACATTGAGAAAGGTTCATCAAGCCATCACATCCTATAAATGTTATTCCTATAGTAGTCCTTAGGATGCTATATCCAGAATACATGTGTGTGAAATAAACCACAATCTATTACACCCCAACACTCTTATCATGTGAAAACTAAATACCGTGGATAATCGAATAAGTAACTACCATGAGAAGAGAGTGTGTTCAAAGGGTGTATCCATCCATCCACCCTCCCTCCGAGGTGTTCCGGAAAACCCCCCGAGGGATTAGAGGCCTTGGGGTGTTAGTTTCCCTATCAAAAAGAGTGGATTAGAAAATTTAAAAAATGAACGTGATATAATATAGTTCACAACCACATTATTGGAATTACGTAGTCTCAGAATCATCTACAACTAACATATCTAAAACACCCATCAGCCCCTACTAAGAAAAAATATCCTATATGCACAAAACAATTTAAAGAGCTATATTATATTATTTTATCAATTTTTATTAGTTTCACATTACGTTAATTAATTATTTAACCATTAATTAACCATTGTAATTTTTCAAATTTCATTTCATTACCATTACAATAATGTTCCATGTCCTCTATGCATAGGAAAAATTAATCCATGGATTCTTAGAATTATAACTATAGAATTGCATCCCAAAAATTTCCTAGACCATGGGTTAAAAAAATATTCATTTATTAGAAACATTAAATTCCATATTACCAGGTAACCTAGTAAAACATACTATGTAAAAACAAGGTATACAACAAGTACAACCATTTTCCTAAAATAATAGGGAATCTAATGGAGATAAAAAAACTACCAATCCATAGAGAGAAAAATATATAAACAAGAATCAAACATTCATATCAATGGGTATTACTAGCTTCATCCTCTTCCATCATCCCCAGTGTCCTCCCTAACACTCACATGCATACCGTAATGCATCCCTCCATCACAAGCATCACCTGCTTCCATAACAACAAGGACTCCCCACCCCATATATAATAACAACTATCCTGGATCATCCATCCTAGGTTCATATCACATTCGCACCTCTATACCACATATAACACAACATTCCTCTAGGATCATCCATCCCATGATCAAATCCCATCCGGTACTCCCCGCTCCATATACCACGGATACACTCAATGCTTCTCCATCCCATGATCACGTCACATCACAAGCAGTAGGAAACATATATAGAAACCATGATCTAAGACCAAAATTAAAAAATACAACCTTCATACACATTGATCTTTCACAGTTATAAGGAACGAAGGACTTGGCCTTAATAAGAAAGTATGAAACTCAATCCCTAAAAAGTCATTATCATTGATCAGAAAACCTATTCTTATTCCATCTTGAATTAACTGATACATTATTATAGGGTCCAACTATCAGCATCCTAACCAGTAAGAAATTATAAGGAATAAAAAATTTTCTGAACTATTAATTTAATATGCCTTTAATTATTTTACCAAAAACTATCAATTTGATTCATATATGAATTCAATACCATTAACACATGGAAGGTTAATTCATTTAAAAATTCTTGCAACATTAAAATTACAAGACGCCATATTCCTTAAACAAGCCTCTATAATATTTTATCGAATTAATTAACAATTAATTCAAGCTTCACATTCTATACCAATTAAACATGGTAATAATAAATTAACCTGAACAAAATAGATACCACAATATCTATAAAAACAACTGGTAAACACTTATCAGATTTAAATGCATCAACATCACAGTGTGATCGATACCAATTGTTTAATCGAGTTCAAGTAATTATTAGGATTATTTAATTGTGATCCTAATCTATAAATCATTCCAGATCTATGATTTCACATAAATAAATAGAGAATCAATAAGTACCCAAACTCAAATGAGGAGTAACTATTCTTGTCATGGGAACATACCAATGTTGTAGATCCCGATGGCCTCTCTTGTAAGAACTGAATACACCTAGGGACACCGTTCCATAGCTACATAAAAAAACCAATAAAACTCCTTTAGAAACATAGAGATCAGGAACCATTACATGGAAATGAGGAAAGGGAGGAAGAAGAATGAATAAATTTATAGAATGGTGGTTGAACATGTGTTGCTTCAAGGAATGATTTCTATAAATCTAATGAGGGAATCCAAATATCAATCATTGACAATGGAATACACAAAACATTAAAGTGGTGGTTTCCAGGTCACCTGGAAGCAGAAGATAGGTGATGCAACCATAGGGTTTGACAACCCCGAGTGGTTGAAAATGTTTAAAACATACAACATTGGGGATTTAAATGATGTGTAATTACATTTCACGTCATTTAATCCTCAGGGTTTGGTTTATGTTGAAAAAATAATGACATTATTATTCTATTTATTTATATAAAACCCTGATTCATTGCACATCATGAATCCTACATTAAAATTGGTTAAATGTTTACACAGTGTGGAATCACTCTACTTCAATATTTTAGCAACCAAACTCCTCCATACATTCTCCAATCCTCCTCTAAGAACCTCGAACTTTGAAAATGTGTAAAGGGTTGATGCACATATATCCAAGCCCTTAAAACCCATTTAAAATTAAATTCATTGAATAGTTAAAAAATAATTTTCTTTTTAAAACCAAAAAATAGGAAATAATAATATAAAGAAGATAAATCCATTATTGTGAAAACTTTTTAAAAATAATTTAATTTTCTTATTTTTATAAAGAAAGATTAACCCAAAAAATAACAAGTTCCTTTTGAAAATTATTTATGAAAGGAGGGTGGAATGAAATATTTTGAGATAAATTAAAATACAAAAAAATTATGAAATCTAAATTGATGAATTATTAGAGAATATAAAGTGGTTTAAAAGAGAAAACATTTAGTGGAAGATATTTATGATAAGTAAAACCTTTTAATATTTTGAAAACACCATTGTTGAAAACCCATATCATAAATATGTAAATAAATGTTTATTTGAATAGTTGCGATGAGAAGAAATAGGATCACTAAAATAATCCACATTTGATCTGCCTAAAATAGAGGAAAATATTGGTTGGAAGTAAAATATCAACACGAAAGAAAATATCTATTGGTATAAGTTATTGTTATACACACATATATTATACTTTTATTTTGGAATTTTTTATCTAATAAGTGATTACTAATTATCACTATTAATTTAGATAGATTATAATAGGAAATAATATATAATAAATAGAAATTAATGATAAAATAAATATTTAATAATATATTCATATAATAAATACTATGGCTGAATGCATCAAAATTTCACTTGATGTACCACTTTCGAAATTAGAAACTTTATAATGAAAAACATTTAAAGGATGTCATTTCAAATGAAACCTTAAATTCCATTAATATTTAGATTATAAATATACAAAATATTAAATTCTAAATGGTTATATCATTTTAAATAATACACGGTGTATAATAAAAAATGTGTCTCAAGGAATTAGGTTTGGGAAAAGAAACACTTAAATTAATTCCAGGCATCCACTAAAGTTATTGAGTCTTGTATATAACAAAATAAAGTATATTAATCGCCTATTTTAGAACCATATTCATATATATAATCAGTTTTAAACCTCAAATTTAATTCATCTTTATATGTATATTAGTTGGATATTATCTATTTTCAATATTAGGTGTGAGATATGTCGACCCTTTTGAACAAGTTTCGTAAAACTAAGACTGTTATTTTTTAATATACTTATTTTTATAATTATTAGTTAATTTTAGGTACTCTAATAGATAAAATGTCCTTATTTATATATATCTTATCCCTTTACATCACTGTTTAGTTATATTTCTTGAAAATTGAATAATTTTCATCTTTTCTATAAAATTTTTACTATCAATGATTATATTGAAAAGATAAGTTCAATATATATTATAAACTATCAAGACCATAAAATAATTATTATTTTCCTTTTAAATTATTATATTATTAGATAAAACATAAGTGAAATAACCCACACAAAAATTATACAAAACCAGTAGTATTATTTTGTCACCATTAATTTGTTCATGAAGTCCAAACCTTGACAACCTGATTGTTGTGTCAAGGTTTGGTACTTTGTGCAACGTTTTGAGGGGAAAGAGGGGAATCAAGATCTTGGCAACCTCAATAAAAGAATTAAACAAAATCATGTGAAATTTTCAGAACAATTAACTATTTGATTTGTGAAATGAACTTGATGTGATTTTCTTATCTCATAATTATAAAACAACACTTTTATTTATCAACTATTAAATTCATTAAATCAAGTCATTTTCTAAAAACTATTTTCAAACCACCCCATATTTTGTTCTTCATATTAAAAATTCACACTATAAAACCACCAACACTCCATGAGAGACAAACTAGGGTGTTCCCAAGACATCAAAATCTTATTTAAATAACTATCAATTTTACGTGTTATGAAAACATATCCAATGATCAACCTCAATATCAACCTAATTAATGATTTTATAGTCACCATGAAGATAAATAAGGAGCTACGACATGTGAAGTACATCGTGCATCTGGCTCAGCTGTTGAGGAAGCACTATCCAATATGCAATGAATCCAATATGAGATAACACCTCAAAAGGCCCACCAAACCAAGGAGAAATATTAATCCCACTACCAAAAATATGAATCCATAGATGGAGATCCACCTTCATGAAAACATAATCCCCAATGTCAAACTTCAAATGTATCCTCTTATGATTGGAATATGATTTCTGATGATCATGCTATTATTGAATCTTCTCTTGCCTCACCTAAAAAATCTATGTGGTATTCTTTACCAGTTCCAGTCTGAAAATTACTGACTCACTAACCCCATTCTAGAATAATGGAGAAGGTAACAGTTGGAGACACAATGCTTCAAATAACACTATGCCAATGGTGGAGTAAAAATGATTATTGAAAACTAACTCTACCAAGGATAGATTCCTTATTCTCAAACCTAAAAAATTGATGAAGCAAGATAGAAACTTGTATTCTGGTGTTTGGATGACCCAATACACCTGAAAATCCATCTATGGATGAAAATAAGTACTATGTCATAGCTAAGAACCGAAATAATGATGGATACCTCTTCAAACCCTAGATGTAAAGCTGTGGATCTCGATTAGAAATGATTATACTTAGGAATCCTTGGATCCTCACCCCCTCCTCCAAAATATTCCTCGAAGAAACCACCACTGAGCTTGACTCCTTGATAGCTAAAAATTTGGATGATTATGTAAAAACATCCACTACCACCCAAATAACATCATAGCCACCAAGAGATCGAGGTAAATCGATAACAATGTCCATCAATATTTCCTCCCACTTCAACTATGGAATATCTAACGGCTTGAGAAAACTATTAGAAACATAGTGCATGGAATTCATGTTCTAGTAGACCAAACATCAAAAAAAACTCTGTAACTACATCATTAAACCCCTAACACCATAAATGAATTCTCAAAGACCGACATATCTTTATCATAGAAGGATATAACACCAAAAAACACTATTAAACAATATGAGAACCATATAAGACATTTCAAAAGGAATGAAAAAACTTCTATGAAAAACACTCGGTGTTGTTCAACATCAAAACAATTGTCAGGGGTATCACCACAAACAACTTGGTCTCTCCAGATATCCACCTTATGATCCACCAACTGGGACTCATACACCTATTTCACTAGATATGGTTGAACTGTGATCTGAAAAACACAACATCTGCCACCGGAATCTCCCATATCTAGATGAAATGATGAATGTTATTCCATAACTCTACATGAATCACCAGATTCATGTACTTCATCGCTACATGAATTCATGTCCAGTTCAATGTCCATGAAATTCCCCTATCAAGGTGTATATGAAATATATAAGTCATAATACAGTAATAAATCTATCCACTAAGACTAGTGAATTCTCAAGTCACATTTAGAAAAAATGTAACTCTAGAACTTATGATCAGTGAAGACCACAAAATGCTCACCGATGAGGTAATTTATCCAAAACATTAAGAAAAACACTTCCACCAACAACTCAAGAACATGGGTGGAATAATTATGCTCATGGGGATGTAACTATCAAAACCCATAAGAAAGGACTGATCATTGTGACATCATCGCACAACCCAACCCATGATGTGAAGTATCATAAAAAACCTCAAAATTGACTCATTCATTTGGAAGACAAAGAATTGAAGCCCTCGAAAAATTATATTTATACTAATCAATATATTTTTGATATAGATCAGTCAATAAGAAAGCCTGGTCCATTATTTTCAATGTTGTTAGAGGAGTCTCAACCCAAGAGAAATTATCTACGAACCTCATGTAATAGCTTGAAGGGCCTAGAAAACGACCTAATTATTCGACTATCTTTGAGCCTTCCCAAGACACAACTACTTTCACCATCAATAGAAATATAGATACTCTGAACTGGGAGACATCATTCCCCATGAAACAGATACTCTCAAGTCAAAAATCACATTTTAGCAACTTCCCAATCAATTATTCATATTGAAGAACTCCCAAAATGGAACAAAAATGCACTCTTCCTCAGATGCAGAGTACACAAGGATATCATGGATGAAAACTTCTACTAAATTATCCAGGATCTAATGGAACAAAATTTTCACTAACCAAATGGACAATGCTGGAAAATTCGTTACACCGAACGACATCTCAACAAACTTGCAATTCACAAGATGAAAACATAAATAAGTATTTGTAAAATCATCATCCATCATATGCATATGATGATATCCAGAACAGAAATCGATCTTTAGGAACCAATATAAACCATTTAGTTGATCGAATAAATCTTCAATACGTGGAAGAGAATAGAGGTTATTTTATGTCACATGGTTCAAGTGTTGATAATCGATACACAACCACAAACTACCATCAACCATCTTTGTGATCAAAACTGGTGGACCCCATGTTGAGACCCCTGGAAAAAAACACACACACTATAATAGACCCCTAAGATGTATACATGAATCTCATTATGTAGCACCCTATGTGGAGACAATCAGAGAGGAGACACTCCTGTCTATAGTTCAATCACAAACTCAATCTCTTGTCGAAGGCGTAATGCTAAACCCTCAACTGGAAAGCCATATAGTTTCTCCTTTATGACCTTGGGAAACTCTAACTACTAACCCTCCGATGAACATAGAATTAATTCAACCATCAAGGATGTCATAGAAAAAAAACTTATATGACCCATACAAGAATTTTTCACACCAAAAAACAGAGTTATCTCTCCATCAACATCAAATAAAACAACCTTCCTCTTGAATCAATCCATAATTGCATGAACCATATACAATCATGAAGTTCCAAGGATGGTGTCATATAATTGTATCTCTAAAATAGGAAATCTCCCCAAAAGGGGTTCCACCCCAGCACAAGATCAAAATCTCTACATGTATAAAACAAGTCATCTCAACCTCCAACTCTCAAAGTAAACACAAAGGACATTGGAAGTCTCTCATTCTCAATTAATAATGAATGGGAAAGATCAAGTGATATGAATGAGTGTGTCACTATAGGATAAAACAAGGCATACAAACAAGTAGAAAATAAGAAAATCGTACCACAAATGATGTCGGGATCTATTGGAGATGGAAATAATAAATCATTATGTTAACCCGACATGCTCTATAGTGTCTCTAACCATGATGGAAACCACATTCACAACCGTTATCTACTGTCTAAGGATGGGGAGCATCTTGAGGATTTTTTCTTCCTTACCCATCAACCATTTGGTGATCCACAAGAGGGAAAAATTACTACTACTACCTCACTTAGAACTACAGCAATAGACGAGCCTAAAGTGGAACAACTAGCATACGATGACCACTCAGAAAGGGAATACACTCACACTATTGATGACCTCAACATCCATAGAAAAAACAACAATATGATACCTTGTAAAAGGCCTGATATCCACTTCCTTTGGAGAAATGAGACATTGAGGGATGAGACCTTTTCACTGCTAATTATAATCTCTTCTTTCTAGACAAATGAGAACCTCATACCACAAAATTGATTCATGTGGAATTTTAATGACTCCACTCTCATGATGATTAAATTCTAGCTAAATTCCTCTCAATGAACTCTACTCTCACTAACAAAAAAGATACTTATTTATACATAAATAGGTTGACATGGTGCAGGATCCTTATATGTAAATCCTCCCCAAAACTCCTCTCTATCGAGTCCTCATCTGGCAAGAGGTCTGAATCATATCGTAGAACCTTCCTAAAATAGATCCTGAACTCTCGCACACTGGATCTCCCAAAATTAATGGTATATATCTCCATGAAAAAAATCATTTTTCATGGTCAAATAAATAATTTCTACTTTGAACTTCTCTAAAAAATGCTCCCATGAGACTATCGACTCCTTTCGATCATAGATGAACAAGAACCTATACTACCTATCTTTCCCATGCAGCATCGTCACAACCAAAAATAACCAATACTCATTTCAAGCATGGATCAAATAAGTGAAAATCTTAATCTGTTATAAACAGTCTTCCATGAAGGTATCTATAATGGATCCCTCATACCTTCAATGAATTTGGCGCTAAAACTCTTAGAGTGTCCTCCTCTATTTATCATCGTTTTCAACCTATACCCTGTGGTGATCTTCTATATAAAACTACTGAACATCTTCATTGTGACCCTGATGAGGACATCAACCCAAATCCATTCTTGAAAAAAGAAAAAATATATAGATATTCTAACCATGATTATTGAAGAATTTAAAATTAATTAACTGTTTTCTTTTATTGATTTCATGTTAACCTATCTTATGTTCTACCGATTCAAACACAGGTGAAAATAAGAATAATAAATTATCCTTTACTAGGTCTCTACCCAAAAAATAGTATCACATCATTTAGTAGACTCTATAAGCTTAATGGTAAATGCATAAGATTATAGGGGATCCTAAATACACATGTCTAATCCGGTATCCCAAATTTACATTTCTTTTTAAACATAGCTAACATCATTTCTCTACCATCCCACACAACCTCACATGTGCCTAACTCCAGAATCTGTCCTATCACCCAATTAGACCTACGATATCACTCTATCATGACCCCGCCCCCACAATGTGTACCACTACTTGGTTACAATTGGGAGAAGAGAGATAGTGAAACCCCAAGTCTAGCCTCCATTAGGCCCTGGTATGGAGACTATAATCATGGGTATAGTAAACAAGAATATGGGAGGCATTAACCTCTAAGAGAACACATGTGAAAATAGAGATAAGAAATACCCCAACCTACTCTTACATAGACTATAATATAGAAGAAAACCCACATCCACATATATAATGAAATGAAATGACTACTACAAATTAACAGAAAACTACGTGTACCAAGAGAATGTAATTGTGATAGTGACCACAAATCCCAAACAAATACTGCAAAACCCTAATCTAGTATTAACTGAAATGATATCCAATATAATCTAAATAAACTAATAAAATTTATATATACATAGGGTGATTGTAATAGAATATTCTATAGGATCTTCCTTATAGACACTAGTGAAAGTGGTAAACAAAACATGCTAGAGCATAGTGAAAAGCAAGTGAAACTTACTCGTCACCTAAATTTTTATAATATGTTCCAATCCTCACGAGGGATTCACTTACTAAGTATCAAATACATGAGAATATAATATAATAATTAATATCAAGGGTACCCCACTATCACTTCCCCAATGATTTTTCACTCTACTATGATATTTCACATCCTAAGCATCTCTCTCAAAAAAGGCTAGCCCATATACACTTGGGAGAAGCACCACAACATGAATGTTAAGAAACATACAACCACATCCAGATATCTAAAATTATCTATGTAGTTTCCGAGAACCCCCACAACCCTTATAACAAGTATCATAAATCAGGTTTTGTTCCTCAAGACATCACATCACAAACATTGAGAAATGTTCCTCAAGCCATCACAACCTATACATGTTATACCTATAGTAGTCTTTATGAAGTTATATCCAGAATACATGTGTGTAATATAACTACAATCTATTACACCCCCTACACTCAAATGGGGCGAAAACTAAATCACATGGATACAAGAATATGTAACTACCATGAGAAGATAGTGGGGTCAAAAGATGCATTCATCCATCCACCCTCCCACTAAGATGATAAGGAAAACACCCCTAGGGCTCAGAGTCCTTGGGGTGTTAGTTTACCTAACCAAAATAGTGGATTAGAATATAAAAAAACAAAATGTAGATGATATAATATAGTTCCCAACCACATTATTGGAATTACCTAGTATTTGAATCATCTACCACTTACATCTCTCCAACTCCCATCAGCCACTACTAAGACCAAATATCACATATGGAAAAAACCATTTAAAGAGAAATATTAATTTTTTTTCAATTTCTTCAGTTTTAGTTTACGTTAATTAATTATTTAACATTTAATTAACCATTATAATTTTTCAAATTACACTTCATTACCATTACAATAATGTTCCTTGTCCTCTATTCATATGAAAAATGAATCCATGGCTCTTTAGAATTATAACATTAGAATTTCATCCCAGAAAGATCCTACAACATGGGTTAAACATTCATTCATTTATTAGCATCATTAAATTCCATATTACCAGGTATCCTTGGAAAACATGCTATGCTATGAAAAAAGGTATACAACCAAGTAAAACCATTTTCCAATACCAATGGAGAATTTAATGCACGTAAGAATACCACCTATCCATTAGAAAAAAATATATATTTAAACAAGAATCCAACATTCATATCAATGGGTAAGCCTAGCTTAAACCTCTTCCATCTTCCCCAGTGTCCTCCCTGACACTCACATGCATACCCTGATGCATCCAGCCATCACAAGCATCAACTACCGCCACAACAACAAGGCATCCCCACACCATACATGAATACTAACATCCTAGATCATCCATCCAAGGCCCATATCACACCCGGGCCTCTCTACCCCATATACCACAACATCCCTCCAAGATCATACATGACAGGATTTAATCACATCCGGGCCTCCCCGCACCATATTCCATAACAAACCTATATGCTTAGCCATCCCAGGATCAGGTCACATCACCAGAAATAGGAAACAAACATTACATCCGAGATCTTAGTCCAAATTAATGAATCCAACCTTCATACACAATGATCTCTCAAAGTATAAAAAACGAGGTACCTGACCTTTACAAAGAAGCAAGGAACTCAATCCGTAAAAATTCATTATCTTCTATCAGACAACCAGTTCTTATTCCATCTTGAATTAACTAATTCATTATTATAGGATCCAACTATAGGCAACCTAACCAGCAAGCAATCATAATCTATCAAAAATTATCAAAACTGTTAATTTAAAATTCCATTAATTATTTTACCAAAAAGTATCAATATGCTTCATATATGAATTCAATTGCATTAACACATGGAAGGTTGATTCATTTAAAAATGTTTGCAACATTAAAATTTCGGCACACCAGATTCATTAAACATACCTCTATAATCTTTTATCAAATTAATTAACAATTAATTGTAGATTTAAATTCTTTACCAATTACACATGCTAATAATATAATAACATGAACAAAATAGATACCATGAAATCTATACAAACAAGTGGTAAACCATTATCATGGTTAAATATATCAGCATCATCGTGCGATGGATGCCAATTTTTTAATTGAGTTCATGTGATTATTAGGTTAATTACATTGTGATCGTACGGGATAAATAATTCCAGATCTATGATTTCATGTAAATAAATAGAGAATCAATATATCCCCTAACTAAAAAGGGGTATCGGTATTTTTGTCAGGGGAACATACCAATACTGATGATCCCAATGTCCTCTCCCATTAGAACTACATCCACCAAGGGACACCGTGCCACAACTGCACAAAAATAAAATAATAATCCTTTAGAAACATAGAGATCAAGAACCATTACATGGAAATGAGGAAAGGGAGGAAGAATAATAAAGGAATTTCTAGAATGGGGGTAGAACATATATTAGTTCAATGAATTGATTGAGGGAATAAATATATCAATCATTGACAATGGAATACCAAAAAAATCAATGCGGTGGTTGTCAGGTCACCTAGAATTAGAAGAAAGGTGTCGCAACCATAGGGTCTGAAAAACCCGAGTGGCTGAAAAAGTTTAAAACAAAAACAATTGGAGATTTACATGACTTTTAATACCCTATCATGTCATTTAATCCTCATTTTTTGGTTTATGTTGAAAAAATAATGAATTTTTTATTTTATTTATTTATATAAAACCCTGATTCATTACACATAATGATTCCTTCCTTAAAATTGGTTAAATGTTTACACTATGTGACATCTCTCTACTCCAATCTTTTAGTAGTCAAACTCCTCCATTCATCCTCCAATCCTCCTCTGAGAAAATCAGTCTTTGAAAATGTGAAAAGGGTTGATCTAAGTTGATCAAGGCCCTTAAAAACCATTTTAAATAAAAGTAATTGAATAATTTAAAATAATTTTCTCTTCAAAACCATATAAAATGGGAAATAATAATCCAAATTAAGATAAATCCACTATTGTGAAAACTTTTTTAAAAAAAGATTATTTTCGTATTTTTATAAAGAAATCATAAACCAATAAATAAAAAGTTCTTTTTGAAAATTCATTATGAAAGAAGGGTGGAATGGAATATTTTTATATATATTAAAAAAATTATGAAATCTAAATGGATGAATTATTGGAGAATACAGAGTGGTTTAAAAGAGAAAATATTCAGTGGAAGATAGCCATGATATGTCAAAACTTTTAATATTTAGAAAACACTTTTATGGAAAACCCATATCATAAATATGTTAATAAATTTTCATTAGAATAGTGGTTTTGAGATGTAATACGATCCCTTGAAATAAACCACATTTGAGTTCCAAAAAAGAGAGGAAAACATTGGTTGGAAGTAAAATATTGACATGGAAGAAAAGATCTATTGGTATGAATGAGAGTTATATATACATATATTATAATTTTATTTTAGAATTTTTTTATAAAATAAGTGATTATTAATTATGAATATTAATTTACATAGATAATAATAGGAAATAACATATAAAAAATGGAAATTCATGATCAAATAGATATTGAATAATATATTCATCTAAGGAAGACTATGACCCTATACATCAAAATTTCACTTGATGAACCACATTCAAAATTAGAAAATGTTAATGAAAACCCATTAAAGGATGTCACATCAAATGAAACATTAAATTACATTAATATTGAGAGTATAAATATATAGAATATTAAATTGTCAATAGTTATATCATTCCAAATAAAACCTGGTGTACAATACAAAATATGCCTCAAGGAATTATGTTTTGGAAAATAAACACTTACATTGATTCCAGGCTTCTACTATTGTTCTTGAGTCTTGTATATAACAAAAATAATTATCTTAATCACCAATTTTAGACCCTTATTCATATATATAACCATATATAAACTTCATTTATAATTAATCTCTATATGTATATTAGTTAGTTATTATCTATTTTCAATATTTTGTTTGAGATATCTCGACCCTTTTGAACATGTTTTGTAATAATAAGACTTTTATTTATTATTATACTAATTTTCATAATTATTAGATACGTTTGGGTACTATAATAGATAAAATATATTTATCTTTAAATCTCTTATCCCTTTCATTCATTATTTTAGTTATATTTCCTGAAAATTGAATAATTTTCATCTGTTTAGAATCTTTTTACTATCAAAGATGATATTGAATAGAAAAATTCGATACATATTATAATCTATATAGACAATAAAATAATTATTTTTTCTTATTAAATTATTATAATATTATTATTTAATTTCCCTTAATCATTAATGATAATGTTTTATATCATTGTTCAAGTGGTATGTTAGACCGAACCAAACATGAACATTCCATATTTTGAGGGGTGATTATGGTTAATAAAATTTTTATTCTAACATAATTTAATTATAAAAATAGAATAATGAAACTATTTTTTATGGTTTTGAATAATATTTTATGTGGATTGGATAAATATTAAAAATCAAATTAAATAATTAAAAATGTTACTTCATGGAGGCAGTAGTCCACACATTTCTTGATTAAAATTTTCATTTCCCAATGGATGTGATGAAAATATGGTGGATTATAAATTTTCTATTATTATTAATAATTATATTATATACATAATTATAATTATTTAATTCTATATTTCTAACTAGTAAATATAGGCAGTGGTGGAAATCGAAAGACGTTTCTTTGTGGAGGTTGTAGTCCACCCTATTAGAGTTTGTTTATCAGAACAAGCATCTGTGTACTTTATGATAACTTCTATTCACAAAATTGATTATTAATAAAATACTTATCACATAATGATTGTTCTTCTATGTGATATTGTGTGTGATAATTTCCAAAGAGTATATGTCACACAAAAAGGCTATAGCAGTTCCTCGCTACGATGAGAAGCTCGAAGTACTATGACCCTGTTATAGAATATATATTCTCTATCCAGATGATATCATTTTAGGGACACAGATTATACAAACTATCATAGGTGAAGACTCATAGGACATTGAGGCACCAACTCATGGTGTATGACCTTGGTAATATCGAGTAGCATTTTATGAGAATTAGACCCGTCAATAGGAAATCCACATTTATATATTTCAATGGATGTTCCTATCTATGAATGTGTGTATTGGTCTTTAGAAATAAATAATATTATTAATGATTATTACGAGTCACACAGTTAGATTTATTGATGAAAACATGGACTACAAATGTTCATGGTGATGTATGTTATGTTGGGTGAGTCAGAAGTAATATCGCATTAATGAAAAATGTTAGAAAGTATTTGTCAATTATATTTATTAATTTATGTGGATTTCTTAGGACCATTGATAGATATTATATACCTTAAATAAATACATGGAAATAGTGTTCTATATGCTAGTTCATTTTCATAAAGTCAATGAAAGAGACATCGAGAACATAGTTTGGGGGCAATGACATGCAACCTGTATGATTAGAGATATCATAATAAAGGTATTATATTACACAATATGAATATGAAGGAAGTGACATGTCATTTCCGCATTAAACTATTTCTATATGAGTGAGTTGGTGTGTTTCCTGACACTAACCATGGGCTTTAGGTTGCTTCACTTAATGCCACATTGAAAGCGGGCTGGGGGGCACACACTATGTGTATCCAGAATCCCAGTTAAATAATATATATTATTATATATTATTTTAATGGTTAAAAAAATAGTATTTCGGTACATTGTTTAATAATTATTCATGTATGCTTGATCATGTATAAATATTTATATTCTATTTAGTAAATATAATATTTATTTATTTGTGAATAATGAATTGAAATATATTTAATAAATAAATATTCATTATTCAATGCCCGATAAATGTTATGGAAGAATGGTCGACCCAAATTTTTGGTCTCGTGAGAAATAATAAATATTGAATATTTTTGAATAAATAATATTTAATTATAATTTGAATGTTAAAAACTTTTCGATAAACAATAATATTATCATTATTATTTAACATGGGGTTTCTATAGGATTAAATAACTAATTAAGGGAACTTCTAAAATTATTTTATTTTAACCCTAGTGGTATATAAACTTTGTTATTGTATTTTATCATCTAACCAATTCATTTTTCTTGGTTGTGCAGAATAAATTTTCAGAAACCTCTCAATCCTAGATAGCTCCATTCTCCATGAATGATCCCACAAATAGAGAACAATCCTCCTCCACCAGATCAATAAAATAACATTGGAATTAGTTCTCAAATGATAACAGGCGGAAGATGAAAGAAAAATGATATGACTTGCATGCACACAGAAATTCCTTCAGTGATCTCAAAAGATTCGCGGCACATGTGTGGATCACTTATAGAGTAAATCTACACATGGTGTCTATAATGCAATGCCAACAGACTACAGATCTCTCACCAGATTAATAAATGTCGAAATAATTCCCTAAAGATAATTATTTATTTAATTAAATTGATTATAAATAATATGTGATGATACTCTCTCTTCGTTTAGGAATAATTATCCATTCTATATTTCATTAATTCTATTCTGTTTATCATGACATTCATCGTCACATAGATCTCAAATTGAGCATTGATTATGGAAACATTTAAGATGGGAATTTCCCATCACACGCTTTTACTGCACCCAGAAACAACTATTGGCATTAGAGGGGTCAAATATTTATTTATAATTACTTATAGATATTTGGTGACTTATGCATTTAATTTTAGTTTTTCAATTCAAGTTTAGTCATTATTTTAATATGAAACAAGATATATCATTCTTCCTCCTTCGTTTCTCAGAGATCAAATTGAGACAATTAATTTTACGATTAATATAAAATTGAGAAACTCATCCAGAGGTCCCAAGGTTTCCAGATGGAAAACACCAGACTACATATCATGTCACCAAAGATACATGTTTTGTGGTTTCATTTAATGCCTCAAAGTTGATTCTGAAATAAATTCATGATTATGAATTGATTATTGCTTTCATTACACGCTTCATTCACCACGCGTTGATTAGAATTTAATCGTACATGATCACTCAAACTACATGCCATGTAGCCCGCATACATGATGTGTAGTCCCATTGAGTCACAGACAGGCCATGTATTCCATACATGTCCTACTTGACTGGTGGCATTGTAACCGGGATTTCACAAGGTGTGTGTCCCATTGTAAGTGTTGTGTACTCCAAATTTTTCAAGGCATAGATTACACACCAAGTCCGCAAGAGTGTGTCTCGGATTAATGTTGAGAGGTGTAAATAACGTTTACTTATACAAAGTTACACAGATTTAAAATTTATTTATATTACTATATAAATATTGAGACATGTTATTTCATGTGGTCATAAATATAGGACATGTCATGTGATTGAAAATTATATACATAAATAATTTTATTTTTAATTAATATATGTGCAATGTTCTGATCGTTATATCCTGTATGAGTTTTTTACATGTTGTTACTGTAAATTCATTTAAGAATAACATGTTACCAAAAAATCATTTAACTCGTGCAGTCATCTATGAATTACAAATTCTTAAAGTACGTGATAAGTGTCACAAGGGTAAAATAGTTTACGATTATAATACATATTTATTATAATCAGATGGGTATTCATCATGTTTCCACAAAAATAAATTTATGTACAATGTTAATATTAAAATAATTTATTTGATTTATTTAAAAAAATGGATGATAATATCAATGAAATTTTGATTAGTATTAAGATAAAAATATTAGTTAATTAATGATAAAAATTAATCAATTCAATCATGATTTATCTTCAAATAGAATGAATAAGAATTGAATTTTTCATTTATTAAATTAATAATTATTTGAATACATGCGTATGGTCATTAGATAGAGTAGATCATTGTATTATTTTGGTTTCAATTAATTTATTATTAAGTTAAATTGTTGGCAGGCTTTCCTTGTCTCCTCTTATTATGTAGGGAATGCATTCCCATGGATTCTTTTTTGTAAGCCCCATTTCCCCTAACCTTCAAGTGAGTTAAAATAAATATGTAATGAATGGATCTTCTAAACTAGTGGAGTCTGTGGAGAGTTAGATCCATAGAGAAACTGATCCAAGGAGATACATAGGTGGACAGTTTGAAAGCTGCAACACAAACATTAACTGGTTCAAGTTTTCCCCTTGGTCAACACTATGTTTTTCAATTGCTAGATAACCTAACCATAATTATAAGACCATGATCATAAGCTTTATTATTCGTTTTCAATCATGTTTCATGGTTATTTCATAATTGTTGTATTGTCATGATAAAATAATTAATGAATTTTCAAACATGCAAGATAGAACTAAAATATATTGGATTATGTATAAAAATTATCTAAGATATGGTTAATCACTTAAGTAAACTAACATAATATTAACAAGAAAATGTTATATAAAATATTAGAAAATTTACACATAAAAGAATAAAATCCCTCAATAAAAAATGTAGTTGGTATAACCTACCATTACTTCAGCTAAAAGTCGAACCATAGTTCAAAGTGCTTGACCAGCCTAAGTTGGGGTGATTTTGATCATCAAGGAATTATAACATGAAGTTTTTGGTTGAAGTAACATGGTTCACATCAAGGGATTAATTAAAAATAAGGAGTTGGTGTAATGAATAGGAAAATGTGGATAAAATAATTTTTTTAGGATTTCAGGAATTGGGAGTCCACTCTGCGGATTTAGGCATTGTGAGTTAATACAGTTTTCATTTATCATGCCTACCTACAAAAATTGAAGTTGGTCTACAAACCCAAGTTGTGATAATGATAAGTGGAATGTGGATCCTCACTACTATAATTTCAAATAAATAGGATATTCTGAAGCCAGTTTTGAGGGGTTTTGGGTTTTGATAAAATTGTGGGAGGCTAATAAAAATAATATTTATTTATTTGTGTAAATGTTATCTAGTAATGTACAAAAATTATGCTTATATTATTTTTTATAAACAATAATAAAATAAATTCAATCATATCATTTTTGTCTATACATGATAAGGAAAGTATTTTCAGTGGAATAAGTTTCCACGAATGGAAAAGGCACCTTCGTATCATCCTTTACAATGAAAGTTAATTGTTTTTGTTGGATAAGAATTTTCCAATTATCCCTGATAATGAGGCACATGATGAAGAATTATATCCCTATACAAAACATTTGAATAATTGAAAAATGTTTAGTGTTTTATGCTATCATCCATTTCCCATGAGATTTTGATACTACATGAGGATTCAGATGTCCATAACTTGATCTCTCACCGTCGGGGATCTCTATCAAGAGAAGTTGATAAAAGAGAGGTATGATATCTTCAATTTTTTGTCGAGAACTAATCTTAGAGAGTTTTCATCAGTTGGGCCTCATTTATTCAAGAATACTATCTACAATTAACACTTGGATATCTCAGGGATTAAATTCATAGATGAGTTTCGTATTGATCTCATACATTCAGCACTTCCCAAGACCTTCTCTAGAATTATTGTTAATTAAAAAATGTTTAATAATGAGAATAGTCTTTAAAACAACTTAGGTTTATTTTCCAAGTGGATAAGGACATGGGGCATGACAAACCCATAGTACTTATAACGAATAAGAAAAAGAAGAACTAGGAAACATAGACCAGGACTTATAACCAGTCTAAAGCTCTTGAGAATCATTCTTCATAGAAGAAGAATATCCATCGGTAGGGAAAGTAAAAGGAGAAAATATGTTTTTCATGTTGAAATTTAGGACACTGGAAGAGGAACTACACCTGAAAGAAAGTGGATGCTAAAGGGAAATTCATTATCGAGTGCAATCTTTCAATGTCTACACAATGGTTATTAAATACAACTAGTGGTTCTCATATCTGTATCCAAGTTTAGAAACCATGTAGATTCTAAAATACTTCTAATAAAATGGTGGATCTGAGAGCGAATGATGGTGTGAGAGTGGATTCTCTATCCATTAGTGGAAACCACCTCTCATCTCAAATGAGAATTATTTTGGGTTGGAATTACATTTATTATATAGCAATAGTAACCAAAAAAACATAATTTGTGTATCATGACTTGATATAGATGAGTTCATTTTCAAATTTGGAAATAAAAGTTGTTTCTTTTATGATGAAAACATATTTTAATGTATGGTGCAGTTAAATAAATATTTTTATGTATTAAATTATGAAAATATTTTGTTTGTATTCGATAACGAATATTGTTCACACGACTCCTATAACACCCAGTTATGGTGTCACCATATTGATATTGTTAACGAGAAGATATATAAAACCCTCTATCAAGATCGATATTTAGACTCCTATAAGCTAAAACCACTTGAAAGATTTCATTTTTGTTCACAAGGAAAAATAACCAAACTAAAATTTGGTGAATAGGGTGAAAGGTTCATTGAGATTATATGATTGGTACACATTGATTTGTGTGGAATATTTTCAATAGAAACTGGAGTTGGATATTCTTACTTCATAACTTTTACTCATAACTTGATATAATATGTATATATCTAAAAGATGAGGTATAAGTATTATTAATTTGAGAAAATAATGCAATTCATGAATGAATTAGAAAATAAACATGGTAAGAATACAAAGAAACTTCAATCCGTTAGAGGTGGGGAATATCTTAACAAAGTGTTCATAAAATTTTAATGGGATTTATTGATTCTATATCAACAACCAACACCTTACACACTATAGTGTAATGGTGTTAGTGAATGGGGTAGTTTTACAATTTTTGAAATGGTAAGGTCAATAATGAGTCATGTGGATCTTCTATTAACCTTTTAGTGATATGCATTACAAAACGTAGTATACACAATAATCTGAGTTCCAACTAAAATGGGAAATGGAATTCCCTTTGAGCTATCGAGTAGAAGGAAATCCATTTTTTCACAAACACATGTATTAGGTTGCAAGGAATTTGGTAAGGGCTTCTCAAAATATAATCTAGAACCATGAGTCAAGAAGTGTATCTTTATATGGTATCACAAGGATAAAAGGGGATACTACCTATACGACCCCTCATACAAGAATTTGATTATCGCCAGACAAGCCATTTTCTATGAGAGGGAGCACATATTAAAAAATGATAGTGGGAGAAAGATTGAATTTGAGGAATCTAATTCTCAAGATAGAGAATATTTGGAATAAGAATATATTCCATAGGTCCACATTAAAGAAGTAGTTCCCAAAACCCAAGTATTGAATAATAGTGTGAGAGATGTATGAGAACAAGAGAGATATGGTTTTCTTGTAACCATGAAAAATGAATCATCATTGGTTGAAAATGACGAACCTATATCCTGCAAGGAGTAAGTAGAATTATTATCATCTATAAATTTGAAATAATAATTTAATTCTTAAATGGATTTCCTATATCAAAACCATGTTTTGGTTCTTTTTGATGTTCTAGTTGATGTAATGTCTGTTGGAAAAAATGGGTATTCAATAGGAAATTCAACATGGGAGGTAAATTAAATACCTATAAAGCATGGGTAATATATAAAGGGATTAAAAAATGTTATGGAATTGACTACATTTAAACCTTTTATCTTGTTTCCATGATTAAATCCATTATAATTATACTTTCTATAGCTTCATACCATGACTATGAGATTTGGATGATGGATGTAAAAATTTCATTCCATAATGGGAATATTTAAGAATATGTATATATGAATCACTCAGAAGGTTTTGTGACTCTAGGTGATGAGAAGAAGGGTTTTATGTTGCAGAAAATCATATATGGATTAAAGTAAGAATCTGGGTCATGGAACATTTGATTTGGTGAGGCCATAAAAGAATGTGGTTTCACAATGAACGAATTTTAACCATGTTTTTACAAGAGGTTTATTGGAAATGTGTTCAATATCCCAATATTATATGTTATCAACGTATTACTTATTTAAAATGACATATTTTTCTTACAGTCAGTTAATAATTCGTTAAACAATTTATTATCGATGATGGAAATAGGTGAAGCTTCCTACATTATAGGGATCAAGATCATTTGTGATGGATACAAGAAGTTTCTTGGCCTACATCAAAGTACATATATTGTCTAGATTCTAAATATATTTATTATAGAAAAATCTAAGAGGTTGTTGGATCAAATGTCTCATGGTTTACATCTTTCCAAAAACATGTGTCCCCATAAAAAACAAGAGAATGAGGGAATTAATAATATATCACACGCTATAGTGATAAGATCAATCATGTATGCAATGTTATGTACAATACATGATGTTTAATATCCATTTTTAAAGGTAGTTAGATATCAACCAGATCTATGAAAACATCATTGGACTACTATAAAGGATATCCTTATGTATCTGAGAAAAACAATGGATATATTCCTTATGTATGTAGGATATGTGGAGATAGACATATGGGGATGTACTAATTTTAATTTTCAAACATATTTGAATGATATGATGTTGTAATCAGTTTAAGTTTTCTTTACCAACGGAGTATATTTGAGCTGGATGAGTTAAAAGAAGGTAGTTGGTGTTGATTCTATAGCAGAGTCTGGGTATATAGAGGCTTCTGATGCAAGCAAGGAATCCGTTTGGATTCAGAACACTATCTAGGGGAACTATATTGTACCTAGTAGTAAAGACCCCATCACATTGTCTTGTCATACTACTATAGTGGTGGCTCTTGCAATTGAGCTAAGGTCATTCCAACAGATAAATCACATACTCTGTAAGTATCAACTCCTGATGAATTTCTATCAGAGGAGTGAAGTTGTATTAAGAACAGTACCCACATAAGATAATATATAAGACACATTGAGTAAAGGATTATATCTACAGAAGAATGAAGTTTGTTAGTACTTTTATCTACATAAAGTGGGAGTCTATTGGAGTTGGTTTCCTAGAAACATATATTTTTTACATTATGATAACTTGTATTCATGATTTTGAATATTAATAACCACCTTTTCAAATCCTAATTTTTTATCTACATGAAATAGTATGTGATAATGTTCTGAGAGATTATGCCACACTAAATGGTCATAACATTTCCCCTCTATGATGAGAACACAGAAGTGATATGACACTATTCTTGAATATATGTTCTATAGCTGAATGATATCATTTGTGGGAAAAAATGCTATCAGCTATCAGGGGTGGAGAATCGTAGGGCTTTGAAGAACCTTCTCATGTTGAACGCCCATGGTAATACTTGGTAGGATATTATGAGAATTGGACCCTCGAGTAAGAAATCCACATTTATATGTGTCAATGTATGTTCCTATCAGCAGATGTGTGTATTGGTCTTTAGAATTTAATTATATTATTAATGAGTATTATAAGTCATGCAGCTAGATATATGGATAAAATATGTGATGATAGATGATTGCGGTGGTAGTGGGATGGATATGTTCTCCCCCGGTCTTTGGGGCTCTTACATCTCCCTCACCCTCTTAGGGTTTCTCCTCCTCTAGTGTTGGTTCTCCCCTGGCCTCTGCACTCTCACATCCCTCTTCTAGGGTTTCTCCTGCTTCCCATATGGTTACCCATTTCCCCCTAGTCTTCGGCACTCTTGTGTCTTCCTCACCCTCTTCTATGGTTTCTCCTTCATCGGCGATGGGTCTCACTCCAATTGATGCGGTTCATCTTCGATTTCTTCCACCTATTTTACCTTCACGACTGGGTCTCCCTTTTTCTCCTGCTTATCGATTTCGCTCCAGTGAAGATGCTCTAGTTCCTCTTATCCTGCGGCGACGACTTCTTCAAGGCGATCCTGGGGATCCGATGTCGGCTTTCCACTATGGATTCCTTCAATCACCAGTATGTGTATCTAACCTATGTTTCCTCTACTCTGCTTCAGGTCGGATTTGGATCGGTGGTTCTAGGAGGTTTTGGGTTATGTGGTTTGGCAGTCGATCGATCTCAAGGTGATGTTGGCTCACTGCTCCTGTTTTGTTTATTCCTGTTTTTCTCATTTTCTTCATTTCCGCTCTTTGGATCTCTCAACCACTCAACCACTACTCTGACCTCATTCTTTGCTTCTCCCCTCATAGTCAGAGCCGGAGTAGTGGTATCAATAAGGTTTTGGGAGGTGAGGTGAGGCGGCTGTCATCATTTCATATGCGATTCCTCGATGTTGTTTTTATGTTTCCGGTTTTCTTCCCCATGTTATCAGTGATGTTTTCATTTTGTTTGTTCTCGATGGTGGAATACCGATGGATTGTGCCTTTCGATGAAGTGTTATTTCTTTTTTTTCATTTTGGCGATATGTTTTCGGCGACGCTGGTAGTTTTCGACAATCTATGGTGTGGTGGTTGGAGGTTGATGACGATGTTGTGAAGGATTGTGAAGATTTATGTGGTACTCAGGTTGATGATGACTGGGTAAGGAAACGGTGGTCTCATGATGATGACATGGGTGATTCTCAAATCTGGATCTCATTGGGTTTTGCGGACGGTTTTGAATTTAGAAATTTTTAATGGGGTTATTTTATTTTTTTTCCTGCTAGAATGTTGGTTACTGCTCATCCTTAAAGCGAATTTTTAAAATCAAATAAAAAAATGAAATTTGTGGATAGATTTTTGCGGCGAAGTAGGATATATTGGTTGTTTCATGAGTAATATTACATTAATGAATTATGTGATAAAGGATTTCGTCTGTCGGTTGATTGATGGATGGTGATATATCATTCCCTTTCATGGAAATGATGTAGCCTAAATAAATCCTTGGCCATTGTGTTCTATAAGAAATTTCATTTTTGGGAAGTCAATGAGAGAGACATCAAGCACATAGGTTGATGAAATTGGCATACAACCTTCTTGATTAGAGATATCATGATAAAGAGATTACATTACATAGTAACAATCCGTATGTTGTGAAGTGTTGTTGGGGAATGAACATATTTCTATATTGGTTCCTTGGTTTGTTTCTAGATGCTATCCTTGGAATTTCGGCTTCTTCGACTAATTCTACTAAGAATGTGGCCTAGAGGGCCACACACAAATTGTGTCTTGAATACTAGTGAAATAATATATATTATTATTTATTATTTAATAGGATGATAAAATATTATTCACGTACATGGTTTAATAATTATTCATGAATTCTTAATTGCATATAAATATTTATTTTCTATTTAGTAAATATAATATTAATTTATTTTTTGGTTAATAATGTAGTGATTTTTATTCAATAAATAAATTATCATTATTCAAGGTCTGAAAAATAATATGGAGGAATGATAAAATGAATTTCTAGGTCAGGTGAGAAATAATAATAATTTAATATTATTTGATTCAATAATTTTTAATTATAATTTTCATGTTATGAACATGTCAAAAAATAAATAAATATATTATTATTATTTTGTATGGTGTTTCTCTAGGATAAATAAATAATTTATGGCACTTATGAAATTATTTTATTTCAACCCTAGAAATACAAAAACCTAGTTATGTTATTTTTTCATTACACCAATTCATTTGTCTAGGTTGGGCACAACAGATTTTGAGAAATCTCACAATCGTAGAGGGATCCCCTCTCTAGGATGCTCCCACAAATAATGAAAAATCCCCTTCCACCGGATCCAGAATAATTCATTAAAAGCAGTTAATGGAGAATTCAAAGGCAGACGATTCATGCACAAGAATCTTTCATACTAGCACCTGATGATTCCTTGGGCAACCACTAGAGATTTATTGATCATGTGTGGATCACTATTTGAAATAATATACACTTGGTGTATAAAAATCAATGAAGGTGAACAAAATATCATTCAACATATTAATCAACTAAGAAAGAATCCTTTAATGTTAATTATTCATTTAATTAAATTAATTATAAATAATACGTGATGATCCTCTCTCTCGGTTCTAGTGTAATTATTGATTGTCTATTTCATTGATTAATTTTATTTGATCACAACATTCATCATCACATATAACTCATATTGATCCTTGATTATAAAAAAACCATGTTTGGAACTACCCATTTAAAACATACGCTGCACCCAGAACCAACACACACAATTCACTAATGAAACACTATTGTTTTTCTATATTGATGGGAAGAATACATATGGATTTTAATATTAATCTAATAACAATTCAGTATACTAATTAAATTGAGGTAAATATTGTACTATGGTTGGGGTATATTTGGAAGAGAACTATTATAAAGAATAGGTAAGTAGTAAGTAATACTTACATTGTGACTATGAAATTATCATGATGAACTTAGTATTGTTAAAATAAAGATGAAAACTAATAGTGAACTATGTCATTATGAAATTAAATAAACGTATAAGAGTGTAAAATATGGTATGAATTCATGGATATATATAAGTTAAAGTGGATCATTGAAATG
Source organism: Viscum album (assembly GCA_963277665.1). Classification (NCBI taxonomy): domain Eukaryota; kingdom Viridiplantae; phylum Streptophyta; class Magnoliopsida; order Santalales; family Viscaceae; genus Viscum; species Viscum album. The sequence continues at coordinate 332,402,397 of OY728145.1, read as the reverse complement.
GTGGAAGTGATCCCAGTTTATAAGTGATGAAAAATGATGTTTTTTTAATACCCTTTAATTTTCGTTATCATCATTACAATATTCAATGAACATTGACTATACAATATTGAAATAATGGAGTGTGGATTGATCTTGGGTCTATAAAGTCTCAAAAAGGTATTTCGAAATATATTTTAATCATGTTTGAAGTAATTTTCATTTTTTTTACTCAGTTAACAAATTCTAACCCATGTAAATTGTGTTTTAGTAAGATTATAAGATAACCCCTCAGAAAAAATTTGGGGTTTAGGAACCCAAATTCAATCTCAATTTTATGTAATTTAATTTGTAAACACTATAAAATCCACTATTTAATTAATACATTATATATATAGAAAAAACTCTTTTATAGAAAAAAGTTGTTTCCTGTTTTAATTGTTAAAAATATTATTTAGAATTGGTTAATAAGTTAAAAAGTATTAATATATTAAAATATATGTATAAAAATTATTTTTTATTCATTTTTTCAGTAGCGATTAATTAATTAAATTTATTAAAAAACACTATATTAATAAAACATTTTTTTTAAATAACAGTTTTACCATTATCATGGTCATTATATTTAATCAGAGTAATCAAAATTTTATGAATAAAAATAGAACTAAAATTATTAAAAATCATTAATATATTAATATGAAATATTAAATCCATTTTTCAAGTTTAATTTCAACTTGTGATGAATATTAATTTTCTAATATAAATGAATATAAATGTGGTTAGAGTATAACATTACAAATGTTTCCAAAAAATTAAACATTTATTTATAATTTATATATATTATATTTAAATTATTATTTTTTAAAAATATTTATTTTATAATTTTTTTTCAAAATCATATAATTCATAAAAATGATTGTATTAAAAAAATTCTGCATAATATTTATTATTAACATAAAAATTAATTAATCTTGAAAAATATCAAAACATAATATGAATTTAATATTGACATGTTTAATCAAAAAAGAGGTTATAGTTTTTAAATTAAAATTATAAAATTTATAGATGAAGAATTTAAATTAAAAATATATATAAAGAAATAACAAGTTAATTAAAAAAATGGAATATTTAAACATTACATTTTTATTAATTTTATTTCACTTATATTTCTAAATAATTGAATTTTGAAATATTATATATATACATATTATGGTATTGGGGGTATAATTTTTCTTAAACATACATACAAACAGACACCTCACAGAAAGGCTGGAAACACAGGACATATCCCCCCAAGAGGGGATAACAAACCCATCAATCCATATTTATTCAATACATGGCCCATAGGCCCAGTCGGTATGACATCCCATTACATGGCCAATATGACCACATTTTTTTAAACCAAATTACCACTAATGACTACTACTTCTACAATACTCTGGCTGCTATAGTGATGTCGCCGCTATAGCGATATCACCACTATAGTTACTGCTACAATTCTCACCACCGCTATAATGACGCCCATGCTACAGTTCCACCATTGTAATAATATCACTACAGTACCACTCGTGCTACAGTTTCACCACTCCTATAGTACCGCAATAGTACTCCTACATTACCAGTGTCCAATGGGTTGTGAACCCCAATCCTTATGTTATTATTTTAATTGATTATTATCTTTTTTGTTACTTGTTATTATTATATTACATGTAATTTTAATATCTCACTTTTTATTAGTTAGTTTTTTTTACTTTTGTGCTTCTTGTGACACAAGCCATTAAATATAATATTAATTTAAAGGTTTTAAATAATGAGTCATTATAGGAAAACTCTAACATCACATACCATATAAAAAAAATTAATTTAGATATCCTTAATACTCGCCATGGGTTTATTTGAATATTTTTCTCTATCATAACCCTATTAGAAAATCCATTTTGAAATCACCCCTAATATATGATAAATAAATTAGTTCCTAGTTAGTTGAGGTGGAAATCCAATGTTAAATCCTTATTTTACCCTTTATTTTTTCCCAAATAAAGGTGGAATAATATAAACCCATATACGTAGAGGTATTCCAAATTTAGGAATCAAAATAAGATTATAAAAACATTTAGACAATGTAATAGACATGCTAATAAATTTGACACACTTTATAGTTCATATTTACCAATATACATGTTAGAGAATGTTATAGACCACATACCTGAAACATCAATGATAAATATATCAGAAATTTTCATTCACATTTAATCATATTCAATATAATCCAAATACATGATATAAAACCACACATTTAGGTATTTTAGATGGTTAAAGTAATAATAGAATCATAAAACCATGATTGAACATTTTATTGGGTTAATCATACCAATAAAAAAATTAAAAATGGAAAATAATACATGATTGCATCCTAAAATTAGAATTGGTAGTCTCAAGGGTGTAAATAGAATGCTCTAAGGGGTGTGTAGATCATGGTTGGATTGTATAGATGGTGGAGGAGGTCTTTAAATTAATTTTATTATATATTATGAAAATTCTAATAAAGAATTTTAATAAATGTTCCTACATGGTGAACATATATCAAGTACTCGATACCTTACTGAACACCTAGTATAGTCCCACATAATGGAATGTAGGGCCAGTGATACATTGGAATTATCACAAAGTACTAAATAAACCTATAATGTTTACTTGGTGTCTTCTGCTACTATATTGCAATATCAATATCCCTGAACCGAACCTTCAATACTCCATTAACTAAAAAAATTTCATTAATCCATCCCAAATAATTCATAATCTTTAAGATAATCAAAAACAAATATGTAAAACACCTTAAAAATTAGTGTTCATTCTAATATATATGTTCATAATATTTATATAAAAATATTATCAATATAATGACAGTTATACATGGTGTTCATATTAGTGTATATATATTGTATTTGTATTATTTTTAGAAATATAATTTTTTTCATATACCTATATATGTTTTTATGTCATATATAAACCTATTTTTATTTAATATATGTTTACACATGTGTATTTTATATAAAGATATATATAAATATTTTTTATTTATAAAAATTTATTATAATTTGTTGAATTTAATAGGATAAAATACGAGTAAAAAATAGATAGGTTGTAATTTTATGACTATAAAGTTGTGAAACAATGTTCATCAAATTTGTAATAAATTTTGAAAATTAATCATCTGGAATTTTCTATTACTGTTAATATAATTTATTTTCAATGAAAATTGATCTTTTTAAGTTGGAAGTATTGTTTTTCTATTATAGAATTGGAAAAATATTATAAGTATTGGATGAAGGATGAATAGAAAGTATCTATGTCTTGTAAATTGAATGAAAATAAAATTTAAAAATGATTTAGATATCATTAAAAGTGTATATGATAATATCGATTTAATTGGAAGGATGAAAAAAATATTTAAAGATCAACTTACATATTGTCCTAAATTTATTATGAGATTGAATAAATTTATAGAGATTGAAATATTTTATGATGGTATGATACGTGAAACACTATCAATGGAAATGAATATATATAACCTAAAATTGGACAAAAAACCAAGTGACACCAATTACATTGTGCCTCCTTCTTGGTTGAAGTATAAAATTCTGGATAAAAATTTTATTCATGATTCAACACAAAAAATGTTAATGTTATATTGTATGGGTATGATCTACGAAGATAAATATTATTGATTTAACAACTAAATTGTATTTCAAATTGTATTTCAAATTGTGTACAAATATATATTGGTATGTCTCTATTGTGATACATAATAAAACAATAGAAATGAATCTTGTCCTTCAATGTTTATCATGTAAATTCCAATTGTACCAGGTTTTGGATGATTGAATATAAGTTTTAAGGTTGTATTTTAGTTGATAAGAAATGTTGATTACAGAATTTAGGAAGGAAAACATTGAAAATTTTTAGGTTCTCCTCAATGAATGAAAATTGTCAATGAATATCCCCAATTTGGGAGTGAGACAAGAAACATTTTACTTATATAATATATACCTGATATTTATACTTATAATTTATAAAACATATCTTTCAACACATGGATTTTTAGTTATAAAATTATAACTTATAAAAATTTTATGAAATTAACAAAATTACATTATTGTTTTTATTTCTTATTTCATGACATGGGAAACTTGTAAATAATATTGAAACTTATTATCTCCACTTATTAATGTTTTTAATTTTTCTGGTATATTGATGATGTGTTGTATGATGTTATACACAAAGAATATTTCTTATTTAGATTCATGTTATATGATATAATAAATAACATTCATACTTATGGTAACTTTTCTGATAGTGTGTCTGAAAGTTTAACATTTTTCATAAAAATACAATATTAGAAGGGTTTTTATATCTATTTTTTAAATATCAAGAATTAATATAATAATATATGTGATAGTGTAATTTAGTCTTCATTAAATTCACATGGAAATTCCAAATAGGTCATCATGTAAAGGGTAGAAATTATTTACATTGGAATCATGGTAGACATGGAAACAATGAAGGATATGATATATGATTTCCTTCTACAAATGACTCACACACTTTGAAGGAAGGTAGATTTCATTTTTTATAATTCTTAACGGATTTAATGATAAAATAAAAGTATTGATTAATTAATATTTCTTTTATAGATAAATTAATTAAATTTATAATAGTTATTGTCACATGACTACCATGTTTTGATTCAATATTTTTACATCATAAAAATAAGATGTCCATAGATAAAAAGTGTTAAATATATAATAGTTACTTTAAGATTATTTTTCTAGAAAATATCATAAAAACTTATTAAATAATAGATGTTTGCAATAATGGAAATAAATATTTATCACATTATCTTAACTAGAGATATTATTCCCACCATTTTCATTGATAATATGGAATACTTGTTAAATTATTTAGTGAGTGAAATATGAAGATTTAGTCCCATACATATCTAATGGATGTATCATATTCCACAGTAAATAAAGATATCGAAAGGGTGTTTAAAAAATAAAATATGATAAGAAAGCTGCATTTTTTAGTGGAATATTATTATATAATCTAGTTAATTATTTAAAACATACTTATCCAACTTGAATATAATTTTTTTACATAATATCACCAAAATAAGAACATTAAAAGGTAAGAATTTATAGATGTGAGCCTATTACAGTACCTATCATTCATTAGGAACAACCATAATTTTTGTTTTATAGAATAGTTAGCATGTTTTGTGATATGTTAAAAATATTAAGGACATTATTTGAAATTTAAATCCAATAAGGTTTGAAAGGTGAGTATTAAATACACATATCCTATAATTTATCAGTATGATTTGAGACCCCATTATAAAGGGTTATTTGGAAATGATAATTTTGTAATTGGAAATGAATGATTTATGGAAAAATAAAATGGTATACATGTATTATAATATAATTTAAATGTATTTAGTGTTTATAAATTACAAAAAAATTACATGATGAATGTAGTATAATGTAAAATAATGGAGTCATTATTGTGGCTGAAGCAGTGTATGTATCCAATGTCAAGGATATATTTCTGATTTTTATGAATGTTTCTTACATTTAGATCATAAATAAATATGGTATTTGGACTATAAAATGTTTTATGAGCCAAAATTTCAATGAAAACTTGTTTATCCATCGAAAATAGGAAACGTTGATGAATTTGTATTCATAAAATCTAGTTTTAGTAAATATGATAAAAATATAAACAGTTCAAAATATAATCAAAATAAGTGTATATAATTATAAACATGTCCCTATAAATTTAAAATTGACGATTATTGTTTTGGTAACAAAAATAACTACAGAATTAGGTGTCAGAGATTATTTCAATTGGATAACATAAATTATTTTCATTGGGGAAAAGGAATATTTTCATGAGCCAACTTCCTTGGGCCATGACCCTAGTCATCTGACACCACGGGTCTCCTCTAATACCTTAGTTTCTTTCCTAGTATACCATGGGAAATTACCCACTAGTTTCTATTATCAGTCTAAGGATTTTCTCCATAGAACAACATGTTTTCTTTAAGCGTGCTTTGTAATCACTCACACATTCCCTAGAAAACTTCCCAAGTTGTCACCCATCATGATCACTACTCCTTGAAAAGAAATCATAAATTTTGAGTTCTACATAGATATGATCCAAAAAAGAAATTTTATCCTTATTGACATGGGTATTAACATTTAACATTTTGAGCCTCACTTTTACTAAGGTGTTTCACTATAACCCATTTAATTCATAACACCCTCATTATGGACCCAATTAATCAAACCTAGGTAGTGCATCTACACATCAAGATGAGCGTTAAATCTGGTATAATTTTGTAACATCTAAATATAGCCATATCATGACAAATGGTATTAGAGAAAAAATATTTTTTTTCTAATTTATTTGATTTTAGAAATGGTAAATAGGTGATAGGATTGTTGGGAATCAGGTAGGAAAACTATGGTAGTGTATAATTTTCACTGTATAGTGGAATATTGAGATTCCACAATGTGGAAAACAACGTTTTTCTATTTCTGTTGATTAAATTCACCAAGAAAGATGAAAATAATTTTGATATAGGATTTCTGGGATTTCATATACATTCATGCTTTATGAATAGGATAAAAGGTTCACATTCCTGGTATATATAAATGTTTTTGTGCTCCATATTATTTCTTTAATTAAATTTATTATATTGTGTTATCTATTTGAGTTTGATTTTATGATTGTATGATATATTTGAGTTTACATGTTGTTGTGATATATCCAGATTAGAAATAACCAGTTGAATTGATAATGTTTATTTCATAGTATATATAAGATGATTTTGACAAGAATATATGTATGGAGACTAGTGTTAGTGATAGCAGTGTTATACCTTAGTTTTTTAGTTGAATCCTAGGATAACCTTAAGGGATCCTAAAGGTGGGATATGCGTATGATGTTCGAGCTTAGTGTCCTGAGTTTTTTAGAAAGATTTATAGTGTAATTTTTAGGGTTGAGGAGTCATTAGAGTAGGATAATTGTAATATTCTATATTTTTATTGATAATAAAATCCACTTTGATAATAAATAATGAGTATATTTTTGTAAAAAAATAAATTTTTTCAAATAATAATAATAAATTATTAAAAACCATTACATAAGGGTAAAAATACTTTTAACACCATAGAATAATATATGGAATATTTCTAGAGTTAGGAGTTGAGTTATCCTGGGATTCTAGGGCCCGTAGAGTCTCAGTGTTGAATGAATAAAAATATTATATATATTATATCGCACAATTTAATTTTTTCATTAAATAAGGGAATATATCCTAAATGGGGTCTCATATACAATAAATGAGACCACCATTAGGTGTGGAATGTAGGGATTAGGTGTGATATAACATTATTGTAAGTCAAGTATTTAAACATATCACACGTCATGGAAATTTATTTAATATATTTATCATAATTTTTTTAGAAAAAAAATAATCTGTCCTAAATTTTTTAACATATGAGAAATTAAAGACCATCATTTGTTATGGAATGTGGTTTTACATTTGGCGTGACATAACATTATTGCACTTTAAACGTCATGTTACATGACATGCATGGTCAATAATATTTGGTATTCAAATATTTGATGTGACGTTAAGTTAATAATAATAATAATAATATTAATATTAAAAATAATTTTATTATTATTATTAATTGTATCGAAGATAAAAATGAAAATTTACATGTAAAATTAATTACTGTGTTACTGGTTGAGTGAATGTTTTAGTGGTGACCAATGTAATGAATGTAGAATTTTTAATTAATCTGAATAAATGAAATATTGTGATTAATAAGAATTAATTAATCTATTAGCGGTAATTAATGAAGGTTACTGTCAAAATATTTACGGTGGTTATTTTGTGGGGAGATTTTATAATCATAATAAAATTATATTATTGTTTATATTATTATTAACATGGGAAAATAGTATTGGTGTGTATATATATGGAATAAATATATATGTATAAATATAAAAATGTGATGGTGTATATATTTATACACATATGAGAGTGTCTATATATATTACTTGCATATAAATTAGTTAAATATATATATATAAATGTATATATATGTGTTGGTGTATGTATGTATATATGAGTGAGTGTGTGTGTGTGTGTCTATATATAATGTGTATATATATATGTGTATATATATGTGAGGGGGTAAATGTATGTGTTCATTTTTATATATAGATTGCGTATAAATATATATAATTGGATAAATTTAAGGATATTTTAAATTAAGAGTTAAATTGACTTAAGAGGAATAGAAAAAAAATATTTAATAATAATTGAATATGGGCCATGGGGGTGGTACACAGAAAGAAAGAGGATATTTTTGGTGTATGTGTAACACTTGGAGGAATTTAATGTCAAATAAAAAATGAGAGAAATAAATCAATTAAATATAATGGAAAATAGTACACATAAAAGGTGAATGGGGAGGGGCCTGAAGAGGCTTATGGGATAAAATTATTCACCATCCCTCACACATCTCTCTTCCTTATACATATCTCACTTATCTCCCTCTCTCTATTTTTATTTTTATTTTATTACTTTCATTAAATGTATGAATTTGATATCTCTTGTTATAATGATAGAATTGATGTGCCATTAGTGTCATTGGGTACTTCTTTATTCCAATAATGTAATCCAAATGTTTATATTTAATTGAAGTAAGGTGCATTTTTTATATTAAATTTTATAAATGGTTTTAAACTTTTTAAATATTGAATATGATGATAATTATAATAAATTTATAATTCACAAGTATCCATCACCTAGTGGTGCAATTATACTGGGCGTGAAACCAACGTCATCATAACATCATTACACATAAGGTAGAAAGCCCATAAACCTAGAACGTAATTTTTTATTGGTTATTAGAAATATTTCAAAGCATGAGTTTGAAGAAAATGTGAACTATATTTGATGTTTGACCACATTGTCTGTGTGTGTGTGTAACAATGAATTGTTCTTTATGTTTCATACATATGGATTTTGATGATTATGATTTCATTGTATTGTTGTGATATTGTTATTTCAAATGTGTTTGTATCATATGTGATGTTATTATATCATCTATAGTTGAGTGTGTAGGTTTAGCCTATTTAGATTTCATGTGAAATGTGAAACATGTTTCTGTAAACACTTGATGACATGTGAGAGGTGAAACATTTATAGGTCTATATTAGAGACATGTGATATGTGATAATTTTCTGATGACATACAACACTTAACACATGTTTTGGAGTATTCAATTGGGTGTAATGTGTTATACATTGGTCGACATGCACTTGGTCTATTCTATTTAGTGGGATGTGTCAAAAATTTAAGGGTATCATCCAAGATAGATGTATCGAAAAATTTTAGTTATGTACATGGGAAATCCTATTAGGTAGGAATTTGAAATACATGTTATAGGGATATTGAAAGAAGAGGATGTGTCAAGTTAGTTACTGAAATTTATACCAGTATGGTGTTGAATAATGATTGCTTTTACCAGCATGGTTCCAAATCAGGTAGATCCAGTCCATAGGGAACCAGAATGTGTTGGGGTTTGTCTGATATTTTGTTTTAACATATACAACCTGTTTATATTGATGGAATGAGCATTTATATTTTATATACTAATGTGAAGGTCCCTTAGTGGTGTCCTACTGAACCTTGTACTCACACACTACTTGAGAATTTCAGTGTGTTGGTTAATATCTTGTTTAGGGATTTGGGGTAGGGAATGGGCCTTCTTTAGGATGGTTGAGAATGTGGAGGGGGATAACATGTACATTTATTAATGGAGTTTAAGAAGGTTTTATTCTACAGTTTTTATTTTCAATAATTTCCTAGGCCTGGGGCCTTTGTTTGTTTGGTATATTATAACACGTATTTAATCTTTTATTTTTCTCATGTACTAAATTTTTTTTTATATTGTTATTATTTATTATCGAACCTATGAAATGATACAATGGATATAATCTCCATAATAATGTATTAATACCCTCACAAATAGTCAACAAACATTTTCATATGGGGAGACATTCTTGAGTTCATGTGTCATTCTGGCATAGACCAGGATCTTTGGGTTTGGATGGTACAAATGAAATGTTTTATATAATAGAGGAATCCATATAGTGGGAATCAAGATAAACCAAAAAGGGGTATTACTAAAAAATCATTAAAAGAATATTGTAAATATATATTTTTCATTGGGGTACATTATATATAATAGGTGTTCTATCTATATGCATATATTACTCGATACATAAATTGACCAGTCCTCTCAATAGAGAAAGACATATTAACATAGAATACCTCACTAGGTTACTCAATCCATCAAAAAACCAGGACCCCTAAATGGGGTCCCAACATTTTTTACAAGGCTCATTGAATAAAAGATCCATGGAGAAACTAAATAATTTTAGGTAACACTGAGGGATCACTCGCCACAATCCCAATAAATCACTCATATTTTCACATATCCCTTTAAAACCAATTAGATTAGTCATAATAAATTAAAAGTACCAAAATATCACACAATATTAAATTATATATAGAGAAACAAATAATTTTGACTAACTATATGAATGATGATTATTAATCACACACACTTCCTCCTAGAAACGTTGAATTTCACGATACCATATATTATTAAAATAACCATTTCAGTTACTAAAATATATTTTCTAATTTTATCTATAATTTGTATAATAGGGGAAATTGTCACTATGATACATATCCAAAACCTATCTTTTATAAAAAATTACAAAAGTTAGTAGATTACTCATAGTTCTTGTTCAAGTAATACACCTATAATTCATTCCCTATTCGTTAGTGTTTTTGATTCCTAATTAGTGTAAATTAAGTAATAAATAATAAGTAATGAAAACAATAGATAAATGGTGATTTATTTCTTATAATAATGATCCTATAGTATACAGATGAAATACCCTTCCTCGGGAAGTAACTTCAATAATATCCATATATTATAAAATGAAAGGCCATGTTCGATAGGATATAAGATATACCACATCGAGCTTAAATGAACAACTAAATATCATTTTATAAATGTTAATATTATAACTTTTAATTTGAATAGTGTTTATGAAAAGGATTAACATTACTATGAAAATATATTTTACCTATTTTTATAAAATTAATTATATGGTGAAAAATTAATTAAAAATGAAAATAAAACCATCTTTGAAAATAGAATGAAATCTTTTTTGTAGAAAAATATTTAAATGCACACAATTGTGTTTTATACCAATAAAATAAAAAATAATACTTTTTTGGATAATATTACTTATATATATAATATATTAAATATATGGTTTAACATCCATATTATGTATTTTATAGACTAGATATAATAACAAATTCATTTTTACACTAAAAAAGCTGTATTTTTCTAAAATGAAGTTTTACAGCATTTTGATGGGGCACTAGTTTTAAATATATTTTTATGAAACATTGAAACGTTATATAATAAAAAATAAACTTCCTCATTGAAATTTTAATATAAAACTTTATTATTTTGAGTTTTTTATTTTTCTGATAAGTTTCATGTTTTGATGAATAGTGAACAATACTGAATTTTAAATGAAAATAGGTTTTTAAAATAATTGTTTTATTCTATTAATTTTTATTTTTGATTGGTTTTAAAGTATAAATTTATCTTTTAATATCATTTAATCCAATTTCAGACATTAGAATCAATTTAACATCAAAATTGGATATATATACATTTCAAACTTTTGAGAATTTTTACTTTAATAACATGTTGTTTCATCACATCCGTGGGATTTATTTTTAATTAATTTATTAGAATTGTGAGGATTTATTTTTAAAAATTGGATTCCATATTTTTAATCCATGTTTTAAAATTTTGTATGTTGGTTACTTCTTTTTGGAAAATTTTAACAGTAAATATTTTATTTTTTATTACCACTGTTAAGGTTAAATCATGGAATTAATGTTAAAAAATATTATTATAAATGTTATAAAGTTACCATAAAATGGTTCGAATTTTAAGGGATGAGTTATTATTGAACATAATATTTATTTTGACAATTTTATGTCCTCTTGGAATCACATGGATGACATTAACCCCTTTATAGTACTCAGTTTTAAATGAAATTAAAAAATGTTACACTTATGTTTTAATAAATATAACATTTTTAATATAGGTAAATTTAGAATTTGTTCTTTAAGATAAATATTATTTTAAATTATAAAATATTTATATTCATAATTTATATTTATTCATAATTTTTAGTGAATAAATAACTATCGTAAATAATTACACAACGAATATGTAATATTTGTATAATTAATGAAAATATCAAATAAATAATATTAAAAATAAAAAAATAAATATATTTTGAGATAATTAGTTTGAAAAAAATATTTTGATAGATTATATTGAATGATTATGGACATTTATTTGGTTTTAATATATCTTGTTGTTATGAAATTGTTAAAAGATCATGAAATGAATTGTGTTAAAATTGATAATAATGATCGTTTATAATAAATAATAATTTATTAAATGATATAAAATTAATAATAAATTTATAAAAATACCAAATAATATAGATATGTATTAAAATTTCATTAATTATACATTTACAGTTCTTCTGGAATTTTATAATACTTATATAAACCCTTAAAGCATAAAAACACACATTATCACAGTTAGAGTTAAACAAATTAAATAACGGTTAAAGCTAAAATATAAGGATTATAAAATAGCGAAAACGTATTAAATTTTCATTGGATTTAGGAATTTTGACCGATAATAATCCAATATTTGAAATAAATCAATATCGATATATTTATAATAATTTAATATTTTGAGAAATTCTAAGAGAGCCCATCACCTCTCATATAAAAGGGAACCTCTTATTATCCATTCCTCACACATAATCCTATTTGTTTCTTATATTATATGCCCAAATGAATTCCTAGAATACCTAATATATTTCTAGAGACCTTACATAAGATGAACACCATGCTTAGTGGTCTTAAGGTTTTTAAAAAAGGAGGTGGTCTGAGGATGAGGTATCATTATATATCAAGTATTTCTATTTTATATGTTTTTTCACTTCCTTAAAATCCATACTATGTTGTCTGTAATTATAAATAAATTATAATAAATATAATTATACATTATTATATTTATATCATCACCTAAATGCATATACACTTCCATAAATTGGGAAAATAATTAACATTCTTACGTGCGATGAACAATAGCCTCACAAACCGATATACTTTGTTTTCCATCACCCTCTCTTAAGACTGGTCATAATTATTGAATTAAAATTTATATATGATATTAGTGACATATTGATAATTATTTAAAGATAATATGTAACAACCCAATAGTTTAGGTTTTTTTATCTTCAATAGCTTGTGTTGTACACAACACCTACTTAGCTTTCGAAACACGCAAGATTATGTTTATGAAAAACATCAATTTAGTGTTAAAATTATATAAATGATATATTTATTACATATCCATTAGATAAAGTAACATAAATAGTATTAAAAAACTTTTAAAACATTATTTATAATGTTTTCACATAATTAAAAAATATTTATAATCAAATGTATAATTTTTGGTACAATAGTTATATGTTTATAAATACTATTTTCAAGAAGGAACTACCTTTAATGTCCTTTTTTGAAAAATAATAAAATTAATTTTAGAAACTATAAGAACATTTATTTGATAAAATAGACTTTACATCAATTTTAGGAATATCAAAATTATCTTAGGGTGAATTTATGGTATTTTTATGAAAACATTCAATTTTTGATGAAGACTAAAAACCACTACATTATTATTAAAAAACCAGCATTCTCATTTAAATAATTATTTTACATTAAATTTATTTTCAAGACAACATAGATAAATAATAAATATATTGTCAAAATGTAGGTCATTGGAATCATTTCTATAATGAATAAGATAAAAAAAATCATTGATCTTTTTAACGTCTTTTTACTTGCATTATAGCCACATTTTATATTAGCATTAAATGTATTTTTACCAAATTTGTGAATTTAATTTAGAAAAATGAAAATACATGGTTTTAAAGAGAATAAAAAATGTGCTCTAATAGTATCAAAATAATATTTGGTGAATAGTAACTTTTGAATTTTATTTACCACAGTTAAAGTTAAATAGGGTAATTAAAGGTAAAAATAATATTATAATAATATAAAATTACCCTAAAACTTGACCTAATTTCATTTGATAATTATTTTACGACTGAAATAAGCCTTATTTTATAAATATGATCTTTTATGGGCCAAATGTGTCAGATTAGGGCATTTAATATTTTTTATTTAAAGAAGAGTTAAAAATGTCAAATTCCAATTTTAGTAACTATTTTAATTTTAATATAATGTTATGTAAGAGATATTGTATACTATAAATATTCATAGAAAATATAATAAATTTATCTAAATCAGGATAACTAATTAGTAATTTTTAGATATAAAATAAATAAACTAAATAGTGACACAATGTCGATACTGTAATTGGTTAATTAATTGAGATATAAAATAAATGATATAAAAATATTAAAATAAATATAATATTACGAAATAAATTACATTCACTAATATTATAAATAACATATATATGTCAGTGACATATTTGAAGTACTGGTTCTAAGTTATTATGTTTTTTTTGATATTTTTAAAAATGAAAATATTGAATAGTATTGAAATTTACATAAATAATATTTTTAAATAAATATTGTTTAATTAAACGATATAAAGGTAATAATATTATAGAGTTTTCCTGATAAATTTTATATTTTCCAATATCTCATATATTATCCAATTTGGGTTTTTTTTTCATTTTATTTTTACTATATTAACCCTATAGTGTAAAACTATAAGATGACACCATAGGAGTTAAACTATCTAACTAAGGGCTAAATCTAAAATATAAAGTTAATTTTGGACCAAAATATGTCTACAATAAATTTTTTTTGAGGATTGAGACCAATCTTCATCTTATACTCTAAATAAATCACTTTTAACCTATTTAAAACAGAAAATTTATTTATAACAAATTAATATTTTTAGATCTTCGAAAAGTGCCCCTCACCTCTCTAATAAAAGGTCATTTATCCTTATCTTTAATTCACACCTCCAAAGCACATTGGCTTGGCTAAAACCTACCCATTTACTTCAAAATATTCCTTCACTACAGTCTATAGTCCATAATTTGGGTAGGAATCCATCCTACGGAGTCTTTTTGGGGAAATAAAAATGAGATTCTCGAAAACGAGGTCATTGTTTTATCACCTCCTTCAAAGTTATTTTGTTCTTATACTACATATAAATATTTTGTTTTCATAATAACTAAATAAATAATATAATATAATATATTCTGATATGTCTTTATTGTTCGTGGACCACCATATTCCTCCTTTTACACCTCATACAAAAAACAATATCATCATGCGTGTGTACGTATGACCTACAGTCTCCAAGTTGTGGTGTGAACTATTTTTCATGTAAAATTTATTTAAATTTGTATAATGATGAATATAAAAGATTAAAAAAATAAATATAACAAGATATTGTTTCATTACAATTATTATTCCATCAAATTATAAACCATTTAATTATTTAGAAAATCATTCAACCGCTCGTGCGTATGTACGATATACCACCTCCACAATGATATGAGATTCATATTCCACATTCACCATTCAAGAATGATTATAAAAATATGTATTACTAATAATTATGAAATATATTACATAATAATTCTATTATAATAACATATATATGTATGTACATATATATCATTCACTTACTTACATTCAATATAATAAGAAAACAAAAACAACGTTCATGTGTACGTACGACCATACTTCTCCATGAAAAATGTATTCCATTTAATAAATGTATCTCTTATGTATATTTATATTCTGATTATATATTCTTTTTAAATAAGTTTATACATTCTCTAAGTAAGTAAATCATGATCTATGTAATAGATCAAGAATGACAGGTCAAAACACGTACGATACCGAAAGCGATTATTACCTAAAATATTGCTTTAAATTTACAATTATTAATAAACCAGTAATATAAATTCTTAAATGAATCATATATGATATCAAAAAAATATTATGATTATGTTATAAGATATCAATAAGTTTAATACCATTATAATGTTGTTTTAGACACGTATAGAGAGTATCAGAACTATGGTAAGGGAATATTGTCTAACATTTAATTTTCTTGAGATATAAGCCATGTTCTCCACCTTTGTCTTGTGTGTGGTGTATTTTAATATTGTATTATATTTTATATCATGAATAAATATATCATAATGGTATTTAATGATTAATTTAATGATATTGATCTTATTATTTAAATGATCAAAGTGGTATGAGATGCTTTGATTGTTTAATGAATTAATCCTTTCTCCATTTCAATATTCTTGATATTATCATACAAATTTACATATATGTATATAAAGGATTTCAAATAACATTATATATATATTTTTATGTTTATTTAAATTTTTTCAAAAAGAATTATTTTTAAGGATTGTATGTAAGGGTTATTTTCACAATCTCGTTTTATAAGAGATTGATTATACCTAAGTATCTATTGTGACATTTTTATCATGCATGTAAATGTTTCTTAAAATGTATTTAAAATTATTATCAATAAATAATTAAATTAATTTTTACCCATGTTTTATTTTTTATAAATTTTTTAAAGGAATATTTCCATCATTTCTAAAAGAGGTACTTTATGGCCTTTTCGAAAAATTATGGATAGAATGTTTTTAACTTATACTGTGAAAGTGCTTATTTTCCATCATTATGAAGAATTAACATTTGGAATAATTGCATAAAATATCAGTAGTTTATTTTCTAAAGAAATATTTTATTTTATAATTTCATTGCTTTTAAATTATTTCAATGTCAAAACGGATATTTCACTTCAAGAGTTTTAATCGATGTCAAAATCCTTTGTTGAATTTTATTCTTAATTGAGATTGATTTATTATGATACAATATTCCATATTATAATAATGGTCTTATGTTATATTTGAATGTGGATGTTATATTCTTATACCATTCATGGTTTATGGTCAATGTATTAACATTTCAGTGATATTTTTAATACAAATGTTTATGTTTTGTTTTATATTTTTCATAAGAGGAATGTATGGGACTTAGTATGTGATTGGTGGGGAATACTATAACATCATGGTGCATCAGTAGGTCCCATGAGACAAAAAAGTTTCTTGGAACAAGGCCACTGTAGTATGATTATGTACGGTCAAGGCATGAGGCCTTGGCGGTATGGTTATGTTGTCCGACATTATGGATTGCCTCATTATTGGATTATTTATTGATATTACATGGGATTTTTATACTAGTATTATTTCCAAGTGAAATGGAATTATTTAATTTATTATTTATATATTATTCTAAATTTAATGTTTAAAAGGCTTGTGTTTTAATTTTATACCATTACATAAAAGTTTGTGCTTATTTATGAAATCTTATAATCTATTTTTTATCCTTACTGAGCATATTATCTCACCCGTTTCATAAGTTTTATTTCACAAGGATTCCAATATGTTTATTATGATTTATATGTAGGGTTAATCTAGGATAATGATTGAATTATCAAAGTATTATCAATAGTTTATATTTTTTTTGAAATTATAATGTAATGTTCATATTGGTAATCTATTTTCTGAGAATGCTAAACTGATAATTCCTTATAGAATTGATTCCAAGTAATCATGCCAGTGTATTAAAATAAAGCACTATCTTCGAGAATCATGAGTTGGGACATTAAAGTTTTAATCATATGAAGTTTAGTAAAAAAATTGGAAATGTATTTAGAAAACAGACATTAGGGATCATAACCCAAAGATATATTTTGAGGATAAGTATAGAGAAACATTATAAAATTTTTTGTAATGTAATGATTATGTGGGTATTGCAAGAAAATAAATCCACCTCTAGATAGCGAATGTGGATGTGGTTTGGGAAAAGATGTACCTAGTTCTAATAACATCGACAAGGTGTTCTGAGCTTGACTAAGGGGAACCTGGTAAAGGACAACGTGCCTTACTGTGCACCTGGTTGGACACTCCATGGGGAGAAGCTTAGGATAATTTTTATTTTATTTACAAACCTCTATAAAAGGATTTATGAGTAAATATGTCCCCAATGTAAACATTTATATGATTATGAGACTAGATACTTGAAAATATTCAATTAATGCATATCATTTTTCAGGTTTTGAGATTATACATTATGATATGATCTAGTCTAGTGTATGTCTTCAGTTAGAAATGACACCCAATAGAAGGAATAAGAACTCCACCAATACACAAGATCAAATGATTAAGATGGATCATATCTCTTATGGTCTTAAGCCAAAATTTCAAAGGTAAATAATCTCCCATTCATTCTCATCATATGATGAAATATGATCATGAGTTAATAAGATAAGTAAATGATTATTTAATTCATATGGCTTTAAAGTTAAGTAATAGATAAAGAAGATGTAAGAGAAAAATATGGATAAAGGGAAGAAGAGAATGAAGGATTTTCCCACATGTGAAAACTGTGGAAATAATCCCATTGAAAAATTATTGATGGAAACTAGAGTTTGTTATAATTTTGGAGAAAAAGGAAACCAATTTCAGGATTTAAATGTCAAAAATGTGGTTTCCAATGTACAATGCTTCATCTACAAGGAGACAAGACACTATGCGTTTCAATGTCGCAATCGTTAGAGGATACAACAGATGAGGATATTTGATAATAATCAAGGTATCATATTGCCACAAATGAAGAAGAATGATTAATTTTCTTATGTTATTGATGATGAAATAAGTCATTTGAGTGTTGTATCAAAGATTTTCTGTTTATATGAATTATGAAAAGAAATTACAATTCACTATAGCACTATTTCATTAAGGATTTTAGATTATATGGTACCAAGTAAAGAGATAGTGTTCCACGTGAAACATTTTTGGAAAATATATGGTTGGGGAATGATAAATTTTAATATGTTTTTGAAACTAAAATAATGATGTTGAAATAAATAGATAATTGATTTGGATTATGTATATTGGATATTATTGACTACCATGGAACTGATTAATGGTATATTTATTCCATCTTAGAGACTTCGGTACTCCTCAATCTCACTCTGGTTGCCCATTTCTCGCATAGGTGGCCCTTAGCTGATGCTTTTGACAGGATGGTGTTCAGCTCCTGGGATCTTCAAGAATGGGCGGTGGTCGGTTTTCTTGACAGTCTCCAGATCATGATCCGTTTTGAATCGGAGGCGGATCTCATTTAGGCCCGGTCTAGGGCTCCGCGAAGTTGAAAAGGATGAGTTTCATCCTCCTTCGATGGTCCTTAAACCTTCCCATGAAGCATGATTTTCTGTCAATGGAAATCTGGGTTAGATTACCTAAACATCCTCTTCCATTTCAGAATCCTTCTATTCTTCGGATGATAGGTAATATGGTTGGAAGGTTTCTCTTTACTGACAACCGCACTGTGGCTTTATGTCATCTGGTTAATCCCCGGATCTATGTGGAAGTAGATATATCTCGTCTGTCGTTTGATTTTGTATGGATCACCATAGGCGAGGAGTAAAGGTGCAAGCAGAAGGTGGTATACGAGAATTGGATGGACTTATGCTCCTTTTGCAGGCGGCCGAGACATCCTTCGAAGGTCTGCTGAAGAAGAGATCCTCCATGAAGGCCAATATCTAAGGATAAGAGGGTGAGGGATGATATGATTAATAACTCGGTACAGGGAGATATGGGGATGGCTCTTGAGATAATCTCCCATACTTCTGAGACACATAAGGATGTGGTGTATTCGGTGCAGTCAGCGACTGGCAAGAACCAGTGTGATGTAAATCTGGTCTTTGAAAGGATAGAGGAGATTCCAAGAAACAAGAAACCAAAATTTGATGATCATGTTCAGATTGTTATGGGTTTGATAGATGGAGGGCGGGTTTCCCTTATGCATAAATATGTGGTGGAGGACAAGCCTTCTTTCTCCAAGCAGGTGACCTGTGGTGACGTCCATGATGCAGAGGCGGCTGGAGGGTTGAGGCTGCAGTTGATCCTGCGGGTTTCTGATGTTGTCAGCAGGCCGAGTCTCAGTTTGGAGATCCTTAATTTCTCCTCTATGGGAAGGTACACTTTTCAGAATGCGGAGGAGAGATGTGCCATACCTTTGAAGGTGATCTTTCCATCCTGTGTTAAAAATTATCAGGGACTGGATCCCTTAGCCAGGCCATTCCTCACCCTTAAAAACCGGTTTAATGATCTCTCGCCTTTCGTGTTGGAGGATGGAACAGTTGAGGATGTTTATGTTCAGATGGATAATGGTGTGAAAACACCATAGCGTCTTCCAGGTATGGGGATGGAGACCTGCACTTTGAATGTGGAGGCAACCACTACTGAGAAGAGAAGGCCTTCTTTGCAAGAAAGTATTACCCCGGAATAGAGGAGGGGGGCCATTTCTAAGTTGCTTGGTACTGGTTTGGAGGTGAGAGCTGAGTTTGGAACTGAGAGTTCAGGGGGTGGGATGGGAAAGGAGAGCGGTACCTTTTGTCGGTCTTTCAGTGATGTGGTGAAAAGTGGGAATAAAAAGACGGTTGCAATTAAAGGACCATTTTCTGCTACTTCAGGAAGAAAGCCATGAAAGGATTACTCTTATCTCCCGTGGCTGATGCGGACCAGATCGTCTTCTAAACAGAACAGGGTGGTTACTGTTGCCTTTAAAATGGTAGTATTGTTGAAAAGGCATTGCCAGATCAACCCGCTCTAGAGCAGCTGAGGAGTCGGGTTCAAATTGCTAGCATCTGGAGGTCTCCACACTGGAAATCATCCACTGAAGATGATGGATCTTACATGGGGTGCGGTGATGAGTCAGTCTACTATGATGTGTAAGTTTCACTTGTTTGTGTTTGTGGTTTTTTGTTGGGTACCAGTAACCCATAAACCGGCTTTTAAAAATGGAAAAAATGATTTTCATATATGTTTAAAAATTTTCATATGATAATTTTTGGAATGTTAAAATAATATAGTTTTATGAAAAGGACAAATCATTGGTCGGGTAGTAACTCGTCATGTCAGACAAGGCTATGGTAATCGAACCCATGACTGAAGTGTGACAAGAAATTATCACATACCACTATCCTACGTGATGTCCTGGTTTTTATAACAATGTTTTTTTTATTTAAATGATATGAAATATGAAGTATAAACTGTTTTTTAGAACCCAATATGATTAAGATAAATAGCATTTTTTTTATTTTATTATCCTTTCAATGGAATGAAATTTTTGTGGTAGAAATTAATAAAAGGTTGGAACTCTACTTTTCAAGTAAGTATGATTCCTCTTGTTCTTATTATATGTAGTAATTTAATTTTTAAACATTAGGGAAATTATCCCAAAACTAATTTTTTTTCTTGTACTGTCTTTTGTGATGAATCAAATGGACCCCTGCGTCATCACAGATTTATAGCGTTGTGGTTGTTGACTTATTACTAATCATGTTCTCTATCACATTCCATCAGAACATTATGGTTACATTTTCTTTTATGTCTATGGTTTCCAATATGGAATCCCAGTATCTATTATCTCTGGTGACCTTTGTAATTCCCTTTAATTATTTTAAATACGAGGAGTTAATAATCCATTTCTAATGCGGGATTTCAATAATTAAATTTTGAAAAGTCCAAACCATAGATTTTGATTCCATGTTTAAATTGAGAGGATTAAATCTATTGAAGGAGGGGAGAATGTAACAGCTAAATATTTCAAGATATGTTATCTACAATATCTTGTGTTACATACTACACTGACTTGGCTTGAGTAACACGCTAGATTGAGTTTCTACGAAACAATACATTAGTGTTAAAATTATTTAAATGATATATTCATAACATATCCTTTAAATATATTAATAAAAATAGTAATAAATAATATTGAAATGTTATTTTTATAGATTTAACAGAAATTATACATAATAATAATGAAATGTATATGTTTCGGTAAAAAAAGTTATATATTTATAAATACTATTTTCTTAAAGGAAATAATTTTTATGTTCGTTTGTAGAAAATAAAAAAAATTAATTTTAGACAATCTAAGAAATTTAATTTGGAAAAATAATCTTCATTTTTTGTATTCATAATATCAAAACTAGTTTATGGTGAATTTTTGGTATTTTTCTAAAAACATTCAATTTTTTATTAATAGTGGAAACCAATACATTATTGTTAAAAAAATGACTTCGTCATTTAAATAATTATTTTACATTAAATTTGTTTTCAGTTCCTAACAGATAAATAATAAATATGTTAACCCAATTTATTTCATCGAAATCATTTTTATAATATAATTAGATGTATAAATTCATTGAACTTTTGTAATGTCTTTTTACCCGCCTTTAAGCCACTTTTGAACATTTTAATTAAATGTAATTTTACCACTTCTGTGAATGAAATTTCTAAAAACGAACATAAATGGTTATAATCGGTATGAATAATGTGGTCTAATACAATCAAAATAATTTTTGGAGTGTAATAACATTTGGAATTTTATTTACCGTGGTTAAAGGTAAATAGGCTAATTAAAGGTTAAAATAATATTATAATAATATAAAATTAACCTCAAAGATGCCTTAATTTCATTGTATAAGTATGTTTCAACCCAAAACAACCTTAGGTCATAGATAAGAACCTTTTTAAACCACTTTTTTAATATTTGGAAATTTATTATATTTCATTTAAATAAGTTTTAAAAATATCATATTAAAATTTTAATAACTAGTCTATTATTAATATGAGGTTATATAAGGTATATGGTCGACAATAAATTGTTTTTAGAAACATAATAAATTTATCTTCATCATGATAATTTATTTATAATCATTAGACATTAAATAAATATAATAAATATTGACACAAGGATGATGCAATAATCATTTAACAAATTGAGATATAAAATAAATGATATAAAAAATATTGATGTAAATATAATTTTACTTAATTAATTACATACAATAATTTTATAGATACCTTATACATGTTAGTGACATGATGAAGTATTGGTTCGAAGTTATCATGTAGTTTTTGATATTTTTAAAAATGCGAATATCGAATAGTATTAAAATTGATATAAATAATATTTTAAAATAAATACGATATTATTAAATGATATAATGGTCATAAAAATATCATTTTTGGCCAAATAACTTGGATAATTTAAAATATTTAATAAATAAACCAATTATGGTTATGTTTTCACATTACGGAAACTATATGAACATTATAATGTAAAAATACAAGAAGTCATGGTAAGAGTTGAACCGTTTAACTAAGAGTTGAATAAAAATTATAATGTTAATTTTATGACCTACAAATTTCTAAAATTCATGTATTTAGAGGATTGTGAACCATCCACATCTTATACTTTAAATAAATCTCTTTGGATATATTTTAAATTGAAAATCCATTTATTATAAATTAATATTTTATGATCTTCCAAAAGTAACTCTCAATTCACTTATAAAAGGGTACATCCACTTCACATTAATTCACACATCCAAAGAACATTTTCTCATCCAACCGATGTCTATATAATCTCCCATCATTACTCACTACATCCTAGAGGTCATACTTTGCTAATAAATCCATCATACATAATGCTTTTATTGAAATCCAAAAGAGATACCTAAAAAGTTGTTATTGTTTTATTACCTCTATCAATGTTCTTTTCTTCTTATAATACCTCTTTCTATTTTGTTTCTATACCGAAGTAATAATTCAATAATAAAATATATTAAGAGATTTATTTATTGTTATGGGGAAACTATATTCCTCCTTTTACATATCCTACGAAAAAAAATATCACCATGCATGTGTATGTATGACTTACCATCTCCACGCTGTGGTGTTAAATGTTTTCTATATACATTTAATTTATATGGAAATAATGGTGAAAATAAAGGATGTAAATAATAAATATGACATGATATTGTTTTTGTACAATTCATATTCCATCCAATTTCAATCCACTTAACCTTTAAGGTAATGATATTGTCACTCATGCGTGTGTACGGCTTACCATATCCACAACATGATAAGATTAATCTTCTAAATTCACTACGACAAAATGTATGTATAGAAGTTGATTAAACTTAATATATATGGTATTGAGACGGTTTCAGAAATCTGATTCTGAAATTGGTATCGACATTCAACATGTGGTGGTTCATTCCATTTAGCAGCGGTTTCTAGAAAGTGCAGTAGAGTGCCAAATTCAAGGTGGTTCTATTAGTTTTAGTTGATTTTTTTCACTTATAAAAAATAACTTCAATCATGAATTAGTTGAAACCATGAATAAATCCTGAATATTTTACTGAAAAAACTACCACTAATATGGATAAAACAGCCACTAAGTCAAATTTTTTCATATTTATGAGTAGTTTTAACTGCCTCCCAAAAATAATTCCATAATATAGTTCTGGTTTAAATTTCCACAAATAAAATTAATCTTACAGTTTTTAAAAAAAGGGTATATATCATAAATAAAAAAAGGTATTGGTTTTATAGCCTGATAACCTGCAGCATGAATAACACAATAGTAACACTAAAAATTTTATCTCCATGGACCTTTAAGGTCTTTCCATTGTCTGTTATTGGTTTTGGAGGTGTTTATTTAAGGTCTGAGGAGAGGGGTGTTGATTCATAGCTAAAATACTAGTTATAGATGTGGTTCATAGTGTGAACTGTTAGCTCACAATGTTATTGAATTTAAATTTATATCCTAAATTTTATTGTGGAATGGATTTTTTTGCTTGAATTTATATATAGATTTAACAATGTTTTTGGATGAGTTGATTCCTAACATGAAAGGATTATTCATTGTGTGAATTAATTTTACCTATGGAAATATGAATTTTGGGGGATATTATAAGTACATTGACTAAATGGTATTCATGAACTAAAATGAATACATTCCCTGAATTGGGGGTCTACATGAATATTCGTGATGTGAATCGGTTCATCATTTTTTTAATGGGATATTTATAGCCTGCATTAAATAATGGATCATTAAAGAGTTATCTCATTTATAATGGTATTGAGTCAAAACCTAAGTTATTTTAAGATATCTTCTAACCCTTATTCCTTTTTTGATCGTTAGATTATATTGTTTCAACATTGCCAATGAGAGGTGATTTCTCCCCTTTATGACTTTTATTGTCTTCTTGTTCTTCTCTCATGAAACATCCGTAATTATAGACATTAAATTGTGGCATGGTTAGGATACATTTTATATGAGATATTAAAGTTATCAATATTAATCTAGGGTTGCTTCATCATGTTGGTGTCTTATCTCATAGGTTTACTTTATAGAAACTCATAAATATTTAGTAGAGGCAGGGTATTTGAGAAGCCTATTTTTTACATGTAATTTTTTGGAAATAGAATGATTTTTTTCATTGGATGGATGTTATAGACCAACCTAATGAATAAAATATTTATAGTTAAGAATGAACCAGGTTGGGATATTCAATCACATGTTTTTATTCCCTATTTTGTATCATGGTTTGTATGGTAGTGTGTTATCCATTCATTTTTTTTCTTAGCTTGTTTTTTTTCACAAGGAAATTGAATAAAAACAAAAATATATTAATAATTTGAAAACTAATGCTAGAGTCATTCGATATGTTTACCATCCCCTATGAGATTGATGAAGTCTCGACAACTATTTTGGTTTCACTTAGTGATTGTCAACTATTGATTATAATTTATTTTTTGAAAGGATATTTTTCATAATGAACTAGATAATTAAGTATGGTAATGAAATGGTTATTTTAAAAGATAAATTATTATGATGAAGGAAGCCCATTTTTTATAATGGATTTGGATCCTTGAATATATGCCCTAATTTTCCAAAGGATGTGTTACTGAAAATAATTTATACCTTTTAAATTATAGTTAGTTATAGGTAGATGATTGAAGTGGTTGTATCATGAGGTAGTAGTGGCTTGGTGGATTGTAGAGATGATAAAAGGTTGTATGGGACTTATTAGCACACATTAGATGGGAACCCTCTATTAAGGGATTCAATGTAAATTTTTGATATTTAACTTCTTCTTATTTAAATTTACGCCCATCTTTTGTGGGATAACCCAACAAGTTCATCACATACAGGGTACTGAGTTCACTCCTCAACATATTAATTACTAATAAAACATATG
Source organism: Viscum album (assembly GCA_963277665.1). Taxonomy (NCBI): domain Eukaryota; kingdom Viridiplantae; phylum Streptophyta; class Magnoliopsida; order Santalales; family Viscaceae; genus Viscum; species Viscum album. The sequence continues at coordinate 332,376,005 of OY728145.1, read as the reverse complement.
GATGACTTCTCCCTCTTCACTACTATCCCTTAATGGTTTGGGGATTAGTATAATCTCTCATAGAATATAGGAAACCATACTGATTATTTGTTTTATAAAACAATATATGGTGTTGGTGTTGGATGTACAAGCTAAATCCACGTGATATATACTCATGGAATATGGTGCACCGATATATTCATTGAAATATATAGTTGTACATGATGTACTATGTGACCCAATATAGTATCGATTTTTATGTGAGGTATTGGAAAAACCTATTGGGTTTTGGTATGATATGGTACATTATCATACTCTAAGGGTTGTTAATGGGATGATGTGACAAAAAACTGTTATATGGGCATATATGGCCAGTGCATACACATAATTATATATTACATAGATACTAGGTCAACTAAATACATCATCTACCAGATGTATGTATATGAAAAAAATCATGCAGGTAAAGCCCATACAGTTGTGATTTAAACATACTTAGTAAGTATCCATGAAAAACAAGTGGGATATAATGGAATATAATAATAAGATTGGCCTATTTCTAAATGAGAGACAAGTAACTAAACATCATATTCGATCATAAAGAAATTTCTCTCTCCATATCCAGCTGAAATATAGCATATAGACAAATGGTTATGCAACACATACATATGGTACCTGTTGTCCCAAGCCCATCTAAAATATATGAAAAACATAAAAAAAACAACCACATTGGTTATACAGATACATGAACAAACCCTTTCCATTAATCATTTCACAATGATGAACTATGCTTATTTCCCTCTCCATCTCAATCTCTAATTCCTATTACCGACACCTAAAAAATAATTATATTAAAAATCAATCAATGATTTATATTTATATATAAACATAAAATCAATAAATGTTTGCGAACTAAATGAATTTGATGTAGTATGATATACCTTTTCACCAATTGTAATCACTTGTAATCCCCATTTGTCTGCCAAAGACCTTTGATGGTAATGGTTCCAAACATATCCCTTGAACTCGTCCAGGATGCTCCTTACCATAGACTATACCAACTGGGTCATCCTGGGAGATTGAGTAGGACTCTGTGCGATTTAAATCCAATAGATCTTTAATTTTTACATATAAATAAAATATCATTCATATTTGACACAACATATATAAACATAGTGGAAATAGAAAATTAGTTGTTATAATGAAAAAGAAATTCAGAACCCAACTTCTTTGTGAGACTCATTAACAAAACTCTCGTCATGTGTTTTATGAAAATTTGACCACACTTCTCTTTGGGATGTTTTATGGACTAAACTATATTACTGCGTTAAACAAAGATGAATAAAAAACTTAATATATTAAAAAGATAAAATTGTCTAACAAATTTATAAAATAATAAGAAGATTACTAGATTTGATCAACTTATAGAAAACACATTGACCTCACAGTGTGAGTATAACACTTCCTCCATGGAAATACTATCATGTAATCTGATAAAATTATGTTCAAAACATATATTTAAAAAAATTAATGCAGAAAAAATAGAAATGATAATATATGAACTATACTAATAAAAACAATATACATAACAATGATAATTAATGACTTCGCAAATGACATAAGTAGTTGATAAATGAATGGATAACTAAACATACAATCATATTCTCCTTCAATCACGTTAGTTTCCTACTCCATAATTACATCATCTACTTCATCCACACTTGTAGGAATAATATTTTTTTAATATCATGATGGAAAACTATTTTTTCATCATGTTATTGATGGGATTCAATGATAGAGGTCAAATATTCCATATCATCACCCATATCATACAAGTCTCTTTTGTTTTACATGAGAAACTACACTCCACCATTCATCTATGAAATATTTCACATAATATAACATTTCTTATTTCTATGATAATATATAATGATCATCTAGTTTATAGTCACCAACATCTATCAAGCGACAGATGTTCAAAAAGTAAATTGCAAAGAATCTCTTTTAATACTCATGATAATAGTTACCCATTTGTATTTGAATAAAACAACTAAAAAAAGCCGGAGGTAGTTTAATTCATTAATATAAGTCCACATTCCATTGTATTCCACTTCATCAAACATAAATATTCCACTATTATGTGTTTTCAAATCCCTTTCCTAAATAACTATACAAAATCTATATCCATTCTCTTTGTAATCTTTGAACATTTTTTCTTGTTTTAGAGGACCTCAAGCAAGAAACAATAAATCATCCGACAACTATTATCTAGTATCAATATATTTTATCTAAATAAATTAATATACATTATTAGATTAAAAAATATATTTTTCAATCTAATATCCATATTTATTGAAATATTTATAAACTTACACAATGTGAAAACTGTTATACAAGCACTTTATTAAGATCTTTTATTATATCTTTTTTATTTTGTGTTCATCTTCTCATTTGTATCTTTATTTGAATCATAAAATCTTCAATAAATGGACATGAAATTTCACTATTTAGTAGCACATATCCTTGTGCCTATAATAATTCCATTTCAAACAATGTAGCATTTGAGCTCATCCCAACTGATCATCCAATAGCAGGAATGGTTTTTAATTTCCCATGTATTTCAGATTGAGTCAATGTGTCATCATCACATCCAACTCAATTGAGACTTATCTTAATAACATCCATGTATCTAGAATAAAAGTGAAGACACTCGTCTTCCATATAGCCATCAGAAAAGGGCCTTTAGGCTGAGATTTATTTTCCATGTAAGATTTTAAATGCCCAAGATATCTATGATATAAACTAAAAAAACATATTTATGTATTTAATGAAGGGCCAAAAATATTTTTTACTAAATTAAAAAACATATAAATAATGTACCTATCCATTGTATTCAACCATTGATATTGTACGAGGCCTCCAAATTTAGCTTCCTCAACCAAATACATAGTTAAAGGCATCATGATAGTGAAAAACTATGGAGGAAAGATCATCTCTATTGCACAAAGTGTCAATAAAAATCTCTCCTGAAGGTTGTAAATATGAAATGAATATAGTGTTTTCTCAAGTAATTTTCTAAAAAATGTACTTAATTGGAGAACAACAGTAATATCCTTTTCAAGTAACAATGTATTCAATTATAATGAATGTAACTCCCATAACAAAATATGTGAATTGTGGATTTTCAATCCATGTATCCTACGATGCTCTGAGTCAACACACCTTGATATGTTACTTGAATACCCATTATATACCTTCACATGTTTTGAAATTTGAAGGAATGTATCTTTATCCATGTTTTCCATTAAAAAATTTATGGATCATACCTTCCATTCTCATCTGGCCAGAGATCACGCTTTATGTTCATTGATTTTAATAATTTCTATGCATTGAGATGAACCTTCAAAGTTCTACGCTCATGAAGCAATGTAAAGGTCAAATTTTCACAAAATTTTTTCTAAATATATCTCACATCAATATAATGACACAACAAATTAAAATCCCCATACAAATGTTTAAAGAATATACTTTTCTTCTTCTATTGTTGCATTCGGATTTCCCTTGATAATGCACTTCAAACTTGTCTCCCACTATCATTCAAAACAAGCACATTCCCAAATTCTATTTCTATACTTCCTAGTTGTGCCAATATTTTTTAACCCCCACTTTAGAGGTGGTCTATGATCAATGAAACCAGTGAATTTTGAATTGTTCGGCCGAAATATTTGAGATTCATCAAGTATTATTCAATTAAACCAGAAGAACCATTTTCTACTGTGTGGTAGCCATTCAGACTCAATGGAAAAGTTACAAATTTGACAAGAAAAACCCATGTATGTGTTCCAGCCAGATAAATTATGAATTCTAGGGTAGTCAATAATGGTCCACATTAGAGAAGCTTGCATTTTGAACAATTATCTACAAGATGCATCCTATGTCTTAACACCATTTCTCCTTAACTCCTATAATTATTCAATTAAAGGATTCATGTATACAAGAATATCATTTCCAGGAATCGTTTTTCTAAGAATTATCATCGAAATGAAAAAAGTAATTTGTTTCATACAAATCCACATAGGCAGATTGTAAGGGATTGAAACAACTGGTCAAATGCAATAACTAGTATTAAAAGTCCCTAATAGGTTAAATCCATCAGAAGCCAATACCCATCAAACATTCCTAGGATATGATGATAAGTCCAGATTTAATGATTCCAATGTATTCCACCAATTCCAATCTCTTGGATGTCTCATTATCCCTTAATTTTTATTATCAATAGAATGAAAATTCATGTGTTTTTCCGGTTTTGATGATATGAATGATCTTTGTAATTGAGGAATTAATGAAATGTAATGAGAAACCCTTGTAGGTGTGTCAGATTTATGGTTTCTCATTGTAGTATATTGATTCAAACTTCCAAAAACACCCATACACTTCCCTCTAGATGAAGAGCAATTTTTGGAATCATGTCTGGTTGAATTCTGTCCCTAATAAAGCATACAATCATTGGGACACATATATATTTTTGTATAAATTTGAATATGTTCTTTAATTTTTTTCATATGATAAAAAGACTCAAGGATCTTTTCTTCAGGAAATTAATCACACAATAATTCCAGTATCATGGACATCGCCTTATTTGTAATTCCACATAGGCATTTAATTAGGTACAACTTCAGTAGAAAAGAATGTTTTTGAATATTTCAAACATCCATTATAGAACTCTTGATTTCCATCATCAAATAAATCAGGAAACATATTTATCAACTTAGTGATGTTTTATCTTACATTAGTCTCCACATAATCAAGAGGATGATCCTATGATAGGTTACAATCTTGATCTCTATTTCCTATAGTCTAAAAAACATCACTTGTCACATTTCAATTTGTAACACCCTCAACTAGTTGTTTTGATATGTTTTTATATTGATGTTTGTGTCATGAAATTCATAATTAATCATTTATAAGGTTTTGCATTAAATTTTCCATTGTCGATGAATTCGAGAGCTCAGTTTTTGGATTAACATCAGTGTTGAACCTTTCTATAATGATTCATTCTCCATGACAAATAAATCAAAAATAATGAGTAGAGAATTTCTTCAATATCGAGTGTTCATAAACTTCATCTCTATTCAACCATCTTATAAATTTACATATCATAAAAATAAATCTTATTCTCCAATCAGTATATTAGTTAGAAATTAAAAAATATATAAAATTATTTAAAACAATTAGTATACTGATGTTTGTTCATCGGTAATGTGATCCGGCTTTATTCAATATATATCATAATGTTCCAACTAATTATGAAAAAAAATTACAACAAATAATTATTACTAAATAAAAATAGAGAATAATATATACAAGATGAAAAAAAATTTGAATATGTTAAATACCCATACACTTCCTTTTTGTTGTTCTTATAACCATCTATGAAATAAGAATTATAGGCACTTCTGAAAAATAATAAAACTATTTGAACTACATGAATATGTCAATGATGAAACTTTTGTAGAGTAGTGAACTTCAACCCTTATTTAATTGATGAATAATAAGGAAATATAGGGAAATAGAAATACCTAAAAAAATTAGTATAATGAATCCACAAAGTTCTAAATGTCTTTCTTGTTATTTATCAACTTCTTTGTTAATATTCTATTTATAGACCAAACCAAAATGGATAAAATTCTTTAGAAATCTATTGAATCTTCTACACATGGGTGTTTCCTAATTATTCCTCATAAATTTCAATCCCAAAATTTATAAATTAAAATAAAAACATATTAATGTTTAATGTACGAAGCTAAAATTCCAAAATACTCAATGTATTTCAATCATGGTATAATTTTCCAGTGACATAGGATTTCTACAATTGAAATAGATGCTATACACTAATACATAAATATAATCGGGAAATATTATACCTATATATCCCACACAAGGATAAAATAATTTTTCTAAGGCTTTATAAGGGTACCTCATAATTTTTATAATTTTCATAATGGTAACCTTTAAAATATACAGATCGCATATAGATAAGATGAATTTTTTACATGCTATATATAGGTATATTATAATGCTATGTAATGGTAATAACAAATTATAAACATTGCATAAGGGTAAATATAAATGATTTGTAATGGTAATCTTTTACTTCAACTGGTCATGTAAATGTAACTAGAGAAGTTGTATAAAGCTACTCAAAAGATACATAAAGGTAATAAGAATTTTCAAAAGTACGCATAAAAGAAAAACCGAAATTTGCATAAACTATTTTAAGGAAGCAAGTTCACTACACAAGGTTAACATACATTTTTTTCATGCCACTTAAGGGTAGCTTATCACTTGTGTAGAGGTAAGGAACACGTGTGTAAAGGTAAGAAACACTTATGTAAAGGAAATAATCACTTGTGTAAAGGTATGAAAATATTGTGTAAATTTAAAAATATCTTATTTGAGGGTAAAACCAAGAATAAAAGTCCAACATAAGGGTAAAAAGGTACATATGTAAAGGTAACACACAAACTATAAATTCCATGTAAGGGTAAGGAAAAAATTTACGTTAGGAATATAAAAATACAATATAAAAAAAGATTCCATTATGATGATATCTCGGGAAGTGATATAATATTCCTCTAGATAAAACTTCCCTAAATAAATAAGTAACCATATAATATAATATAAAAAAGAAAGATTCAATAGTTAATAAATTAGGAGAAATAATATCATATATCTCTAGATAAAACTCCCCTAAATAACTAAGTAACTGTATCATTAAATATGCCTTGGGATCTTCCCTGGGAATACCGATGTGATAAGAAGTTAATAATATATGGTATTATCCACCTGAAATATCTATATACTGGGTTATACTGAATATATAAATGAAATACAAGTTTCCCACACATGCCTCATGATAAAAACCTTCCACCTAGACCTGGTTCCTATAATAAATGATTTGGAACTAGTGGCATGTGAACCAACTGGAGAAATAAGTTATGTAATCCAATTAGTACCTGGTTTCCCATGACCAATATTGTAATTGAGGTATAGTGAAAATGAGACTTGTTTAACTAATGATGAATAAACATAACTACACTCAAACCTAATAGCTAATGATGTAGTACCCCATACATACATAATTTATAATTAGGTCATATGTATCACATTCTCAAGCATGGGGAGCAACTAGAATCACATATTTATAAAAAACATACACATTTGGTAAATTAGAATGGGAAATTAAAGTGTTTCCTTCCCCAAACACCATTTAAAACCAATATTTTAAATAGTACCTAGGCACCAAAACTTGTCTTGGAATGAAAAAACATTCTATTTTTCACAAAATAATTATCAATTCCAATATAAAAAATGACAAAAAACACTGTATCATTTAAAAAATTTCAATTTTACCCTTACACAAGCGTTCTCTTATTTGAAAAAAAAATCATGGACATTTACATTCATTTCACTCAAATATCACGTGTACACAACTTGATAAATTTTAATAGGTCCACAAAAATCATCAATTTAATTAAAATGTTTCAAAGCTACACTTCTACAAGGTTATTTCTCCTTGAAATTCAAAGTACTAAAAATGTAAAAACCACCTCCATTAACCCATTTAAAACATTCCAAAATAACATTTTAGAAGTGTTAACCCATGTAAAAATTTGAAAAACCATTTTAGAATTCATTAAAAATAATTTTGAAAACATTTAGAGGTCAACACCTTAATTCAAAATTAAATTATATTTACATACTTTTTTCACACATTAATAATCATTAATAGGGTCAAAACCCATTTAAAAATATGATAACCATTTTAAAAGAAAATAAGATATTTCTCAAGAATATTATAATAATAAAACATTAGATTTTAAAAATGAAAACATGGTATTCATGTTAAAAAACCATTTATACCTAGCTCAAAACAACAATAAATATTTTCAAAAAAATATTGATGTATCTAAAATATTCATAATTTCATAAAAATGGAATTTAGAAAGTAAATTCCTGTTAACCAGGAAGCCAACTCCATACCCCGAAAGTATACCCCAGGTTAACATAAAATCCAACTCCATTTCAATACAATATCTATAGTTCTTAAGAAATAATTTTCAACAAACATGCTTTTAGATAAGTCACAAATTAAAAGATGAGGTATTAATCATTAGTTCACATCAATCATAATTTTAATTACCTGTGATATCCTACCTTTGAGTGTAACGATACTTATTTTTTCTCCTGAACCCTTTATATAATTTTTGAGTTACGGAACCTTGGTGGAGATGGAGGATGAGTGATGTAAAGGCCCGATGAGGACCGATGAGGGATGACGATGCATGACGATGGTCGACGATGGGCGGTGATCGGGATTAGTACGGCATCGGGGAGTCGGTGGGGGGGGTCAGGGGGAGTTAGGGGTGTCATGGGAGTCAAGTGAGGTGGAAAGTTTCATGGGAATGAAAAAAATTAATGGTTTAAAATCAGTTTTTTTTAAAACACCACAAAATTATTATTAAAAAACTAGCATCGGTTTAATTAACCATCGCTAAAAACCAACCGCTAAACTCTCAGTTTAGTATAGTAATCCACCGTACAAAAATGATTATAAAAATATATATTATTAATAAATATGAAATATATGATGTAATAATTCTACTGAAATAATTTATATATATGTATTTACATATATTTCATTCACTTACTTCCATTTAGTACGATAACAAAATGGAAACAACATTCATGCGTACGTACAACCTACCGTCTCCATGAAGGGTGTATTCTATTTCATATATCTATCAATTATATATATTTATATTCTGAATATATATGATATATAAATCATTTTATACATTTTTGAAGTAAGTAAATCATGATCTATGTAATATGATCAAGAATAACTCGTTAAACACATACGATAAAGAAAGCGATTATTACCCAAAATGATTCCTTAACATGGAAATTATTTATCAACTGGTAATATAAAGTCAGACATGAATAATATATGACATCATAAATATTATTATGATTATTTAAGAAGTTAATAAAATTTTTAAAACCAATATACTGGAGTTTTAGACACGTAAGAAGAGTACGATGTCTGTGTTAAGGGAATCTATTCTCACATTTAATATTTTTGAGATATAATCCATTTTCACCGCCTTTGTCTTGTGTGTGGCGTATGTACTACCCATATTATATTTGATAAAATGAATAATATAATCTTAAAGATATTTAAAGATTAATATGATGATATTGAGATTATTATTTAAATTTTAAATATAGTATGGGATGCTTTGAATTTTTAATGAATCGATCCTTTCTCCATTTCAATATTCTTGATATTATCATAACAATTTAATTATATATATGTATATATTAAGGATTATAAAGAATATTTTATTTATATTTATATGTTCATTCATATTTTTTAAAAAAAAATCAGTTATTACATAAGGGTTAATTTCACAATCTCTTTATTATTTGAGATTTTTAATACATAAGTATCTACTAGGACATATTAATAATACATGTCCATGATTCATAGAATGTATTTCAAAATATTATTGTCAATTTTTTGAATTTATTTTTACCCATGTTTTACTTTTTATATAATGTTTTGAAGGTAATATTTCCATCATTTTCTAAACAAGGCACTTTAGGACATTTTCATAAAACCGAGGAACGAATGCTTTCATAACATATATAACACAAGCGGTTATTTTGCACAATTATGTTTCCTTAAAATTTTTATGTCTTCCTTATAAACATACATTGTTATCTTCAAACGAAATGTTTTCATTCATAATTTTTCATCTTTTAAAATATTTCAAAGTAAAAGAGGGATATTTCCATAAAGGAGTTTTAATCTATGTAAATATATTTTGTTTGATTTTATTCTTAATTATGGTTCAATTATTATGATATAATATTCCATTTTGTATTTAAGGTTTTATGATACATTTCACTATGTATGTTCTATTTTGATAACATTCATGGTTTATTGTTTAATTATTAACATATAGTATGATAGTTTAAACATGAATGTTCATATTCTGTTTTACCCGTTTAATAATAGGAATGAATTGGACCTAGTAGGTGATGTGGGGGGCCTGGTATACCCCCTTGATGTATCAGTATAACTAATAAAAAAACTAGTGTCCTGGGACAAGGCCTTGACGGTATGATTATATATGATCTTGGCATGAGGCCTTGACGTTATGGTTATGATATTTGGAATTATGAATCCCCTCATTATTAGATAATTTATTGATATTACATGTGATAATTATACTAGTAGAATATCTACATGAATTCTTAAATGGCATTATTTTATTTATTCATTCCATATTATTCTAAAGGTAATGTTTAAAAGGCCTGTGTTTTAATTTTATACCTTTGCTTAAAAAGTGTATTCTTATTTATGAAATCTTCTACTGTAAATTTTAACCTTACTGAGCATCTGAGATCACCCCTTTCTTATATTTTATTTTCCATGGATTTTAATAAGTGTATTATGATTTATATGAAGGGTTGTGCTAGAAGAATAATGGAATTCTAAATGGATTATCAAGGTTGTTTTTTTATGTTTTTAATTGTAATGTAATGTTCATGTATGTAATATACATTACAATACTACTATAGTGATCTGTCCTTTAGGATTTTATTCCTTGTAATCCTGAAAATGTATTAAAATAAGGCACTAGATCCAGGATTTTGGGGTTATTGAATTATGTAATATTTATTTTACCTTCACCACATTCCATGCATGAAAAAATGATAACATTGTTTATGTGCACATGTGAACTATCACCTCCACAAAGAGATGCGATACGTTTTTCATCACCATATCATATGGATAATATATATTGGTACATCTTAAGAACCAATATGATATATATTATATTATTATCATTATGTAATGTGAAAAGTTTATTTACCTTATTTCCATAATGATCCTTGAAAAATAAAAATGTTACTATGAGTACATACAACTTATCATCTATATGAATGTAACATAGTTCATTTTTCATATCCTTATTTAATGGATGGATATGAAATTATAAATAATATATAAAACAAATAATTATTTCATGAAAATTATTTTTGGAGATGATGTACAAATGAAAAAATTTAACTATAGCCATCTTACCAAAGTCATTTTGGACTCTTGGACCTGATGTTATCAAAAAGTATGATGTGAACTCAGATAGTTAAGTACTGTAATAATTAAATTTTCATTATAAAATTAATTTTTTGGGAATACTATGATAAAATGAAAGTCCAAAACCAAAAAACATTAAATATTAAAGGATATTAAAAAATTATTAATTAAAATCTTGAACTTGTTAGTGGAATTATCCCTATAAAGCTTCCATGTAAAATCATTTACCTTTTGATCCAGGTCATACTGGATAAATTCATCGAAGGTGTAATCCATATTTTCCCATGCTTATATAAATTCTTCCACTAATAAATTTTTTTCCATTAAATAATCTTACTAGGATTAAGTATTTATTTTTTTCTCCAGTTTCTTTATTCATAATTTCTATTCACCTGAACTAGTGTATCACCCATCCAGATTTCATTCTAGTTAGAGGAACGAATAATCATTTCCTACTCCAACATTTATTTAGTGGAATGGAGGAGATGTTCCCACTTCTCCACTTCCTCCTCGCCTTCTTTCCACTTCACTTCATCTAATGATTCATCATCTTTTGCAACAAAATTTCCAAGAAACCCCTTATGAACTATGTAGTCCAAAATTAATAAAAATTATCCCAACGGCAGGATACCCATCATTTCATCCATATTATCCAGTATGATATCATCTGTCATATCGCCACCTTTTGTTAACTCCTAGACTTCACTACACTCAATTCATGTTAATATAACTCACTTTTCCTCCCTGACTGTAGGCTATGAGGTATCTTCCCAGATAATTATTAGTTATCATGAATGTTGTTTCCATTAACTTTGGTATATGGTATTAGTTGATACAACTTGTAGACTTCATTCCCTTTAGAATAATTTGGATCCATTCATCCTCTTTTTCTATCCCCCTTTGTTCCATCTTGGATAGTGATGAAGTATTACATTCCCTTCATCAGAACATTCTACTAACACCCATCTAGAAAAATCCTCTTCTGAATCAGTCCCATATGAACTATGATCATTAAATAGGTTGTGGATTGGTTTTTTCCTTACATGTTTTCTTTCATCTCATCTTCAATATCATGTTACGAACCTTCAACCTCCATGTTCCCAAACCTATTTCAAAAAATAATTTTCTAGATGGCCTCAATCGAAATTTCTATACTTGTATCCTTAACCAATGCCCCACTATCTTTAATGGGTGTGATGATGAATACATCTTCCTTACCTGCCTGAGACACCTCCATGACCTTAGCCCCACCATGATCTCCCACTGCCTCATTACCATTCAGTTGATAGACCATACACTTTGGTTACTACCCAATCATCAATTCATAATGAAATATTCTAAACACATCAACCACCATTAGGTTTGGGGGAAACCCATGTGCCTCCTTCTACATGGATACCTCCATTGATGCAACATTAGATTCCAATAGTTTGTCTATGTGATCCATAAGGAAGTCAGATCCAACCATCTTCCAATCCATGAGAAGTCCCACTCATGTTGCTGAGTACCATAATTGACAATTGGAAACACCACTCTGTCCATCCTCCTTCAAACCTGTTCCAGCAATCCCTCTTCTTTGTCCCTTAAATAGCTTCCTAATAAATTTCTTACCCCTGCACCTATAAGATGTCAATGCATGTCCCATTTAATTATATGAGGAACAAAAATCCACCCATGATTCCAAGATGACCAATTGGATATATGGGAACTCCTATGAAAAAACAATCTAAATGATTCAGGCATTAATTTCAACACATCAATTTAAAAATTGATTCGAGGGGATGTTAGATGACACACAAAATAGGTTCTGTTGTTGGAGCAAAATATATATATACTATGTTTCCTATGATTTGAATAATTTATAGATTCTAAAATGGTAGAACATGTTTTGGGAATCGTACACAAATACTCATGATCAGGGAATCTTTCATCATGTGAAATTTATATCTCCCTCAAAATAAGAAATGTCTAAATCTGTCGTAGATGTGAGGAATATCGGACCATGCCTGAATCAGATCCTCCTTTGAAGAAAATCTTATCATAATGTGTTTGCTATCGAGAAATCCCAATATAAAAAATTATTTTAACCCTAAAAATCTGAAAATAAATAGATCAAAAGAGACCACCGATATTTGGTAGTGTATAAATTATTAAATCAACGTCAAATATATAAAACAAGAGGTTTCATTGAACTTCGAAAACGGAAGAAGAAGTTGTGGAAGACCATCATAGAGATTAAGAACATTGGGGCTATAAGAGATATGATGAATGAAGTAAGGGGATATGGGATGGATAAGAAAAGTAAAGTGTGAGGAAGGACTCCCTCATAATATAATGAGGGTTCCTCCCCCACCGTTGGGGGAGTAATGGGCATAGCGACCAACACCGTTAGGGATAGAGGGAGCACCACAATGAGTGTTCCTCGCTTCAATTACCTCTCTATTCCTGATGATTTTAAAACATTTCATTCTAATAATTTAGTAATTGTTAAAAAAATTGTAATAGGTCATATAAAAGGAATAAAAAATATTAAAAAATTTCTCAAAAAAGTAAATAATTATCCTATATTTATTATTCATGAATATAATAATTTTATGTAATGAGTCAGACTCATGGGAAGTTAATTCGTCTCAATCTCCTATAATTGTGGAATAAATTTATGTTATACTCCCACCTTATTTTATGTGGTATATATACAACAACCTTTAAATTATAATATCATTAACTTATTTATTATTGTTTCCTTTAGTGTTTGGTTACATTTTTTCTCTCACAGGGCTTATGCTCTAAATTCCCAAATCGGTATGGGGAACCTTGAATGTTAAAATATTTAATTATCAATTTTTTTATCCATTTTCACATTCTTGATATTATTTTACATATTTATTTATATTTATATAAAAGGGATATGAAAGAAATTTTTTGTCATTTTTTTAATTTAATTGAATTTTTGGAAAAGGAATCTTTTTACGTGTTTTATATGGAACAATTTGACAAATGAAACAAAAAATAAAATTTCTATTCTTAACAATCACTTCAAAAATGAATTTTCCTACACCATGAGTATTATTCTATTTCAAAATTCGTTTGAATGTTTAAAAATTTTATTGAATGACAACCCTCATCATGTATTTTTAAGATTTTTGGAATTTAAAATGGATTCACTGAATATAAAGTGAAATTTTAATGAAACTATTTTTTATGTGGGATTAAAATGTTTTTAAAGGGGTTTTTATTTAAAGTGTTTTATTAATGATATAATACTTGATAAATTTGGAAACATGTGATCTCAGGATAGAATACACATAGGGATTCCCATATAGCATCAGTTAAACCCATTACAAATTAATGTGGGGTGTCCTAGATAGTGCACGGGAAGCTCATCATAGCCTATCATGGGGGGCCCAGATAGGGCTGGATAAATAGCCTAACATGGGGTGCCCTAGATAACACCGGGTAAACCCATAATACATTAATCAGAGACAACCGAATGGTTATTCTAATTTAATGTGGTTTTAAAGGGTTTTATGTATATGATGCTCTATGTCACCTAAAACAGTTTTAATTGATTTCTATGGGGATTAATGACTTTATTTGAGTAAAAGGTGTCTTTTTTTCTTGTGAGGTTTATCTATTTAATATTATCAAAAAAAATTAAAGATAAAAGTGAATAATATATTTTTTTCAGGATTTTATTGAACTAATAGTTTCTTTAATTGTTTATATCTTTTATTGATCTTTTGGGAAAATACCATTTTTTTAAATTTTATTTCATAGGGTTTAAGGGGGAATAGAGACAAGAATGAGATCAAGGGGATAATTTTGAATATCTATTATAAAGATAAATCATATTTCGCATTAAAGTGTTTTCTTTGGTAAAAAAGGACACTGAGTATAAGTTTCAACTTATAATGTATGTGTTTACTTGGGATGATTTTTCTGTAATTCTCTAAAACCCTAAATTGAAAATATCCTAGAATGTGAATTCTAGTTCAAAACACTAGAATATGTAATGATTAAGGATTCTTCATTACAATTGGAATCTATATAGACCTGGATTTTCCATGTATTTTATTAATTATATGTAATTATTAAGAGTTTTTGAAAATTGATATGACGTGAATCTAAGCCCTAGAGTGCTCGAAATGAATTTCAGAACTTTTTTTAAGGTACATTCAGTAAACGCACGAGCTAAATTTTCTATCTTTTGAACCGATGCTCTAATTAAAAATCTAAGGGAACCGTTGAATCCAGAGTTCCAGGATTCTCTTAAGAGGGACTTCACTTTGACCGCAGTAGGACTGGAGAAAAAGTTATATTTTGGGACTTTTTTTAAGGATAAATAAAATAACATTGTTATTTGATTTATTTCATTATTTTCATCAAATAGAAAAGCGTCAATGTGTGAAAAATGATGTCTTAAGACATTAAATGGATTGAACCTTCAATCATAAGTAGCATTGTCATCAGGAATGAAGAAGGATACGAATTAATTAACCCTCTTAAATCTGACGAGCGTTAGACACACTCCACCTATCATATTTATATGGAGCTTGGGGAGATATATCATCACTGATTCAGCAAGAAACAAAGTGCTGAAGAAGTGCCAAGATGCCAAGCCCCTGGAGGAAAGAGCCAGTTATGGTGAGCGGTGACAAGCGAAAACAAAACCCCAAACCGAAGATCGACGATCGAGCGACATTGTTGCAGGATAGTTGCAAGGGATGGAGAACACCAACCCACTTCCTCAACCGAGAGTGTTTCTCCATTATTCTTTAGGTAGGTTTTACTTTTGGTTTTAATTACAAGAGTTGTAGAATCATTTTTCCTCCCTCACATTGATTACAAGCTAAATCGTAGCACTCATTCCAAACTAACCCGGCCTGAACCCTCCGCTACCTTACTACCCTTGCGTTATCCATGGAAGACCACCGGTGCAGTGGAACCATCCATAAACGATGTAGGTGGCGCACTATTGCATTCCGCAAGAGGAGTCTATGAAACAATGCCTTGTAGGTCAGCGGAACGGCCGACAACAGTTGGCCATGGAGGAGGTGCGGCGTGCCGTTGCACGATGCTGGTGAGCAAGGGGCTGCAGTCAAAGCCCCATCGAATGAAGGTGGATGCCGGTACACCAGCTGGCCGCGAGGGAGGAGGTTGCAGACCCATGCCGCCGATGAATCAGCCACGGCTCGTCAGCCGTGACGGTCGTAGGAGGTGGCCGAAAAACCCATCGGTCGTGGAAGTGGAGGGCGGCACATCCAGCGTGCCGTCAGAGGAGTCATGACTCTGACACTGTGTTGTCGGGACCCACAGTAGGTCATGCTGTGACCTGGAAGCACCCTTAGGCACTACCGCTTCATGTTCCAAAGGGGGGGGGACTCTACTCTCATTCTAGATATAGCATACCCCGCTCAGTGAGCCACGCATGCCAGCGGGCCACGCGAGCCCAGTTGGCCTTGCATCTGTGGGTCGGGACGCACGAGCCCAGTAGGTCACGCCCCCTCTTGCTGGCCAGGCTGGACCGAGGACTAGCGGGTCACGTCTGCCATGGTCCAGCCCAGTCGGGTCAGACCTGGGTTGGGTCAGGTCATCCTGACCTGGTTGGACTGAACCCAGGCCCAACTGAACCCATACACATTTAAAGGGTCATATCTTGGGAACTGAATGTCTACTTGATGAACCGTCTGCGGAATAGGGATGCTTTATTTGAGACAGTAATTTTGGTATATTTCATTTGAGTTTTGAATAATGTTGGATTATATCTGGGTTGGATCAAACCCAAATCAAACCGGGCCCTCAGAACTAAAATGCTTATAGCTCATAGTTCGGGCATCCGATTGACGCATCGTCTGCCGCGTTGGAACCCTTACGGCATGGAAGTTCTTTGGGTTACTCCATTGTAAATCATAATGGTGGTTGAGGTATGACAGATATCATGAGGGAAAGATTCTACGGAACATGAGCGCACTGGGTACGAGGAATATTGTGGCATTCTGTAACGTGAAGAAAGAAGATTGATCATGTGTGGGTCATCATCTATCGATCATGTTTGGGTCAGCTTCATTCAAATCTTGTGTGGGTATTCACTCAGAAATCCTATGTGGGTCAGCGCATACCGATCCAGTGTGGGTCAAATCATGTGTGGGTGGATCCTGTGTGGTTCAGTGGGGGTTAGTACCTATCGATCCTATGTGCCTCAGCCTTAGTGTCTTTCAATAGAATAAGATGATCTGGCATACAATTAATCATCTGTATTTATGTACTTAATTTATACATGTTTGTGAGGTGAGTCTTTTACCCTTGTGGTACATCTACCTTCGTGGTGTTATATATGTGAAACTTGTATCTTCATGGTGTTTCCTGTTTGGTACTTCTCTCTTCGAGGTGTTACCTGTGTGGTACTTCTACCTTCGTGTGTTTTTCATTGTGTTTTTACCTATTTTGTACTTCTACCTTCGTGGTGTTGTCTTCATGGTGTTACATGTATGGAAGTTCTATCATTTTGGTTTTACCTGTATGGTACTTATACAATCATGGTGTTACCTTTGTGGTATTCTCCCCTCATGTATGAGATGAGTATATATTCATAACTTAGGTATATGTTTGGGAATATACCTAGGAGAGTTGATGTCTAACGATTCATGCTTGAGATGGAGGTATTTCTTTTTGGTTTTCCTTTGTGAAACTCTGGGAGTCCTGCGGGTGTCTCGGGGTCTCGGGGTCCCCAATGAGTATCGTTATACTCACCACTGCACGGGGTATGACAACATCTTGTAGGGTTTTGTGCAGAAGACAGACAACATTGATTGAGGCTATGGGAGCCAATACTAGACGGTTCTCAGAGGTGGACCATTTGGCAGGATGTGACACAGTGACTACTGATCATGAGCTGTATCTACCCTATAGAAAGGATCCTCAGTGGATGATTCAGGAGGTTTTTTTTACATTTCAGTTGTATTTGTACTTTTCCGTTGTACATGTACTTTTTAGTTGGGCTTGTATTTCATCCCATAACATTTATCACTCTTTTACTACATCTGTTTTCTTTATGGTTGCTTCTTGTTGTCTTCTTGGATTGTGTGTCTGTACAAGTTAAAAGGCAATGCCTTCCCGTTTTACTGATACACCTTTCAGGTGCTAGTCGCCATCCCCTGGCCTATGGAAGGCAGGCTTTGGGTAGTCACGACACGGGCCCCAGGGGATGGGTCATGAAAAAGTGGCATTAGAGTAGTCAGTTTTAACGAAGAACTAGGAAATTGATATTTTCTAGGTTTCAATGCTATTAAGTGTTATGAGTGTGGATTTCAGTTTGGGGAATCCCGTGTTGGTGCGGCGGCTGATGTATCACTACACCAAGACCATGAATTCCAATTTCGAACTCAGTGCATGGAAACACTGATTTCACGTGTTTTTGATTTTTTTCTTGTGATCTCTTTGAGTTAGCTCGCCAGGTATAACTTATTGAATGTGGAACACCTGTCTTCTTTTAGGATGTCCCCACATAGACAAACAACCATGATTATTGAGAGATTATGCGATGAAGGACCACTGAGCGATGAGGCCTCGGTGCTGGCCCATTTTATAGCGTTATCACCTTCGGATGTTGTACGGGTAGTACCACTACCCGTTGGGCAGCTGTTGCCACCATCCCTTCTAGTAGAGGATGCATACCGACTGAGTGCATTTCATGTGTTATAGCGATAGAGGCCTCAGTGGTTCTGAGGGGAGACGGACCCACAAGCAGCTGAGGACTGGTTGTAGGCTCTAGTCAGAGTTTTCCACTTGGTTGGGACACCATCTGACCTTATGGTGATCCTAACAGTCAATTTGTTCAGGCAGCAGTAGGGAGATGGTGGAGCATGATGCTCTAGATACACGACGATGTGACCCTCATCTGGGTGGACATCGAGAGCCTTTTCATGGCCGAGTTCGTCCCAGAGACCTTACGCTCTGTGTGTAAACAGGAGCTACTATACTTATAGCAGGGAAGCATGACTGTGGCCCCATACTCGGTGAGGTTCACCACACTGACATGGTACGAGACCCTTTCTTCAGGGCCCAGACCTTTGAACAGGGTATCCTATGGGAAATCAGAGCATCGATGATATTTATCATCATTCCGACGCCGGGTGGGTTTCTAGACCGAGCATTTTTTCTTGAGATCTTCCTAGCTAAGCAGTTACCAAAGGCGATAGCCACCACCAAATGTCGGGTAGCAGAGGAATCTGCAGCAGTTGGTAGATAGAGGATGCAGGGGCCCCAATAGGCTAGGCCTTCAAGTGGGCGACCTCGGGATATAGGATCGGTGGTGCGGGGCTCACAAGACAGAGGAGGACAGCTGAGGAGTAGGCAGTGCTACTTGTGCGGTGGGAAGGGTCACATGGTACGTGACTGCCCGACCTGCCGTATAGACGACCAGCAGATGGTCAAGGGACCGCCAAGGTAGAGGTTGATGAAAAATATTCGATTGGGGAGGTCCATAGGCAGCAGACATACATGGAAGAGGATATGACTGTACAACAGATACTAGGTGGTTTTTCGAGATTCTACCACCGCCACCTCCAGGTGGTCTACCCCGACCATTGGGAATATGTGGATAGGGACATGCTCAGCTCTAGGAAACTAAGGACTATGACCACAATGCTCCGGAGATGATTAGTGGTATGATCTATGCCTACTCTACCTTAGTTTTAGTACTTATAGACATATGTTCCAGTCACTCTTTTATTTCCACTTCCCTCATTCGGAGCTCGAAGATTATGGTGGATCTGTTGGGTCAATCCTAATGGCTAGAGACTCCTACGGGAGGGGATTTGACAATTTTACACTAGTTTCAGAAGTGTGAGCTTACTATTGGATGGGAGAGCTTTGGCTGGGATCGTTTAGTAGCAGCGTCATGACCTTACGATGTCATCTTGGGTATGGACTGGTTATCCACATTCGAGGCCTAAATTGACTATATTAGGGGAAATGTGTGGTGTGTCTATAAGGATGATACCATGTTTTCCTTCACTGACAAGAGAGGAAACTTTGAATCATAGTATGGATATACCTGGAGGAGGTTTCATCCAATCACACACCATTTGGCTAGCATTTCCATTGGAGCAGTAGATGTTGAGAGTCCTAGATACCCTGTAGTGGTGGACCAGTATGCCAATGTCTTTCCTGTAGAAGTTACAAGACTACCTCAACAGAGAGTTGTTGACTTTTACATCAATCTGTACCATGGGACGACATCGATATCTACACCAACATATCGGATGGCTCATATGGAGCTTCGTTAGTTATAGGTAGTGTTGGTGGACTTGCAGAGGAAGGGGTTCATAAGGACCAGCGTTTCTCCAGGGGAAGCTCTAATTTTGTTCTCCCTCAAGGAAGATGGGAGTTTGAGACATTGTGTGGACTATCATTGACTGAACCAAGTGACCGTGAAGAATAAGTATCCACATCCAAGGATTGATGATATTTTCGATCAACTGAAGGGAGATCATTGGGTTTTGAAGATTGAAATTTGATCAGGCTATCATCATCTCAGGGTATGAGATGAAGATATGCAGAACACCTCCTTCAGATACTGGTATGGAAAATATGAGTTCTTGGTTATGCCATCTGGTATGACCAATTCCCCAGACGTGTTCCTGGGAATCATGAACATGATCTTTCAGCCATACCTTGATCTCTTATTGGTGGTATTCATTGATAATATCTTGATATACTAAACATAATTGGTAGAGAATTCCTATCATCTACAGATAGTTCTGGATACCCTCTAAGAGCACCATCTTTACGGTAAGCTCTCGAATTGACCGTTTTGTAAATGAGTGCTCCACTTTCTGGGACACGGTAACTCAGAGGATGGAGTTTTAGTGGATCTAGTGAAGACAGAGGTTGTACATTCTTGGGATCCACCCATGAGTGTGAAAGAGGTGTAGAGTTTCATGGGGTTGGTAGGATACTACCGGAGATTCATGCCTGACCTTTCCAGAGTTGCGACACCTTTTTCAGCATTGGTGATGAAGGGACAAATCTTGGTGTGGATGGAGAGATTCTAGTAGAGTTTTCAGGAGCTGTTCTAAAGACTGACGAGTGCCCCATCGTGAGGCTACTAGAGGATGGCATTGGGTAGGTAGTCTACTGCGACACATCGAGGACCGAACTTTGATGTGTCCTGATACATGATAAAGTAGTGATCACTTATGGTTCATGATATCTGAGACAACATGAAAAAATCTATGCTACCAATGTCCTGGAATTAGAAAACGTAGTCTTCAACTTGAAGATACAGTGACATTACTTAATGGGAGAATGTTTTATAGTCTACTCTGATCACAAGAGTCTCATGTATATCTTCTCTCAAAAGGAGTTGAACCTGATACATTGGCGAGGGCTAGTGTTCCTCCAGGAATATGACATTGAGATTGAATATACTTCTGGGAAGGGTGATGTGGTAGAAAATGCATTGAGTAGGAGGTATGGTCTATAGTTACTGAGTTAGGTGACTGAGAATCTAGCCTCATTGCAAATATCCATTGTGGAAAGAGATGGAGCAACTTACCTCCAGTTAATGATAGTCACTACCCCACTCTTTCAGTGAGTCCGGGAGGGGAATCTTGGGGAAATTGACTGTGAGACTCGATGAGCTTTGATATCCTCAAGAGAGATACCTTATAGATTTTCTGAAGATGGGGAGCACGTCATTCTTTTTAGAGGACGTATTGTGGTACCGGTGGCGCTACAAGAGGAGGTGTTGAGGGAGTTCCTTAAATTTCCTCAGGTGGTACTTCCAAGTGTCGTAATGATGTAACAAGACCTTCAACATTAGCACTGGTGTCCATGGATTAAGAAAGCAGTGGCAGAGTATGATTCTTGATGTCACACTTGTCAACAAGAGAAGGCTGAGCATCAGATTCTAGCAGGCTTAGCACAACCACTAGAGGTGGTGGAGGGGAAGTTGGATAGAATATCAAAAGACTTTGTGACATGGCTTCTACGTACGTCCAGGGGACTTGATTCCATCTGGGAAATCATTGATAGAATCACTAAGTTGGCCCACTTCATACACATATGAGAGAGGGGATCAGTAGAGGATTTGGGATGCCTCTATGTACAAGAGATTGTGTGACTTCATGGGGTGCCGTCGAAGATCATCTCTGACCATGATGCACTTTTATCATTCTGGCTGTGGAAGGGATTACAGGAGGCACTTGGGACTCTACTAGGTTTCAGCACCGCCTTTCATCCTTAGATGGATGGTCATACAGAGTTCACCATACAGACACTGGAGTACATGCTTCGTGATTGCATCCTTGATTTTGTCCGCAGTTGGGAGGATCACATTTCCTTAATGGAGTTTGCATACAACAACAGTTATCACTCCAGCATCGATATGGCATCATTCGAGGCCCTATATAGTCGACCTTGAAGATCAAATATATGCTGGAAAGTCCTAGGGGAGTCAACACATATGGGTCCAGAGATGGTATGGGCTACCACTGAGATGGTGCAGATCATCTATGAGCAGATGAAGACAGCACAGAGCAGACATAAGTCTTATGCTGACAAGAGGCATGGACCTTTGGAGTTCGAGGACGGAGACCATGTCTTTCTATAGGTCTCACCTCGACAAGGTCTATGGAGATTTTTACGAGGTAGTATGTTATCACTGAGGTATATAAGACCATTTCTAATACTTCAGAAGATATAAGACGTGGCATACCACTTGGCACTTCCACCTCTGTTGGATAGGGTGCACGCCATCTTCCACGTATCCCATATTAGGAGATATGTGCATGACCCATCTCACACCATTGACCATGGTGTGTTGGACTTCGATGATGGGGTGACATTTATGGAAGATCTAGTAGAGATTTGGGACTGATGAAAGGGAGTCCTTCATGGGCGGTTGATACCCCTGGTGCGCCTTCACTGGTAGCACAGAAACCTTCATGAGAGCATTTTGGAGCGGGATGCTCAGATTCAGGCTCAGAACCCCCATTTGTTTTCTTATTCAATGTTGTGGCTTTTGGGGATGAAAATCTCTATGGTGGGGAGAATGTAAAGACTCAGATTTTCCATGTAATTTTTTTAAATTATAAGAAATTATTACAATTCTGCAAAAATTGACGGTGCATGATTATATGCCACGATGTTCCCAGAATAAATTTCAGAACTTTTCTAAGGTAGGTTCAGTAAATGCATGAGGGAATTTTCTAAAATTTGAACCAACGCTCAGATTAAAAATCTGAGCATTCCATTCAATCCATAGTTCCAGGATTCACTTATACGAGACTTCACTTAAAATACTATAGGACTAGAGAAAAAGTTAGATTTTGGAAAATTTTAAAAGCATAAAGAAAACAAGATTGTTATTTGATTTATTTCATTATTTTACTCTAATGGAAAAGTGGAAACAACAGACCAATGATGTGTCAAGCTATTAAATGCATTGACCCTTCAATCCTAAGTAACAACCTCCTTGGGAATGGGGATGTTTCCAAATTAATTAACCCTCATAAATCTTACGAGCATTAGACACCCTCCCCATCTCCTATTTATATGGATCTTGGGGACAGGTATCATCACTGCTTCACCATGAAAAGAAGTGATGAAAAAGTGCGAAGACACCAACCCCTTGGACGACGGAGCTCGTTTCGGTGAACGGAGACAAAAGACACCAAAACCCCAAACCAAAGATCGAAGATTGAGTGAAATCATTGGAGGATAGTTGCGAGGGATGGAAAACAACGACCCACTTCATCAACCGGGAGTGTTTCTCCATCATTCTTGAGGTAATGTTTATTTCTAGTTTTAATTCCAATGGTTTTAGAATCATTTATCCTCACGTATTTTGATTACAAGAAAACTTGAGGGGCGCAGGTCTAAAAAACCCGACCCGAACCCTCCCCTGCCTAGCTATCCTTGAGTTCTCTGTGGATGACTGCTGGCCTAGCAGCACCGCATAGCTACGATGGATGTAGCACGCTATCGCGTGCCGAAAGAGGTGGTCATGACATGATGTTGTAGCGTTCAGTAGAGAGGTTGGCCCGGCCGGCTGTAGAGGAGGTGCGGCGCACCACCAGGGAGGAAGGGCTCAAGGCCAAAGCTGTGATGGATGATGATGGTGGCTGACACATGGGCCGGCTGCAAGGAAGGAGGCAACACACCTGCACTAGCAGAGGAATTTTCCATGTGTCGTCAGCCGTGATGGTTGGAGGAGGTGGTCGACACACCAGCTGGTCGTGGATGTGGAGGGCAGCGCAACCAGTGTGAAACCGCAGTAGCTGTGACTTCGGGCCCCACGGTGGGTCCCACAGTGACCTGGAAGTGCACTTAGGTATTTCCACTTCCTGTTCCAAACGGGGGGTGGGGCTGGGGGTGGGGGGGTTCCCCTCTGCTGGTAGCTCGAGCGACCCCACCTAGTGGGCTGCACATTCTAGGGGGACATACTCCACTTCGAGTCGGGCTGCATAGGCCAGCAGTCCCCCCCCATGGGTTGTCCCACAACCCCCTTGAAGTCAGGTCCACGCCCCATGGCGGGTCAATCCATGTCCCCTTGCGGGTTGGGCCGTGACCCCTCTTTTGGGCTTGATCGGACCTCGTCCCAGCTGGCTGATCCCGCCACGGCCCAACGTGTTGTGTCAGACCCGGATCGGGTCAACTCAACCCTAACCATGTTGGGACGGGTCAGACCGGTCGGGTCGGGTCGAGTCAGTGCAACCGGGTTAGACCAGACCCATAAACACCTAAATGGTCAGATCATGATAACTAGATATCTGTTTGACAAACCATCTATGGCTATGTGATCCTTGGATCGAGATGGTCTTTTTGGTATAATCCACTTGAATTTTGGTGAACGTTGGATTATGGAAGGGTGGGATCAAACCCAAATCCAACCGGGCCCTCAGATATAAAACTCTTATAACTCACAGAACATGATCTGATTGACACGCCATCTATCACATTTGAACCCTTACGACATGGTGGTCCTTTTGGTTTCTCCTTTTTGGTTCTTAGTTGCAGTCGAGGTATGACCGATATCTCGAGGGGTAGATTCTACGAAACTAGAGCGCACCGGGTGGGAGGAATCATGTGGCATACTGTAACATGAAGAAATAACACCAATCTTGTGTGGGTCAACATCTTTTGATCCTGTGTGGGTCAGCTTCTATCAGATCCTGTGTGGTTCAATGCTAAATGATCCTATGTGGGTCGTTGCATTGAGATCATGTGTGGGTCAGATCATGTGTGGGTCATCTGGGGTTAGTACCTATCAATCTTTTGTAGGTCAGCAGCAGTTCCTTTTAAAATAATAAGATGATCTATCTTTCAAATAATCATTTCGATTTCTATACATTAGATATACCATCTTGGGAACTGAGACTTTTACCCGTGTGGTACATCTACCTTCGTGGTGTTGTTTTCCTGGTGTTACATGTGTGGTACTTCTATCTTCGTGGTGTTACTTCTGTGGTACTTCTAGCTTTTTGGTGCTACCTGCGTGGTACTTCTACCTTCTTGGTGTTGTGTTCGTGGTTTTACCTATGTGGTACTTCTACCTTCGTGGTGTTGTCTTCATGGTGTTACCTATAAGGTACTTTTATATTTGCGGTGTTACTTGTGGGGTACATCTTCCTTCATGGTGTTTCTTTTGTGGTTTTCTTCCCTCATGCATGTGATGAGTATATATTGAAATCTTAGGTATATGTATGGGAATATACATAGGAATAGTTGATGTCTAACGCTTTGTGTTTGAGAAGGAGGTCCTGCTTTGTGGTTTTCCTTTGTGGAACTCTAGGAGACCAATGGGGGTCTCAGGGTCCCTATTGAGTATCGTTGTACTCACCTCTGCATGGTGTAAGCCCGCACCTTGTTGTGACTAGTGCAGATGACAGATAAAATTTATCGAGGCTGAAGGAGCCTGGACTGGACGATGCTCAGAGGTGTACCATTTAGCGTAACATGACTCATGGACTACTGATCGTGAGTTCTACCTACCCTTCAGGTAGGATCATCAGCTGACGATCCAGGAGCTGTTTTTTACATTTCAGATATATTTGTAATTTTTAGTTGTACCTTTTCTTTTTAGTCGGTCTTGTATTCCGGCCCCTCACATTTAGAACACATTTACTACAACAGTTTACTTTTTGGTTGATTCTTGTTGTGTTCTTGTACAGTGTGCCTTTACAGGTTAAAAGGAAATGCCTTACCATTTTTTGGCATACGCCTTTCCGGTGCTTGTCGCTAGACCTTGGCCTATAGAAGGCAGGCTTGGGTTAGTCAAGGCACGGGCCCTGAGGGACGGTTCGTGACAGAATCCAAGGATGGTTAAGATGAATTTAGATATTAGAATGTCTTTAAATGATTTAATCTTATGTCTTAGGGATACCATCTTGGGTATGTTATTATAAGGTTGATCAAAGGAAAAATGTCTTAGGGACCCCTTTTAGGATTTATGTTATTAAAATTTATGATGACTGATGATGTTTTTTGAGATATTCATTTTTAGGTAATAGTTAGTTATTATATTTTGAAGTGAAAAATGAATAGTATGAGACAACCATTGTGGTTAAAACATATAAATTTATTTTTTTCAATGTTTCTAAATTTTTTATAATTTTATCAGCATTATATTTTTATATTTTGAGAAAAAGGAAAACCTACAGGATGGGTGAAACCCATCACATTTGGAATGACAGTGAGAATTGAACTCACAACTGAATGGTGACAAGGTTTCATCGCCAACCACTAACATTCATGAAGCCCTAGTTAGTATGAAATTTTATTTTTAGTTAATTTATTTGATGGATTAATAATAACTTCATTGTGGGAAACAAATTTATCATATTGAAAAAATGATTTGGGGATTATTTGATTAATGATATTTTAAAAGAAATTTTCTATTTTGGGAACCATATATGAATAAGGTAAATTGATTACTATGATATTTTATTTTAGGAATAATGGTTGAATGATATATTAGAAGAACCTATGACTTTATTATGGACTTATGGTGATTCATGTACTTATTGGAATTTTTAGCATGTGTTGATGATTACAAGGGATATTTCTTTTTTGTTATGAGTCTTCAAGGGATATTTATGTTTTTTTTTGAAATAATTCATAAAAAAATTCTTTAGGACTACGTGATCAAAAAATTCGGGATTTTAGGTTTCAATATTAGTTAGGATTATTTCTAAAACATTAAAAACAATTATTTATCAAATGAACTTTTTTATCATTGGGTATTAATGTTTAATTTATGAAATTAATGCCATTTTTCATTATAAAAAGGAATATATTTTTTTGGAATTATCTCATCTTATAAAAACTAATTTGGTTTCAGAATTTGTTTAATGAAATGAGGATTACATAGTTATTCTTATGTGGATTTTCTGATATATAGAAGTTTATTCTAATTCTTCTACCAGGAAAAATTCATCTTAGATACCAATCATTTGGAGAAAAAGATGGGTTTGCGGTGGAAATTGATTAAAGGATGATACTCTAATTTTCATGTAATTATATTTCATTCTGCAATTATTCTAGGTAGTAAAATAATTTCTCAACTCTATGAAAATTATTTTAATACAAATATGTTATCTTTTTACTTTTCTGACTAAGAATTCAATGTCTTTTAACCCATCATAGATTTATGGTTTTTACGGATTACATTATAATTACTATGTTCTCTATCACTATACATTTGAAATTTAGAGTTGTTTTTATCATCTAGATCCATGTATTCCAACATAGAATTCTAGTATGGGTTATCTCATGTGACATTCTTACTTCCCTTTTTTTAAATGGGATGTCTTATTAATTCATTTTCCTATGTGGGGTTTGAATAAAGGTAATATTAATAGTCAAAAACTATTTACCAAGACTGTGTTCAAATTTCAAGGATAAAATTTATTTAGAGGGTGGGGGGATGTGAAATCCTGATATTTTAAAAGGTAATAATATGTTGGATTGTATATAAAATATGCCTCATTGATTATAAACAAAAAACTAAATATTACTTTTTAAATATTGTCATTATTACATATAATTTTGAATAGATGTTATGAATAGGATTAATTTAATTTTGAAAATAGGATATAAAATTTTATACATAGATAATTCTTTGGTAAAAATTAGTTATAAATGAAAAGAAAACCCTCTTCCAAAGTAAAAGGAAATCATTTTCAGGAAAAAAATTAAAATGTGCAGAAGTGTGTTTGATACCAATAAAATTAAAATATAACGGATCATATTAATGACACATATATATATAATATTAAATATAAATTTAATATTCATCCATTGTGTTTTCTTGACATGATATAACAAATAATCCCATTTAACATTTAACAAATTGTTTTTTTTTCTAAAAAAGATGTCTTAACGACTTTTGATGGCGCACCTATTTTAAATATAGTTTTTTTAAATTTTTTGAATTCTATTTGAAAAAATAAAATTATTATTTTTAAAGGGTAATATAAAAAACTACTTTTTTGTAATTTTTTTTATAAGTTTCCTGTTTTAATAAATAGTGGAAAATACAT